>CAKLNU010000758.1:1352500-1952500 GCA_922788865.1 Poeciliopsis turneri
AAAAAAATCATTTAATTCCCAAGATTGTTGTTTTCCTCGTGAGCTGCTCGTCTTGACTGGGAGAAAACACGCTTCCAATCTGAGATTCGCTGCAGCAGTATTGAATTTGCGATGATGACAACGTTTGCAACTCTGAGCTCTCTCCAACACGCCCAATGAGCTCATATGTTGTTGACAATGCTTGTGGGACGGGTTCAGCGCAAGAATTTGGCTGCGCTGGCTTGGAGCGACTACAAAACATTAGCGTTAACCGGCTGTCAACGATGGCCAAGGCATGCAGTCTGCTGCCAGCTTGACATGCAGCTGTAAAGCGGGTAGGAGGGCGTAATAAAAAAGAGAAACGGGGGAAAGCCTCTTTCCACTTGTCTGCTCATCACATTGTGATATTTCTTAGTCTTTTTATAATAATTGTGTGGTTTTTCTCTTTTGTGTTGATCATATTTATTGATAATATTTGTGTAGTTAAGTCATTTTTACCCCTGTTTGGTTAATCTTTGATTTTAGTAAGACAAATGATTCATTGT
Source organism: Poeciliopsis turneri (assembly GCA_922788865.1). Classification (NCBI taxonomy): domain Eukaryota; kingdom Metazoa; phylum Chordata; class Actinopteri; order Cyprinodontiformes; family Poeciliidae; genus Poeciliopsis; species Poeciliopsis turneri. The sequence goes on from CAKLNU010000758.1 coordinate 1,353,025, forward strand.
CCAGGGACGACAGATGAATAATAGCTCTTTAAAGGGGCAGTATTGTGTCAAATCGACTTTTTTGGAGCTGTTATGAAGTAATTCTCTTATCAGAAGCATATCTAAAGTGTTGATTTGAAATTTTTAATGCATGCTTGAGAAATAACGTTCACCATTTAGCTGTTAAAAATGCCTGGGTGGACATAGCTTCACCGTCAGGACGGTTTCCAAACTTCCAAACTTTGTCCTCACAGAGAACCCCCCCCTCCCCCACTCAGCTCCTTCAGCCTAGCTAGCAGCAATTAGCAAACACCTGCTGGATGAGCTCATGAATCATGAATGATTCAGCGAGAATAGCTATAGATTGTTGGCAGTAATTCTGCACTTATTCAGCTAATATTTATGCGTTTACAATGTCAAGACGCTAGTTTTTAAGAAATTCCACAGTCCCTCCTCCCCACTGTGGGGTCTGGTTCCGTCTGCCCCACCTAACCTGCGCCCTCCCCTCCACACAAATGGCATTTTCTTGTTTAATTTAACAAGGAATGAGTAGTAAATGAAAGCTCAGGCCTCGAAATCCCCAACGCGCCCCGCGCTCTGCTCTCCACTCCCCTATGAAAAGGCAATTTGTGAAATTATGTGATAGAGTAATTAGATGGAATTCACCCCCGCCTGCGTGCGCTGCACACGCCGACCGAATTCCCATTTAGATCGCTGCCTCGTTCGGGTTCACGGTGGCGCGCGCGTGTGCAGCAGTGGGTTCGGCATTTGAAGTGTCAGCGTTGGTGCTTTCGCACACTTTTATGCACATTATCGCTAACACACTCAACATCCTGGCTCTCCTCCCCTCTTATTTGTACACATATGCAGAGTAACGAGGGGCAGCCATGATCGCAGCTCATAAAAGAAGCCAACCCGCAAACCCTCAATGGGCTGCCTCTGCTTCCCCCTCCCGACTCCCTTCCCCTCTCTTTCCTTAAAATGTGTAAAAACGCGAAGAGGGAGCCAGCGTAAAAAAAAAAAAAAAGATCCAACTGGAAGGCATAATCTGCCGTTAATACAATTAGAGGATAATTTAAATGCTAGTGTACGCAGATGTAGCCGAGCTGGGGGATCTTTCCCCCCCACCACCACCGCACCCCTCCTGGATTTCTTTTTTTCTTCAACAAAGCAGCATGTGCTTGTAGGGGGTGCAGGGTGGCCCGGGGGGGGTGTTGAGCAGAAACAGGTGTGAAAAGTGATATAATTCATTTCTGCACCGTTAGACGAGGCCAAAAGGCTGGTTGTCGTGTGGATGGATGTCAGGTTGGGCAATTTATTGTATCGTTTTATCATTTATCGAGATAAATTTCTCGTCGCGGTGAGAGTTTTGGGTATCGCTGTCACGATAAATTCCAATTGATGCCGTTTGAAAAGAAACCGGTCTGTAGTGCTGGCGGAACGTGTTCGAACGTGCTTTTCCTCCTGGCAAATGTAGAAAGTTTTTTTCTTTAGGGAAGTCAAAATAGTATCAGATTTGATAAGAATCTTTTGAGTAAAATAAAAAAATAACGCAAACTCCAAGCCAGCAGCTGTAGAGAGAACTGCTGGGACATCCCCCAGAGCGCTGCGGCAGATCCAGGTTCAGCTGAAGGTGTTTTCCTGTTAGGACAGAACGGCTGCACCTCTCCACTGTCACCACGTGCTTGATCAAGAGGAGAGACCTGCTTGTCAACTGTTTTGTGTTGTTGTGAATTGGCCTTGTTTGACTTGTTTTCTGCCTAAAGATGATAGTAGTTGTCAATTAGCGCTTTATAAATGAACTCAATATTATGTATGACTGAAAGACGGCGGTGGTCTTGATAGTCTCGCCAGAGAGTAATCGTCCTGTCCTTGTGTGATTGACAAAAGACGGACTTTTTTTTTTTTTTTTTTCTGGTTTTTTGCAAAACGTGTTTGTACAATTTAGACTGTATTGCATTAGCAGATGGCATGGAGTCCAGTCCAGCAGAAACTGAAGCTGGCTGGATGGTTGAATCACACAAGACCTTGACTTAGCTCTAGGTCAATCTGTCCCTTTGCCAATGTACATTTTGTACGCATATAAACTTTATGGATCAGTTTTTCAACCTTCAGTATCTTTGTGAATTATGGGAATAAGTCAAAAAATGCTCAAATGTCACACAGAAGTAAAGTTAACCATTACTTTCTGAGGGCCTTGTATGTCATACAAACAAATTATTTGACAAAGTACTATGAGGGAATGATAGATAGTTGCGATTAGTGTTAGTACCAATTTTTACAATGGCTAATATCAAAGATTAAATCATGTATCTATGATGTACAAAACGACCAAAGGACAAAAGGTATGAAGTGATGAAGATCCTCAAACCACATAGAGGCGATCAAAACGTTTTGATCAGTATGGAAATCTGCAGCATGTTGTAACTCTTTACTGAAAACACATTAGTTCCTGGAAGTTTGGAGAACAGAAACCACATACAAGAGACTGTCCACTAAACAGTGATCTTGGGAGAAAAAAAAGGTCAGAGTTCACAGTTGCCTCCGATGCCATTCTTCTTGGGCTGTTTATTGCTAAAACCTGGATGTGTCGGGGCCCGGGTCGGCCTTGGCTGCCCGGGCCGCATTGGCCGACTCGAGAAAGTTCCTGAGAAAGTTTTTTTTTTGTCCCTCTGGTTGTGTTTCCAAACCGAGATCAGAGGGTTACTCCTGCCCACTTTCATCTCTACTACTCAGTTGTACTGATAAGGAGGAACAAGGAACATGGAGAAATTTTGAAAAAGATACAATGCCTGAACCCAATCCAGAACAGTATTTTTTTTCTTTTGTTTTGGTCATATTTTCGACATTCTTGTCTTGTGATTGTTGTTTATCTTATCTATCCGCCACAGAAATAAGGTTTCTCATAAAACATAATTGCAACTAAAAGTTAAAGCCGCAGGGAAGCCTTGTTAATATCTTTTGAAGAGGCGTCATTAAGCCGACTTGAAAGGAGAAACATCAGCTGACTATTTATATGTTTTCATTCATTTATTCATAAAAGACAATGAAGGCACGACGTCCGTCTTGATACTGTACAGTAATTTGAAGGCTGGTGTCTCGGATTAAGGCCTAATTTAATCTAAGTGGCAGTCAGAAGCTTTGGCGCCACTGCATGATGATTTCAAAGAGGTCGAGGGAGACGACAGACAGGCAGATGGACGGCTCTGCCGAAGGCCTGGCGTGACACCGCGACAGAATGGAGAAACGAGCACCTTTATTTGCTTTTAGAGACTTTATCTTCGGAAAGGGACCAGCTCTGGGCTGTGTGTTTGTGTGCGTCGTGCCGGTGAGGGTTCGCCGCTTGGTGTTTGTGCAAATGCTCACGCAAGTCGCCCGGGTGCGTTTGTGTGCGAGGGAGTTTGGAAGCGATGACTTGTCCGTACCGATCGCAGGAGTGGTCGGTGTCAAAGAGGCGGCAGCTGAGTCAACCTGCCCACCCCCACTAACACACACACAGGCACCCACCCACACACACACACACACACGCACACACACACACACACACACACACATGTTGTACCCCAGCCCCCACATTACCCCACACCTTGTAATGAAAACATCATCAATTATCCGTCTTGACAGGCCCCAGGGACCTACGAACAGAAAGCTTTCTTCGGGGGCTTCTTTTCTTGGAGTGACCCTCACGGAAAAACACGCTTCGATTCTCCGACCCTTTTGTGAAAAACATTCACGCTTCCGTTGCAGTTTGTATCCAAATCTTCAGACTTTGCTTTGCCAACAGGCTCAAGACGGTAGAGTCCATTTGGTCAAGGTGTGGGGAGCAGGAGGTGTGAGTTCCTTGTGTGGGGTACTGGGGGATGTGGGGGGCGGGGGGTTCAGAGGGAGGGTGCAGGGTGGGGTAGGCATAATGGTGTGGCTGGGGCAGAGAGATCTCATCAGTCTTGACAGAGGCTCCTGAAAGGCCATCTGTGTCGTGATTGATGGATGGAGTGATGGATGGTTGAGTAGATGAGCAGATGGGCAGAGCCATACAGTAGGTAACAGAGCAACTCACACATGGCACAGGTTTGCAACTCATAAGATTAAATGTTGGGCTTCTGGAGATATTTGCTTTTTCAATGTCTCTTTCCGGATACGTTTATGAGATCTTTTCTCCCGTTCTGTAGTTTGTCTTTTTTAAATTGATGGTTCATACTTTTAGGGAGGTTTCAGAGAGGTTTCATTCCCGCCTTGTTTCAATCTAACAAAAATCAGTTTATAGACCATTTCAAGTAGATCTTGCTTCTATTGTTTCCAAGTCTGACCTGCCGATTGAGATTTTGACTGGTTTAGATTTTTTAAGGACTTTGATATGTAAAAGAAGGAAATGTGCTGGAAGTTGTTGAATAGATCTGGTCATTTGGAGACCAGCAGCAAATGGAGAATTTACAAGATCAGTTCTGTTAAATTATGAAAGTATTTCTCTCAAACTTTTATGAGATTTTTGTTAAACTCAAAAAAAGTTAATCAAAGCACATCCTGGTACGGTTATATACCTTTTTTTTTTTCTCGTTGATATGCTTTTATCGAGTGTTGAAAATATCAGATTTTTCAGTATTTGACAAAGGGAAAGTGTAATTGACCTAAGATTTGATTTACTAGCTGATATATCTTTAGTTTTAAGCACTCTGTCATTGTATTGAAGTACTATCTTGGTCTCATTGTACCTGGATTTATTTCTGCTGTTGTCCTTGACAATTAAATTAAAATATTATTAATTAGACTTTCCAAAACAGTTAGCAACATAAGCAGGAAGCGCTTCAAAGCAGAGTAAAATGAGTATTATATTGTCGTAAACGTTTGATTATCAGATTATTAGTCAGCTGATTATTTGTTATTCCCGTTATCGCAACATTTCAAGTGACTTCTTTGAGCAATACATAGGTGCAAGTTCCAGCCTTTTATAAAGTGATTCTACATTCCCCTGAATGCTTGACTCCATCTTTTTTTCTTCCAGTCTCTCCTCTGTGCTTCTTGTATCGTTTTACCCCACCATTTAAAAGCCCTCAAGGGCAGTTAACTTTTAATTCATGTCACCTTTGAACTCTTTCCTAGACGTCTGCTGCAGATCTGGACCGAGAGCTTGCACATTTGCCTGTGCGTATGTGTGTGTGTGTGTGTGTGTGGGTGTGCGTGTGTGTGTGTGTGTGAGCTGATCTGGCGTTAGTCAAGAGGCAGGTTTGTGTGTTTTCTTGAGAACGTGAGAACTTTACAGACCCTCAAGGTCGGTCAGTAGCGCTGGAAGGGATCAAGAGATCTAATGGCTCTCGAAGGCTAAACAGACCCGACGCCCCGATTCAGTTTGAATATTCAAACGCAGCTTGTTTTTAGACTGTGCACAACTTGCAAAAATATTAATAGAGCAGACCAGTTGTTTGGTCGGTTTGCAAGTACCGTGATTACGACACAATTCTTTTTCTCCAAAAGTAATTCATCGCAGTTGTGTCCCTTCTTGCCATCATTTTCCTTCTGCTTACCCCCCCTGCGCCCCTCCCCAGCTCCCATATAACCTCAGTTGGGGAAACTATGAAACAGTTCAGTGTGTGGTTTCATTGTTGTATGTCAGAGAGATTGATGGCCTCATGCTGAAGCTGTGTTTCACACTAGTTCTATTTTTCATTATCAGCTGTATGTGAGCAGCATGTGTGTGTGTGTGTGTGTGTGTGTGTGTGTGTGTGTGCGTGTGTGTGCGCGTGTGTGCGTGTGTGTGTGTGTGTGGCTACAGGCTCAGTAACTCAGATATGCGAAACCGTTCTTGGTTTGGAACCCACTAATCAGTTTACGGCAATCTGCAAACGCAGTCGACTGAAAGTGTACACTCGGAGGCAAATTTAAACCCACTACCCATACGCAATATTTTTAAAAAAGGTGCTACAACAATGCCTCTGTTTGTTAGGGTGCGGAGTTCCCCACCATTGCTGTGGAATTTATTGGAGAGTGTGTGGCAAGTTTGCCATGTGGTAGAATCGGGATAAATATTGTCTTAAGGCGGCGTTCAATTTGGCTTGGAAACTTGAAAGATGGAAGTGCATAATATCTGGCTTCTCGTTCCAAGTAAAAAAAGAAGAAAAAAAACAACAAAAAAAAAACAGTGGTAATTATATGTTGAGTTGGTGCTAGCTACCAATAAAAGTCAATGATAATGTCTTTCTGTTGTTAGCTTGATCCTATGCTGTCATTTAGCTATTTTGCTATCTTAGCTGTGTGCTAGCAACGAGCGTTTCCTAATCCCCCCCAATTCCCATCTCCAAATCCTGGCCTAATTGAACAGAGTTGTAAATTAGTTTCCGAAGATGTTGACATCTCCTATTTTATTGATTGTAGCTTTGGTCCCAAATCTATTGATTGTTACTCCTGACAAAAGCAAAATAAATGTAAGCAACCTTCATCTGGTTGATTTTATTTACTTCAACTCCATTTTTTTCCCCAGCTGAGTCGATTATATAAATCTGGTTGTAAACGTGTGTACAGTTTTTTTGGTTTTTTTTTTTTTTTTTGGTTGGTATGTTTTCTGCTTTTAGTCTCGTACAAAATGACCAAGTTGCAAAATGGCCAACACCCTAATATAATATAATGGGTAGGCCTATGTTTACCTCCCACCAGAACAGCATAGCCTCTGAGTGTGTCCCATGAGTTTGTTCAGCCATTCATACTGTACAATAATTGTGCTAGGTGTGAAATCACATTAGCAGTAGCTGTTAGCCATTATCCACTGGAGTGTGTTTGGCAATCCAGAGGATGGGTAGATGTTTTCTCTCTGGAGTCAGCAGCTCAGTACATTTTACTTACAGCCAAGTGCTGCAGCTTGCCCCAGATACATTTGTTGGGTGTGCGCGCGATTGCATATGCAGCCGTGCTATTATATTATTTGTAACTGTCAGCCTCATGTCTCTTTTGTTAAGGCGGAGTTGAATGTGTCTGTGCCTTTTGTGCCTCGTTCCATGCCGGCGCTTGATAGATGCTCCGGCTCTGCTGTTGTGGTAATCAGTTTGCACGTTGGCTGAACTAATTTATCAATTCAGTTCCTCCCACTTGTATTCTCGGCCATGCGTGAACCCTCTCTCTTTCGCCTGCTCTCTTTTCTTTCTCCGCCTCAGACAAAAACACTCCTTTCTGAAAGACCATGCCAGGCTCCCTATCTTTTATGCAAGTCTTCTGCTTCTCTGACTTCACCCACCCATCGCTCCTTTCTTCCGTGACTTCCTGTCATTTTTTTATTTTTCTGCAACGCTCATTTGTCTCGGCTTACATTTTTGAACAATGATACTTTTGTTTTTGTTGTTGCTGTTGTTGTTTTTAAGGGACTGTAAAGACAGCAGATATTTATAGGCGAACTCTTGGTATACTGTAATTTCTACTCTTGTCCTATAATAATATGATTGACATTTCTTTAACTTAAACCACAGAAAAAAGTGGATAATGCACAGGTCAATGTCGCATGAAACATGACCATAGGTTGGTAGTTTTGACCAGCTGACCCAAAGAGTCATTGCGACGGGGCCACAGTCACGCACACCGACCCAAACACACAAGTATGCATGTCAATGTTTGTGCATTTTCGTGTGATTTTTGTGTACGGTTGTGTGTCCAGTGGAGTGAGGCAAATCGTGGCTAGTGAACCAGGAGGTGAACGCATGCGGGCAATAACTCATGGTGGAGGAGTTGGACTCTCGAACTGAGAGAAGAAATATCTGAAGCCCTGCACCAATGGCCACCTATTTGCCTTGATTGTCTTAACGTACTCCTGGAGCTTTTCAGAGCCCGGGCTTTGCGATAGCTTCCCGCTTCATCCACTTCAACATTTATTTTTTTCTCTGTTTGAAGCGTTTTTGGCGTTTTAACAGCTGTTAGCTTTCTTGTCTTGTTACCCCGCTTGCTTCGCGAGAGCAGAACGAGGCCGAGGGTGCTGCTCACTTGTTTGTTACGACAGATTAAGTAATTGATTTGTAAAAGGGGTGCACTGATGGAGAAGGCCCGGCTGCTGCACAAGATGAGGAAGGGCAGGGATGGAGCAGAATAAGGGGAATGGAGAGAAACCGTCTGGTTTGAAAGAGACTGTGGGTACAGAGCACATCGGAGCTAATTGTCAAAGAGGTGAGTTAAATGGAGATGGAATGGAGTAGGGGAGGAAAAGGTGGCAGCCAGATGGACAGTTAACAAAATGCTAAATATAGAGCAAAGTGGTGGAGTCAGAGCGAGGCGGGAGGGAGGGGTAAATGTTCCCTGGTAGACCAGAGGTCTTAGGGAAAGACCGAGGAAGAGAGCAGGAGTTGTGAAAGCGTCATCTTTCAGTAAGAGCCCTGCATCACCTCTTTCTGTCTTTTTGTACTTGCTGCTTCAAAGCGCATAAGGCAGCAATTGCGAAATACCTTTACCTAATTCCAGCAACTCCCCAACTCCGATTCCTTTAACCGAGCCCTGCGGGGGCCAACGGTGAGTTTCTAATTAAAACGTTGGGGGCAAAAGGGTAATTATTATAATGGCATAATAATATCGCCAAGGTTATTAGAATGTTCTCCGGTCGCTAAATTGCTTCCTCTGAGAGATCGGATTTCGGTGGCATTACGTAAAGTCAGATTTCCTTGAAAGTCAGGTGAAATGAAATGAATTCCCTCGTGGCAGAGCTGCGATCTGAGAGGTTCCCAATTGCACGTCAAAGAGCCTAAAAACAGCTTTTATGCTCTCATCGTGATGGCATATCCTTCAATTACTTTGACGTTTAGGTCTATTAGGGAGACTGCAAAGTGCCTTCGTTTAGCCTGTGTTGCGTTGAACTCCCCGGTAAAGGCACGCAGTTTCTGCGCAGCCCTGTCCTACCAGCCCGTCGTATTGTTTGCGTATAACAAGAGAACATTTGTTTTTAGGCTTAGAAATCATGGCTAAAATGCTAGCTCCCAGCATTGTTGCTCGGAGCTTGCTGGTGGTCTTCCGGGCATCCCACTGTTTTCTCTCAGCTTTCCGCGGTACCTGACTGCGATGGGGCTTTGTAGATTCCTCTTACTCCCATTTAGACACCCCCTCATTCCCAGGCAGCCCCGAGGCAGCTCACCTCCAGCTGTGGCTGCTGTTCTCCGCACCGCTTGGTGCAAGTACCGATCGCTTTGGAGTGCCTCCCCCTTGCTCAAATAGGCAGTAATTACGGGCTTAAAGAGGTTTAGTGGTCCAGCAAACTACATAATCACCCCCTGAATTAGCCCCAGCTCATCAGCCTCAGTCCAATGAGCAGCAGTTACCGCTAGCACTAGCTAGCGCGCCGCACTCCCTTTCTCCTTTATTGCACAGAGGGAAGCGCAGCGGCAGGTGTTGTGCAACATCCGGCCCCCTTAATAAATTTAGCCTCCCCGGAGCTGGAGTAGGGAGGACTAATGAAGCACGCCTTCAACTCTCACTCAATGCAACCGCCAGCAAACAATACGAGATCCTTTTGTCGACCGGGGCTCATTCTTGACATACCTCAGACGCAGAAACCTTCCTCTGAAACACGTTGGCGCACGCTAAAGAGCTTCCATATATAGGTTCGAAACTCACTCAACTGTGCGGCTGTCAGGATCGTAACGGCCTGAAACGACAGAGCAGCAGCTCCGGCGATGGCGGCCTCCCAACATCATTCACTGAGCCCTCAGACTGTGTTGAATGATACTAATTATCTATTGTCCTCAAGCAGAAGCAGGTGAATTGTCTAATCCAGTTTGTATAAAGAGTAGATGACATTCCTCTCGCTCTGTCTATAAAGTTAATAAGTAGGGCTGCAGCTAACAATCGTTTTAATAATCGGTTAATGTGACGATAAATCAGCTAAAAAGCTCATCCTGCAGATTTCACCACTAGAAACACATGAAGACACAAATGAGCAAACAATTCAATCTATTTTTAAGTACGAAAATCAACATTTTGTTACCTAAAATGCAATATTGTAGCATTCGCTTAGTAAAGCTAAACCGATGCCGCTTGAGGAGTTTTAGCTAAAACATATTTACGGAATGTTTTCTTTAAACTTCAATTTAAAATGTATAAGTTTAACTCTATACTGCAACTCGCGATTAATAGATTACTAAAGTAGTTGTCGACTATTTCAATAATCGATTGATGGCGATTAATCCCATCTACGGTTTCAGCTTCACCAGCAAGATTTACAAGACTTAAAGGCACAAGAGCACAGAAACGAGTAAAAGCTCATCAATGAATTAAAAGCGGAAGAACAAGTGGTTTTTACCCGCCGTGTCTTCATTTCACAAAGAGGCGATTGAGAGATTTGACGGCACAAACATTTTTAAAGTGGGTTACTTTGCAAATTTTCATGCATGTATCAAAATTTCCCCCTTAAAAGAGGATGGTGAATTATTCATGGAGGCTTTGAGCTGATTTGCCATGGACCAACACCATAAAAAAAAAAAAAAAAAAAAAAAACATTTTCTTCTTTTTTTTTACTTTTAAAACATGAGCTTTTATTAGTTAGCTAAAACATTTTAGATTCCAGTTTTAAGTCACACCGTCGTCGTTCCAACTCTCTCCGAGGAGCCGTTTTCACACAGTTTGATTTCGGATCGGCGCAGCTCGAATCAGAGGAAATTAGGTTAGGGGTGCTTTGTTTCTTTTTCTCTCTGGCTCTGTTGTTGTTTTTGTTCACGCTCACTCTCTATTCTTTTTGTCTTTAATCCCCCCCTTTCCTCCCAGAGCCCGCCTTGTTGCCGGGTCCCTGCTCCCTAATGAAGTCAAAGGGATGTCAGTCGCTGCCACCTACACCGAAAGGAATTTGAAATGGCGCCGCTCTCACAGAAGCAGCGTGAACAAACACGAGTGTGAAACTCCAACTGAATGAGCAGAAAAATTGGGAAATCGAAGGGGCTTGCTGTAGCTTAGACGCCGCGAGCTTACGGTTCGGAACGCCTGGTTTCAAAGTCCGCTCGCACTCGGGGGTTTCGGGATATTTGTTAGCGCTTTGCTTCCCCAAATATTGAAAGTAATCTCATACATGTCTGGCAGGAGCTGGCTCCACAGTTTATATGTGTGTGCGTGTGAGGCAGTTTGGTATGATGCAGCCAAAAGGCCTCGGGATTAGCTGTCAGGCATTCCTGATGGACAGCTCAGTTTCCATTGAGATTTAACCGGCGGACTCAGAGGATTCGGCCATGTGAGCACCAGGTTTTCTTTGGGTTTTTTTTATTTTTTTCCATGGCGGGACGGTTGCAGCAATTAAAAATCTTTTTGGAAGCGAAGATGCGCTCTAATTAAAAGTTGTTTACTGCGAATCGTTCCGTTTCTTTCTTTCTTTCTTTCTCTCGTTCTTTTTTTTTGTTTTTGTTTTGTTTTGGATCGTCGCGCCTTGTGGCCGAGACCAATCATCTGCCGGGAAAGTAAGCGGCCTTAAAATACCGTTGACCCATGTCTGCGATCCACAGATTGTGCAGTGTCACGGCCTCGCTTCCACGGGACGCTACATTGCGACAACATATGATTTTCCTCTTTGGTATTCCCCCGCCCTCCACCCATATTTCAATGGATGCTTTTTTATAACGCTAATGTGGTGTGTCGAGGCTTTTAACATGATGCGCACAGGCTAGGGGAGCTCAGCTTTAAATAGAAGAAAATGCAATGATAACACCTAATGGCTAAGAAGGGAATGCGCAAGGGTGTAATTATACACACACTGAGATGGTGTGTTTGGAAAATGTAGTTGTGCATGTTTTTAATTATATATCTGAAATGATCTACCAGTTATTCAGAAACCGAGCTATAAAATGTGGAATTGCTTTTGCTTTAAAGATAAAAGGAGAGTTTAAAAACGTCGAGGGAACCTAGAAGCGCGTCTTCTTGTCGAACGTGTCTTCTGCTTAATTGTTTTGCTTCTTGTTGCGATCGAGATGCGAACGAATCAGCCTGATTTAAGTCTGAGCAATGAATCAAATTTATGTCTTCGGATTTCAACTTGGGTACCAAAAATCCCAAAGGCTTAAGACAGATCCGCCATTATGGATGGGGAACATCGTCACTGATACCCGATCTAGAGGGTTTTTTTTCCTCCAGTATCTGGATCGATACACACATTACAGGTTAATGTTTATTTGTTGAGTCTTTTTGGTTCGACATTTACTTGTAAGTTATTTTGCACAGTGCTGTTTCTATTTTCATGGCCAGTATATGGTTCGGTTATGGGGTGGACACGGGATAGGAGGACTAAAATAGGGATCCGGCAGAATATTTATGCCCTTATCTCTTTGTCAAACCCTGGGGCTTCACATATCCATTTCCACATCTCCTCCTTCCGCATTTCTCTCTCGCTCCCCCCCCTCCCCACTCCCCCGCCATTTATCCCACTCTTGTTCTTGTCGGAGGACGTCCTGGGAGGAAGACGGTCAGACAGGGAGATGTTACCGAAACCTCTCTCTCTCACCCACCCACTCACACGCGCATCTGTCCGTACGGCTGAGCTCTCGCATGTGCGCGGCCGGCCGAGCGAATGCGTCAACGCTGACTCGCAAAGCGAATCATTGTCTGGTCATAATGGTAACGCATAGCACTCTGACAACATGCCCCAGTTGATAAGACACAGACAGGAGAACGAAGAAGAACGGGAAGGAGAAGCGGTTCCACCCAGATGCTGTGGCCTCTGCAGAGAGTGGAAACTCTCATGAAAGGAGTTGTATATTTGGAGAAGACGTATCATTAAGATAGGCTCGGGGAAGGGAGGGAAGGATGCGCAGAAACTTTCCATCTGCTCTTTTAAAGAACATGTTATTGCTTTTTCGCACTGAAGGCCTTCCTTAACTCGACCCGTCGAACCGCAGCCAGAATCACTCAAAGACAATGGTGAAAGCCGGCGACTCGTTGCCGGGCGAGAAACTAAATCACAGTGTTTTGTCAGATAGGAGTTAATTTGGAGGCTTAGCATTGAGGAGGACAAAAACTATTTTGTCCTCCTCAATGCTTGCTTGGCTTCCTGGCCAAGTTGCGCTCGTCACTCCGCTCTGTTTATGTTTGCTTCCTTTCTTTTTTCAGTTTTTTTTTTTTTTTAGGGAAGTTGTTACGGAAAATTAGAAGCAGGATCAGAATAAAGGAAAAAAAACAAGACACTGAAGCACAGCTATGAATTAAATCTTATTTTGCTTATTTGCTTCCAGTGACCTCGGCTCTTTTAACCTTTGGGATCCCAATAAATAGGCATTTTTGAAGAGGCATTCAAACTCTTTTTGGATTATAGTTCCACTCATTACGTCTGACTATGGCAGCATTTTGTTTTGAAAATCTGTAAAGTGCACAAGTAGGATGGAGAACAGATAAAATGCTGTTTTAAGTCTGTGGTTCATATTTGATTCAGCGTACAAATAAAAAGAAATAAGCGTTTCTGGCAGACTTCTAAATAAGACAATCTCTTTTTATTCAGTTGTGACATGTTTTGAAAGTGATTGGTTTTGTTCAAGATGCTGTTCATTAACAATTGTAAAGGGATGCGCGTGCATGCACTGCCATTTGTTCGTAGTTTTACTCATTTATCCGACTTTTTACGATTAAACTTCAACAAAGGGCTACATCTACCACTGCTGTCTGAAAGGTTCATGTGCAGGTCAGCCTTTACTTTGTGCTTTGTGCTGTTTTGTAAGAGTTACGCTTAGCTTAGCATTGGGACAATTTATATCCATGATGAAACCAGAGAACATCACTTCCTTCATCTGAATATCCTACCCACTTCAAATGAAAAGCCGTAGATGTTTGCACTCATGCTTTTACTAGAATATCCTACCTGTTCAGAAATATTTTAAATACAGAGCCGTTTGTAAGAATGAAACAACTTTTATACAAACGCTACAAAATTCTGACCTTGTGCATTTCCCATGAACTCGGTGTCGTGCACCGAGTTCACCAGCCAGTCTAAAATAACTCCCTCCTCACATCGGCCTTCCTTCATCTTTTCTTGACGTGGCTCGAAAGCGCGCTCGCCCAGCCACCGCCCTCCGTTTTCCCACTGCCTAAAATTCTGATTATATGAGTGTGACCAGTGTTGTGGATCAGGTTTTGTGTGCCTGCCCAGGAGCTACGGAGAGGGGAGCGTTGAGAAAGGACGCGCTTGTGCTGCGCCGTGGCCGTTGGCGTGGCTGGAGCCCCGTCGGTATCACGAGGAAGACACTCCTGCCTTCAGCTCCGCGGCACGCAGAATAGACTCATTGATCAAGTTTGATCAGATCTCCTCGTTGGAGAAGGGAGATTTTTGAAGGCATCCTTTTTCACATGATTTGTTGACATTAATATGTCAGCGGAGAATTTATGCGATTCCTGTTTGCGAGCCAGGAGGGCCCTTGGACCTCCACAATGCCCCGTCTTGTACTGGTAGATTTAACGGATCCTTTGTTCGCCGATGCTCCTCGTTTCCCCAGAGATTTTGTCAAATTGATCTCATTAGTTTTTATGACATCTTACTGACAGATAAACTGATAAATAGATCCACGGCCGACTTTGAAACGCGCCTCCGCTTTCGTAGACGTACCGCTGAACGGTAGCGCCGTCGCGTTTTACGCGGCGAGCGTTTCGCGCGCAAATCCATTTGGCGGTTCTCGCCAAATCCTGACATTATCTGATCAGCTTCAAACGCAAAACCTACACGACGACGACGGGGTAATCTCTGCAAACGCACGCTTCCAGAGGAGCACAGAGAAAATGGCTGATGAAGTGGACACACATTTGGCCGGAGGCGACAATGCAATTATAACTTGGCGCATGAAATTAGCCTCCTTGTGTTTCCATTCCCCGCAACCAATCACATGGATAAGGGAATGCTGGGGGGAAAAAGGGAAAAAAAACGAGCCTCCTCTCACGCTCTCCTCCTCCTTGCTCAGCATTAAACACAATCCTGGTCATTATGCGCTGGAAAAACTGTAATAAAAAAAATGAAAAAGCTGGCGCCAGACTGATTTTTCTCGTCTGATTGACTATCATGAGTCCGTCGCCTTGTTAGGCACACTGCAAACACCGGCCACATGTGTGTGGTGTCAGTGTTGGTGGCCCTATTTCGGGATGCAAGTAATAGATGCCAGCAATAGAAGTTATGCTCTTTTTTTTTTTTTTTTTTTTGTCTTTTCCAGGCTTTTCAGTGACATTTACTGGTTTCATCAAAACAAAACGTTTGAGTAAGTCAAGCCCCTATGGTTGGTAAAATGTTTTGTAAATGAGCATATGTTATGTAAATGGACACACAATCATTTCCAGTGTGTTCAGACACACTGGTAGCGAAACCGCTTTGCTTCATCCCTCCTCTTCTCTTTTTTATCGGCCTGCTTACGGCACAGACCCGGACTCATGAACCGGACATTGTGCTGCATCAGAAAGAGTCCAAGCCGCCATGACATCACACACTCTAATGTAACTCCACATGCTTTTTTTCAGTGCACATCCACACATAAGCAGGGCGGCTCAGCGTTAACCGGGGCGACTCGTGAAGCTCAGTTCGGAAACAACAATATGCATCCAGGTTTTGTTTTTGCATCCAAAAGTAAGCCAGCAACCTTAAAGTTGATTCATTTCATTCCAGTTTATGAGTCTGAGCGGCCAAAGTGTTCATGAAAGAGACCAGAGCTGCATTTCCATTGACTTTAGAATTTGCTTAATGGAAAAAAGGTGGATTTTGAAAGAACTCGTGTTTTTCGATTCAAACCTTTTGGCCCTGAGCTGAGGTGATGTTTCGGCTGCGTTTCGTACAGCTTCGATGGAAAACCTTGTTTTTTTTCCCTCCTCTAACGAGTCAACAACCCGACGTTACCACTGAAGACGGAGAAGACGGGAGGATCTTGGTGGAGGCTGATGGCCTGGCATGTTTTTCAATAATTTATAATGCGAACAAACTCATTCACGTGATCTCAAGCTGAATTTCTGATTCAAATGGAAACGCCGCAATTGCGAAAATGTGTTTTTTTGACCGATATTAAAGTTTTGCGCACACTCTTACTGGAAACTTCTTGGAGTGTTTCTCTGTGTGGGGATGTGAGACTTTTAAGAGATCATCAAGGTAAAAGGAACCTTCCAGTACTTCAACAGACAAACCCCATAAATGTCGAAGTCTTTTAATATTGCAAGACATTGTGCATTGGAATTTGGAAAAACCACAGACTCTAAAATCTTTATTAAAGGTATCAAGAGCTCGCTTGGATTTGTTGAACTGAAGCTATTTAACCCTTTAAACTGGATTAAAAGCCTCACTGAGAAGATTTGATGTATTTCCAGGGAATCCCCTCTTCCTGTTTCAAGATGGAGGATAACAGAAGGACGCGTTCGATATTCCACAGTGAAAACGTATCAATCTTTGGCAACGAAAACGAGCAAACTTAACGGTTAAATTGGATCCATAACCAGCGGGAGTGAAGACAAAGGATTACGCGAGTGTTAACCGTCTTCACTTGTCTTTATTCCTCTGGGTTGACGCGACATCTTCTCGTCTCACTGATTACATATGCAGCGGGGTGAAAGGGGGGCCGTCGATGCGAATATATTTGTGTAAGAGGCTGCCTAATTATCAGAGCCGGTTCTCCACTTCACTTAACTTTCTAATTGGCTTGCCTTTTTGGCTGCCATTAATTACAAGATTTCATATTCCATTAATGAATTGTGTGTGTGTGTGTGTGTGTGTGTGTGTTGATGTGCTCATACTCACACCAACTTACAGTATAAATCCAGAAACAGACACAGACCAATCAGACTGAACGTCTCATTTCTACCTGCGTTTTTTTTTTTTTTTTTTTCTTTCCTTCTTCGCTCATGTGATTGTTCGCATCGAGGTCCTCGCCGCAGACGCCTCAACTCGAAGCTCCGTCAGTCGATTTCTGGTTGTTTTATGTTTTTGTTCTTTCTCCTCCCTCAGCATCCCTATCCCTCAGAAGAACAGAAGAAGCAGCTGGCGCAGGACACAGGACTCACCATCCTACAAGTGAACAACTGGTAAGTCGCTACACAGTTTACATGCAGTCGATTTTTTTTTTTTTTTTTTTTTTTTTTTTGTTTTGTTTTTTTCGGGGTGGGACCGCCCGGGGCTATCCTAGTTCTTAATGATTGGAATTAATGCCTCCCCTCCTCCCCTACTTTTTCATCCCTCTCTTGCTGAATTCCTCCTCAACCCAGATCAATCCATGTGAGGAGATATGGCCTGGAGTGGTTTTTCTCTCTCTTTCTCTCTCTCTCTCTCTCTTTTTTTTTTTTTTTTCCTCAAAAAGCAACTGCTTAACTCAGCCCCGACACGAGCATCCATGTAAATTAACTTTCTTTTTACAAAAAAATCCAATAACATCATTCATTATGTGCAAGTTAGATGAGGATGATCGCTTGAAAAGCGGTAGCTTACAGGGTAATTATAGGTGTTTGGCCCAATCATTTCAGGGTTTGCGGATTCTTTTTTAGCCTTACTGTAATTAACGTTCATTTTAATCTTTGTGCTTTTTTTGTCTAAGTTGATTGCAGTAGTTAAGCAGAATGCTAAAATCTAGGATTAGGTTCACTCATATTAGCAAAAAGTATTTATTGCTTTGATTTGTTGTTCAATTTAAGGACTTTAGTCATTTTCCTTTTAGCGGTACATGCGGCTCCTGGGGGAAGATGAGACATTATGTTGGGGTCACTAGATGAGATGACTTTTTTTTTTGTTTTTCTACAGTTTGTTTTTACCGGTATAGGTTTCACAAACTGCATTTTAGTAACCAGTCCAGAATAATCTTAATGGATATTTCGCCATGACCGTCTCATGTCTCACAGGCCACATTTTACCAGATGTCTGTGTCACCGCTGTAGCATTTGAAGCAGGACCGGCTAGTACCACGCAGGTCTTCTGAAACACAAACGCTGCGTTGATGAAAACTCGCCACGGCATTCCAGACGCTTGAAACTGAAAGCGAGACTGGTGGCATGACCTACTTCACGGCTTCTCTGACCGCCGTGAACGTCGCGTCTTTCGTCCCAATCGACGCACGCGAGTCGTCCTGCATCAAAAGCAACAGAAAACGTTAAAGACGCGACACTTTAAAAACTTTAAATTCGGCATCAATTCCTCATCTTTAGCGAGGCAGCAGTATGAGAGCGACTTACTTTTAGACTGACGACACAAGTCAGATGCTGATTTCATGCGTGCCGATATGATCTGAATTGGTTGTATCTCTTCTACTACCCAGTTATCTTTTTTCTTTTTTTGACTGGTTACATTAAATACTGAAACTTAAATGTTTTGAAAGTTCTGGGAACTTCTTTAGCGCTATCTGTGTTGGTATGAGTGGCGTTATTAAGCCTATTTTAGGGAACTAAAGAGATTTTCTACCTTCTTGCTGTTTGCTCAGATCCTGGGGGCTAAACCCCCCCCCCCCTTGTCCTTTAAACCTAGAGACGGCCCTGCTCGTTACCCAAAGAGCAGTGCTCATTAACTAAACACTGGATCTGAACAACTACTTTTGCTACAAGAGTTTTAACTCCCCATTACATCAGAGCTTAAATGAACCAATATCACGAGATCTCATAGCTCCAGTATTTCAAATATTTTTGGAGCAACTTTAGTTTTTAAAGTCATCCTTGTTAACAAGGGGCCCCTCTTGGAAGTCTACAGCCTGGCTGCTAACCTGCCTCTGCAAATTACCGCTCCGCGAGTGCCAACCAGGCAGCTAATTACAAACAAGTGTGACTGGCCAGGCTCATAAAATAAGGTTGCTAACTATCCGTTTTAACCTTAGGTAACACTGTTAAAGGTAGAAAGGGGCCCTGTGTCCTCGCACGGCCGGTCTTATCAGTGAGATAGCTATCAGCACGTGCTTAGCGTTATTAGCCGTGTCTAATTAAAGGGGCTGAAGCCCGGGCAGCCGAGGCACGGCCCTGGCAGAGCGCGTTTGATCTGCGCGGCCCTTAAAATAATCCTTGAAAGCGCCTCGCGAGGCGCGGGCATAAAAACGGGCGGAGGAGAGGCAAGAAGAAAGCGATGAGCGGACCATCGAGAGTGAAAAATAGATGAAGATCAAAAAAAAAAAAAAGAGAAAAAAGCGTGAGATAAGGACAAGAAGGAGGAGAAAAGATCAGGCCTGATAACTCCCCCCCATTACAAGCCGTCTAATGATGTTAACATTATTCCCAGCCATTGTTCGGTCCGAGACCTCAGAGACGTTAGATTAGGGTATGATGGAGGATTATACCAACACAAACACATACACACACACACACACACGCACACGCACACACACACACACACACACTGTCTTCTGACCAAAGGGAATCCTGTAGAGGTTATCAAATCACGTAACCCCTCCGACCCCACCACCTTTAAAATCCAACGGAAGGAATCGCCTCTTACAGCGGTGAAATTGTGTGTGTGTGTGTGTGTGTGCGTGTGTGTGCGTGTGTGTGTGTGTGTGTGTGTGCAAGAGACAGATAGACTTACACAGTCACATGAACTGTAGCTTGGTCTCTTTACCTTGAGTGTGTGTTTGTTTTGTTGTTTGTAGGGGTATGGCAACAAACCCTGAAGGTTTGTGTGTGTGTGTGTGTGTGTGTCTGTGTGTGAGAGAGAGAGAAAGCAAGGCCACCACACACACTGTGCAAATCGTAGGTGGCTAATCTTGGTTTGTGGAAGATGTCGTGTGCGAATGCGTGTGTGTGTGTGTGTGTATGTGAGAGAGAGAGAGAGAGAGAGAGAGAGAGAGGAACCGGGGGTGGTTAATCTAAAGGGTATTAACTGTTAAACCCTGCATGCTGGGATCCCGCTGCCCCCTCACATTTCGATATATACAAGTGTGTCCGCGTGTGTGTCTGCGTACGTGTGTGTGTGTGTAGGGGGTGGGGGGTGTTTGTCCACAGGCAGATTTCCATGCATGGTTCGGTTGTCTGAGCAAGCGAGCCGCAAGTCGCAGCTTGAAAGAACGACTGAGAATTAAAAAGAGATACAAAGAAAACGAGGAGACGGAGATAAAAGCAGGAAGAGAACGATTAGGAGGAGAGAGAGAGAGAGAGAGAGAGAGAGAGAGAGAGAGAGAGAGGTGGGGAAGAAATGGAAAAATAAAAGACGGACAACGACGGAGTGATAGAGAGAGAGAGGGAAAGACAGAGGGAGGTTATGTTAGGGGAACTGCCATTTCACTGGCGTGTTGTTGTGCTGGATGGGAAGCCCCGTCATTGGGTGTCTCCATAGCAACCCCTAGTGATGTTACCTCCTGACCCACTGATTTAGTGAAGTCAATTTCCCTAGATGTGATTCTGTTTGTCAGCGGCTATTGGAAAAACACACTCGTTCGCACGTTGACGTGATCAAATTCAGACACACGCGCGCACACACCCACACATACACACACACACACACACACACACGCACACGGCGCGCAATCACTGTCAGTTTCCCCCCCGAATCCTCTCCGCAACTTCAGAGGGCACTGAGAACTTAGTTGAGTTGCGCGAAAGTCATTTGAGTTTAATTCATGTCAAACGACGGCAGACGCACGGCGGGCTCGTCCGTGTTCATGTCGTCCCGGCAGAGGAGGGTTTGAAGACGGAGACGCACGCCCCGTCACATGGCGCAGCGACACGACGCCGGCGCTCGCTTGCTCGCTCACGCTCGCGCACACAGGGCTCCTTCATCGTCATGTGCTTCATCACGCAGCGTCTGCTGCACGCTGGCGTAACTCGCCCCTCTTGCTCTTTTCTCTCACGCACCGCGAATGTGTTAACACACATGTCTCCGTGCATTATTGATGAGCGAGCACGTGGTGGGACTCGGCGAGATTAAATAAAAATGCTAAAGGCCGGCAAGGGGCTGCAGATCACTCATGAATTATTGGCAGAAATACGCTGCACCAGGGAATCTCAATTTGAATGGAGAGAGATTCATGCAGAGTAGAAAGAGAATTGAAACGAAGGAAGGCCCGAACGGAGACGCCGCACACACACAGATGAGGAAAGTTACACTTGGTGGACAGGGGCACAAATGACCTTAGACCTCCATGAACACATACATACTGATTCCTTATTATTATGTAACAAAATTTTGAGCTTTCCTATGAGATAATGAATGTGGCATCAATGAAAAACCCTTAATGATTAGAAGAAGACACTCAGTGATGCTTCAAAGTCTTTCAGCAGTAGACTACAATATCATCAGCATACAGGTGGACTTATACACCCGTTAGCGTGTTGCATTGAGTCTGTAGTTCTTACCTGTCAGATGCGTACAATAAACATGCAAAAGTATTCATGTCTGTCGGCTTCGAGTCAAAATGCAGCACAAATACTGTCAGTCAGGAGACAAAAACGAGGGGGAAGTGATTTAATCTGACCGACTGTGAAGGTAAAAACCAGAGAAAACAAACGTTTTTCCAAATCATTTACTTATACAATATAAAGTTTATGAAACTTTAACAAATCCTGCATGTCTGTGACTTTGCCTGGCGACTTTGTTGTTGAAACGTTTTCCTTTTTCATTCGGTGAAGTTACTCCGTGGGTCGAGTGTCCAGAAATGACACCTTACAGAAAAATCACTCGATTAAAAGTACATTTTTCTCCAAAACGTGCCCTAGGAAATGTAACCGAGTTGATGTCGATGGTTACTACCCACCTCTGGCCATTGATTGGGCCTCAGCGGGAGGAAAAGTCTTCTTCTTAGCGAACCCACGAGCAGCAACATGCTCATGAACATAAGCCAACGTGAGAATGCGCGCATTTGTTTGGAAGATAAATCTAACGCTGACCTGCACAGATACTCGGGCGCATCTGCACGCGTATCTCTCTGCAGCCACTTTATCAAAGTGTTTTAGAACAACACAACACAATTACGCAGCACTAAATACAGGCAGCAGCTAAAAGCTCGATGCACATCATATAAAACGTCTCTCTGTGGCAGCAGTCAGTATCTCTGCGCTAAGTTCTCCTAACGCTCCGGTGATGTAAAAATCGATGGGCAGGTCATCAGGTTTCCCTTGTTGGCTGCCCCTCTCCTTCCTGCCTGCAATTTAATAATACCCCTTTAAAGGCAGTGTTTAAGCCCCGCCGAGCAATTGTTTTGTCAATAAGACCTCCTTTTACGAACGTCTTAAAAGCCTGGACAGAGAGAGAGAGAGAGAGTTTGGAGGAGAGTATTCAGAGGGAGCTGGCTGGATGATCGGTGATGCTGCCGAAGAGGGCGTGGTGTGGCGCGAGTGCATCTGCCGCTTATCGGGTTTCTGAAAGCATGGGTCGACACAAAGCAGAGCCGACCGCGGGGAGGGAGGCAGAGGAACAGAACAGACGCAGATAAAGGAGGAGGAAACAAGAATGTGGAAAATTTGACTTTAGCTCTCCTAAAACGAACATGGGAACAGACTAAAAAAAAAAAAAAACCCTCCAGTACGGCTTTCGCGGTCAGGTTGTGACTCGGACGCGTCGTCTCTGAGACTCCAGTCATAGGCTTTTGTCAAACAAATGGGAGCGATGATAACTTCTGAGCGCGAGCTGTGAGTTTTGTGTTGGGAAATAAACACATGCATTTTGAGAATGGAACATTCATCATTCGCTAAGCAGAAGAGAAAAGGTTTATTCTTATTGGCATGTGTGAAGGCAGAAAGTGTTTTGATTTCATTTCACGCTTAACGAACCACTCACACATCCTGATATTTATGTGATTTCTGTTATGTAATGCTGAGGAAATCAAAAGATGTTTAGAAAAAGAAGAAAAAGTTGGTGAAAGGAGTTCCAATTTCTTTGAAAAAGACCAAATATATGGAAAAGAAACTTATTTATTTATTTTTAACACTCATATCAATGTTGTGTTTGTAAGCCCTGTAAAAAAATGCACATACTGCTGGGCTTACGGAGGTTCTGGTTCCTCCTTAAAGACCTCTTGTCTACAAGCATCGCGTTGCCAAGTACGTTTGGTTTTGCCTTCGTATTAAATGATTAAATAATCAGATTTACTGATTAAATCAGGCAGGAGCTCATAAACTATCCCCAGTATGAGAGCTGTTGCTGCGGCTAGCCTACAGTGGCGGTTATTGCCATAAATAAAACTAAATAATCCAGGTCCGAGCGGTAAATAATAAAACAGTCAAATGTAAGAGAAAAGAGAGGAAAACGTGTACAGTGAGTCGAGTTGTGAGGCTCGGCGCGTTGACAGGCCAGAGAAAGGTAGATGCTGGAACTTGTTCACAGAAACTCTTCGGAGGTGTGTGTGTGCGTTGCGTGTGCATGTGTGTGTTTTAGAATTAGCAGGCCAAGTTTCAACCCATGCCCCGAAGCCTGTTTCGTACACTTTGCTCCGTCAGGTTGCTTCACTCTGAAACTCTCTGACCTTACAGCAGACACACACACACACGCACACACACACACGCACACACACACACACACACACACACTTCAGATATGACCTCAGCTTCGGTTTTCCAGTCCTCGGCTAAAGATGCGTGAACAATTCTCAAAAACAATATTGGAATCTCTCAGTTGCCAGCAATAGCCCTTTACGGGAATCTTCGGCCTGTGCCAACACAACCCGATCTTTACTGTATTATGTCAACAGAAATCCGCGTGTTTGGTGTGTCGGTGCACAACCTTACACACACGCGCGCACACATGCAAAAGATGCACCCACTCCACTGAATGCCATCCCTCCTCCTCCCCCTCTTTCTCCCCGTGTTTCTCTTACATCACAGCATGCCGCCCGAGGCCAAACCTGCATTTCTCTTCATTCGCCCCTCGCTCTTGTCTTTTTTTTTTTTTTTGATTCCCTCTTCTTTTCTTCCCACTCCTCTCCTTTGCTTTTCAACCTCCTTTTATAGTGGGGATGGGATGGGAGGGGGGTAGTTCCAAAACATGAAAGGGTGACAGCATGTGAATGCCGTGGCCACACGGTCGCCGTCAGTCGGGCGTCCGCTCGCCGACGTTCGCTGTGGAAAGGAGTCAGCGGGACACACGGCCAAGTGTTTTTGTGGCAACAGAGAAAAGACAAAGACTGGCCGAAGGACGGCGTTTCGTTTTCTGCCGATGAATTGCGTGCGTTTCCGACATAAAGAGCCTGTTTCTGTTGGCTTTCCGGTGAAAATGTGGCCCCTCCAAGCCTCCGCTTAAAGTATTGTGTCAAAATCTCATGTGCTGCTACTGTAAAAAGTCATAATAAAGATGCTTGGGCTATGTTGATTTTTCAATAAAATATTGCTGAGTTTGCACGGCCCCATGCCAAGCTAGTGAGCATGTGGGGAAGAAAAAAAAATAACCATACATTTTTGCTTTCGGTCTGCTGACAGCGGATATTTACTCCCTCCTTCCAAAAAAAAAAACAAAACAAGCTACCTTCACTTGTTTCTGAGCAGCAGTGAGGATCCCCCATGGTGAAAGCTGCTGCGAGCTGCTGGGGGGAAGTGACACGCGCAGTGGCAGGATATGACACGGGCAGTATGGAGTGGGATTTAGGTCACCCAGTCCGTTTGCAGCAGTGCCCATTGCAAGCCCCGTCAGCAAAACAGCCTGTGTGTGTAACTGCTCTACACAGACGCTCTTCTTTTCTTTTTTTTTTTTTTTTTTTTCTACTTGGAAACCGAAGAGTCGTGTAACAGATTCATTTTGTAGCTAAGCGTATTTATATTTATAGTTAACAACCTCTCATACTGTAAATAAGGTGATACATATGTAATACTCACCCCCTAAAGCAGCTGGGATGGAGCAGAGCCCCACGTGCGTTCTCAGAGTGTGATGTGCATTCACGGTGGGAGCCACACAAACAATTCGATCCAAGCCCGAAGGCTAGAGGACACAGGCTGGGTCCGGTGCGGTTGGGGGAGCGGGCAGCGGGCAGTGGCGCTCGTTTCTGACCGGCACCAGGCGTCCAGCCATCCCTTTCTCTCTCCGGTGTTGATGGACAGAGGTGGCTGAGTTCAACAGTGGCACCATGTGCCAGAAGTGAAGCAGAGACAAAGATGAAGCCAGAATCCTGTTTGGCTGCATTAAGCCCGGACTTAGTTTGGGACTTTGCTTTTAGCTCTTATTTTGAAGCAAACAGGAAACCAGACATTGGTTTTCATGCTTCTTGTTGAGTTCGTTGCATGAAATTCTCTTTAAACCTCTAAAACATCCCCATCCTATTCCACTCTACCCTACTTTAGCCTCCCTATACAACCCCATTTTCCCACCTTTACCATGTCCTACCCTACATTCCTTACCTTTTTCTATTCTACTTCCCCCTCTCTATCCTACCTTAACCATCCTTATTTTGATAAGGATGGTTATCCTTGTCAAAATAAGGATAATTATCTTCCTTTTCTTATCCTTCTTTGCCCTCCCTGCCCTGCATTCCTCACCCTACTCTATCCTCTTCCACTTTAGCCTCACTCTGCCCTGCCCTATTTTGACCTCCGTACCCTTCCTAGGCAACCTCACTTCGTTGCCCCACTCTGTCCTGCCCCACATCCCTTAACCTGCCCTATTCTATTCAACTTTAGCCTCCCCACCCTACTCGATACTGCACCTCCCTCTTTATCCTACCGTTCTTTACTCTTCCTATATAATCCAATTCATTTTGCCTCCCTCATGGCTAGGGAAATGAATTTGATTCACTCAGAAAGAGGAGCTGGGGTCAGATTTGACCACTGCATCTCCTTTCAAATGTCTAAATCTCTGTCTTCATCCTTTTTTCTTTTTTTTTTGGGCCTGTCTGAGTTTCATGCCACTTTCACTGTCTGTGTTTCTAACCGTCTTCTTCTGGCACGTCCCGTTCAGATGTCAGTCGCTCTGTGAGAGTCACAGAGTTCATGTCTGGTTTTCAAGTGGCAAATATTTCCTCTGTTTGACTCCGGGAGGCACCTGGTTGCCACGGACACGCACGTAAACAGACCGAGCTCCTCTACTGGTCTGTGTGAGCGGCTTCGGCGGCCTGCTGCTCCACTCTGTAAAACCAGTTCATGGCCCCTTTAATGGACACTGGGCTCTTTAGGTAGTGGAGCAACAGGGAGACCGTCTGTGCCTCGCACAAGCATACATACTTGCATTTTATGTGGGAGAAGTAATGGAGATTAAGTGACCCAGTGTCTGTTTGCAGTCCAAAGCTCCAGCTGAATTTCACCCAGTTTCTCCTGAGTCCCCCCCCCCTCACACCCCCTCCTCCATATGTGACCCTATTAATCCACCTCATGTTATTAGAAGCTGGAACCGAGAAAAGCCCTTCCATGCACTCGCCGCGTTTGTGTGTGTCGGTGTCCGAGGGTGTGTCGCCGCATAGCTGCGAGTGCGTTTGGAGATGGTTCAGGACGCATTCGCCTGCCAATAAAGGCTTGTAAGTTGTGCTGACTCCAAACACACAGGCCTCTTGTCTCATAACATGTTAGGCGCAGTCTCACGGCGCTCCGTCTTTGTCTTCTGACTCCTCAATGACCTCACTCTAAACGAACCTCTCAAGCGTTTCCCCGTCCATATGGTTTTAAACCTCCGGGCGTTGTGTTTTTGCATCCTTCGCAGCCTAATGCAGAGGTAATGAGCACTTGGCCGCACCTTTTACTTTTTCTTTTTTTTTATTTTTTTTTTTCCTCAGAGAACTGATGCATACTGACGCTTTCTACAGGCCGGACAGCAGGCTGAGCAACGCACTGTGCGTTTTGTGTAGGAGTCTCGGATGTTCGATCTAAAGCTCCGTACAGTTTTGTTATAAAACCAATACATATAATTACAAATCCTTAAAACGCCGAATTTCACTGAGGGACATGAAGGTGAAGGGGGCCGAATACAACTCCACAGTTCTTAAGTTCTTATTAGCTGGAAACAAGTCCTGCAAAGCATTCAATTTGGTCAAACTTCCCCGACAATTATCTACTTTTTGAGTTGATCTCATGCATAAAATCCAAAATTAGCTCCATTAGATTTGTGATCGGCCATGGATACTTTAGCAAGGCGCTGCGATTGGTCCAAAAAGTTCTTAGAGCAGGTGAGGAGAGGTGGTGGTGGGGGGGGGGGCAGAGGGAAGGGAGAAGGAGGAAAAACTTTCCGACAAGCAAGAGCACGCAGCCGCGTTGTTCATCTGTAACAAGGCATGTAGGTGTTTGTACTTGCTGAAAGCTGTGCAGACAAATTAGGGACGGTGCATAATCTTTTGACTCAGTGCTAAATATGGTTTGCTAATGAATAGTTGCAGCCTTTTTTTCTCTCTCTATCTCCCTCTACCAAATCCGCATCTAAGCCGAAAGCTTAAAATTCCTCACAACCAGTGGTTCTTATCTTGCGCTCAGGTTTTCCGCAAATGCCCCCAGGACGCTCAGCCAAGGTGGGCACGGTTTGATTGATACAGACCCGGGGAAGAAAACGTATTCATTAGCCGATAATGCATTTTTGTTTTCACCCATTTCCAAAGGGGGATTAAGTTAAGATGAGGAAATGCAGGTAGGCATCATTTTCGGGAGGTTTGACAGCGCAGGAAAGCAACGGCGAGGCAGAGAGACTCGCGTTTAACAATAAGCAGTGAATGCACGCAAAGAGGCCCAGCGAAAGTTTTGTAGAGTCACCTTTGGCTCCAATTACAGCTTGGCGTACGTCTCCGCCGGCTCTCTTACCTCTATGTCTTTTCGAAAATAAACCCTTTCCCAGTTTTTCAGTTAATGTAGATCTGGGCTTTCGCGAGGCAGTCCAAACTCCAAACTTTGCTTTGACCTAAACTATTCTGACTTTATGTTCACATTTATCAATCCGTTAGAAGGTCTGCAGGATTTGGCAGTTTTCACTCCTTTTTTTTTTTTGCTCTAGATTTAGATCTAATGAATTTCCTACCAGCTCTCATTATGGCATAACGCCGCCACCACCATGTTTTACAGTGGGGACGGTGTGTCGGGGTTCCTGGACAGTAGTGCTTTTGTGCATCTACACTGAGGATGAGTGCTAATCAGGAGACTTCTTAAAGGAATTTCTTGCATTTGGTTTTATTGTGGGGTAGCGCAGTAAAAGAGTCAGAACATATAGGCAAAGGAAAGCGTTTTCAGGCCAGTTCACAAGAATGGAGTAGAATAGAGTAACAACTGCAACTGCCTTGATGCTGAAATGCAACTCAAATAATCTTGATTGAGCAGCATGGACAGATACAGAGGCTCACGCAAAAAGTTCTTAGTGTTAGAAACATTAAGACCGTCACACAAAAACACTGTGCAGTTATGAAACACAGAAATATTGGACGCACAACCGAGTTGAGTCACTTTTCCAGAAATGTACATAACGTGCATCGAACATTGCACATCAGTGCAGACTTTGCTGCTTTGCGCACGTCTGTCACGTAAAAACCCAGCAACGTGGAAAAGCTCAAGAAGTGTGAACTCTCCACCGAGGCGCATAAACAACATAAATTCACTCTCGCCTGCAAAGTAAACAAGTAAATCCCAGATCCTTGTTTCTCCCTCGTGTTTATCCCTGGTTGTTCGGCTTTTGTGCAGGCGGCCGATGTCAGTTAACATAAACTAATCTGGTGCGTTCAGGAGGACGAGGGAGTACTGCTGCTGCTGCAGCAGCTTGCTGCAGCTGCCTGCTGCAGAAGGGAGGATCAGGCCGACCTGTCAGCCGGGCGAGAGAGACTCATAACTGCACTTCCCGTCACACGCCTGCAAGCAGCGTGCCTCCAAACGTCCACAAAAAGGAAAAAAAAAACGCGCGCAGCTTTTTTTTTTTTTTTTTTCCTGCGAAATCACGTTAAGGCCAAAGACAGGGGCCACTATTTATTAGCGCGGCTGCGCGGAGGAAGGATACGGGGAGCCGGGGCGTTGATTGTGGTTTTGCTGCAGACAATTGATACTCGGGAGGCGCGGTGACAACCTGATGATAAGTACACGGCCACCCGTCAGAGCTTGCTTTTTTTTTTTTTTTTTTTTTTTTCATTGTTAAATCAAACTGATTGGCAGGCAGGAGGAGTGCACGTGTGTTTGTGCGTGTGTGTGTGTGTGGTTGCTGAGTTATTTTAAGCGGCTCTCGGATATGAATATGCACGTCAGACTCTCTGTCGGCGACCGCTTCAGAATGAATGGAGCCGATCCCGAAATATCCAGCTGTGCTGCAAACGCGGGGAGTTTGTGCAGGCCGCGTGCAGGCCGCGGAGACGCTCTCAGGTTACTAACCGGTGACTGAGCGCCTGCGCGCGCGTCTCAGTCTCGTCTTACGCTGTGCGTAACAGCCCGGTCGCGAGCTTCGGGAGGGAGACGTGTGTGTGTGACGACGCGCGGCTGCAGATACCCGAGGTAACCTCTCGTGCGTCCAATCCGCGTCTTTCCAAACCCTCGTTATTAAATTATCCCCTAATTGGTCACGCGACAAAGGCAGCTGATGAAAAAGACAATTTCTTGCTTTTAATTGGGCATTTCACGTGCGCTCCGCCTACACCTGTGTGCAGCCGGGCTCGACTCGGGGATGCGCGTGCGTCCTCGCGCGCGCGCGCGCGTGTGTAATCAGAATGGGACATTAGCAGAGAGGCTTGGCAGACGCCGACGCAATCAGTTCCACTCTTCCCAGTGAAGGAGGGAGAAAAGGTTGGAGGATTAATCGTTACATTAGAAGTGTTTGGTGACTTGCAAGTGGCCAGGTAACTCTTGAACTTTGGCACGTTTTGTCAAGCCTCATGCTTCAATGTATTTTATCAGCGTGATGCATCATTGTGAAGTGGAATAGAAATTATTCATTGTTTTTTAAAGAGTTTAAAGATTTGGCAGCCAACAGGGTTTGAAGATCTGAAAAGTGTGGCGTGTATATGTTGTTCAAGCCCTTTTGCTCTGAACAAGGCAGTTCAAAGTGCTTTGCGTGATAAAAACTTAATACGGTCACCAGTTATGAAACAAGTACTAAACATATTTTGTCAAGTGTCATCGTCAAAATCATCAATGCACATCAAGTATGTCGATCAATGTTCCGGTTACTACCAATCAGAGGCAGCGCTCAGTTGATTTAGAGGAACTCTGTGTTTCAGCTGTTTTGGAGTTTTCCTGAATGCTGCTTCTCTCTATTTGGTTCTGGAGATGCAGAGCAGAACCAGTACTCGGAAGACCTGAGAGGTCTGGAAGCTTGCTAGGACAACGACACATCTTTAATGTACTGCGGTGCAGAGCCGCTCAGCGATTTATAAGCTAACAGAAGTCATTTGAAGCCTCTGAGCTACATGGAGCCAGTGGAAGGACTTTAGATTTGGTCTCTCCTGCTGGTTTTAGTGATCAGTTCTTATTGACCTGCTGCAGTAATGAACACTGTGAACCACTTTAGTTTGATCTGATCCGTAAACACATGAAAATGCAGGTTTTTCACCATGAGAGAACGTGAACAAGTTGAAGGGGCATGAACATTTCTACAAAGCCTTTGTATGTAACGCTGGATACAGAAACAATAAATCCGACCCGGTCTCTGAACAGCAGTTCATTGGCTCTGGTTCTGGCGACAGCATCTGGCTGGCATGTTTTTGGATCCACTGTTCCGTCGGTTCATTCGTATGACAAACACATGCAGCCTTGGTTGGACTCCAACTCCTGACCTCTGACAGCGTTCAGAGTGTGATGGATTCCCCCGACCTGCGTAAGTCGTCTTCCCTCTAACGTGTTTTTATTTCTTTCTTTTTTTTAACCCAACTTTATGCGTACCACCAGCGGCGGCGTGTCACGCCAAAATAGCCCGGCCATTGTCGGCGGGCCGGATAGTGAAGCTCATTGTGTTGGACGGGAGGCCGGGGAGGGAGCAGGCCATAAACACCGGCCCTATCGCACCCAGGGGGGGTCGCGCAAAGGTGAAGCCTCACTCTGGTTTTCTTTACTCTCTCCCTTCCTCTTCTTCACTCTCCATCACTCTTTCTTTCTTCTCCTCCTCCGGTCTTTCTCTGCGTCAGCTTATTAACGGGCACAGCAAGAGTGTCTGGTTTGCAGAGCCCCTCGCCTTTTCCTTTTTTTCACCCCCCCCTCAGACGCTCTCACTCCTCCTATTCTCTTCCTCTCCATCTCTCCATTCCCTCGGCTGCTATTATGAGAGGCATTTTATCCTTTGTTCCAGGCCCCATGGTGCATCTGGCTGCAGATACGGGGGACGACGGGGACAGGAAGCCGGCATGGGTTTCCGAGAGGCGGAGGGAGTGTGCAGGGTCAGACTGTAGATTTGTTGCTAAGGGAGTTGGGTTGCCATTTTCCACCGTAAAGGACGATAAGCAAGAGCCAGCTCGAGGAGGAAGCAGATACAGATAGGCTTGCTCAAGAGCTGCGAGCCCAACGCAGTAAAATGTTTGGGTCTTCGAACCGACGTCGAGTTTCGAGCCGATTGCCCAACTTCCCACGCGAGACATGGAGAGGCAGAAAAAGAAAGGGCAGAGCGAGAACAGATGCAAGGAGACGTTAGGGAACGTCGAGAAGGCGAAGAGGTCAATCCGTAGCCAGCGCTGGCCTCAGGATGACCTCGTCCCTTCTGCGAAGAGTTTGAAGTGCAGAGGAGAGGAGAGTTAAAGGAATGCTCAGGCCTCCCTCAACCCTCTTTGCCCTCGCTCCTCCTCCTCCGCCTTCCATATCTACCCCCCCCCACCCCAGCAAAAACAGGGTAACGGTTGGGGGGGGCAAGAGAGGGAGAGCATTGGTGATAAAACTCCAGACGTTCCCTCATTTGATGGTGCTCTGCCATGTCAGTGCATTCTTGCATTCCTCCCTCTTCTCTTTAGATTTCCTTCTCCTCTCTGCTTTGAAATTCCATATCAGTGTGCCTTAATGTAGCAAATATAAAGGGAAACTGCTACCAGCTCCACTTCCAACTATGTTGTATTTTTTTTTATTTTTTTTTTTTTGCTTCTTTTCACAAGATGTATTTCTGAAGCAGCTTAAACACGGCAAAAGATCTATTCCTGGTCTAGTTTCTGGTGTAAATTTCTCCAGTGCACTTCAAATAAGACAAAACTGACTTACAAGTGGCTTTTCAGCAAGAAATAGGAGCTTGTTTTTTAGTAAATAATTTCATAATATCGATGAAAAAGCACTGGCAGATTATTTCACTTCTATCAAGACATTTTTCCCATCTTGTAAGTGAAACGATCTGCAAGAAGAACTGGCACTTTTTCATCAATATCCAGGAACTGTTGACTTAAAACAGGCTCTAAATCTTCCTCAAAAGTGACATGTGAGCTGGATGTGTGTTATTTTAAGGAGACTATGATATTTGTATTAGAAATCAGACCAAAGATACTTGGCAAGAGTCTTTTTGTTTTTGCATTGAAGGACATAACAGTTGTAAAGAAAATACCAGCAAACAATAAGGCTGTTAATCTTTTTTTTTACTGGCCACCTTTGCCATCCTGTCTCCCCAATTCCCCGCAGGTCCGTCTTCAAACCATAAAACCAAGGAGGCGCACAAAAGCACTTCTGATGAGGGAATATTAAAGAAATTTAAAGCAAGGGAGTTTCCCCCTCGCTCTTCGGGGTCCAAACAGATGCGGCGTGTTTGCGTCCCTTTGTCTCTCTCCTCCCCTTCTCGCCCATATACCCTGAGCTCATAAACGTTTCATTTTCCAGCTTTTGAAAAAGTCTCCCACTACCATTGTCCCCCCCCCCCCCCTTAAGTTCGGGTTAATGCCCCCCCACCACCCCCTCTTTCAGAGATGAAACAGAAGTGTCCGGTCGGGCAACAGCAGGAACACATAAATCAAGTCAGAAGCCCCCCGAGAGTCCTCTCTCCTTGGGGTCATTGCAGGCCAAGGGGTCATTTCAGAAGGGGTTAGGCTGACCGAGGCCAGATCAGCTCCTATGTGAACATGCGCAATTAATAGGTGTGAATACATGTAGGAGAGGCACTAAGTTTGCGTGCGATAAGAGTCTGTTTTAAAAGTGAGTTTGTGTTTGCTTGTGTTGCCACGTTGGGGTGTTTTCCAGTGGAATGACGTTTTCTGACGGCCAGTAAGACTAAAGTGACCAAATCCCAGTTCCAGTGTGTCTCAATGTTGTCTTTGAATATAGACAGTAAACATAGCTGTTAAGATGAGAAATGATCTGTTCTCTAGTTATACTTAGGCCTGTCGCAATAAACAATAAATCAATTGATCACATAAATTAAAAATTAGCTCAATAATTTCTATTTCTAGGATTTATTGTTTTTGCCGAAAACTGGATGCCGAAAGTCTTCAGGCTGGTGATTTGGTCTCAAGTAGCCATTTTTTTTTAAGTTCAACTTTTTTTTCACAGCAACTTCATTGTATTTGTTGTATTATTTTGTTTATTTAAAATGTCTTCCAGTTCCATCGTCTATTGATCTTTGAGACTGGGTTCTTGCACTCTTCTGCCATGACTAGTACGTTGCTTGGAAAAGCTCTCAACGCAACAATATTATCGTTTATCGCAATAATGCCCGGGAAAATTTATCACCCAGCAAAATGTATTTGTATCTTAGCAAGCCCAGTGGTACTTGTTATGTCTTCAAGACTTATTCTTGCTTCTTTAAAAGCAATAGTCCTCACAGGCAGCAAAAGCCCAACCAGATTCCCAGGGTTAAGGGTTAGAGGTAAGGTGTGAAAGAGTTGAGTTATGTACTGGCAATGGCTAAGTTCAGGGTGACGTTGGGGTTTGGCACTAATGGAGTAACAGAAACAATGAACAGTTCAAGACCGTGTCCTATTAAGGATAGAAATACCAATGGTTTGACTGTGCAGTTTTACAGGAGGTCACGAAGAGGTCAGCGCACAAAAACTGCACAGACTAAAAGAAGTAACACACGGTCACCTGCCACTGGGAAAAAAACAAAAAACAATGCCTCTCACCAGAGGCGACGCGCCACGCGTCTCCGTCAGCAACGCCTCGCCACGTTCGAGGCCGAGCGCGTTAAACCGTCAGCAATCTCAGCCCGTCGGGAGGCGGAACGCCTCGGATAAAAAGAGATGGGTCGCGATGTTTTCCACACAGGCGCAGAGAGAAGATCCTGCCTCCACAAAGACCCCAGTGTTCAGGCTGACTCTTGATGGGGGGGGTGTTTAGGCAGGTTTCCACAAGTTCTGCAGTCCCTGACTGTTCAAAGACAACTATTTTAATAACTGAGGCAGTTAAGATGCGACTTTCGCTGTTGCGCTGCAGCAGCTTTACCTGGGGCTCAGCGTCGCTTATGGGAGAATAATTACTCCTTATCACTGTTATGGTTTGCTAAAGAGAAAAAGGCGACTTTGGAAATGTGGTGGTTTTTGTGCTGCCTGCCAAGATCTTCAGGGTATTAGTCAGCATTTCCCCCCCCCCCTTAATCTTGTTTTGAGTAAAGCTCTGACTGTGTTTCTGTGTTTTTGTCTCCTTTCCTTCCTTTTCTCTCCTCCTCCCCCTTGCGATCCTCCCCTCCGCCCCCCCTCACCCCCGCTCTCTCTCTGCAGGTTCATTAATGCGCGGAGGAGAATAGTGCAGCCCATGATCGACCAGTCAAACCGTGCAGGCAAGTCTCCTATAGTTACTGTTTTCAAGTCGCGCAGGCTTAAGCCAGCCCGAGTCCATGCACCCGGAGGCCTCTCAGTGGGTAAATACGGGACTGATGCGCCCTTCTTGGAATGTCCAAATCCTTCAGGGAATTCCCCCCCCCTTCCCTCTGTACTGACCAATAAAGTTAAAAGGCGAAATATCTCGACATTAACAGCAACCATTAATCAACCTTGACGTGCCATGTGGAGTGAAAAAGTAAAGTATTCACCTCTTTGCCAATTCGTGACCCTACTTTGTGCCCACATGTTGGCCTTTTCTACAATTTACCAACAATTGGGACAAGTCCTGACGTCAGATTTACCCATGGATCTGTGGTCTGCACGAAACGTTCCTACGGTGGCTTTCAATTGATTAGTGGTCAGTGAAAACATCTCCAAGATGGGTTCAAAATCCAACCATTGGAGACAAGCAAAGCTGCTAAAGTATGAAATGGCAAAGCGTTGAAACGGCTGGCTCTCGTTAATGATGAGAGACATTTTTTTTTGCCCCCCTTGTTATCCTGCTCACAAAGCTAGCTGTGTTCTTAGAATAGTTTGTCCTTAACCCCTTCCCGCTCCTTTTCGCCAAACAGGTACATAGTAAAAAAAACAAAAACAAATCCTCCACCAAGGCTCAAACTATAACCAAGAGAGACCTACGCCCGTTTCTTTTTTTTTTTTGGTTTGACCGTTGATTGGCTTTTTTGGCTCTGGACCTGTTTTTACCCCGCACCCCTTCCACCCCGCAACTCCCATTCCCTTTAAACACCCTCCCTCAACTCTATTTGCGGCTGTTTTAGGGAGCAAGGGGGGAAGGAGTGAGCAGTCCCCCTGGTGCATGGCTTGGTTTTGGACTGCTGTAAACTTTATTACCTGTAATAGGGGTGAGAGGTCATGGTGGCATTAAGGGAGAGGGTAGGGTGGTTGGGGGGGCATAGTAAAGTTCAAAGGCATTCAGTGGGGCCGAGGTCCTGCTTTTGCTTGACTGGCCGCCAAACGGCCTAAATCGAAGGTAAGTGGCTTTCTATGGGAGCAGAACAATGGAGGGGTGCAGAAAATAAGGAACCGGGTCGGGTTTCACATATTCCTGCCGCTCAGTTTTCGTCCGTATTTATAAGATAAAGTATTAAGATAGGAGCAGATTCTGGGACCAATCAGTAAGAATGAACTTTTGTTGAAAACCGGATCGGGCCTCAACCTGGATCTCATTTTTGCTCCTTTGATCGTATGCATAATTATACATCAGGGGGGCAGCAACGGTTTACGTTAAAAGCATTGCTGTATTACGTGCCAACATGTCTTTTATTAAATATCTATTGGAGTGGCCGGACATGTCAAGCCTGACAGTCAAAATGAAATGACTGAAATGTTTTGGATTTACGAAATGAAATTTAATATGTTGCCGCATGTGACATTTAAAATCTACCTGTTGGCTGCTTAAGCAGACAAATGAGATTACAGTTAAATCTAGATTTGGGCAAAGAGTCTTACCTTATAGACATTTACTAGCCTTTACGTAAGAATTCACCCTCCTTGAAACTTTTCTGTATTTTCTCTGCTTATGGTCTCAAATTTGGTGATTGACATTGTACATAGTGGACTAACTCAATGTAATGCCTAACAGAGAAACGGGAAGAACGGGAGACATTGTTGTTGGGTTTCAAAAATGTGCCCCCTTTTACTCTTATGCCCCTAAATAAGATCAGGTGTAATAATTTGTCTTCAAAAGTCTCTTTATTACTAAATAAGAGTCCACACGTTTAATAACCCTTCGCTGTCATGACGACACTGGTGTCCTCATTGACCCATTTGGGGTTTCCACTACAAATTCTCGCAAAACTTTGTGGAAACCCCCCCCCCCCCCCCCCAAAAACCCACAACTTTACAATCTCAGCGTTTCCATGTAATAAGAAACCAAATTAAAATCACAATACTCAAACAGCATCGATTGTCATTTCAGCGTAAACAAAAAACTATTTTTCCTGTTTTCCTTTCACGTCCCATCAATCCACCTCTTTGTGCTGGTCTTTCAAATAATTAAAATAAATACATTACATTTTTGGTGACAAATATGACTTCTCGACCGTTTTCAGAGCTTCTGGGCCCCACGGCAGAATCTGGCAGTCTTTGACGTTTCGATTTAACGCAACGTAAGCATCAAAATAAAATTTCAAGCAAGTCAATCCCTCAAACCAGAGTCAGTCCGTGTCTTAAATGTGCCATAGCGTAGATTAAGCTCTTATTCTGATCCCTGTTAGAGCATTTATCTGCGTTAAAGTCCATCAGGGGCTTTCGGCGGACAGCTAGCCGTAGCAGCGTGGAGCAGAGTGACGTCGAAAGGCAGCAGAGTCTTCCTGTGCGTGCACCAGCCAACAGATGATCCCGCACCGTCCGCTGAGCTTTAATTAAAAGGACTAATTGACCACTCTGCTCCCTCCTTCTCCCTCCCTCCCTCTTCTTCTCCTGCATCCACAGTAAGTCAAGGAGCTCCCTACAATCCAGATGGCCAGCCAATGGGTGGCTTCGTCATGGACGGCCAGCAGCACATGGGAATCAGACCACCTGGTACGGCTTTCTCTGCGTGTCTGTCCGTTTCCTCGCTCTGTTGTTCCTCCTGTCTGTCTTCAGTCTGTTCCTGCGGGTTCCTCTGACTCGCTTCCACCCGTTTTCCATCCAACATCGCCTCGCCCTCTTCAACGCTCGCGTCCTCCTCTGCGTTTCTTCAGACGTCGATGTTGTTCTTCAGCCAGTATCTGCCATGTTGATGTTTAATTTAATCTTCGTGCTGACAGAAAAGCTCTGCTTGTGAACTTTTACAGTCGCCGCTTGTTGCTTTGGGTAGAAACGGCAGGATGTGCACTCCCAAAAAACACTTAGAGAGACACACACACACACACACACACACACACACACACACACACACACACCGTTTCCTCCCCCTCTTTCCTGGATACACCAGAACAGGTGTGCTCAATCACATTACACCACCATCCTCCTCCTCACTCCCACTCCCCTTAAAACTCAGTCCCTCTCTCATGCCATCAGCTTTAATCCCAGAGTTTGTCCTTAAGCTCTTCTTCTCCTCCTCTATCCCCTGTTTTCTGTGATTCTCTCTCAAGTCTGCAACCCAATCTCAGCCTCCACTCGAAGTCAGCAGGTTTGGATAAACTGCCGGCCGACTTAACCACCCTGCACCCCACCTCCAAACATGTCCACACACACCTCTCCCAGCCAAATCCACGGGGCTTTGTTGCTACGCTGCCTGTCAAATTAGCTTCATGGTGAAACCGCACTGTTGCCGAGTGCGGTCTGCTCCCAACAATTTCCTGTTCGAAGTAATCAGCAATAAATTCCTGCACAATCAGTCAGAGACGACACATTTTTAATTTTTACGTTTCCTCTTTGTGTCCTTCCTCCAGGGCCGATGGGTGGAATGGGGATGAACATGGGCATGGAAGGTCAGTGGCACTACATGTAGCCCAACCCGAGTCTGACCAATCACAACGCAATGGGGGATGTAAGTAGAACAAACTGATTTTAGACCGATGTAGTCCTTTTTCCGACACTCTTCAGGTAAAGGACAAAGGTCCTTCAGGTATATCATTATAGCCATGTTTATCAGGGCACCAAAAATCATATGCTTTTCAAATCTGTGCTATTGGAGCAGAGGTGACGTCACACTGTGTGAGAGAGGATTGAAAAGAACCTCTGTAAAGCAGGTGTTTGACATAAAAAAATATAGAAATGACTCTTGCTTTAAGATCATGTGTTAGCGTTGTATGTTATACGTTAGCGCAGCTAGCAAGCGATCAGTTCCTTCGCGTCGAGATTTCCAAAAAATTGCCGACGTTGCTTTTGCTTTTTTTTTTTTTTTTTTTTTTTTGCAGCCCAATTAGGATTTTTCGCACAAAATATACCTTCTTTTTAAACAGCTTCTTACACCTGTGTGCTTCCTTCCCACTTAACCTTTAGACACTTTCAGCAATACTGGAAATGATATACGTCTGTGTTTGAACGTTTCAACATTCCAACCCGAAACTTGAAGCAACCGAAGTTGTCTTAGATGTTCTCTTGTTCCCCACCAAGCGGATTTGCACCGTTGCTCTTTCTTCAGCGTTCCCACCCTCGGTGCGACGATAGGAGCCTTTGATCTCATCCGTGTAACTCTTTGTGTACGTTGTGTGTCGCTGTGTGTCGTCGCCGCGCGTCCGAGAGCCGCAAAACCAAACAGGGGAAACGAAACAAAAAAAAAGAGAGAGAAGAACTACGGAGGCTTAAAGTGATACGGATTACTAATAAATAAAAAAAAGTGTTCAAAATCGAAACAAAGTTATGGAAGAATAAACCGTTTGTACACTGATTTTTGTGCGTGTGTGTGTGTGTGTGTGTTAGCATGTGGCGAGGAGGAGGAAGAGGAAAGGGGGGCGGGGAGATGGGTGGAGAGGGCGGGAAGGGAGGGGGCAGGTAGAAGGTTACTATGGCAACAGACTGATTGGCAAAAATGTAAGCAGTCGTTGCTGGTGCAAGGAGAGCGAGAGAAGTGCGCGCCCCTTAAGTGTCATAAATCTGCCGGGTTGCTGTTGATGCATGAGCCGCATTAATACACACATGCTAACCGGCTACAGGGAGCCCACCACCACCACCACCACCTCCACCACTGTCTTCCTCATCCTCGCTCAAACATTGTGCTTTTTCTCACTGTCAATTTTCCTCTCTCCATCTCTTCTTTCACACACCTTTTTCTCGATTTTTTTTCTCCTTCTCACTTTTCTCCCCTTTCTTCCCCTTCCCTCCTCTCTCTCTCTCTCTCTGTCTCTCTGTCTCTCACTCCTTCCCTCACTCTTGCCCCAGGGCAAAACAGACTCCCACATAATTCTGGATGTATACAGGCTGTGGATGGTGTCACAGCCGCGCATTGTGATAAAGTGGCGCCGGGTCCAATCTCAGCCGAACATCATTGTTTTCCCCCCTTTGCCGTGTGTGCCACCGCACAACGTTTATAAGTGAAATAAATACATGCTGATGCGTGGGCGTCAGCCTGCGTACCTCCACGCTGGCCTGTATAGTGGTATATATATGTGTGTGTGTGTGTGTGTGTGTGTGTATGGTAATAGGATTACTCCTGGCACAGAGAGGGGACACAAACTACTGCAAAATGGAGGAGGTAGCCAGCAGGGTATGGAGCTTAGCCGGGCCTAATTGACTAGATCCAAATTAAATATGCCGTCACCGGAGGTGTGACCAATGGATTTGACTTATTCAGTTTACAAAAATAGGGACCATTAACCCTCTGCACAAGGCTCATACGCTGTAGTGGGAAAAAATATATATAAATATATATATATACTCCCTCGAATGTTGGCGACAACAGAAGACCGGCGGTCTCATCTCACGGGGGACGCAGGAAGTGTAAGGTAGGAGAAGAAGAAGAAGAAGAAGAAAAAGCTGAACATGTTTTTTTTTTTTTTTTTTTTGGTTTTGTTTTGTCCGCGTCGTCGCCGCCGCCGTGTGAAGTGAGTAAACACGAGGGCCGGTTCTTTCCAAGCAGCTGCTCGCCTTCCCAGCAGACCGCGCTTTAAACAGCCTCAATTTGCCTGCTGAATCCCGTAATTGGGCCACCAGAGGAATCCTGGGTGAGACGGGGCGAAGCGCAGAGAAGACGGGAAGAGGAGGGAGGGAGAGAGACACAGAGAGAGGGAGAGAAAGAGAGACGGTGAGGTAGACTGAAAGAAGACGGGAGGGGAAGAGAGAGGGAGAGAGAGGGAGGAGAGGAGCCGAGAGACGGATGATGACAGAAAAAAAAAAAGAAGTCTCGTCTCCGCAAACTCGTCTTTCCCCCCGTACAGCTTCATCAGCTCCGTCGAATTTTCTTCCTTTTTTTTTTTTTTTTCTAGGTCATTTAAAAGTAAGCGACGTGTTCTACTCTTTCACGACCAATTAAATTAATAGGTTATTACGTGAGGGAGGAGTGGGGACCGTTATCTTATTTGATTAAGAGAGCACAGGTTCATTATATTTTATAAGCAATTTTCATTAGCGGCGTTTGAGGTTTTTGTTACTGCGGGGGCCAAGCTGAGTGCGCTCTTGCGCCGAGCCTCGGCTGCAGAAGGTGTGCCTGGCAGTCGCACCGCAACATTAGTTAAAACCAAAGCCAATTAGTCCTGCTTAGTGGAGAGCGTTCTGCCTTCCACCCAGTGATGATTACGGAGCTTATGTCCCCTTGCGAAACAATACACCTGTCAGCAGACATGAAGCCCAGCAAGTGGAGCAGAAGCGAGCCGAGCCTTTGATTGCGACGGGATTGACTCGTAGATGACCTTTACCCCCCGTTTCCCCTTCTTCCTTCCCTCCTTTCCTTCTCTGTCTCTTTGCTTTCCTTCTCACACAAAATTAGCCATGTGCGCCTTCCTCCAACCCGCCCCTTGCAAAACTGTAATTTTGGGCTTCAGGAGAATTATCACAGAGTGGAAGAATTAATTATGACGCAGAGAGTATGGAATTTGTTTCTCGGTTCTCGCCCTTTAGGAGCTCCTGCTCCCTCACCCCCTCAAATCGACAACGCTTGAATGAACGGATGCTTTCTCCGCCGGTCTCGGCTGGAGACCCTTTGTCCCAGAATTCATCGGCGAAATCATTAAGCGCAAATTTGTTAATCTTCCGCCGACGGGAAGGGGTCAAGATCCCTTCCCCAAAACCCTCCGACGATCACGACAAAACTTCCCTTTCGCTTCCCGCGGAGGAACCGCGACTGTTGAGCAACTCGAAGGAAAAGAAGGAAAAAGCAGCAAACAACAACAAAAAAAAACAAAACGAAAAGGAAAATTGGGTCCCCGTGGAGTTTGCGTGGCCCCTTGTATTGCCCATGTGAATGTGTGTCCCTGTCGATCCGAACCCTGAGGAACCCCCCCCCCCCTTCAGAGTCGAGGAAATGAGACTCACAGCTCAATGTATTGATTTGCTTATTAGGTGAAAAACCCCATAAGCAACGTTGAGCTCTTCCAAGCACTCATAGCATTATTGGCCTCTTGACATGAGTTTACCGCAGTAATCACTGCAGTCTTGTTAACCTGAGGTGAAAAAAGGGGAAAAAAAACAAAAAAGACACGCAGGAAAGACACACGACTTCGCCACCAGTGTTATGGTCTGTTAGAGTTCACCTGTGAAGGTTTTATGAAATCTGACTCAGTTTTGCTGACTGGACATCCTGAATTTTGGGATCCAAGACGGAATCAGTCCAAGCATTAAGACATCTTAATACACTGGAAATAAAACAAAACTTGGTGACAAGAAACTTTTCAGCAAGATTGTACGAGCTTGTTTTAAGTCAATACTTCCTTAACATTGGCAGAAAGTACATTTACCAATGGAGCGAGTACTTTTTCATCAAAATTAAGAAATTATTGACTTAAAACAAACGCTTATATCTTGCTGAAAAGTTACATGCAAGTTATTTTTGTCTTATTTCCAGGTTACTGAGGTTTTTGCACTAGAATCTGGACAAAAAGATTTTGTTTTTGAAGTGAAAATATGAAAACGCTTTCAGATTTTTTTTCCAGCCACTTTATTTGAACCCTGGTCATGAAATGTAGTGCAAAACCTTTAAAAGCCACTCATTAGGTAAAAAGAAAAATGAAAATACAAAACTTGCTTCAGCAGGAAGTGAGGCTAATGGAAAATTTGAACTGAATGAAGACTAATAGCGAATAAAGAAGCTGTTAGATCCTGCAGTTGATTGGTTGATCTCCAAGCATATTGACTTGTTTGAGATCAACACTAAAACAATTTCTGACAGGAATTGGGAAAGGACCAGAAGACTTACATCATGGTAAAAGTGTCTCATGACACAAGCAAAAATTGAAAAAAATTTAAACTGTACAATTTTTATTCCATGTCTCAACTGCCCTCTACTTTGTATGTTCTCATTAAAAAGTCCTAAATTTGGTGCCTGTCAC
Source organism: Poeciliopsis turneri (assembly GCA_922788865.1). Lineage (NCBI taxonomy): Eukaryota > Metazoa > Chordata > Actinopteri > Cyprinodontiformes > Poeciliidae > Poeciliopsis > Poeciliopsis turneri. The sequence continues at coordinate 1,395,350 of CAKLNU010000758.1, forward strand.
ATAGAAAATAGCAACTAGAACCCACTAGAAGCATAAATAGCTACAGCTAAGCTAGCACAATATGTCACACTCGTCTTAAACATGCCACACTTTTTCTACTTTGTTGAAAACTGATGGATGAGAGGAGGCAGGAAACTATTATTGTTCTCGTGCTGCTTATCCTTTTCCTTTTGCGCCTTTGTCTCGTCTGTAAAGCTCCTCTGGTGTCTGTGTGTGTGTGTGTGTGTGTGTGTGTGTGTGTGTGGCGTTCGCGTGGACGGCGCTCTCAGGTGACAGCCGTCTGCGGCTCTCGCCTCTCGCTCTTTGGCTTTGACGACAGCGTCGGTCACGTGCGGTCGCCGGTCACTCCCCGCCTGCCGACAGACGGATGAGCGCCTTTGTCGCTGCTCAGAGACAGACTTCTTCTTCACCCTCTGCAAAGCTTCCGAGGAAGTTTGCAGTCGAGCCGCACCGGTTCGAGGCTGTTTCGGATCGCTGTCGGGGCCCGGCTCATGAGAGTCCGTCTCAGTTGCTGACTGGTGTCTCTTTGGAGAGAATACCTCGGGCTAATTCCGAGTTACCTCGTAGTCCAGTTCAACAGATTATCCAGGAAATGTTATGCACTCAACCTTGGTATCGCTTCAAGCTGATCATGTGTGTTTGGCCTCTAAGTCCTTTCCTCCTGTTAAAGTAGCATTACTGTTGTGTAGGATTAACTCAGTATATCCTTGAAAACCCTCTGTGTCTGTCTCATGCATCGGCACAGTATGTGGATTCCTGCTGCGGTTCTGACACAAGAGTATCATGGTTCCGTTCGTTGACACACAGGCTACTGTTCTGGTGTCTTGACATTTTTTTGCCAAAACAATCTGATCTGTGCCTTTTCCATACGTGGCGCTAATTTGGATGCGTATCCGATTGTTTTGAAGTCTCGACGGTCTTGTTGCATTTTATCCTCCTTTTATGTCACTGATGGGAGACATATTTGTGTGTGCCAGGAAAAGCCATGTGCTTTAAATCCGGATGTAAACGATGGCTGAAAATAATGATTATGAACTCATGAAACAAGTCTTTGTCGCTGAAGCTCGTCACATCACAATCCCACCACTCATAGTTCCGACTCCGCGTCCAAACAGACTTCTCCGCAGACGCTGCTCCACGAAAGGCCGTTGCTGGTACTCGTGCTTCCTTGCTATTAGCTTCCTTCGTGCCGCGATGTCGGGACGACTCGGCCCTCGTTGCTGGCTAAACTTTAAAGTCGGTGCACAAAAGTTTCCGTCCGTTGTTACTTCCGCGCTGCCGTGTGGCGTCAACGTTCCTCTTCGGCGCACGCGATTCACTTTACGGACGTAAACCGTTCACACACGTCTGATTTCTGTCACATTTGATTCATGACTGAATGACAAGAAAAATCACATTTCAGTGAAAAAAACGAGAAAAAACTAGAATTGAGCATAAAGAGCTGCTGTGTGCACATCAGCACACTGAGCTACTCCAATGGGAAATCTCACAATGTTTACGTGCAGAAACATGAAAATGTCAAGTTCTGACTGATTATTGCTGCTGATGACTGATTGTTATTTAGCTCATTTTGTATAATTATTTATTGTTACAAGTTCTGCTGCTGAAAGAGTTTCTTTCAGCAGCAGAAAGAAACTGCTGCTGCTGTTCTGAAGTACTGCAGACTCCATGATGTTTTTCACAACAGAAAATAAATGTATTTCATCCTGATTTAGCATTGTGCCTGCTCCCCTTTACTCTAATACCCCTTAAAAAAAGTCCACACTTCCAGTTTCTTATAACCCAAGCATCAGACGCAGTTACCACGTGGAAGCAGGGGCTTTGGTTGAGTGAGAACTTTTTGATGTACACCCAAAACGCCATTTGCACACAAACCTGAACGCCTTCCCATACCTCCTGTCGTTTGCAGTGCTGTCTAATATGGCCAGTTTACGACAGATTTTTGAGTATTGATCGGCTGAATATTCTCTCTCCTCAGAGCTGGAGGGGAATCGTGTGTCTCCCAGAGGCCCGTGGAGCTCAGGAACGGCACACCTCGACTTCCCGATGCCAGTAACCAACGAAAACAAGACTCCGGATTCAGCGACCGTTTCATCCGGCCGACGCCCGTCACCCGGACGTCTTCCATGGCTGCCTCCGATCTTTCCACCGGAATCGAACTGATGCTGCGCTGATCAAAATTCGGCCAAGTACAGGAAGACCTGACTCCTGAAAGAATGCCGCTTCTTCTCCTTCTTCTTTTTCTTCTTCTTGTTCTCTGGTTGGCACAAGACTTCAGTCCCCTTGCTGCTGCCCAGTCGCCCCACGCGGATTCCTCCATCGAAGTGATTGTGATTGACTCTTTTCGGGCGATTTGCCTGCACCTCTGGCGAATGTGCTGCCCGGCTGATCTATTCTCGATTCTTTTGAGGGCAAATGTTGTTGAGACTTCTTTTTAAGAGGAGCGCTCTACTCTTTGGGACGGAGGATGTGGACCAAAGAGAAGCCAATGTCTGTAAAGGACAGGAGGAGGTGCCCTTTAAAAAAAAAAAAAAAAAAAAAGATACAGTGGATTGAGACCTGGATGGAGAGATGGCGAGAGTGATGAAATTAAAAAGTGTAAAACTATATCAAGCCCTAGTTTGGGAAGTGAGTTGAGAAAGAAAATATACTGTATACTGTTGTAAAATTACGCTGGACTCTCACAAGAACTGGGAAACTAAGTATTGTAAATGCTATTGTATTGTTCTGCATATTATGTTGTTTCTAATAGATTTTTTAAAAAAGGATGTGAACTTTTTTCTCTTTTTTTCTGGTTTCTTTACGGATTCTCTTATCTGTGTGTGTGCGTGTGTGTGTGTGTGTGTGTGTGTTTGTGGGCATGCGCTGTCCCCAACAAATCTGCCCTCTTCAACCTGCAGCTCCATTGACCCACGTTGCGTTTTTATTTTGAGAACAAAGTAAAATCCCGGGTCCGCACTTTTTTCACAGCCTTTTTGTGGAGTATCGGAAAGGTCGGCGATCCAGACGTTGGTTTTGCTCGGTTTTTTTTGTTTTTTTTAAAAACCTTTTTGCCACTCCTCAGGCTTTCTCGCGGACCTAGAAGATGCAGATGTTTCCGTCAATCTGGTTGCACTTCTCTTGCCTCCAATCTATGCCACTTCTGCTGGTTTTGACTAGACGGACAAAGTTTTTCCCCCCGCCGTCCCGTTTTCCACTGCTTCCATTTTATATGTGTAGGACGGGGAGATCCTCTTAGCGTCGTCGTGGTGATGCACGCTAAGACATTCTTCACAGTTGATGGGGAAGCTGCAAGTATAACCCAGAAGACATGTTTTTTTTTTTTTCCCTCCACCTGTTGTCCGATTGAACGTCTTTTCCAGGGTCTAATTGGTACGTTTGACGTCACTCGCTTTCGCGCCCGATGGATTTTTCTCCCTCTCGTGATCTGATGCAGATGCTTTGGGGAAACATTTATGCCACGGTCCACTCTTGTTTTTTTTTCTTTTCTTTTTAACTAGCTTGGTTTAATGCTGGTCAACAGACAGGAGAGAATGTAAAAGCAACACTAAAAACTGCTGGGTTCAAAACAGCCCAGTCTGGGTTAGTTTGCTAACCCTTTTCTGGGTCCAACATTAATCCATCCTAATGCACGCGTCTTCTTGCTTTCAATCAAAAAAAATGCCTTAGTGGAGACAAAATAATTACGTGTGTATTTAGCTAAAGTGCATTCCATCATTTTTGGCTCGCTGATGTTTTTTCTAGTGGCTGTTTTGTGCTGAAAGTAAAAAAAAATTCTCATATATAAAAATGAGAAGCATCAAAACATCACCTGCTATATATGAGACTACAACATGTATAGACTAAACAGTGCCTCTAACTTCCTTATGTTTAAATTTAAACCATTATTTGGGTTTATAACAAGGGTAAAGCTATTGAAGAAGGGATGAATAGAGTGACCAACTACCAGGAATAATAAAGACTTAATATTTAATCTAAAATGTATCATTTTCAGTTCAGAAAACTTAATGTCAAAAAAGTCGCGATCTTTAGACGTTTTACTGACAAACACTTGAATTTGGATGGGAAAAGTTACACTTATTGTACTTTATGACCGATTGTTTAGTTGAAGTTTAAGTGTTGCGCTAGCTAGCGCTAGCTCCCTGGCATGTAAAAGGCTCGTTTTATTTTCTAGTGTGAACTAAAGTTCACAACACAATTATTGTTCTTATTCAGCAACATTTCAACCGTCTCATTCCTCCCCTCATCCTGTTTGAGGAGGATTGTTGAAGTCCGGTCGAGTCGCTGTATTCAAAATGGCGGCTGTTGAAGAACGACGAGGCTCCTTTTGGTCTCTTCACTCACCAAACTCTGCAGCTCCGACTACCTAACATCTGTCCCAACAGCACAGGGCTAAAATAAGAGCCCAGCAGTTTTTACGTGTGCCGCATGTGTGGAACAGTATCGATGCGACCGGGAACATGTGTGTGTCGTAGAGAGCGGGCGCGCGTGTGTGAGTGTGCGTTATCAATGCTCCCACTCTCCATTGCTTCAGACATGTATGACGCCCATCTTTTCAAATTCCTTTGAAGACAAAGTCATGAGTCGTATGCTTTTACTTTGAAGGGTATATGTGTACATGTGTGTTGTAAATAAATACTTTTCTTCAAATAACACAACGTAACTAGTCTCGGATTACATTATTACACAGATGCGGTGCCGTGCAAAAGTATTCCTACCCCACAAAGCGAACCGCAAACGCCAGCGTGATTTTCTGTTGCGGAGCCACGCAAAGTTTTACTTATCTGAGAAGATTAAGGAAATGATGCTTGTTTTATTTGTTTAGTTTTTTCCCCCCAAAAAACCCCAAACAAACAAAGTGGTTCGCATAACGTGCTCACTCCCACTAAACTCAATACTTTGCAGACCGAGACTTTCCTAATTTTCCATCGATTTTCCCCTGTGCAGAGAAGTCGAGTCAGACATGATAGAATCACTGAACATCAATTTTCAAGTGCTGCCATGGATACTGAAATGGATTTGACTGGGCCAATCATCCCCGGAGTATGATGCTGCCACCAACATGATGCTCAGTGCTACTTTTCTGTCACACATAAAGGTGTGATGGCATTGCAAACTGCAACATAAGACTGTAATTTCTTCTTTTTTTTTTAAGAGAAAAAAAAATTACATATTATTGTCCATTACTAAATAATAATTGATCCCCATGAAACCCCAACAAAAAAAAAAAAAAAAAAATGCAAGGGTAAATAAAAATACAAAATAAAATAGTGGAGATTAGTTCTCCCTCGTGCCTTGTTGCTTTAAACTGCGGGATGAGAAGGGAGGAGCGCGAGCCGAAAGAGAGAGAGAGAAAGCGCGAGACTTTAGTCAGATTAAAACATTCGGGAGAGCAGCCCTTAAAAGTCACTATCTTATTTATTCCCCCCCCTTTTTTTTTGTCTTTTGGTGAACAACAGAGAGCCTGTTTCATCCGCAACAATGCGCGCGCATAAATCAGCCTCCTTCTGTCTCTCCTCCGAGCAACTATTGTGTTTGTACCGCTTTTATCGGGCTGAATGCTATTTACACTAAGGAAGAAGCAAGGTGGAGGAAAAAAAAGAAGCAAAAAACAAACAAGAGACACTTTGCAAACTTAAAAAAAAAAAAAAAAACGGCGACGTTTTAATTGCCTCGCGTCTCTGCAGCATGGCTGGCAGATCCGAGGCTGTGAAATGTGAATTCCTGAGCCTGTGGCCGCTGGGAGCGGTGGAGACGTGGAAGCAGAAAGCCCATGCATGACTGCCCTCTTTAGGGAGGCCGGGTAACTGTCCGAGTGCGTGGAGGCAGCAGGGGGAAGCTTTGGAGACCGCGCAAAAAAAAAATAAAAAAAAAAAATGCAACCGCGTCTCCTTTTTACGCACGGATCTCCAAAGGCGCACAGAGACGCTGCGATCAGGATTTTTTTTTTTTTTTTTTTTTTTTTTGTTGCTGTTTAGAGCTGCACAATATTTACAAAAGCTTATAAAAAATAATAATAATAAAAAAACGCCTTAAAACTGCCTTAACAGTACAACCAAGAGTTTTAATTTTTTGACTTTTTAATCTAATTTGTTTCTAGTGGAAAAACTGAATTAATTTGACTTTTATCAGTATGCGGCTTTAAAAAAATTAAACAGGAAAATTAAATGATTAAGTCGTTTAAAGCTTTGATCATAGAATCAACGCTTGATAAAACAATAACAAATCCAAACTTAAAATGTACGGTCTGTGTTTTTAAAAAAAAACGTGAAAACTTTTACGTTATTCGTCACGGTTTGCCCTCTGGGAATTTTTTTTTTTTTTTCCACGCAGCTGACCTACATTCCAACTGTCTTCAACATTTTGTTTTTTCTCTCCTTCAGTCTTTTATCAAGACAAAACACAGAACATTGCAGTTTTTGTCGCAGTGATTGCTGGGTTCGGCTGTCCTCGTTCAAAACACACGCTGACCGCGGAGTGAACCGTCAGGTGTAAATGAGTGGCGCAGAAACGCGCTCCAGAGCGGCGGAGGTGTCCGCGCGGGGCCTGCCTGTCTTCCCCCCCCCCCCGCCCCCACAAGGAGGAGGGAAACCCGGACCGAGGAGGCCGCGCGTTTCGAGGGAGACGGTTTAAATCTCGGCGAGCCTTCGAGCTTTCAGTTCCGGAATGAAAAACAAAGCAGGAAAAACGCCGGAGTGACCGCCGTGGCGTGTGCAATGTGTTCTCTGATTCTGCACTTTGAGACGGTGTGTGGCAGTTTGGAGTTCAGGTCGCCAGGAAACGTGTTTTTCGGGCCTTGAGACGTGATCCTGTCTTTTGAAAACGTGAAGACGTCACTGCGTATTTCAAAGCAGGAAGGGACGTGAGAAAAACGGGGCGACCACATTTACAGGTTATCAAATGTATATGTTGAAATATACTGCTCAAAAAAATAAAGGGAACACTCAAACAACACAATATAACTCCAAGTACATTAAACTTCTGTGAAATCAAACTGTCCACTTAGGAAGCAACACTGATTGACAATCAACAATGATTTTGTTGTCAGTACATTCAACTTTGTACAGGACAAAGTATTCAATGAGAATATTTCATTCATTCAGATCTAGGATGTGTTATTTGAGTGTTCCCTTTATTTTTTTTGAGCAGTGTATATATATATATATATATATATATATATATATTACAGCTTGGTATGTACTATAAAGCCACATTAAATGCTTAAAAAAAATATAAATAATAGCTAAATTCTCTTTAATAATAATTGGTAGTGGGTCCACCGGTACGCAGTGTTTGCATGGTGAGGTGCACAAAGTGGTGAAAGTTCAGAACTGTCGCAAAGACTGCAACCAGTTAGCAACACGACACACTGAAATCAACTTTGGAGAATATAAAATGTCAGAAATGAGACGTATTTAAAATACACCAAGTATTTTTGGTTTGTCAAATACTGAAACATTAAGTAACAAATCCGACCTAAACACACTGATGTGAATGTAACTCAACATGTTGCTGCGGTCAACAGTAATATATGTAAAAGGGCCGCACTATAAATGACATCAACAGATAACGATGTAAGTCTCACTGAGTCGCGGCAGGAATTGAAGTTTGTATCAAATGTTGCTAGTTTTGCTAACGTGGCTCGCTAGTGCTAGCAAACTAAGCGTTTTAGTTCTGATGTAGCCATTGCTAATAGACGGTGTGCCTCCAAAGGCAAAAATATCTAAGAGAAGATTTTTAACTTTTAGAACTATTTTAGTAGTATTTTATTATTTAACCGGTTTAGCGATGGAGCAAATTTCCTAGCAAGCTAGGCCTCAAAGCAGCTACTGCTAATTAGCAGCGTTAGTAGATGTTAGGCCAAAATGTTCTGACGTCTTTCTTTCCATACATTTTAAATGTTTACAACTGTGACATTATGTACTTTACTCGCCGCTATTTCATTACGTTTTTGATTTTGTTTTTAGCTTTGAATTGACATGACAATTTGTAAGGTTAGAAACATAAATGCGACCTGTTGTGTCGACGATTTTAAGTCCACTAAAAACAGAAAAGCAAAGGCCACACTCTTCTAATTCATTCATTTTGAGTAAAATGAAATCGAAAGTCTACTCGAATCCATCCAATTTAGTTAGGGTCCTTTTTGCATGTTTAAATATACACAATTTCTACTCAGGATTGTTGGTTAAAATTGACCTAAATTTAGGTAAATTTACCTGAATTATTTATGAGATAATTCAGAAAACAACTGGGTCACAAACATAGAGCTCAGATGGGGGTTTTTTTCCAACATTTTCCCACTTTATGAAATCAGTCTGAAGCAGAATCCAGATGAAAGGTCGGCCTGTGAACACCTCAGAGGACAGACTTTCTAGAACCTCCTCCCTGGAACGTCGCGTGGCAGCTGGTTCTGAAACAAAAGGAGGCACAAAAAAAAAAAAAAAGAAAACCTCCAACAATCTGTTGGTGGAGGAAAAAAGAGCCGGGGAGCAAAAAGAATCGAGAAAGACTGTTGAGGGCCATTTTGGATGTCATCTGTCTCCTTGGCGACAGGGCCCCGGCTCTCAAAAGCCCCTTGGGCGCGCGGATTGTTTGAGAGGAGCCCGCTATTTTCTGCAGCATCATTTATCACTGTCACCACATAATGATTCCCCTCGCAGCTCCTTATTGATGTTTGTAATTGCATTATCTCATAAGGGGAGGGGGGGATGATCAATGGAGCCGAGAGGAGCACAGAGGGGTCAGGAGATGCCGGATTGCTGTTTGTCCATTTAATGCAAGCAGGCTCTCATTATCTGCAGCCTCTCCAGCCTGTACCGCTCTCCTCTGAGGTTGTTGGGTTTCTTTTTTTTTTTTTTTTTCTGCGTTGATGAGAGGAAGAAGAGGATGGAAAAAAGGGAGGCAAACAGTTAGTTTGATTTGTTTAACCCCCGCACTTCACCGATAAACAATAGAAATGTCGAGAAAATCCAGGTGAAGGGAGGAATTACCGCTGTGAATGTGAGGAATCGAGGCTAAAGTAGCTTTGGAGTTCGCTTTGTCTGAAGTGGCTCCATATTCTGTGATGACTACGGCCACGGCTCGCCATGTCTGAGGGTTTAGATGGACCACTAGCCGGCCCAGGCAAGCTGAGGATGGAGGAGTCTGACTCGCAAGTCGGACTCAGTTCTCTTTGAGCAGAACATGTTCGTTTGGTACGGAAACGTTCTGAGGTTCAAGACGCGCTAATCGATTAGCTGCTCAAGAAACCGGATGGCTCTATTTAATGCTTCTCATCACAGTGTCGGTTGTCAACATGCAAAATGAACTTTATGTTAATTAAAAAGAAAAAAAAACAAACAAAACAATTAGTTTTTGCAAAAACATTTTTGATTTGAGCTTTCACTGAAGCCCGTACATGGAAGCATCTAGTTTTGCTTCATCGTCTCAAGATTTCTGCTTTGAAAGAAACATTTTGGATCATTTAAAGTCCTGATATCCAGAGAGATTGTTAGAAAGTCGGTTTGTCTGACCTGACAGACTGATATCCACTCGGCAAAGGCCTGTTTTGTGGCCATGAGGAGCTATGTGTCATTTGAATGAGTCACAGTATTTATTTTTAGGTTGTTTTTCTTTCAAAAGCTGAGATAAAATCAGCTATCTTAAAGTAAAACGCGTTAAGAACGTTCATTTTTTCTTTTGAGTCAGTTTTTCACCATGAAAGCTAAAGCTATGTAGCAGTTAGCTTTACATTGATTTCAGTTAGAAAAACAAACAAACATATTTTTCCCATTTTAACAAGTTGACAACATGGTTATGAAAGATTTTATCAACATAAATATGTCAGAAACTCATAACATGGACGTTTGTGTACACACACACACACACACACACATATATATATATATATTTTTTCTTTTCTTTTCATTACTAAGTCATCAAATCACTGATCTCCACTAACCTACCTGCAGCTCTTCATTTCACATTCTGCAGCTCCGCTACAAACACTTAAAAAGAAACAGCAATTTACTCAGTTGGACAAACTTGTAAAATTCTGTTTTCATAAATAAAATGAGGCTTTATTGCCTGATAACTAAGGTATCGTTTCTCCAACGCAGATACGCATATAATCGCGATAATAACCAAAACCATCAGCTTTAATGCGGAGAGTGACGCATGACGTCCACTTTAGTGGACAGACGATTAACTCTAATTAACTCTAATATTTAGACATTTAAAAAATAAAAAATAAAATAGTTCTAACTTATTATAAATTATCACCGCTTTTTATACGGTAAAACCTCATTGTTAGCTCTAGGAACATCTCCATCACCTGCGTCTATGACTAATTACTTTTTGCTACAGTGTTTCAGTCTCTGGTTTTGGGTTGGTGCGCGTCATGGCGACAGGCGTGCGTACTGGCGCGCGTAAAGCACCCAGCAGCTGCGGGCGCGCGGCGTGTTTTCTCCTCTCCACAACTTTAGAACCAGACACTTCCGGCGGCTTGGAGGAGGAGAGCTGGTTTCCTGGCTCAGGTGCAGCAGCTCCCCTGCAGCTTGGTCGGCGCTCCTGCTGCGGCTGAGGGGAAACGCGGCTGGCAGGCAAAAAAACAAACAAACAAACAAAAAAACCACGGCTGGTTTCAGAACCAGAGATGTTTCTGTCAGCGCCTTCCTCGAGTTCCACCTCTCCCCTCATCTCCCTCCAAGGTGACCTTGGCAGCGCCCAGGCAGGACAGAGGAGCCAAAAGATCACAGAGGAGGAGGAGGAGGGGGAGGAAGAGGAGGAGGAGGAGGAAGATTTACACACATGATCACCTGGTGGGTCCGTGGATCCAAAAATAGAGACCCCTCACCTTCTGGAGCAAATCTCACAGAGGATACGACATAAAGTGTTCCAAGACAATAAACAAAGATCGTCTATTCGTTTTAAAGATTTATTGTTTGGCAACTTTATGAAAGCATAGATTCGAATCCTAGAATGAGAACAAAATAGGTTTATAAGAACCTTATAAATGAAAATTAAAAAATACATAAATAATCAAAAATAAAAATATTAAAGCGAAAATTGTAGCTCAGTTTTATTATTTCAGTAACGTTTAAAAAGGAAACAATTTAGGAACCGAAATAAAAGACAAAAAAAAAAAAGACATGATCAGCATTCACTCCTGTGTTATTAAATATCAGTACCAGCCGTCCCCAGTGCGCAGACGCGGCCCTGGGCGGCTGAGGGTCGGCTCTGGCCTCTGGAGGTAAACAGACAAACCAGCAGGTCCAGACAGGACAGCGGGCCGGAACTCCAGCCTGAAACCTGCTGCTGGCTGTCCGCCATCTTTTTACATTAGCTCGGTGTTTGGAGCTCCCGCATGTCCCGCTTCCCCTCCGTCCAATCTGCGGAGAATCTGAAAATGCGTCGCGGCAGTCGGGGCTGCTTACGCACTCCCCAAAGAGCGCGTCGATCCTCGCTGTTTCCCGACGTTTCTGAGCCGCGATCCTATATGTTTCCCATCTTTATTGGATTAAATTTAGCTTCAGCAGAGCCGGCGTTGGTTTTGGAAAGTTGCTCAAAGTGGAAACTAGTGCGCAGACATCTCTCCCTGCCTCCCTGCCTCCCCCCCTCTCTCTCTCTCTCTCTCTTCCTCTGCCTGTCTCTCTCTGGTAATTGGTTGCCGTGAATCTGCCACCCGTCTCACATATTCATCAGGCTCACATCAGTGATGGGGAAAGAAAAATGTCAGCTCCGCTCGCTCTCACCCTGTCAGCCCTCCAAACCGTGAAAACGCGCGTCTTCATCGCCGCTGCTGCTGCTGCTTTTGTTTTGCATCCTTCTTCATGCTTCCGTCTCTTCTCGCCTGCTGCGTAGTCGCAGAACTCCAAAAGTGTTAGTTTCTTTTATTTATTTATTTATTTATTTATTTATTTGAGTTTGCTGCGGAAGGCGCGGCAGCTCTGACCCCGTCGTGTTCAGTGCAGAACCCGGTTCGGGTTTAATTTGTCGAGGTTGGCAAGCGATTGAGTCTAACTGATAGGTTTGGTGAAAAACACGCAGGGAGGAGGTCACAGTGGGTCCACTCTCTTTACACTTTTCTCTAATTAAGGGAAAATGTGTTTACTGGAGGAGTTTTATGAGGTTCGGAGTCACACTGAAGTTGACAGATTTCCTCGAAGTTGTTTTTGTTTCCCCCCTCCCCAACACTATTTACCAAAAAATATATATATTAAAAAACAAAAAATGGAAGAAGAAGAAATCTGCTTTCTCTCTTCAGCAATAAACAAGTGTTTCTGTCTGCATAGTAACTTGTACAGATTTCTATCTTTTTTTTTTGCTTTTTTTGAAAAGCATTCATTTTCTCCTGTCCAGTAGTGACCAGCCTGCCAGAATCACTCTAAGATTACTGTCTTCTGTTTTTTCTTAATGACCATTTTGCCAGTAATGACGCCTGCTGCACTGAATGACAATAAGCATTAAAATATGCAACCAAAAAGCTCCATTAAAAACGTCATTTTTAGCCTGCAGCTCCTCCCAATAGCCAGATTTAAGCCGAGGTAGGTGAGTCAAAAACATTTTCCCCTTCCGTTTGTCTGTCTTGCTCACTGTCTGTCTGTCTGTCTGAACATCCACAAACACACAACCCAACTGCAAAAATGGACAAACGTGTTGAAAAGTACCGAAGGGCTATATTGTCTGTCTCGCTCGCTACCTCGCTAGCTTCTTGTTTTTCTATCCAGACAAATACCTATTTGTCTGTCTGTCTGTCTGTCTAACTGACGTTGAGCTGTACATGAACTATTTTATAGAAATATTCCATGTTTATTACAAAAGCTAATCTGCCATGATTGTCCCCAGCTGGGTTTTTAGTTACCCAAGACAAAGATAATTACACAAAGCTTAAAATTAAACGACAAATCTAAATGTACCAGTCAGGAGAAGGGTACAAAAAGGTTCCCAGAAGAGGTTGACCACACTTGATTTGGGCTGTGAAGCCTCTTGTATATTCAAGACAGAAAAGTTACATTTCTGTGGCCGGATGGCTCTCTCAATGAAACACGGAGGTGGCAGCGTCATGTTGGGTTGCCACACGGTTGAAACTGACATCCAGCCGTTTTCCTCACAAAGTCCATTTTACTTTCATGTAAATAAACACACATGTACATCTTCAAGATCAAATAATCACTGAGCAGTCTAATCACAGACGTCTGTTCAGCTCATTTTTGTTTTCCTCGTCTTCCCTCGAAACTCTGGAGCTTTGGCACAATTTAACAAGCCGAATCCCGGCAAACCTGACGCTGGAGCGGCTGGGAGACGATTCCAGGGTTCTGAACCCTCATGTTGTCCAGCTCAGCAGAGTGCCATGCTCAACACGTCCCGATTTATGGAGCATGGACGGTTTATAAGCAGCAATGCGCTCCGTCCGGACAGGCGGGCGAACGGAGGGCGAGGAGGATGGCTTCCATGCGGAAGCTGTGTTTTGGAATAACATATGGCCTGACAGAGATGTTTCCCCTGCGACGTAAAACAGCAGGGAGCACCGACGGCCACTTACCCCTCCAACCAAATATGAAGGCAAACTTCTGTGCTGCCATCATTTTTCTTTTTTTTTTTTTTTTGTTTTCTTTCCACTTGTCAACTTTGCATGAAGAGTTCTCGACGTCTCTCAGTAGAGTTTCCAAATCTTTGAGGGAACCTCGACTCTGATGATAATTTTACCAAAACAACTAGATTATTCACAATGCAATAGCATATCTAGATTTAAAACTTTAAGTGGCCAACCCCAACTCAGAACTTCTGACACTTGAATGCATTTTACTAAAGGAAACTGTTTTCCTCTTGATTCATTTATAAGTTGTTCAACTATTTATATAAAATAAATAAACAAATATCTTGACAACGATATGCAATCTTTTCCAGATTGTATTAAAATTTACTTCTAATAATGCAAGTTACAGTGAAATATAACAATGCCTCACATCTAACGCATTTACACATAAATGAATATGAGAAAATTATACATTCCCTGTATATTTTCCTAGACCAAATTTACATAAAATTATGAAAAGATTTGCTTAATTATTTCACATGACAAAAACATAAAAAGTGGAGCATTTAGTCATATGTTCACCCCAGTTTCTATGATGCCCCAAAGTTGAACGTTAGCTCAACTTTTGATTTGTAAATTGAAGTTAAGAAACCTGGAAGCTGGCTTGTGGAAGAATATTACCTCATCGACACAAACGGAAAGCGATTCCTAAAACCAAACAACAGAGGGGTTCTTTTTTTTTTTTTTGCGTGTGTGTGTGTGTGTGTGTGTGTGTGTCGTTTACAACCATCACACTCTCCGTCACTGACAACCGCAACAAGCTCAACATGAGCCCCACCTCAGGAGACAATGCCTGTTTGAGGGACGAAAGAAGAGCAGGAACAAAAGCGGTGACATGATGGAAAGCTAAAACTTAGCTCACCAGACTGACATCTGCTGAGGCGTTGGTGTCACGCAGATAGCTTGTTATGCTAATGAGGGGGACGCCGCACCCGTGAGACACTGACCAGTCACACCGGCTCGCTATCTTGACAAATCTGAAGACGTCATTGATCACACACCGCTCCGTTCAACCATCATTGGCTCTTTAAGTCATCCTCCGCAGGAAAGAGACACATATAAGGTTATTTCATGTGTTATGTAGCTTCTAAAAGTCAAAGAGAGTTGAAACTAAAATCCTAGGGATTGACGTTTGAGTCATATGCTTTCATCAGGGGTACATGCTAATGTTTTAGAAGCAATTCATCGCCCATCTGATAAAAGTTTTGATTCATCGAATGAACACATGCTTGCTTCCCTCCCTCCCCCTCTGAAACACACGCACAGCAGGTCGGCAGGTTTCTCGTGAAAAGCTGTTAGCCGCGCAGAAGCGACCGAAGACACATCTTTTGTTGGGCCCCATGATGGATGACGCAGCGGTACGCTGGCGCTCGCCGACAACAGATAAGCAGGGTCATCACCTTCGCATGGAACGCTAATGAGCCAAAAACTGTTTAAATGTAAATAAAAAGCACCCGTGTGCAGGGGGAAAGACATCCTCCGTAGCTTAAGGCGCATATTCGCTGAATGTAAACTGGTTTTGAAAGAAATGCTTTTTAAAGCGCTTCTTTTGTCGATATGTGACACGAATCTGGATTTTTGGCCGCGGTCTGAACGGCCCAATTCTGAATTTTTCAGCCTCCCCAAAAAACATCCAATCTGTGCCACCTCCATATGTGGATCCGACTTTTATGTCATTCATGTGAGACGTGTCATAATTCTGCATCGCTATTAGTTGTGCTTTGTTTTTATTGGCTTCCCTCGTCTCGTTATGATATTGTGACATTACTGAATCAAGTTTAAAATGGATCCATGAACAGCTAGATCTATTATAACTTTCATAAACAGAGCCGGTTGCTTTGGGGACGTAAACCATTCACACAGAAGTCTCGTTGTGGTCAGGTTTGATCAGTAAGTCTGAACAAACACTGGATTTCAGCCCAAAAAACCGGATTGAGCATCAACTGTGTGAACGTATCCAATGTCTAGTTTTGGTGAGTTTATGTGAACCATGCAAGGTTTGAACCTCTGCTTCCAGGTTTCATAACTTCAAATTGTATCTGCATAGTTTGATTGTAATCAATGGTTATTAAAGGTAACATTATTACTTTTTCTAATGCTTGACTTGAACCGCACCACATCTACACCAGATGCCTTAAAGCAGAGAGCTGCTGCCGTGTGATTGGACGAATCAGTATCCAGGTTATCCAGGATGGTAAAACTTTTTTGTCAAACTAGGCAACATACTGTCTTAACAAGCAGGCCAAACTGCACTTGAATGGGTTTTTTTTTTTTAAAGACATCTGTTTACCACATTACAGCACTCCATGTAGTCTCCTATCCTATTCCAAAGCAGACATTTTACTCCACTGCTCCGTCTGTTTACTTTACTTTGAACGCCATCAAACACGCAGCCCAGTGATGCTGGATTTTCCTCACAATAGTCCAAAGGACAAAACGCCACGAAGGGCCGAGAGATTGTCAAGTTTCCCCGAGAAATGTTCAGCAGCCAGCGGCGTAATGGAAGTCAGGCAGACAGAGCGGCGCGCGTGATGAATGAGCGGCGATAGGACAGCAGCTGGCGAAGATCTGCTCGGATTTCCAGTCATCTGATAGGACGCAACGTGTCGACGTCACGTCTGATGAGCGTCTTGGAGGTTCTCCACAGCGACAGTCTAATTGGTGTTTGGTCAGCAAAAGTCATAATTACCATTCAACTAAATCCATTCTTTTTAGGTAAACGAGAAAAATATTCCTTATGTCTAGAGAAAGAAGCCCTGAGGTACGGATGGAGGGATTTTTGTCTAAAAAAAGTCATTTCAATTAAAAAAAATGTGATCAAAACTGTTAGGATTGGAATTAAATATTTTATTTTTCATATAAAAGTTTGTCTATTTTTAATCAAATCACTTATTCTTTGTCGCAGAGAGACACTTTGCAAAGCAGAAACTTTGATTTGCGCATGTCAGAAAACTTCTGGCTTCGATGCTCCGTCTTTCCCTCAAGAGTTTTGAGAGATGAAACTTGTAGGCGGGGCCTAAAGAGGAAAAAACCTAAGACCAGACCCTATTGGTCGGTGCTGACTTAAGATACTAATCCCTCCCACTCAGCTCCTTCAGACTAGCTAGCAGCAATTAGCAAATACCTGGTGGAACTGCACATTGGCTCATCTCATTAGAAGAGCAACTTCTCAGTGCAACGCTGGTAAAACATTAAATGTTGGGATGACGACCTAGAGGCAGTGTTTAAAAAGAGTTTTTAAAGAAAGAGGCTCAATTTCAAGTAATTAAATTACAAAGTCAAATTTCTTTTAAGTCATGCAGCTTTTTTTTTATAACAACTGAGGATAAGATATTATGCTGCAGTTGTTATAAACATGCTGTATGACTTATTGTGCTATAAAATGGGGTACTGCCCCTTTAATACGCCTGAATTCAGGAGGGTTCAGGCTCAGGTGAAGAGTTCAAGAATGTGGAGGCGAGTCAAGACCTCTTGGTCACACCATGCATTTTCAATTGTTACCACACTAATGGAGGACCTCACTGTTATTATAAAGCGTCTCACTGAATGATCAGATCTCATACTGTAAAGAGGAGAACCATCTGCAAATTCTCCAAATGTCCCTCAAATGTGAGCAAGACTGATAAAACCTGGATACATCTGGGTATTCCAACAGGACAATGAGGCCAAGGAAATCAAAAATGTTTCTGGAGCCGCTGAAGGGCCTTACCTCAAGCTGAGTGCATGTCTGGAAACCAGCCACGTCAAATCAACTCCACCGTTTCTGCAAGAGGACCTTTTACATGAATCCAAATCCAAATCACGAGAAAGTGTTTTCACCTCAGAGATTGAAATGTTGATCATCAAACAAGTTTAAAATCAACAGAAATAACTTTGAAAAAAAAAGAATCTTGAATTGAGAGAAAACCCCTTCAGCCCGAGCCGAAAGGACTTTTTCCACATCGCTGTAGCTGGATGAGAAAAAACAAATTACAATCGATTTAAACTTGTGAACCCGAGTTTTATTCATTGAGTTTGTAAGACCCAAATCAAAAGGAAATGAGTGCTGATGAGTGTATGTGAACCTCTGACCCACATTGTATCTGTCAGAACGTCTCAGTGGGTTGTGAAGGTCTCAGTTTACCATGGATCTACTGTCAGCTGGTAAAAGACAGTTTGCTTCGACAGAGCAATGAAACACTCTAACTGTGAGTCTTTTCACATTCTGTGTGGGTTTCTGTTCTGTTCTGACCCGTGTCTGAACTCTGCCGGTACTTTTTCCCAGCTGAGGTATTACATTTCAGCTGGATTCTGGTCTCCTTTTGTCAACCTTGCAAATTATAATCACAAAGCAAATAAGCAACAGTAAATAACGATGATGAATAATGTTCATAAAACAAACACAACATCAGCTCATTGCGACCAGGGTGCCCTGCTTCTCCCTGTTTTATTAACCGATCAAACCGTCAGACCAACTGTGACAAATACTCCACGTTTTTCTCTCGCTATTGTTCTCCCCTCTCGCCGAAGACCTTGGCCTTCGTCGCTCATGGCGTAACGGCGGTCGCCGATTGTGGCCTGGCGTTTAGAGAGCACCGCAGCCGCAGTGGATGTTTATGTCTACCAATCAAACACAAAGTGTGTGTGTTACGCGGCATTATGGACGGAGAGGCTCGTCGAAACACAGAGGTGGAGGGATCTACGGTTCCGCATAGAACGAAGAGTCTCTGACAGAGATGTGGAAAGATTACACATATGATCGCTGAAAACACAGGATAGAGAAATAAAAGTGTCTTTTCCATTAAGTCATGCAAATAGTTCTAACAATGTACCTGAGTGCGTTGCTTTAGTTGGATCTTTTGACTCAAGCGACATTCTAACAACTATCTGTTTATGGAAACATACGTCAAATGTGGCTGAAAGCTGCTCTTCCCTAAGAGTTTGCTCACCTGATCCTGAGCCTCTCGTCAGACAAGGCAAAAATGATTAGCCATCTCCTCAGGAGGAGATCCTCATGCTACTTTGTCCTGGTCTCTTACATGTGAAGAACAAATACTCACTTAAGCCCTTCTGGATCCAGAAACTTGACATCAGTTTGTCCCCGTAGGGGGAAGGGCCCCTCGCCAGCTTCCCAAACCCCTTCACGCCTCTCTGCCAGAATGTCCATCTTTTTGTTTCTAACTCCCCTAGAAACATCTGGAAAAGCCTGACAAGATGCGCCGCTCCCCTCCAGCCCGGACACAAAGACATGGTGTCGGTGCTGCTTATAGTAAGTGGCAAAAGAATCGATACCCCGTCGGTTCTACGTGAAAAGCCAACAGAAGGATGCTACTAAAAATGAGAGGGTAGTGATAAGTTTCCATTCAGTCCCCTTTACTGAAACTGAATTTTGTTGCCAATAAGACCTGTTTCACTTTTCAATTGCCTAACCTCTGAGATTCTAGAGACTACAAACAAACATAATGGAAATTTAAATTCTGGGTCCAGGTAAGTCTTACAAATGGACAATGACCCTAAATCACAACCCCAAAATTAGCTTCAAATGGTCTTAAAAGACAACAAATGTTTGGAGTGGTAATCACTCTGATCTCATAGAAAACTTGCTGGTAGATGTAGAAATGTGTGTGCAAGTAATATGGCTGACAAACCAGACTCTGAGATAACAAGAATCTCAAAATCCCTTCAAGCTATTGTGAAAAGCTCCTTAAAGACGAATTCTACCAATCCTACCAAACATGTGTAAGCTTTGATCGTAGACTTCTGCTGCAGTGTTTTGGTTCTTTGGACCTAAAGTGAGAAAAATCCATATGAAGGGAACTAATGTGAGCTTCAAGAGACATCTACCAGATAAAGTGTTTGAGTTTATTATGTTTTCAAAAATCCACAAAGGTTTACAAAGAATTTGTTTAGTTAATTCCAAACCATTTTTTTCCCGCCGCAGTTATCGAAAAGGCCACCTGGAAAAATATAAATAAGTCAGCAGCATCTGGTTGGAGCAGCAGATGTGGAGAGTGTGTGGACACTGTTGGCTGAATTACTGTTATTGTGGTTTTTGTTTATAGCAAAAACGAGGAAAAAGAACAGATGATACATCAGATGAGAGACTTCTTAGCGCCTCCCTCTCGTTCCTTTCATCATCCTCTCGTCCCACCATCTGCAAAAAAACGATCGCACAAGAAACTTCAGTGGGATTCCTCCCTAAACTTCTGAAATTTATGCACCACATTTAAAAACACCTGCCTCGTAAAATAAAATAAAAGTTCATCAGTCTGTATCTCGTAAACGCAGAAAACTTGAGATTGCTTTAAAAAAAAAAAGAAAAAAAAAAAAGCAGTTTTCTTTGTCGTTTTTCTTTTTTTTCTTTTTATTTGAGAAATTCGGCGAATCCCTGAAAACGTCCTCTCTTCTGCCATGGTAACATGATGGATCAATTTTCCTCCCGAAGCCTCTTCCCTCCATCCAGATCCGCCGAAACGCCACAGTGATAAATCCTGACGGGACAGAGCGCCGTAACTCATGTCACCGCCGGAGCCGAGCCCGAGCCTGAGCGGGGCGGACGCAGAGTGATGCAAGCCTGCCGGGTGTAGATTCGGAGGGATTTACGGCTATTGCGTCTCGTCTCACGCAGAGCCGAAACTGGTAATAGCTGCTTTGGCAATTAGAAAATCAATGGTGCCGTTCGCTGTGGGAAACGCGGGGATCAAGGAGTGATCTGCCTTCCATTTGTTTCCGCCGTGGCATCGCTGGTGCGTCGTTTCCTAACTCGTGTTTATGATCCAAATGTTGATGTAAATTGAAACTGTCAGGCAAATTCTTCAAATTTAAGAATTAAGGTTTGCATCAGACTAAACTTTTCTTTTTTTTTTTTCGTGATTCATATTTATTATGCACATTATCTTCCAGATGTGATCTGTAAATATTTAATCATTCTGTGTTTAGGCTGAGAAACCCGTGGAACATTCCTTGAAGACAGACCACTTTGGTGTCCGTGTTATTAATGCTGCTGTTGGAAGTTTAAATCATGTTATTTTATAAATAAGCTTTTCTTTATTTCAAGTAAATGAATGGTTTTTTTTTTTTTTGTTTTTTTTCAGAGAGGCTTTTTCAAGTCAGAGGACTCTGATGTCATTTTGCTTGGTGGAACAAAAAAAAACCCAGTAAAATCAAAGTTTTAGACACTAGTGGATGTAAAATCACGAGGGAACGTCTTTCTAACTTCACTGGGGCGTAAAAACTTTGTCGATATTCAGCTGAAGTCGAGAAACAAAATTTTGCAATGGCAGCATTTCCGATAAAAAAGAAGTGCATGTGTCTTTAAAAAACACGCCCACCTGCGTTCCTGGTGTCTTCTTTGTGGGAAGTAACATCTGGTTGTTGATGTGACTCGTGTGATGCGAGAAAAGTGTTTCCGTCTGAGTTTTTAAGAAAGTACTTTGGAATTTGTTCAGCGAAACAAACGCATTTTGATCGAGCCGAGAAGTCGCCTCATCGTAACGCAAAAACCTTTTCATTTAAAAAAACGGGAGTTTTTTTTTAAAAAAATGGGCCAAAAACCAATTTGCACAATTATATGGTCAGCAGGAACACTGCCGCTGTCTGAGTTTGCATTTCTTCCAGTCACATTCAATTCCCTTTATTAACCACAAACGGTAGCAGCAAAAGGTCGTTACTCATCTGTGTTTGACTGAAATGCAGCTGCTCTTCTTTTCTTTCTCCTCAAGACATTTTGACTCTCATTTCAAAGGCTTATTGAGTTATAGTCATGGATTAGGAGTTTGAATCTTTTAAATTGCGCCGAGGACCGTCTGACGTTTATACTGTCACATCCAGAAAATGAGAATATGCGTTCAAATGAGGAAGATTGAAAGTACCTTTCTGAAAATAACCTTTAAGCAGGTTTCAGTAAGTTAAGCTCATGTTTCTGTTTTTAAACATAGTTTTTCTGCTGTCTTCTTTTTCATTTTAAATGTCTTGTTTTCGTCATCTGTAAGTGGAAGATTATCGTACTTGAAATAAAGTCGTTCAAACATTTTTGTGTGCGTGATAAAACTGTATAATGTGTTTCACTTCATGATCATTTAACTTCTAAGATAACCAGAGTGAAAACAAAATGCAGGTTTAAAATGGTAATGCATTTTCCTCCCATCTTGGCCGTACCTGAACAACTGCCAACAAGTGTTTCTATATTGCTGCAGCTGAATTGCGGCCCGCTCTTATTTGCAGAATTGACACTTTTAACCGATTTTTTAAATTGGATTTAAGTTCAAACTTTTGGACAAAGCCACTTTGTTTTGAGCCGGTCAGGACGTCGTTCTTGGTGTTTGCTGACATGTACGTCGCCGCGCCGCTCCTCCCTGTCCTGCTGATTAGCTCTTTCCCTCACCTGCTCCCTATTGAAACACCTGCTCTTCAGCCACTCAGTGAGACGGTTGGTTGTTTTTCCAGTCACAGCCTGAGTGGTCTGTGGTCTTTATAGTGTACCTGACCTACTTCTGTCTCCTCCCTCATAATGTGAGGAATTCTGTGTTTTGTGCTGAAACCTCTTATTTCTCAGGACTTCTTATTGCTGCTCTGTAGATTTTTTAAAATTTATTTAGCTAGTCTGCTTCTCCTGCCTGTCGTCCGTCTGATCTGGATTGTCTTAATGTTTGTGTGAGGCTGCTGCCGCTCGGAGGACTCTCTTGTGTCGCCTCTCTCCTTTCGTGCAGTTTTCCCATCAGGAAGATGGAACTTGACCACCTGCATCTCCTACAACTCCATCTGCATCAAGTCCTTATTTTATTATTTCATTAAAGGTCTGCCTACCATGGTTTGGCCTTTGACAATTTCTGACTTAATGCGCTCTAAAGTGAGACTCTCATTTCGTGGCCACCGACGGTTTGGCCACTTGTGTCTCGGTTCTCCAGCCGGAAGTTTTTCTGGAACATGAAGTTGTTTCTCCATCAACGGTTTCGGGTGCCAGTGGTGTCACTGGGAGGAGTGGTGATCTTTTCACAGGTCGTCATATTACACTCATGACATGGTGGGTTTAAGCAAATATGTAAATTCTTTCCCTTTGGCTTAGTTTTTGTTTTCAGTTGAGACCAATCAGAGGGCCACGCTTCCTTCCATTAATACTGAAACTCCAAACTCACTCGCCAGTAAAATTTCTTCTTCTCTTTTTGTCATTCCATTTACAAATGTGTCAAAGAATATTTGGCGAACTAACCACTGAAGCGCTGTGGGTACAGATAAAATTACAAGTCAGGGTTTATTAAAAACGTCACAGATGAGCTTCACAGTAGACGACCATGCCGTGCCATTATGAACTTTGGCCTGAGATCTCAAGCAATTTGCTGGTTTTTTTTTTTTTTTTTTTTTTCACAATTCAGTTTTAAAGTATTAAATCCCTTGTGGCTCTGCTCCATTGTGTTCATGGCATGGGAAAAGTATTCCTAAAAACAAAACAGATGCGCATAAAAATTGATACCCTTCCTAGCTGCCAAACTCACACGAAATGTATTATGTGCAAAAGAAAAACATACTTTTTATGAAAGCATTAAAATGCAAGAACTTAAAGGAGGAACACTAAACTGCTTTCTGTGATCAGCTTTCCCTGCAAGGATTTCAGTTCAACATGTGGATCTATGGAGAAACGAGCAGAAAAACTCCAGAGTAACCTCCTCCTCATCACTTTATGCCTTTGACTTTCCTCCCCTTTTCTTTTTTCCCTTTCAGATGACTGAAGAAGAAAACTCCCAAAGTGAACCTAAAGGGGTGAGGGAGAGGACACGGTGTCTTGTAAAACATATGCACTTAATATTCAGGCCATAAAACTTGCGAAATTAAAAGCTATTTTGGAAAATAGAAAAAGAAATATTTATGTGTCTGGCTCCGTGCAGAGGTTGTTTTATCGTGGGGCAGCGAGGGCCCTCTGGGGCACAGGTAACGACTGTCAACAGGCGCAGGGCTTTGGGGTAGAGGGGGTTTAATGCTGCTGGGATGAATGCGCTCTAATGTTGAACCAGATGTCCGCGTGTGTGACGGGGTTTCCCCCAGACACAGTGTTGGGTTTAAGGCAGGGGTGTCCAAACTTCTTATCTTGGGGCCCAAAGCTGACAAATTTAAACTACTGGCAGGCCACCAAATGTATGAAATAAAAAAATTAGTCTGTGGTTTTTTTTTTTTTTTTTTGCTGTTTTAAAACCTGAAAATATATATATTTTTTAAGTGAAATCTGTACGTTATTAAAGATCCAAAACATAAATGTTGCTTTATTGAAAGAAAATATACATATATATATATTTTTTTGGTCATTAATTGTTTTCTACTTTGTTGGTCAAATCTTTACCATTCTTGACGTTTACACGCCTCTGGTTTAAAGAGCACCAAGGAAAACAGAGGAGGAAAGTGAAACAATAAGTTCTCCTGATTATAACCGAAAGACGACCCAAACGACTCCGACGCTCTCGACTGTCAACAGCAAGACGAATTGAGCGACATGATTAGAGCTACAAACAGACGTCAGAAATGCAGCACAGATGACAAGACGGGAAAATTAAAGGTGGAAAACCCAAACACGAAAACAATGTCAGCCCAAGTCAGGTTGATTGAAAAGCTGCAAAAAGCTGTTATGATTGTGAGAATGTGCAGACCCCTCATTTTAGCAGCCAGAAAACATCGTAAATCGTGTGGAGGTCTCTGTTTACGTTCTGCTGACCCTTCGTTGCACTCCGGCTCTCCCGAGTTCAGACGCAGTCACTTGGAGACAAATTCAAATGCACGTCAGGCGAGTCTGAATTAAGAAACAGAGGAAATCTGTGAGGGTTTTACGGCTACGTTGCTCCGTTTTAAGCTCAGGTTGTTGTCAGACTGGCAGAGTGGAATTTACGGCGGTCTTTTTACCTTAAAGTTCAATTTGTGCTCTTACCATATATCAGATTTTTATGTAAGTATATTATAAGTGAGGGCACACAAGGGCACAGTGGTTAACACTTTTGCCTCACAGCAAGAAGGTCCAGGGGTCAAATATCAGGCGGGGGCCTTTCTGTGTGTCTGTATGCATGTTGGTCTCTCACATTTGTAGCTTGAGTTACTTCTGAAGAAAAATAGTTGGATTGGATTTTTTTTGTATGATTGGGAAAATGAATAAAAATGTACAGTTTGTACATTGAAAAGGAAACCACCCAGGCCACCACATTGTTTTAAAAAAAAAAAACTCAACTAGAAGAAGCTGAGGAGGTGTGATTATTGTTGGATGATGCTGTAAAGAAACTGCGTCTTTAGGAGCTGCTGCTTCTAAGAAAGTGGGAAAAATAAAAGGTTTTCGGGGGTGATGGTTGAGAAACTTGAACCCAGAAAATCCTAAAGTGATCAAATGCTTAAGAAAAACAGTAACAATTGTTTAGACAGTCGTGGAAACTACTGCTGAAGAAAACGTTAAAACCTGCAAAGGCTTCGGCTCAGAACTGGAAGGTTTTCTTGCTTTTCTCTTCTCAAATGTTTGTTGTACATAGTAAGAAAATGCATACAAAGATGATGGCTGTGACTTGTTGGTCCCACAGTTATTGCTTTTCAGTTGCCTTCTTCCTTTCCTGACTAACAAGTGGGAACCAATTCACCTTTGACCTCCTGAAGGCAGAAACTGGTATTTTATATAAAGAAAAACAAACCAGGAAATAAAACTAATATCAATGCCACACCATATATTAGAAATATGATGTATATGTGATATGGAAAATAGCCTTTATTTGCATAGTATTTGATCAAGTCTGTGGACTCCAAAGCAATTCATTCAACCAACCACTGACATCCATGACAGATGCAACTTGGTCTGATTAAGCTTTGAGGTTTACAACTAGACAAGATAGTTACATAACCTGCAAAAAAAACACTCTTGGTTTTGAAATGTCTGACATTAAATCAGATGATACTTTTCTGTTTTAAGTCAGTTATGATAATCAAAACCATTTCCACAGGCCAGAATAATGACCGAGTGTCTTTTAGAGAAGATTTATTTAGATATCCAAACAGAATCGACTGAGTTTGGTTTGTAAGTCGTTTTGTTCTCTCACACACACACACGCACACACACACACACACACACACACACCCACGCACACACACACACACAAGTTTTCACCTACCAAAGTTTATATTCAACTGAGATTAAGACTCCAAAATATTAACGTTGTTGGTAATTAATGTGGCGGTATGCTTAGGGCTATTGTCAATTTGGACGACAAACACGTGCCCAGGTTTGAATTTTGTAACAAATTTGTCAGCATGACAATTTTTTTATAGTAATAAAAAAATCAACCATTCTTTGTTTATTTTTTAAACTTTTTTTATAGTTACTATACAAGTAAATTAGTATCAAACCAACAGATTATTTGAATAGAGGAGTATTTTGAAGTGAAAAAAACATTCAAGATGGCTGCCATTTAGGGGACAGTCTAGTAATGGAAATCTGAGGTTGATTTTTAAAG
Source organism: Poeciliopsis turneri (assembly GCA_922788865.1). NCBI lineage: Eukaryota > Metazoa > Chordata > Actinopteri > Cyprinodontiformes > Poeciliidae > Poeciliopsis > Poeciliopsis turneri. The sequence continues at coordinate 1,421,372 of CAKLNU010000758.1, forward strand.
TTGCAACATGTGCCATTCAAAGAAACCATGAAAAATGTGTCTGACCAAATCAAAATCTCAATACTAAATTACTAAATGTTTGACCAAATTGAAAAACTCCTTTTTTGGAAACAAAAGAAGTCCAACTTCTGGTATCGGTCTTCAAGAATTATCTAGTCTATTTTATTTTTGTCAAGCTTCAGATCTATTTATCTCCGACACATATTCAAGACAAGCCCTTACAGATGTTGGATAAAGAACCAATTACTGGTTCTATTGTCAGCGTGAAGGAAAATGTGGCGCATGGTGTTGGTACAGCTTGTGAACTCGTGGGTTGCTAAGGAGCGTGCATGGCTGAACGTTCCGCATTAAGTGCGCCGGCATTTCTACGCTCTTTGCAAGACTGTTCCTTTTTTTTCTTTTTTTTTTTTGAATGAATAAAACACACACAGCCCCTTTTTCCTGTGAATTTCAGACAGACACCCGCATTCTTAACGTACAGGCCTGCACATCTCAGCGCCACCGAAACACACTACAAATTTATGACCTGAACATTCCAGCGGGGTCAAGCAATTTATCAAATCCCGCACATTCTGGTTTCAATTACACAGTCGATTGTGGAGAGCAGTTATTTTAGCAGGTTCATTTGGCCCAGTGGGGAGGTGGACTCTCCTTGCTCGACATCACATCCCTTGAAAGCGACTGGGCATCGGTTTCTGGACAGACGCTCATCTCCCCGGATCGTGCAGATGGCAGGAGGGAATTTGTCAGGCTGCTTTGGAATGAGCGGATGAGCTGTGGGTGTCTTCACGCAACTGTCTTCTTCGATTTTTACCACCCCCCCAACCACCCGCCCCGTCCTGTCTTCTGCGTCGAGGCTTTTCCAGCTGCAAGCGTCCTTCATTTAGTTTCTCCTCTTAGCTTCTTCAGTCTGTCTCTTCGATGATGAGGAGTCTTCTATCAGTCGTGGGTCTCTCTATCGAAACCTCAATATTCTTCTCTCCCCCACATCACCCGTTCCTACCCAATTTATTTGTTCGTTTTTCTACCTCTCTCCCTCTCCCCGTGTCTCTCTCTCTCTCTCTCTCTCTCTTTCTCCCTCTTTCTCTCTCCATGGTAGAGTGGTGATAAATCCGTATTTTATTGCCGGAGAATTTTCCTCTCCCTGCAGGGCTGACAGCTCACCACGTTCTAAGACACTGCTAGGACCAAACCCAATCCTCCCTCCCCGCATCACTCCATCTCTGCCTCCATCTGGCCTTGATTACTGAAAGAGCGGAATAAGGGTGGCGGAGCGGAGAGGGGGGAAGATGTCGGAGGATCGGCATCACAACATTTCACCGCAGGAGAGGATGGCGCGCGGCGTGTTGGTACGGTCGAAGAGGAGAACGAGAGTAGAAGAGGGAAAGAAAAAAAAAACCCAGAGGGAGAACAAGAAGTTCTTAATGGTAGCTTAGTGGCGAAGTGAAGGAGAGTGGAAAAAGGAATTAAATTTAAAAAAGAGAATATTTTATGTACTCAACAAGATCCAATTGCTGTTTTTACTTTGGTTTGAGAACCTAGAGACAAAATATCCAAGCACGGTTCATTTTGGACCAATCAAATGTTTCTGTAAACCACAACATATGGTCACATTCAAGAAACTGGAATTTGTGTTTTGATGAGGCTCTTTGAAAGTACTTTCTGAAAATAACTCATAGTCAGGTATCAATCATACTTATCATTAGGCCCACAATTCTGTTTTAAAAATGCTTTCATTGTTCTGATATATATTACAATCTTAAATGTAAAAATTCAGAAATAATAAAGCCTACACACATCAATCCATGTGTGTAAAAAAAATAAATAAAGAAGAAAGTATTTCTCCTGGCTGAACTGAGCTACTAAAATTATTCAGCAACATTTTTATTTATTAAATATGATGTATTTATGCATCATGGAAAGAGATTCCTAATCAAAGTTCTGCAACATAAAAGTGTAACGATTCGACTGTTATGGAATTACGGGGAAAAAAACCCATAATTTAATATTTTGGTCAATATTGCAATCACAATTATCAATCATTAATTACAGAGTTTGGAAACACTGTTTCCAAACTCAGTAAGGCCGAGTGAAATGTGTTTTGTTTTTTCCATTCAGATTTTTTTGAGGAGATATCTTGAGCCAAACATTTTTCCAACTTAAAATGACTAATGGGATATGGTTGTGATTCAGTAAAATGCCAGACTAACTAGTTTTGTGAATTTAATGTCTTAAAATATATCTATGACTTTAAATAAAGTATGTCTCATACAAGTTCGTTTTTAATGCTTTGGATGTACTTCTGAACTCTTCTTTGATATGAAGCGGTCAACGTTAGCATGATTGTGTTCCATAATGACTCACTTTCTGGTCCAATGTGTGGCTCACTTGGTTCACAAAGCTGCTTTAGTCACCAGAACTTGACCTCAAACACACGTAGCTGCGTAACCTAGTCCTAAAGAAACATCTAAACTCACTCCAACGGGAACAAAGTGTTTGATACACTCGGCTAACTAAAGTATCAAGCTAACGCTAGCCTGCTACCGCTTTGTTTTGATGCGCGTCACTTGTAACAAGGCAGAATGTAAACCTGAACTAAGACTGGCTGAAACTGAACTATTTTCTCCCACTTTGTAAATTTATTGCTCATCTTCAAACGTACGACTCCTGTTTCCACTCAGCGCTTCGCTAAGTCACTTAGCACAGCTGCTCAAGAAAGGAAGCTGCAGCGTCCACTTTGGTCTCTGCGCTGCTTAATATTTGGTGTGAATTCCTCTCTGCTATTTTCTTACCGTGGAAATTATAGGTGAGTGGAATGAGCAAAGTGCATCGTAAATTTCTATTTCCTTTCAGTCGTCGAGTTGTTTAGATTTTTGTACAACGCTATGTTGTAATTTTAAGAGCTTCACGCATAGCAAGATATGGTTATGGTAATCGTTTTTTTGTTGATTGATTGTTTTCTAATTATTTGGGAATAAATTTAAAATAGTTTATTGGTTGGTTGTACAGCCCCAGTTATTAATCTCATTGTTACTATAAAGCAAAACTAACTAAATTAATGTTTTAGAGGGATACAGGCGACAGAGGAAAAGATGGATGAGGAAAACATGTTGAACATAACAGATGAGATAACAGTAAGAGCTCAACGGGTTTAAATGAATGTCGAATCAAACGGCAAAAGACAACAAAAACCAGCACTCACAATTTGCTGGTTTTTGCTATCTTTCCCTGCGACCGCGATGGTAATCAGTGTCTTACAGTTTACAAAATTCACAAATAAAGCTTTCATGAATAATGAATGGACAGGTAATCCGTTAACGAAGTGTTTTCAGTGCCTGCATGAATTTCCTAAAGTCACACAATGCAGCGGTGGAGCGGCGAAACAGCAGCCGGGGCCTGCGAATGTAATCGAGGAGCGATAATGACCGTCATTTTGGGTGGCTGGAGGCTTAAATAGAGAGGACAGCGGAGGAGGCTGTGTGTGCGCTCGCTTGTGTGTCCTGGCAGGCCCGGCTGCACAGCAGCAGGTGCCAGAGGAGTGTGCAATAAACGCAACTGCCTCGGACAAGCTGGCCTCTCACATCAAATGCTGTGTTTTTGGCGATGTCCACTTCAGCTGCTCACACGAGCAATCCTCGTTGGGGTCTGAAGACAACAAAAGCGCAGTAATTTATACCAGATATTTTGTGCAGTGTAGAAGTACTTCAACAGAGAAAGGAAGTTGAGTGAGAACTGCGATTTAACGGGCTTGTTGTCGTGGTAGAATTGAACAAAATGCATAAAATGTGTTGCAGCTGTTCAAGGGAGTACATAAATGTCCAAAATATGACAAAAGTATTATCAGACTTCTTTGATGATACAAAACATTCAAGAAGCAGCCTTTGAATTCAAAAGTAGCGTTATAATGTTTTGGTAAATTTAAGATCTGTGTCACCTTTTAATGATTGTTACAAATCAGTTCATGAATATTGTGGATGTAGAGTAAGGCCAACAAAATGTCCCTGCCGAGGATAGTGAGGGGAGCTGAAGAAGGTGAAGAAGGCAATAATAAAAGAAGAACCACCAGACTGCAACACATTTTTTTGTCTTAAGGTGCTAAAATCCTGAACTGGACTTTACACTGATGTCATATATTGTGTTTTTATCTATTTGTGTGTGATTTGTCACGTGGCTGCAGACTGTAGCAAACAATGAAAAGACTAAAGAGACATGCAATTTCAAGACAGCTATAAGACAGCTATATATATATATATATCCATCCATCCATCCATCCATCCATCCATCCATTTTCCGTCACCCTTCTCCCTAACGGGGTCGGGAGTTGCTGGTGTCGGGAGTTGCTGGTGCCTATCTCCAGCTGCGTTCCGGGCGAGAGGCGGGGTTCACCCTGGACAGGTCGCCAGTCTGTCGCAGGGCAACACAGAGAGACAAACAGGACAAACAACCAGACCACACACACTCACACCTAGGGAGAATTTGGGAAGGCCAATTAACCTGACAGTCATGTTTTTGGACTGTGGGAGGAAGCCAGAGAACCCGGAGAGAACCCACGCACGCACAGGGAGAACATGCAATCGGGAATCGAACCCAGGACCTTCTTGCTGCAAGGCAACAGCGCTACCCACTGCGCCACTGTGCAGCCCTATATATATATATATATATATATATATATATATATATATATATATATATATATATATATATATATATGAATATATTTTTCCTATATAGAACTTAAAAAAAAACATTAAAGAAAATCCACAAAAGATAGTCGACTAAAGCTTCACGTTGGATGATGATTCACACCCCACTCGCTCTCCCACACACCTCCAGCAAAAATAATCAGGATAATTTCTATTCATTATTACACCTCCATTTATCTGCGAGACGAGATGTGGGGAGGACGGGGTATAACTCTGAGGAATAACAATACCATTAAAAAGCCTGCGCGGCAAATATCAATCATTGTTGCCGTTAATGTCCCTCCAGCCTATTCAGATGGCCTCTCCTCTTTTCCTAATGTCCACCCATCTGCGTGTGTGCGCGCGTGTGTGTAGGCTGTGTGTGGCTGTTATATTCGGCGCCCTTTAATCAACAATCGCTGCATCTGGGCCAGATAATGAATGGCATTGTTTATAACCCCACTCTTATGCTCTCTGCTGACAAACGCCCGTGCAGCTAATGCAGCTATCATTTGGAGACAAAAAAAAAAAAAAAAAAAAGAAATAAAAAAATGAGATCATGCTTTATTTTAATATCGAGGGGAGGATTGTGTTAATATAATTTTCTCGGTAAAGTTGTTATGACGGCGGTGATCACGATGATGTTCCATTTTGTCAACCAGCCGAAGGATTAAACCGCCGCAATAAAGCTGCAGAGATGCGGAGTAAGATATGAGGCAATTGCTTTTTGATTCATGGCTTGTGACAATAAGAGAGATAAGGATCAGTGGTTAAAAGCGGAGACGGTTTAATTCGAGTGAAAGCAAAAGGGGAAAAAAAAAAGGAAATAGAAAGGGACTTGACAAATTTAAATAAAGCAAGAAGGAAGGTCTTACATCACATTTACGCTAACCTTTGTGCTAAAGCTTTTGTCTTTGTTTGTTTTTCGTTTTGACATGGGCCACGGATGAATAGTCCCTGGTAACCCTGGAAACTCTCTGCACTTTATAGAAGTGAAGTTGAAGAACAGCGATTCTTCCCCAGACATGACAATTATACAGGAAATGGCATAAAACGATAACAAGCTTTGTGTGTTCATGAGCAGGCGAGGTGCGCCCTGAACTCGTTTAGATAACCACAAACTCAAAATGATTTTTCAATAAATCGGTAGATGTGTAAAATAAACATGGATAGTAAATGGAAACTTTTATTAAAACTATATATTGAGTGACCACATACTTTAAAACTCGTAAAAATCAAGATTCACAAGGCAAGGGAGAGTTATTAGCATCAAGGTACGTCAAGTGTTGAAAAAGTTCAAACTGACTTTAAAACTGGAGAAAAAGAAAGGAAGCACCATCCTTTTAATATGACGCCAGAAAACAAACCACATGTTGCTACACACTGCTGCTCAGCTGGCTCAAATAAAAACCTATAACATTGGTACTTTTTTACATAACGTCTTTATTTCCCAGGCCTTTTCATGAGTGTCTTCAAATGTGACTTTGTGACAAAAGGTTTCTGAACTACTCATCTACACCAGCTCTGAAATGCTACCGAATCGTCATATTAATCCCTTTTATAGTTGAATTACACTTGAGATTTTACAATATTAATCTATATTTGAAATAGTGTGATTGTGGACCAGAGAGGATTGTACAAAAAAGCTTGTTGAATGCTGCATAATTCAGCTTCAAAGTCCTGTTTAGCCAAAGCAGCGATAGTAAAATCTGTTTAAGTGCTATTATAGTCAGTTTTGCTGGTTGTTGCTAATTTGCATCAAACTTAACACTTTCCTTGGGTTATAAGCTAAAGCCATTTTTATTCACATAAACCGTCTTTTCTTTAATTAGCATGTCCTTGACATCAAAAACATATTTAATGCATGTTTTTACTAAATAAGTGGAAGCAGCAAGGAAGTAAAATAAGGTTGTTCTAAAACTACAGGTATGCCAAACTACAAACTACTATTAAATTTAACATGTGTTATTGCTTATCAAAAGTATCAAAGTCAAAATAGCATACATTTTATAGATATCATTGTGATCTAAATAATCATTGTTTTGTTTACACTGCAGTAGGAACAAATCTTCATTTTCTCAAATATGTAATTATAAAAGTGACAACATTTTTGTGTAAGTGTAGTATTTGTCTGCAACTTGTATTTTTACTTCTCCTGCCAAGCAGTGTCCAAGTTTTCGTAGATTAAAAAGTACGATGATGTACAGCGACGCCACAAAAATTTCACTGCTTGTTCAGTTTTGGCAAAAACTTGCTGTGGAGCATCGAGACGTTCACAAATTAAACTCAGAAATAGCAAGAGCAGCAGAAAACTCTGAACTCTGCACAAGAAGAGAAGCAAAACACAAAGTGCTGACATTTTTCCTGCTGTCTCTATTTCCTTGGTGACGTTCTCCCACTGGGGAAAGCAGCAATGTGGAGTTACAACCCACTGTGGAGCTCATACAGAGGACAGGGGACGATTTGGCGTCCATTGCTGCCGGTGTTACTGATAAAAAGACTCCTGGATAACGGCCCCAAAGTCCCGTCGTATCGCTGCCATGATGGAAACAAGCTGACAAAGACAGCGACGTTTATAAAATAGAACTAAAAGAGATGACCAGAAAGAGTTCACTGAATTTGAATGGACATCAACCTTTCACATGGACACAAAGTGGATATTCATGGTTTGTTGTTTAATGTAAGTTGTGTTGAAACCTGCGAAGAAATGTTCTGATTTTAAGGAAAGCCATTAAACGTTCACTTCACAGAGGTTTAAATCAGAGGTGTCCAAACACTGTGCTATGAGGGCCAAAACTGTCAGTTTGCAAGAAATTAAGGGCCACAAAATGTTGATTTTTTTTTTTTTGTCTGTTTTATTTCTTCAGAATTGCGAATGTTTCCTTTTTATCTGATTGTTGTTTAATTTCTGTAGGAAAGGCAGCTGTAAATCAGTGTAGATCTAAAATCTCACAACTTCACCTTGTTTAAAAGGGACACAAAAAAAAAAACTTGTTAGCAATGTTTCAAAACCAACAGTTATTTATAATCTCTTTAGATTTTTTTGGGGGGTCTTTCTACAAAAAGTATTGCTTTATTTCTCTGAGGTTACAACCAAGATCTGCTCAAGTAAAAGTCACTGGGTGTTTTCTGTCCTATTTACTATGAACTTGAAATGTAAGCTAAATAAAAAAGATTCATTTGTATCTTTTTTTTTTTTTGAAAGTGCAAATTTCACCCATTTTTTTTTTATCTGCATCGACCTCCAACATCAAAATTTATTTGTACCATTGAGGACCGCACAAAATCACCTCCATGGCCTCAAATGGCCCCTAGGGCCACACTTTGGACACCCTTTAGTTTAAATTGTTAATCAAAGTGAATGTTGATTTAGTTCAGTCAGTTGAGAGAGATCAAATAAGCGGCTGACCCCGAGGATTTCGTTGAATTTGACACACATTCGCCGAGATTCCTCACGATGGCTTCAATTTGAATCTCTTAAAGAGCTGACGCTGACGAGAGATGAAGACGCCGTCCTCACTCCATCTTCTGCTGCCGCTGCTTCCTTTCTCCCCCTCCTACTGTTCGAGTGAGAGACGCCAGCTGGGGCCGGCCGTCTGATGCTGGGCCCTGCTAGGTGGCATTGACAGCTGAATTATCCCAGAGGCCGCAGCGGCTGATTATCAGCGGAGAAGTCATCAGGGCGTCGCAGCCTTCCCCTCCCACCGCAATCTCCCTCTACCCCCGCGGTGTCCTCCTTCCCGTCCCCTCCTGTCACCCCTCGTCAAGACAGCGACACTTTCCCCAAACCCCCTCCCTTCCCCCCTCACCCTCGTCCTGCTCCTCTTGACAGGTAATCTCAACAATAACAATTACCGCCATTACTGGTGTCATAAACAAGTGACCAACCTCAAACTGGGGCGATAACAAAGGCTTTACAATTCACCATGTGCAGCCATACAATACATGCCAACAGGTTAACAAGTAATCTAGCAGAGAGGATGGAAACTGCAAGCTTTCAGACATTTTGTGTGAAATTGTATGTTTGTTTTTGGGGAATTGGGAGTCACCTTTAGAATATAAATAAGTGTGAATGAAAGATTTCACTGTGTGTGAATGGCTGTGATTGGCTGCAAAATAAATGAGTTTGGTATTAAAATTCAGTCAGTGAAGCATTTTATTTTATTTTTTTGCCAAATTGATCTCATGACTAGATTATTGTATGAGAATATTATTGACTTTGCTTATGTCATGGATGTAGCAACTGGGGCAGGGCACTTCTACTGAAATAAGAAAACAGTAATAAGTAATAAAATTACTGTTAACCTTAAGATTATTATTATTATTTTTTTTTTTTACAAAACAATATTAATGATCTACTTCCTCAACTAAAAGAATTAAATCCTAAAGAATTGATGAGATTATTTATTCTTCCATGTAAACACAAACAAGATTAATTTGGCTCTACGTCACATACAATGAAAAAACAGAAAACCTGTGGCTAAAGCATTAGCGTTGCCACAAAGATTAAGCCACAAAATTTTGTAGAATTTTTTTTAAAATCCATTTTAAATAAGTATCATGCAATAAACCTTTTTCTGTGACAACCACAGGTAACATCATTCTTTGGCAACAACGGCTTCACGGTGACGAAACTCAGTACGCTAACATGCATACTTTAGCATTAGCACCATTACTAAACAAGCCAAAGCATATATCATTAGTGACACAATAGTATGTTTGGAAATGTGATTTCAGAAATTAATTTGTATTTTTTTCATCTGTACATACAGCCCCAGGGTTGAGAAGCTAAGCTTGCTAGCAAAGTTTGTTTTAGCAACAGGGCTGTTACTAAAGTAGCTGAAGTCACACCAACATAAATACTGAATGAGTCTTAGGGCACCAGATTCATCTAATTACTCATAATTTAACCATTACAGATAACAAATTAGAACTGTTTGTAGTAAAAAAAAAAATACAAATAAAAACAAAAACCTCCATTTCATGTTAATTTTTTTTCTTGCTGAACTAGTTAAATTAATAAATTAATTTGCTTGATTGAGACATCATGTCTTTTTTTTTTTCCTTTCTTTTTTTTTTTTGTTTTATTTACTGATTTGAGAATAAAAACGTGAATCATAAAGAAAGTAGAGCTTTTACATTTATTACTAATGCAGTTGAGTTTTCAACACACACATTTTGTATGTTTTCCAGTCTCCACGGACGCAGACCTCGCCGTGTTTTGTTAATAATCAAACGCGTTTATTTGCGTTTCGTTCCGCCCGGTGCGGTCGCTGCCTCTCCATCCGGAGTCAGGGCCGGCTCGCCGCCTCCTCAGCAAAGCAAACAAGGCGCTGTGGCCCGGAGCGCTAAAATAATTTGAGGCTCCCTGATGAGGGGAGCTGAGCAGCAATTAACACGTGTCAGAGTCGACATCATCAGGTGCCACTCTCATTTTCTTCCCGACACCTAAAGGATTTTCCCTCCCCCCCCTTCCCTTCGTCTTATTTATTTAGTCCGACAAGAAAAGCGAAAGCAAAGGTGAGGGGAACAAATAATGGCGATGACACGCATTCTTGTTTTTGTGCTTTGTGGCGCATCTACCGATCACCGTCGACGCCACGTCCTTCATCCGTTCTCGTTTCGGGTTTTATTAATTTATGTTTTTTTTTTTTTGTAGTTATCTTCATTTATTATTATTTTTTATTTTTAGCAGCGGCCGGTTAACGAGGCACAACTCGTGCAGGAGCTGCAAAAACGTCAGGTGAGGAGAAACCGCGCTGCTGATTTAAAATGTAACCTCATCTTAACAAACCGAAACCGGCGGGGAGAAATATGTTGCTTTAGCGTTTTAGTTTCTGTTTGAAGAACATTTTTAAATGACTCTTACTTTAGCCAATTTTCCAATTAACTGCGCCCGCTTGACAACACAAGTTATATTTCATTGCTTAAAATCCAGCCTGAAAATGAAAGTGCTGATTGATCTTTATGCTAATTCTTGGACATTTTTCGTTAATGTAGCTGTTAAAATTATAATTGTCAATTTTTACGGTTTATAAATTAGTCAAGATGGATTTAAAATGTCAAATGCTTAAAAAAATATATGTTAAACGGACAGGATTTTTTTTTTTTTTTCTGAAAACATTTCTAACTGTGTTACTCCTCCTTAATGAACCTTTTTGTTTCTAGACTTAAAGAAGGTTATGCTCAACATAATTAACTCGTTTTTTATTTTATTTAAACTTAGAAAATAAATTGTCGCAATTTCTTGTCAAACAATGTAACGTTAAATAAAACTACATGCACTTGTTAGCTTAAAGCTAATCTTATTTTTGTATTTCATGCTGTGATGATTAATTTTTTCAATTAAAAGTGCAAGAAAAAATAGTATTTTTCATACTCAGCTAATTTATTATTATTATTTTTACATTCAACTAATTTATAAACCAATAAATCTCAAAAAAAAAAAAAAAAGGAAGCAGATATCAGACAAAAGCAACATTAACATGGCACCTTCTTCTCTCAGATTACATGTTAACCAGTTTGCCTTTGTCTGCGCCCCTCGCCGGCACAGGGTGAAGGAGAAGAAAGCAGAAGAAGAGGAGGAGGTTTTTTTCTTTTCTTTTCTGTTGCCATTCTTCTGACCTGAGCTGCTCATCCTCCTCAGCGCTCAGCGGGAGCTTGGCCAGCAGCCTGCCTCTCCTACCCGGGGTCCCCTTTTTTGGTGTGTGCATATCATTAGCATATATTTCCCCCCCTCCGGCCTCCGCCTCCCCATCCCTGATGAGGCCTCGCTCTCTTTAAAGCCTCGTCTCGCAGAATCCCAGAGTCCTCGCCGGCCGTCGCCGCCCTGAATCCACGCCGCGTCGGAGTCCGAATTCAACCAGAACCAGAGGAGGAGATGGCGGTGGGGGTGCAGAGGAGGGGTGCAGAGAAGATGTGCAGGAAGAAAGGGCAACAACGTCCCTGCAGTGAAAACAAAAGAGAAGGCGAAAAGAGAGTGGGGGGAAAAAAATAGAAGAAGTAGAAAAGATCCAATCCGAGTGAGGGAGAGGATAAATGAGTCCTCTGTGAGCGGCGAAGCTCTCTCTGCCTCACTCTGTGGCTCCCTCTCGGTTTCTGACTCTTGAACCAGGCTCCATTTTGTGTTAAGCAGCTCCCTCTCATGACAGATTTCTGCCGGGGTCAGGGGTCAAAGTTGAGGACAGGGTCAGCTGTAACACAACTTGTAAGAGAACTCTGCAAACTCTCCTGCCTACATTAACACCCCCTCTTTCCTCCCTCCCTCCACTTGCAAATAACCTCGCCCCCCCCCCCGCCGCCGCCCGCGTCTCCTGCTCCAGGATGGGAACCCGGTGGATCTTTGAGGTTTAATGAAGATAAATCCGACGGTTTAAAGAAAGAAATAAACAAAGAAACAAAAGTGGCTCCACAAACGCGTTGCAAACCTCACAGTTATTGGACAGAGAACGCTGATCCGGCGCCAGGACAATGCACAGTGGTTTACAAGACCGCCGAGGCCAGAGTTTTACAGCCGTGCAAAGTTATGACAGTGACAATTGCTTCAGTGATCGCCATGTAAACAGAAGAAGTGCAGCATGCGGAGCGAAACTACGCCCACTTTTCCAGGCTGCTGGGCGCAGAGCGAGGTCTTGGGTTTAGGCTTTTGTTTTTGCTTTCATTCGAGGAAAAAACTGAGAGGTTTTAAGATATGATGCTTTGGACCTTAAAGAGAAAACCTATTAAAAATAGAGCTTTCTCTATGGAAAAGAATAAATCCTTTTTTAGACCCAGAGGTGTAAATTCTAATTTTTTTTTAGCAACGTTTCATCTTTTATTCCAAAGTTTTGTTTTTGAAAAAAAAAAAAACCCATTATTGATGTCTGAAGGGTATTATTTATTTAGGTATAATAAATATGATCTTTTTCCGAGTCTATTTACTGTACATATTTCATGTTACCTCAAGAGAATATCTAATAATATCTCTGTAAAAGTTTCAATTTATTTTCAGCAAAACATCTGACCTCATATACAACATTAATCAGCTTCTAAGATAAATAAATGGGAAATAAATGTTAAAGTAATTTGTCAATATGGCTGCAAGCTAGGATGAAAACACCTATTCTTCCATTCAATGTGTATTTTCACACATATTTTTTGCTTATTCATAAGGCCTTTGTGATGCAGCAGCGACATAAAATTTTACTTGAATTTTATGTTCCTGCCTGTTTATTTTTGCTGTGATGCAAAGAAGGATTAAAACCTGACCGTCCTCTTTATGAGAAAAACAGAGCGTCTTCAGTCAGAGGGTTCTTCTTATTCACTGTAACATGGACTGCTACCACATTGACTACGCATATTGTTGTAGATATTTGAAGAAAACTCAATTAACATGAGTTACAACATTTGTTCTCCCTTTGGCATCAATGCATTATTTTTTAATTGAGCTGAATGATGGGGGTTTTCATGATGTGCGGATGTGAGAGTGAGCTTAGCCTCAAATGTGTCACCTTTAGCAAAATGAGGAAATGCAGTCTTGAGGTTTTGTCATCGTATCAAAGTTGCAAATTAAGCTTCAGGTTAGTGAGCACATGATCTCGCTAACTTTTGTGCGTTTAATGTTAACGTTCTCCCACAATGGATTACTATTTGGACTTCCATGCAAGCTTGAGGCTGTTAAAATGTTAAAGCATAGCAACGTTTACTTCAAATAAACAATCATACATCTCTGTTAATGTAGAAAAAGGAATATAATGCCAGCTGACAAAGGTGAATAATCACACTGTCCACTATTTAGTCTCTAAGGACGGCGATCTATTTGGATTTTTTTCTCACATGTACGTCCAACGCAACAGGTTTTCATTTGTTTCTTCACCCGCTCCGCCCTCTGCTCTGTTTATTATAGCCATAAGTAACATATGTTATTCTGCCACTATCTGACCTCACCGTGCAGCTGGTTCAACATTTAATTGCGCCTCGTATTTGTTTGGAAATTACATGTGTAAAATATACACACGTATGGAAAGGTGATAGAAGTGAGTTCACATGAACTGTAGAGGCAGAAAACGGAGCGTCCGGCAAGAAAGACACTGCAACTCAGGAATGTGTTTTTACTAGTTTCTTTTTTTTTTTATTCTCCTTTTGGACGACGACCAAGGCTCCACTCAGATACCTTAAAAGAAAAGCTTGCACAACGAGGACGCAAACGAGCGACGAGAGCAGGGAAGAGTTACCGAAGACATAAACACGACGCACTAACGGGATTTATGGACACTGCGCACGTTTTGTAGCCCCGACTCGAAAAAAATAACTTAAAAATAAATGTAAAAATCCGCACGGAATCACACGCAAAACGAAGCGAGGCACGCCGGCCAAATATGTAGACGGACCACATCACTCAGACCTCTGCACCACTAAACACAAGAGTCGGCTGAAAAACACAGAAAGGCAGCCAGGGAGGGAAAAAATGATGAAGTCCGACTCGAACATCAAACAATAAACAGTCCATTAAGTCTGTGGGTGGAAGGGTTTGATGGGGGAGACAGAGGGTGAGAAGGCCGATATTGGGGAGGGTGGAGGAGAGGGGGATGATGGGAGTTTATTTAAAGCATGGTGACCCTGTGGCTGAAGGCTGCATCTGCGCAGGGATGAATAAAACTTTAATAGCTCATAAAACACGGCGACCCCTTCTCCCAGCGCAGATTCACAGAGTTTATTCCTGTCGGCCTGAACCAATCAGGATGCTTCTGACACAGGGGAGCAGAGCGGTGGGATCAGGACGAGGGCTAAAGGGATAGCTTAGCATTCTGAGGAAATAAACACAAGGCCTCCAACAATAAAGTGAGAGGGCACATTCTCTCACTTAATTTTAGAGCTAAAGTCAGGGCACGTTCACCAAGACGTGATTTTTATTTATTTATTTCATTTAATTTTTCCCGATGACGTCCAACTATGATATGTTTTCCATTTAGGTTTACTTCATAAAGGCTCTTTTTCTGACCAAATAAACTGAAATCTAACAATTTATTAGAGATATTGGTGTTTATTAAATGGCAAAGTATTTCAAACAGTTTCCTGTTTTAATTCTGCTGCATATTTGCCTTACAGAACAAAATGTTGTCACTTTACGTCAACAATCTATCGTTCGCCTTCGTATACTTGAACGAAGCCCAGCCGGCTGATCTCCATACTCTTACACTGTCCTCATGAGTGATTGTTGATTCTCTTTTAATGAGTCTCGGGACACCATAACATAACATAGGAGTGAGATTCAACCCTAAAAGACAGCTCTTTTATTTCAGTAAAATTAGCAATTCATCTCCAACACTAAATCTTCCAGCTCAGCAGATTCAGTTGCAGTCTGGATTGGAAAAAAGAAAGAAAAAGAGAAACCCAGTGTGATTCCTCTCTTTTTTATTTATAAAACTGGAACAAACTTTTACCCTCAAGGACTTGGCTTTATTTATTGTGATGTTATATCTGGCATTTTGTTGCTTTGTTTTTTAACCCATCAAATTCAACTCTAAGCCAATATTTCACTCACCTACTGGATTGCATATAAGTTTTTCAGCTTGCTTTAGCCAGTGCAATTATATCCACCGTTTATCCGATGAAAGATATATTTTAAATGAAACCTTTTAAACTAAAAAGTAGCTGTGGATTGAAATATCCTCACACAAAGCCTCTTATTTTGAAGTAAGTAAGGAAATACTTCTTGGGTTGCTCTCTTGTGTTGACAGAGAAACACAAAGTGTACGCTAGCTAGCAACACTTTGTTACAAAAGCACTATAAAGTCCCAAACTACATTTAAATCGTTTAGTGAAACGTATTTTGGGTATTCAAAGTAAAAAAGAAACATGACCAATGAGATGTGAGTGACTTTTCTAAGTGCTGTGGCTAACTATTAGCAGCTAGCTACACAAATGCTACCATCGAGTTCAGTGGAAAAAAGAAACACAATCTATTAGATACATTTCATGGCCAATTTTACTACAGTTTCTTTGTGCAATGACAATAAAATAAGTCTAAATCAAAGGCTAACAAATTATTTTGGCTAACTTTCACCCATGGCTTAGAGGTTTGAATCAACGCTAAAATGAAAGGGTTTTTAAAGTTCTTTTATAAAATCTAAACTCTATTCAATCAGCCATCCATACATCCATACATACAAAAGTTTGAGCAGTTATAACTTTTTCAAGTGTTAAAACTACTTAGTTCCTTGTTGAAATAACTCTGAAAAGAGTTAAATTAACGCCAATTCTGATAAGGACCAAATAGACTCAGCATAGTATTGATTTAACTCTGCAGAATTGACTCACAAGAAATTGACAAATTTCTTGTGCTTTTTTTTTTTTTTTTTCTGCATAAGTGTAAAATGTTTTATTTAAAAATGATTTATATATTTATATTTATATATTTATTTCGACTTTCTTTTCTCGTATTATTACGACCATTCTTACAGTTTCAACTTCACTTGTATTTTTGACTCTTTATTCTCATTATACAACCATCCATCATCTATACCTGTTTAGTATTTTGCTTAAACACAGTTTGAATTTGGAAAACACAAAAATTTCTTCAATTCAATGTTTTTTCTGGTCTATATTTTTTTTAAACATGGTTTGTTAGCTGTAAAACCTTTTGCTGCATTTCTAAGAAGAAAAAACAACTGAAGTTTTTAGTTTTTCCAAATACATTGCTAAAATGAGCCCCGTATTTTGTATTGTTTCATTGTCCAAGCTTCATATTTTGTCTACAAAAAAGACTTTGTGTTGATATGACCTTAGATTAAAAGGTAATGAGCAGGTTTGTGAAAACATCAAGGGAGAAAAAGCTGCAGACGTAAAGGTCAGAAAGAGAAAATGAGGGTGAAAAGTGAGAAATGAAGGGAAGAGACTGCAGATGACACTGACGAGCGGTTGCTGTTTGTCCCGCTTCCCCCATTTTCAAACTGCTCAGCTTTTTTAGCACCCCGCTGCAAAGGTACAAAATATCACTCAAGGTTTAATCCAAGCCAGGTGGACTGTATTTGTTGCCAAGCACCATTTGCCTCTCGAAAGACGTTTCTCTGGCAGTTTGGAGCAGAGGTGTCAATCCATGCTGCTGTCACTTTTGGCTGCCGAGTTCCTCAGACTTGGAGCTGCTCCTCTTCTTCTTCTTTTTTCTAACTTTTTTTCTGGCTCCTTGACATGTTTTGAGTTTTTATGAACCATTTTGTATTCCTGTCAATGTGCTGTAATTAGCATCTTTGGTTTTTGACAATCAGTCAGTGTTGTAAATCTTGAACAGTATTCGGTTTCTAAAAACTATTTAGGCAATCGCTAACACAATCATGGGAAAACTTTCCCCTTTTCTTAATAAGAGATGAAATAAAGAAGGAAATTTCCTTTCAGATGGATTAGGAAAAGAAAATGATCTAAGGTGAGTGTGTGCATGCGTGTTTTTGAGTGTTTCTGTCCGTGACCCTCCCTGGCCTTCGCTCTCCCACTGGCTCGGCTCTGTGGGTGTCATTTTCAGGTCATGAGACTGTAAATATACAGAGTTAGACCCCTGGGCCATAAATCAGAGTTAGCAGCCTGATCTCCCTCTTGTGCAGATAACATGAGAGAAGACATGAACTGCCTGTTGGAACTATTATTAAGATTTTTTTTTTCTCTACATTGAGATGCTAATAAAGATCTTGTTATCCCAACTGCTCTGCTATGCAGGCACAACTTCATTTAACTTAAACTAATGAAAAAAGAACAGAAACAAAAGTAGAAAAATAAAACGGCATCCTTGCATAGCAGATATATGTTTATGATCAGATGTTACTTTATGCATGTTTAGGTATTTTAAAGAATGAAGAGTTTATTTAGATATTCTTCTGAAGTGTATGTCACCCAAAGATATCAGGGTAAACACATTTAATCTGGCTCTTTTACTATTATATCTACAAATATCCAAACTGATATCTTTGCAATCGGCCATTTTTGTTTGTTCGAAGCGGCGTACGGTTGTCGGCGCGCTCCATCAGAACGGTTCCTAACAAGGTAAAGTAATTGTATTTATATTGCACATTTTCACCAACGAGGCAACTCAAAGTGCTTTACATGAATTAAATAGGAAACAAGTGTATTGGGTCAGCGGTGATCATGTGTACCACCATAAACCAGAGTTTTTCAAAGATAAACCAGAAAAAGTGACTGTGAACATTTAGCCGACTTCACCAAGCCAGAGTCAAAATGGAGGGAGCGTTAGCACCTAGAGCTAAGGCGTTACCCGCCGGAGAGTGTATTGAGTTGTTTTAATATTATTACGTTTTTATCAATGTAATCAATACTGAAATATTTGTAAACTATATAGGGGCCAACATGGAGCATCTTACATGAAATGTTTTTAAGCTACTAATGTGTAGCTCTGCCTACTAATATACAGTAAAATGCCTGAGTAAAATTTTTTTAGGGCCCCAAAGTTGGCTTTAGCCCAGTTACCCTTATTCTTCTAAATCCGGCCCTGCATTTGTACCGAGTCAGAACTGCCTTGATTGGGACCCAAAAACCAACACTTAGGATCAGATCAGGACAATCCTTCAGATAATCTGAGATGTATGAAGGTTTTTCTTCTGTGAATAAATTCTATTTCATGTTATTCTCCGTCCCATCATGCCAACATGATAGCCACTGACACATTTATGGAAGCGAGAACCAGAGTCGTAATAGCCGGCGTACCTAAAATGGCCGTGTGCAAAGCAAGCAACTGCTTGGCAGCACTCGGGTATTTGAAAGTGCTGGTTTATGTGGAGTCTGAAGGGCTTTTTGATGCTGGACTCTCCAGAACATGGTGCTTGTGTGTCACTGAATGGCTACTCTGTTAGAACTGGACTGGAATGTCAGCAACGAGGCAGCAGAGTGATGATTTAGAGTCCTGTGAAGTGTGACGGAGAGTCTTTTTATGGGTTTGTGTGTGTGTGTGTGTTTTTTTTTAAGGGAGTCAGAATGATCTTGGAAGCATAAAACATGGCGGCCTGAGCTTGTCTTGCAGCGACAGAAAACTAAAACTTATGACCTCTTGCATATTAAGATTTTATTTAAAAAAACATTTGCCCTGAAACCTCCAGAAAAAAAGACCTGAAAATTAATTATATTTAGAGCAGCAATAATTTTACACTGGCAAATAATAACAAAAACAATCTGATGGTTTTTGTTATTATTAAATGTTTGTCCTTTAATTGGACAAACATTTGATCACAGAAAACAAAAAGGATGGCTTTGTGGAAAAGCATTTGATAGCCACTGTTTTGCATGGTGGAGGCTCCATGGTGCTGTGGGCATGTTAAATTTGCAACGATCAGCTAGTTAAGAGCGCATGGCAACATGTTTATGCCACTGGGGATTTTCGTTTAAAACTAAATGCATCTTAGCCCTTTTCACTGAGATGGCGACTCGAGTTTAAGCCGCCAAAGACTTCAGACTCGACTTGGACTCCTGGTCTGAGACTCGAGTCTTGGTAGCAGTTTTTAGCCTGTGGTTATGGTGGATTATGATTTAATGGCTGATGAAATCAGTTCATGTTAGCTGTAGCTTCATAATCATGATCATGTGAGTTTCTCTCCACTATGTTAAATGAACTGGGATCATTTCCAGTAAGTGACGCCTCCGGCTGCAAATACCAAAAATGGCATTTTCTGCTCTGCTCATTTACTCATTGTAAAATTTACATGTGAATAATTTTCAAATTAATATAAATCAGCCTTAAGCAAACTTCTGGATGGCAAATTGAAGGTTAAATTATTAGAACACGACTGTTCTAATAATAACAAATAGAAAGATCAATATCAAATACTCGTGTGGTAATCTGGGCCAAAGAACAGACAGAACAGGTTGGAGCTACAGGTTCACCTACATATGGACAGAGTTAAATCAGATGTTGGGGATTTGATGAGGACATGTTGTGTTTTTCTGTTGTCGAGGTTGCAGTGAACTGAGGCAGAAGCTTGAAGATTTGAGCTGCGCTTGCGTGCAAACGCAATCGGTTTTCTGACACATCGACTTGCATTTGCTTCTGCATTTTATTTTCAGCTAAGTCCACAAATGTCCACTTGTGACCACAATGTCCTCTGCAGAGGTGATTTGTGGTCTTTTGGACCTTTTGTCTCTGCAACGCAAAGAAAAACCTTTGATGTGATGCAGGATCTGCAGGATATCAAAAATTATGCAAGAAAAACTGTACAATAAGATTGATGGTCCAAGCAAAGCTCTTTAACATTTCATTGTGACGGAGGAACAAAGGTGAATTCAGGGATTGATCTGATTATAAAGCTGTTTAGATGATTCTTCTCATTGGAATTAGTACCGTCCAAATTGTAAGACGAATATTTTTAAAGCACATCAGCCATTTTAAAGTATCTGTAACTTCTTTCACAAAATGTCCTAAAGTAGAAGTTTCCTGCCGGAGCCTGTCATTAATGCCAGGTGTCAAATAATACAAAGAAAACGGTTAAGTTTTAAAGGTAGCTTTAAAGGTATTCGCTCATTCTCACGCTTTTAAAAGAGGTTTTACAATCTAGAAGGTATTTCAGCTTCGCTTCGAGGCAATTCGTCTTAAGAAATACTATTTTTTTTTTCCCTTCTTGTAAAAGAGAGCGCAATTACATTTTCCCCTCTCAAAGGCTGCTGCCATAAAGGGCTTAAGAATACTTTGTCAAAACTCGCAAGAACTGATTATGCTCTAAAACATTAGGACAGTTTTCTGAGGAACAAAGAGAAACTCAAAGACGATGTCAAAATAAAAGCAACTAGGTGTTTACTCCCACATCCTCATCAACAACAGTAAAAAAAACAAAAAACAATGATGAATTGGCAATCATTTTTGAATAAATAATTTGAAGGACTGACATATTGATAAACCAGATTGAGCGTCGTCAGATGAAGATTTATCCACAAAAGGCACGATTATCAATTGCACATTGCAGCTATTGAAACTAATTTGTTTCCTGAGATGTAAATTTGTTTGGAAGTTGTAAAAAGTGTTTCAGACTCCATCGGTTTGCGCCACCGAAAGAACAGGGCGACTTATAATGACAGCTAATGAAATTCTAAATATTCAAGTAAAAGGTTTTTTAAAAAAGCACTGCAAAAGAAAGAAAGGCATCCATCGAGTCATAGATTAAGCTCTTCACATCTTTATGACGAGTCAAGAGTTTTTAAGAACTTATGTTTTAATATGCTACGAGTTAAATCAATGTCAATTGATGCCATAAACTTTAAACAACAACAAAAAATCCATTGATCTAGATTTCAGTAATAGTAATAACAGTAATTCTTCTGTTTAGTGAGTCCCAACACACCAGAAATCCCTCTGATGGGGTTTCTACACACAAAATATTCAGGAAGTAATTTACAACAATGACGTCATCGGTTGAAGGTGACAATGGATTTAAATGCACAAACGGTTCCATATTAAACACGGGCAGAGGTTGAAGAGGAGGTTTTAAAAAAATAGAATCAAAAATTCAATCTTGAAATGGCGGCGCAATATCCGGGGAAAGTTCACTTGAACTGCATTATGTTTACATCATTCCGTGTTTGATCTCTGGGGCGGTAAATGCTTTTCCAGGCATTAGCTCGTCATCAAAGTGTCTGAAATCCAAGACGGTTTGATCCCGCTGGATCTCATAGGGGGGTTCACAGACACAAAGCCTGCAATTATCGCTCTGTTATGTCAAGTGCGCTTGAGCCAAAAATTGCTCGACTTGGATTGTTCAGGGCTATCAAGTTCTCATGTGAAAACACGAGAACATGATATCACCGAGTCAATTTAGGAAGCTAGACAGTTACTCCTCTCTTTTTATCACACACATGCAAAAAAAAAAAAAACATTCTTGGTCCTAATTTAAGGTCTGCTTTTAATCCCATTTTAATTCTGTCGCACCAAAGTTTTCTCAACTGATACGTAAAAGCTGAGAGCAGCTATTTTACTAATAACCCAAATTGTTTGCATTTCCCTCCAATGTGTCTTTTATGAATGTGATTTTAATAAATGTATGCTGACTTTGACAAGATTGATTTTTTCTTTTGCTAACAAATCCTGCGTAAAGATTCGTATTAGAACGTAACAGAAGATGCTAGTTGAGTCAAACGCTAGCTACGCTCAGTCGTATCTGGAGAGAATAGGAAGCCACAGTTGTTACTTTTAAAGTTGTGAATGAAAATGTCAACTTAGTAAAAACATCCTAAATGATTGCAGAAAGAATTTAGGTGGTCGGAAGAAGTTTAGCAACGGCCCTAAGGCTAACGTCCAACTTGCTAGCGAGCTACGTTTCTTGACCCTCCTGCGAGGTCGGCTGTCAATGCTACAACCTAAAGGTGGTTGTCATAGAAACGGTTTCAATACCACTTCTTTGGAGTTGATTTATACACTGAGTCATCAGAAACATTTTATGACGTAGCTAGTAGCTGGCTTAGCAGCAGTGATAATGCTTGTACCCAACTTGCTAGCAAGCTAAGCTTCTTAATCCAGATGTCTGTCAGTGCTTCATTTGAACACAGTTGTCATCTAAAAGGTTTTTGCCACTTTGTTAAAATGGATTTGAATATTTTATATCCATTTCAGAAAAGTTTTATTCTGTAGTTAGATATATTTTTAGCTTGGAAATTTGCATAAGTTCACTTGCTCTTGATTTTCTTGGTAAAATTTTTGCTTTCCCAACAACAACAACGCTTATGCATAAAATGCACTCGGAGAGAGCTTCTGCAAAAGAAAAATGACGTTTTCCTTGACTTTCTATTCCACATCGCGATCATTATGCTTCTATTTTCAAGACGCAAAAGCAGTTTCTGTGCGCGTCTCACCTATTGGCCTGCTGTTACAAGTGTCAGCTGCAATCATGCGTTTACATCCCCCCGACGCAATTAGCAGGACTGTCACGCAGGCGATGACAGAAGAAAGCTGGCTGAGGTGAGAACGAGGCAGAGGGAGAGAGAGAGACGAAGAATCAAACCAAGTCATCAGATCAAGACGAAAACTGGCTACAGGTGCAAAAAGTTCTGAGGACTGTTTCTTTGTTAAGTGAAACCGAGAGCCATTTGTTCATTAAATGAATAGTTAGTCACACTTTTACTTACAAATGTATCTTCTCTCCTCCTTTTTGCACTCCGGCAGAGATTGTCAAAACACAAAAGTCTGAGACTGTGTACCAAATCCTTAACAAACACAGCGAAAAATGTTATGATCGCTCCAGTAAACCTGGATTTTATTTTCTTCAAACAACTTAACATTAATACTTAATGTTCAGGAGGGCTGCGCATGTAAAATTACCATGACACGACCTTGTGTAAAAGTAAAGAGAGAGCTGTAATTCGGATTTAGAGAGGTCATTATTTATTCCCGCTCCATCCGAGTGCCAGCCACTTCCAACTTCTAATGCCACCGTCTAACTGCCACCAACCACTGCAGTGTAATAACACACACATTCATAAAAAGGCCTCGGAGTAATAAATTACAATGCAAAATGCAAGTGGCACGGCGGACTGCGGAGCACAGACTTTATTATCACTGGAATGGTGTCCTGCCGTTAAGAGCAGCACCCATTTGGCAAGAGAGTCCAGCAGTTTGTGTTACACTTGTTAATGTTAAATTTTAGAGAGCCCTTACAGTTCTCATTAACCGGTTCTCCATTGTGGGATTTGGAAAACTGTAAAATCGGGTGAAAAACGCTTAAAGATGTCAAGAGAACGAGCCACGTTTTACCTACAGGATCCCATTTGTCACAAAATCAGCAAGTGGAGGAAAAAGCATTTTCCTCGCCGACTCTTGATTTTTGTTTCAAAGAGGAAAGTTTTACTGAATGCGTGTCATGATGATCCTTTTTTATGTTTCGCTGAGGTTTCTATCATCTTATCAATTTTATATTCAACGATTAACCTACACATTTACTTTTGTCCCCATCATAATCTAGAATTATTCAATAATATTTCCTTTGATATCAATCCTGCCTCGCTAGCCAGATGGATATAATTTCTTATCCATCTGGTAACTTTGCTCTTTTCTGTTGTTTATTATTCATCTTTGGTTGAGCTGGTAGTTCTGTAAAGCGCTTCGTGCCACTGTGTGGTGTGAAGCTACCATAAAGGCGTATCCACTGAATTACCTGTTCCTAATTATGTTTTCTTCCTCACAAACTTTAAATGTGAAATTACACACACACACACACACACACACACTTCTTGTCACTCTCTGTGCTTTGATAAAAGAGCTGAGAGGTGGAAGGTACTGGAGTGTGTCTGCTGCTGGAGTAGGCTTACAGTGCTCAGAGATGCTCTGGGCCATTACACATAACCTCTGACCCCGGCGGGCACCCCTGATGTGAAATGACGCGGGCCTGGTCTTACTCAGCTGGAACGAGGCCGCGCGGGGAGACGCAGGGCGGGGACGTGGATCCGTGTGTTCGCACGCGCGCCGATCTGTGGGTGGAATTCATCCGTCCAAAACAAAGGGGGGGAATAAAATCTACATTTCTACGTATTTCAGTCACATATCATGAGGATATTCTGCTGCTGCGGGGAGAAATAACACTCTGTAATAGACAAATGTTGGCTTTTAGCAAGCAAAGTTCATTTAAATCAAATATTTGCAGCAGGAAAGTCTACTGCGTATGTCCAGGGCCAGATTTAAAAGGATGAGGGCCCCTGGGTTAGAGCCAGTTTTGGTGCCCGATCCAAAAGATAAAAACTAAACAAACATTTTACTCTTGGCAACAATTACAGCGCATTAAGAGCAGATTTAAAACATCCTATGTGAGATGGCTCCATGTTGGTCCCAAAAAGTTCTGAATTTTATTCGCTACTGAAAAGTTTAACAATAATAAAACAATCCACTTAAAATGATATTTACATTCGATATAATGTAAAACATTAATTCATCACAAAAACATTCAAAATCTTTGACGCCCCACAAAAGTTTGTGCCCTGAGCTACCGCCCAGCATGAGCCATGAAAGCTGCTTCCGGATGAATTTCTATTTGACTAAAAGATTTATTGTAATATTTCTTTTTTTTTCTTTTTTTTTTATCCTTTACCTATTTTCAATATTTACGTAACATCTGACTTTTTTTTCTTTCGTTTTTTTTTTTTTTTTTTTACAAGACCACCGAAAAAACATTCGTTTAACATGATACGGTCGTTTTGTGAAGTATTTCAAGAAAACCTTCAGTCAGTCACAGACAAGCTGACCGTATTTCCGAGTCGTCGGAGATGTGAGGATGAATGATTGCCGCGCGTTGCTGTCATCTCGCACAGAACCGGCGGCGATGCATTACCATAAACACGGGCAGACGTGCAGCACCTCGTAGAAGAGGCTCCTAATTAGCAGGCGACGTCTCCATCCCTGGCGCCCACATGCCAGCCACCCACCATTGTGACGTGTCTGTCTGCATTACCATGACCCTCCTCCCTCTTCCTTACTGTCCACTCCGCTGCTCAACACAAAACAACTGAGGCATGGGCACCCTGCTAATTATGACTTAGTGTTTGAGTGTGTGTGTGTATTTGCATGCCAAGTCAAGGTACGTGACTTGATGGACACTAACAGGGTGTGGAAAAGGGAAAAAAAAGGACAAAGAATTGGCATGTGCAAATGTTCTCAGTTCATTACCATGTGCTGATGTGTCGTCTGCAAATTAGGAACAATGAGTCACAAGATCTGGGCAACATTTTACATCTGATATTTCAAATAATCTTTTAATTCCAAGTATTAAATTACTTACAATTTTATGTCGTCGTAGGGCGAACAGCTGGGGTTCGTTTCTGTGTTTTCAAACGTCAGGATTTAACTGTGGAGAAAATATGTCAACAGATTTATTTATTTTTTCTTAGTTGGTTAAATATGTGATTATTATCTACTGTTTAATAAAAGATGATTATGGCAGGGATTACACTGCAAGCGAAAAAGTCACAGGAGCTTTAGTGATTGTTTTTCAATGAAAATCTGAAAAAAATATATATATATCTTCTTTTAAAATTTTTTGTAGGGGGAAAAAACACCCAAGCATATAAAAAACAAAACAAAATTAATGAAAAAATAAAGACAAAGTGAGTGAAGTCCAGTTTACTCAAAGTCACTTTTATCCGCACTTGAACACACTGATATCACTGCTGTGGAGAGGAATCAATAGATGGAGGACAAGTCGCAAAATAGGTGCCGACATTCATATGTAAATAGAAACCGGGGCGACCCGGCGCTCACCAGAACCCGGACGCTGCTTTGTCTTCGTCTTCAGTAAGAGACACCAACCCAAAAACAATGAGCCTGGACCAGTGAGGGGGCAAAGCGATGGAGGGGTCACAACAGGCTGGATGAGAAGACAGTGGACAGGGTCAAAGGTCAGCTAGTAGGGAGTGTATCTGTGTGTTGCTGTTGTTTCCCAGCAGTATAAAAGTGTGTTTCCGTCCATGCTCTACCTCTCCCTGTAGGGATCCTATTATTACCCTTGTCTTTTTCCCAGTAGTCCTACTGCCATCTGCAGAAATACACAGGTCAGTCAAAACAACCAATCGGAGACAGGAGGAGGGACTCTGCGCTGTCAACCATCCTTGTTTACGCGCAGCTCATAGTTCCAATTTTCCATCTAGAAAATTGTAGGTGTATATTTTTGTGACAGTAGGGTAGAAAAACATTTTTCTGCCATCATTTTCAAGCAACTAAATAGCATTTAACGGTTGTTATGGTGACTTGCTCTTTCACCTTATTTAGTTTACGCAACAGAAACTCTGATTGTTTTAAGTAAAAGGAAAAATCCATAGTTGGATCATTTTAGATGGCTATGAAAGGGATTTATTGTAAAAAATTAGTTGTTTGCTAAAACATATTTTCTTTCCCCACTGAACTGTTTTGGAAATGAAACAAAAACAAAATGAGAGCCACAAAATCAGATCCGGGTGTCCAAGTCAAAGCGAAAAGTTCAGTCAGAATCTCAAACGTCTTTAATATCCGAGGACAAACGATAAAAAACCCCCATCTTTTTCTCATCCTCTGTACCCGACCAATTCGTTCTTTGAAATTCATAAACATCAAAACAAAGACGCGACTCTCCCGATTAAAAAAGTCACCGGCTTGTCGTAAAGTTCGCTCCCTCAAAAGGTAAAGACTTTTCCTGCGCGTTTCAACTTGAAACCATCCTACTGCGATAAAAAAAAAAAAGCTTTTTGAACCAGTCTTTAGCAAGGGTGCCAATAGATGAGGTTTACCCCGACTTGAACTCACGCCGAGGGATGAGGCAACCCCGACACCAAACGCAACACACAACAGCGGCTCCGTCGTCGTGACGGCGGGTCGAAAGTTCTCGCATGGTGAAAACGGCTCTAAACAATCCTCGACCGTTTAGAGCAATCAGTCAAGGACTCGTGAGGTAATGATTCGCGGGGCCGAGCGGAAAAGATTTCCACACTAATAAAAAAATATACACCTCCTGCACATGTGCGCGTACGGATCCGTGTAAATAAACACACATGTGAACGTGACACGAACGTACACACACGGAACTTCAAAGTGCTCTCGCAACAGAATCTGATACGGCCTCCACACACAATCACACACACACACACACACACACACACACACACACACACACACACACCACACACACCGGCGCAGGCCGTTAAAACCAGCATAAACAAGGATGACAAGTTGAGATTAATGAAGGGCCCGGCAGTGACAGACCAATTTAATTGTCAGCCATGATGGCCGCTGAGCCCCACCGGTGTATTTATACAAGGTTACCGTGGTGACTTAAAATGCTGCTAATTGATCATGACCAATAAGTAATTAGGAAAGCGGATAGTGTGTGTCCTTCCAACATACGTGTCAAAGGCGCAGGAGGGCCGAGACGGAGCGGCGAGGAGAGAACGAGCTGAAACAACATCTGACACCAGGCAGATTGTGTCAAGAGAAAGGCCATTAACTTTTGTCTTTATGGTGTTTTAAACAATTTTTTAAATAAAACCCACTTTGTTCACACACAGGTGTTTGGATTGAGGTGTTTACAGACAGACTCTACACAGAGCAGCTGTATTAATTGGTAGCGGTTGCACATATGACAACTTTTGTTGTCGTTACATATATTGTTATTCGCTCTTCCTTGCAGGCGTGGAAGCGGACTTCAAGTGTTTTCTTGCATTCTCTTTATCCGTCTTTCTCGCCTCTATTCTCATCTCGTTGCTTTTCCATATCTGAGCGCGACAGCATGAGTTAAGTACTGATATGAAGTGCTATAAAATGTACAAACTCAAAGAAGAAAACTATTCCGAAAATGAAATGTGTTGCACACTAAACAAATTAAAGCTGCTAATAAGTAGAACGGCTGACACGAAGCATCCACACACCACAATATTTCATGTCTCTCTTTTAGAAGACAAACATTTGACCTAAACTCTCCTTCATCTGTGATCTCTTTCTGATATTCCTCGCCGGAATGAGCCTCAGCTGAATTTCTCCAGGTTTCTCCCGAGCCGCTGGAAGCTGACGGCGGCCTTGGCTTCGTGACTTCACGTCGCGTTCTCCGCTGGCAGCCCAAGGTCTGCTTCGACAAGAAGGAATGTTTCAGAAAAGAAAGAGCAAATAAACAGACTGTAGCTGCGATATCCATCTGAAAGGAAATCCTGGAGTTATGAAATTGATTGGAAAAAAAAACAACAAAAAAAAAAACAATCTACTGACTGGAGAGCAAACTTTTAATCTGTCTTCCTGAGCTCAATTTGTTAAAAATAACAGTGGAACGCCGCATTCCAGAGTATTATATTTATTGTAAATTTGAATTTCTTTAAGTTAAAAGTTATTTTTTAATAGTTCAGGATCTTAATAGGAGAAGCTCTGAGATTCAGTGAGAGTAGAAAAGAAGATGGAAAAGATTATATGGAACATGCATGTCAAGGACAAACAGGGTTTTTAAAAGAACCCGATTTTTCTCAACGACTAATGTAACATGTAAGAGCGAGGCAGGCAAAATTATGATTTGACACCGGCAACGTTAACTCGATAGATGGAAGCGCTGTTTTAGCTTTACGATGCTAAAACAGCGCGGACAACATAAGTCAACATCCACAACTTCTTCTGTTTGCTGAAGTTCAATCAGAGAAATTCAACTTAATGGAAGAAATCCATAGAATAGAGATGAGAATTGAGTGGAGTTGCTAACCTATCCCATCTCTGAAGTGCTTTCCAAACTCTCCAGCACAAGTTCAGCATACTTTATAACTAATAGAAACTTATATAACACATCAGAGAAACACTCCTAAGGTGTAATTTTATCTTTAGTCTGAATGAGCTGCGGCTGTTTTATCGTCGAAACAGCTGTTCACTGTAATTTTTTTATTTATTTAGCGAGATCCGTTCTTAAACCGCCGCGTCGTTACAGCTGCCCTAGCAACAAATGCACAACGTATTCATTTGAGCGCATTACCAAAAACATGCGACCGACGTGTGCAAACGCCGCGTCGCATTTTTTCCCAACTTGTCTCGAAGGCCTGCTGTTAGCGCCGAGGCTAATGAGATCCAGCGGGGGAGGAGGGTGCCCGCGGCTCGGGCGGAGGCGGGAAAAGGTGTTTCACCCCGGCGGTTTGCTGAGTCGGCGCAAACCTTGGCAGACGCCTGCGCCAAGGTGGGAGGGTGCGACCTCACTCCTGACACGGGACTTGGCACCTGTCACACACATGCAAACACCCGACGACGAGCACGAACTGAAAAAGGGTTATAATAGGCAACCTTTGAAACGCAACAAAACAACACACACATACATACACACACACACGACACATGCTCCCCGTCTACCACCTCCAGGTCTGGCGTTGGCAGCCGGGCAGCGAGCTCAGCTGGCTCCGTCAGATAAGAGGGAGGCTCTGTTTCATGGTGAGGTGTGTAACAGAGGAAATCAGGGACCTGATTAAAGTCTGGACAGGTGAATAAAACATTGGGACATCCATTATGAGAGAGCGGGGGAATTAGTGCGTGTCTCAGGCTCAGGTAGTTACAACGGCTGCAGGAAGCAAAGTCTGAGGAAAGCCACCGAGACTGCAAAAATAAAACTATTATTAATCAATCCCCCTGCATGTTCACCAGACAAGATAAGACCAGCCGTCGCAATTCAGCTTCATTCGATTCGCGCGTCACAGCGCAGGCCAGGCATTCTCCCATTTGCTTGGAGGTGACAGAAGCCGTCGTGAACGATGACATTGACTTAAGAGTTGCAGTCTGCCTGTAATTTCAGCGATGTGGCAAGAGGAAGCGAATTCAAATGTTGAGTTAACATCAACAGCCGAACTTCTTTCTTCGCGGTGAAGGACGGTTGTTTGCAGCGCAGGTCATTTTCCGGTCAGCTTCGTAAAGTCAAACTCGCGCGCCGCACCCTACGCCCTTCGCGGGTAAAAGTTAAGAGACTGGGTGAAATGTGGGACCTCTGCAGAGTCCATTCCTCCAGGAAGCAATCGCCCCCCCACAGACTCTCCGTACGAAGCAAAGCGAGGAACAAGGCGACTGGTTTTTACCAGGAAACATCCGAAGTAACCTCTGGAGGAATCCAGAATGTTGTGCACTAGTCATCACCATCAAGGATGTTTGGATGCTTCAAGCAACTTTAAAAAAATTATTTTTTTTTATTTTCCTCTCAAGGACAGATAGTTATCTGAGTAAACAGTTTCTTTTTTTCTCAGTTTCCTCCGAGTCGACGATGAAGATTTGCACAGGGAAAAAGTATCAGTATCAGAAGTGAAAAGTGAAAAAGACAGATGAGCCAAAACCAATTCAGTCTCGGTAGGTCTCCCGATTGTCCAAAATAAGCACTTGACCGAAGTTAACATCACAGACTAGAGCTATATTTATGGTGCAGATAAAATATTTATATAGTGAGTCATAAAGTCTGGTCCTGGAAAACAGCTGCAGGGGTATTAGACGCTGCAAAATGTTGGCAATTAAAACACTTTCTTTAGCGGGACGGCCGTTACATGTGCTGTTTGACAAAAATGTGTTTAAAAAAAAAAAAAAAAAGCCCTCACGCAAGAACCAACTATTAACTATCTTCTTCAAAGTCTTTTTAGTGCTGTCGTTTTATGGTTTGTGGGGAGGATTTTCCTTTTTTTTTTTTTTTGTCCCGTCTCTCTCTCTGCTTGAAAGTCAAAACGCTTCACCCATAAAGACGAGTTCAAGACAGCTACTGAAACGCACGGACTTGTTAAGCCGAATAGCAACACATGAAAGGAGAGCAAAGGAGCTACTACTGTTAATTATTTTACAGTTTAGGCCTAAAGCTCTGTGACCTGGTGTGAAAAGGAGGCGTCCGGTGAAGGATATTTGTTCCACATCTGCTGAATGTTTTAGCCTCGGATCACTGGATTTATCCTGGATGGATCTTCTGTCTTACTCTAAGGTGATTGTCCAAATAAAATAAGGGAAATATATATATATATATATTTTTTTTTATGCAAACATCAATGACCTGAGAAGCGTTTCTCAGGCTTTCTAGGATGGAGAGGAGACTCAAAACAAAACATAGCAAAACAAGAGGAATCCCTTGTCAATCGTTCCTCCCCGGGTCATTAATACTGCACGTCGGGCGTGCTTTTTAAAACTTGATCTTCTGTGAATAATGGATTGTGGCACTATCAAATACAGAAAGGTGGATCGATCTTGCTCCCCCCAGACGAAACACCGGCTCAGACGCGAGGAGTGAGTTTTGTCTATTCCGGTCTGCGGTTTCACGATTTCAGATGAACAATGGCTAATTAGAGATAAATAAGTCATGGGAAGCTATCTGTAACTTCAGGGCCGGTGTTTGGTGTCGGATTGTGGGTCCGAGGCACAACAGAGATCAGACTGACGTTAGTGAAAGATTACGTTTAGAAAGGCACTGATTTGGAGCCCAAATTGTGCAGAACATATTCAGTGACTGTGATATTACCTTGGGAATGGTATATCCCAAAAATGAAGAAATACACACAGAGATTATTGCTTTTAATGAAAGTTAATGTCAGAGACGCACGCAGATCAGCTGGTGATTGGACCTCTGGCTGGAAGTGGGAAAAAAAATCTGCTCATCAACACTCTTTAGTGCAGGAATAATGACAGAAGAAGACTCAAAGCTAGCAATTTTCAGTAAATGTGAAATCAGAGGAAGCACAAACAAGCTAAAAAATAAATTTCCTGCTACAATAAATGCAAGAACTATTTATTACTTATTTTTCAGGCAGCTGTGTGGTTGTGCCACGGCCCCACAAACACAAACATTACTTTTGAAAAAAATATTCTAATTACAATTGCGACACCGGTCTAATAAAGAAAACGTGATTTGTATCAGTGAACTGCACATGGTGAGCGAAACTCTTATTTGAACAAAACGCAGAGAAAATACTGAAAATTGCAATTCAGACAAAGTATTTTTTAAAAACATAATTAGGATTTATGCCGACAATAACAGCTCAAAATTCCTATCATGATTAGAAATTTGTCGATTATAGATGCTTTATTGTCCTAATAGGAACGTTTTGCTGCAGTCAGACGTTTTCTATTTGTTAAAGTAATCTTTGCCAGATAAAAAAAAAAAAAAAAACTTCAGTAAAAGTTCGATGTTAAGTTTCTAAAGAGGAAATTGTAATTAGCTCATATCTGTGGGGACGGGTCAGAGTTCTGCACAGATCGGAAACTTGGCCAACGAAACTATTATTGGAGCGTTTGTAATTAATTTTGGATACTTTTTTTGGCACTCGTCCTAATTTGAGACGTGATGTACGGCAGCAGAAAATTTCTTGCACATGAAGCAAAACTCGGAACGAAAATTCATTTTTCAGGAAAAGCAAACAAATTCTAGAGAGACTGAAGAAGGAGGAAAGTGAGCAGCAGACGAATTAATCATATGCAAGGAGATGAACGTTCATACTTTTCAGGGCTAATTACAAAGCCAGCAAAACGGGAGTTAATCAAACTCCAAAGTAGCCAAGGACAGTTATCCCTGACGACGTTTCGCTTTCATCTTTTTAACACAGCTCCGCGTTAAAACTCTCTGAGGTTTGGGCGGATTGGACGGCACTTTTAACGAAAGGGAAAAGAAAACCCTGATCTTAGTGCGGAACCTGCCTGGCCTGGTGTCCAACACAAAGAACACATGTGGAATAAATCTAAAAGACAGACGACGGGCCAGGGATCAGCTTCAGAGCAGAGCCGGAGTTAACGTCACAGACCGTCGCAACACTGACGCCGTGACGAGCAATCCACGCAGGTCGCGGGCGGCGTTGCTTCAGGAAAGAGCGACTCCTTCCCTGAAGGCCGGACGCGAGGGCGAGCCTCGTTTTAAATGCAGAGCGTAATCCGGCAGAAATATCACCGAGATCCGGCGGCGCCGTGTGGAAGTAGAGCGCGACCCGGGTCACGTTCTGCTCAGAGAGGCGAGGGACGAAAACGAGAGCATGAATGCGACTGTTGGAGAGGCTCCACAGTCTTATCCATAAAACATACAGAGTTCTTATAATTGCAGACGAAATTCTAATGTGTTATTAACAGAACTGGGACGTGAGCTGGGACTGGCACATGTGAACTCATCACAAAAAGTCAAGACTTTTCTGTTACGAGAAGAAGGTTCAGGGTTTTGTAGCAGAATGTGTATGTTTGATCAGTTATGTTGTTTTTAGTTTTTCTCCCGACAAGTAAAAAAAAAAAAAAAAGATAATTTAAGCCTACCTAGAGTGTCGCTTTGATCCTTTAATCTCCCGTAGCAACCATTCAGCTGGGCAAGGCGACCTAGCAATGGAGACGCAGTTTCCAGGCTTCCACTTCACAGTGACGCCGCCCCTCAGCTCCTTCAGACTAGCCAGCAGCAATTAGCAAACACCTAATGTCCTCTGCCGAGGTCGTCATATGAGCCGCTTCTCAGTATGACGCCGTTATAAACATTGGACGATTAATAGAGGAGCGATGTTGTGGCGACTTGCTGAAGGCAGCGTTTCAGAAACAACACGGCTTTTTAAAGAGACAGAGACCCAATTTTCAGGTGTTAAACTATAAAGTCAAATTTCCTTTAAGTCATATTTGATATATGTAGCAATTTTAAAGCAACTGAAGGTAACATTGTGAAATTGGTTTAATCTGTGATGATCCAGAAAGACTGATTTATAGTTTGTGACAAGTGTCAAATGTTTAATTGCAAAACAAACAAAAAGAAAAGTGTTTCTTCATGGTTGGTTGAACGCGATCATTTCGTTCTCGCCCAAGCCGACTCCTCCTTTGAACACTTTCTTTTTCTTTTCCTGGTGTGTCCTCCACCTGGTCCTGTTTTCCCATGGCAGACACAACAACCGGGACCAGACGCGGCGCTTCTCCGTTCGCCAGTTCGGCGCCCGGAGGATTAGAGTCAACGAAGAATCGGCGACCATCTTAAAAGTGCGAGACTGGCAGCCGAACGTCAGCCTGCTCCACCGCAAACTCCTCTTCCCCTGCTTAATTTATTACGTTTAGATTAAATCCAGTGAAATTCAATATTTTAATTGAATGTTTAGAGCCCGAGTGTTCAGTGATAAATTTCCACCCCGCGCTCCGCTATCGCGTTTCTAGGGCCTAATTACATTTGCATAAATGATGTTCGTCATTACAATCACAGGTTGGTTAGGCGCTGGGGAGGCGAGCGAGGGAGCCGGGTAGCGTAAAGAAACAAGGACACGCTGAAAGGACACCGGCATCAGCGTTTTCTTCTCTTTATTTTTGGAGTTAGTGCTGAGGAGACGCGTCTCCTTAGTGCTAGAAAGTGGTTTTGTAGCAGACGGGCTTCTGAACAGGTAGCAAAAACACAGATTCTTGACAAGTCCTGCAACAAAATCCAACTGAAGCGTTGAGGCAAACTTGTGTTCCTGCGACCTATTCTCAGAGATCAATAGAAAATAAACAAGACCAATATTATATAACGTCAGGTAAACCTCAAGCAGACAGTTCAGTTTATTATGCATTGACCTTTGCCTGCCGTTCATTCATCATATTTATACCTAGAACAACTCAATTGATGCCACACATAATTCCTCGACGGGTGAAAGTGTGAAGTTTTAACAGTACAAATTAGTTAACACTGACTTGGTTATGACGAATGGGTCAGGTTAAAACATTATTGCGCATCTCTGCAGTTTTGCCAGATTTATTTTGAGCTCATGTATTTTGTTGTCTTCTAGCAGGAAATAAAAAAAATAAAAAAATTCCTCCAGGGGACAGGAGAGGCATCTGGACGAGTCTCCTCCAGACATATTGAGGGCAGCACGCTTCGGAAACGCGAAACGGGAAAAAAAAAACGTTCTTGTTGGGGTTTTTCGTCCACGACCCAAAGTGCTGTTCTCACTGTAGCATACGAACGCATTAAAGTTAAAGTGCTCAACATTAATGTACACATGCTGAGACAAGCTAACCGATTCCTCTTGGGACAAAAGCAGTCCGCTAGCATGCCAGTGTAAAGTAGCAGTTCCCCACACAGTGGGTTGTTGTTGAGCCCAAATGCTTAATATTCTTTCCAACTTTTGAATTTTTGTCTTATTTATTAATGATGTGAAAATGCATTGAGCTTTGAGTTAATAACTTTGCATAATTGCATTTTTTACAACACTGTATGTAACTGTTGCCCTGCTACGTCAGGTTCCCACAAAGTTTATCGACACGCATGTTGCTGCTATGATAAAACAAATACGCATCATGCTAACATTAGACGCAAAATGTAAAATCATGTGACGCCTTTAAAAAACATCGTTGCATAAGATTTGTTCTTATAC
Organism: Poeciliopsis turneri; assembly: GCA_922788865.1. Classification (NCBI taxonomy): domain Eukaryota; kingdom Metazoa; phylum Chordata; class Actinopteri; order Cyprinodontiformes; family Poeciliidae; genus Poeciliopsis; species Poeciliopsis turneri. Next base: position 1,456,792 of record CAKLNU010000758.1, read on the forward strand.
TAATGCAGTAAAAGATGAATTTATTTGCGAAGACATCGCCCATCTTGAACCAGGAATCTAGGAAACTGACTATATTTCCAACGAGGGAAAACGTGTCATTTCTCTTTTCGTCATAAAGCAGCAGCAGAAGAAGACAAGACAGTGATGGAGGTTCAGTTCATCGTTGTATCAATGCATTAAGCACACCTCGTCAGACATGTCGCTGATGGAAGTGGGTAAGATGATCCCCGGTTCCAGTTACACCTCTTGTGGTTGTGTGTACACAGAGCTTCAAAGCTCTCAAGCGGGCGTCACCCACCGATTCACGCAGCGTGTGGGAAGAAACTCTCCAAGGGAAGAGAGGTGACGGATGATCGGACCTTTTCACGAACATCCCAACGTATTTGCTGCAGATACAACTTTACCTTAGCAGTAGCTGTTTTATTATCGTAATTATTATTCCATGGTGCAAATGGGTGAGTTTGACATGATTAAAATCTGTGTCTGATGTGAGTAAGAGATCCATAAAGCAATCCCCAACATAGATGTAAATTATGGAGCGGAGGTCGGCTATTTAAGGGGAATTTTTCAACATGACATCAGCGCAGGTTTTTGTTTGCGTAACGTCCAGCGCCTCTTGATTAAAAGCCTGCTCGGATTTTCACCCTCAGGACCCGTCTCCGCAGGAGTAGCCCCGACTTCGGCCTTGTGACCAGATCCTTGTAAGAAACTGCCTCGTAAGAAGTTTTTTCTCCCCTCTTTGCTGAGGAAATAACCGTCGTAAAGTCTCTCCTTCACTGCTTTGGAATGCTCCTCTCAGTTTTCCCTCTCGGTTTCTGGTTCTTTTTGCCCCCCTGCTGAGGAAAAGTAAGTGAGAAAATCATTATTTGGTAGACACGGGGGCCCGGCCAGCGCAGACCAGTGCTCTTAAAGCAACACCGGCTACGGCCTCAGAATGCAATTTCTGCGCTTGGGTTACACCCGCTGACGTCCTGTTACACGGCTCCCCGCGGCGTTCTGCTGCTGGTTAAAATATGAGCCGGGCTGAGGCGACCTGCTTATGGTGATTGAGGAGGATTCCCCACTGTTCAAGAGAAGCTGGAGGTTAGAGCCGAGAAAGATTCACTGCCGGACAGCGGGAGCTTGTCGCCCTAATTTCCCCCCCACCCCGAAAAAAATATCACCGAAGTTTTAACGTACGCGGGTGTTGATTAAAGACAAAAGATAAGAGTTAATCCTGATGTTCACGATGTGCTAAATGTGCTTGGAAATCCGGGTCAACTTTAATTTGACTGACTGTAAACGCATTTCCAGATGGAGGGCTTCTCTTTTATTTAAAGGAAGCCTGGCGTTCTCAAGTCCACAACGGGAGCGTGGAAACCGATAGTATAATTTGTCCACTTAAGGAAGCTCTTGTTGCTCCGAAGGCTTTGTTCAAATCAAAGCCCGTAAAAGGTGGAGAAGCCCAGGGGAGTCTAGAGTCGTATGAAAAGTCAGGAGTAAGGTTTCCACAAAATCCCATCTCTTTACCCTGACCTCGCCCGTGACCCCCATCTCCACCCGTGGGATGATCCGGCTGCGGTTCCCGTACAGGTGAGGTCTGAACGCGGCGCTTCGCGACAGCGGGTTAAGTGTCCCGGAGAAAGGCCCTATTCTTCCGCTTCTGTCTGAAGTGCCACCCAATAGTTTACCCTCGGCCTGTAAACACAACACCCAAAACGGACCCGGTGCTGCACTTCAGCTCGCCGTTAACGACATCTATCACCCGTTCTTCTACAACGCCGCTTCGCCACGACCCCTGAAGTTGATGAGATTCTACTTTTCTCTCCCCTCCGTTTCTGTTCTTTTTCCGTAAACTTCAAAGCGGCGGCCCGTGACAAAGGCAGGCGCTTACACCGAGCGACTGTCAGTGTTGAACTTCAAAAGATGTCATGTAATGCCACATTGTCATTTTCATAACAGCCAACCTGGGCCCCTGTCATGATGTGCCTCCTGCTGACCTCAAAGACCTCAAAGGTACCCATTACAACCTTTTTCTCCTTTAGATTTGCTTAAATCATATTAAATATATATATATAGTTGTACATGTTCAAACTATAAAAGTCAACTTCCTGATCTTAATACATTTTAGTTAACTGTTTAATCTGTATATTGTTTTGGATTTGAACTTGAATATTTAACTTTTTCACATTGAAACTGCTGTCCAAAGATGCTCTCCATGCCGTCTGAGGTTTAAAATAAGAATTGGCACAAACATCCGTTTCCAGACATATTAAAACAATACAAGACAAAAAACTTTCACTTAAAGTGTGAAACAGTTGAAAGAAGATGTAGTTTTTAAGTCACTTTACGTCCATCAAGCCACTTGTCAGTCATACCCGTTTAAACCCCGTGGATTAACTTGGATTGAATATGTAAGGGCCAAAATGTATTCATCAAGTCACATTCATTTGAAACGCACCGCTTAGCTCTTTCTTCAGCGATGATAACGCCGCGCCCGCCGCCCCACGCCCGATCACTCGATTTCGCAGGTCATTGGGATCCAGGCCGCCCGGGTCCCGACGAAGACGCACATGTGGACGTTTCTCACAAACATTCCCGCTTGTCGCCGCGGATGCTCTCGTTCTGTCTCCCTTCCGCCTCAACACGACTTCCCCCTGTCACGGCATATTAAAAGTGCTTTACATGTGCATGTCCAACGCGATGAATATGGATGTGACCTCTTTCTTCGGCGCCTCGCCGCCCGTCTGCCCCCCCCCTTTTTAATGCCCCCAGGCACAAGACAGCACTTCTCAATGAGCACAGCGTGCGCAGGAGACCGGCTCTAACCCCTGCTGGAAACACACACACACACACACACGCATCGTGAACTCATAATTGTAGACACTCGCAAATATGTATACATCTATAAAAGTAAGTGCCTGTGCGCTCACACCCGATTCGCTCATGCTCTCGTTTCTCGTCTGCCGCGTCTCTTCTTTGACCTTTCGCGATGCGTTTTGCATAAAAATAAAGAGAACAGAGGGGTGTTGAAAGCCAGAGGAGTAAGGTCTAAAGAAGATGCTGGTTTCTTATTCATATGTGTGACATCTCTGATAAAAACAATGGCCTGCATTCTTCACATGCTGAGTTCAGGCCTCTCAGACGTGTTTCTTTTTAGCCACCGTCTTCATAAGTAGTTCTTTGGAAGGACATGAATGTGAATTGTACAGTAAGTAAGTAAATAAAGAATATTAACTAAAGGCAAATGCCTTGTTTTACAAGTCAAATTTGTTTGTATGAATCCCCTTCTTGACCTCCAGGGCTCACAAATACACACACACTCTTCCAATGAACACGTTTCATTTGATGAAACCATCAAGAACTTACCAATGGGTGGGCCCACTAATGTAGAACTTGCTCAACCCTCCCAAAAGTCTTAGTGCGACGCAGATGACACGGTGAGACAACGGGCAAGTGGTGAGGGCGTCCCATCAGACCGTCAGTTCCCGAAACCACACACACAAAAAAAGTCTCTTGTAAAACAACTACCTGACAACTTTTCATTTATTCTCAGTGCTAATGATGCAGCCTCCCCTATTCATGCTGCCCTGGGCAGACAGCCGTGTATCCTATGTGAAGCGTGACGCTAGCACTGTGTAAGTAGCATAAAGTGACATGTTTTTAAAGACTTAAAGATTTATTTAAATGTATTAAGATGTATTTAAAGATATGCTGAAGGTGCATATCAGTTTTGGTAATTCAGTGTGCATCGAGTTAAAAGAGTGAAACAAAAGAGAGAATAGAATAAACTGAATGGTGTATTGTCCAGAGACATTGTTTTTTTTTTTTTTTAAGTAATTATCCAATTTAGTAACTGCTTTTTTAAAATAAGTAATTAGGAAAGCGGCTGGATTACTTTCTTGTACAAGTAATGAGTAAATAGTTAGTATTTACTGAACTAACTGGACCAACACTGCTGGTTGACAATGATGGATGAGTTAGTTGCAGTGTTGTATAGTAACGAAGTAAAAATACTTCACTACTTAAGTATATTTTGGAGTACTTCATACTTTCCTCGAGTAAGAAAATTTTTGATAACTTTCACTTTTACTTCACTACATTTCCGAACTTAATTTCATACTTTTACTCTGATACATTTTCAATGTGTGGTTTAGTTACTTGTTACAAAGAAGCGAAAGAGAAACGCAAATGTTTTGATCCACCTACTGATTGACTGCAACAAAGTCGGTAGCCTGACTTGTCTGGGCAAATTCATCACCACCAATAGGATGAACAGGTTTCACCTCCCCACTATGTCAGAAAGTCCAGCAAACAGTCTGATTGGTTAGTGCTCCGTTTGTGTAGGTTTGTGTCGTTAAAATGTTCGTTTGTGCAGCTTTGGTTTCCGAGATATTAAAATGATTTTTTAGCCCATCCAGAGTTCACCATCCCCGCATTTTGCTGCAAAACAAACCAAAGTGGGCTGGTTCGTTAATGCTCCGTTTGTGCAGGTTTGTGCCGTTAAAACAAACGCAGCAAAGTTGTTTTCAATTTGGATTTTGGCTCTTCCGATATCCGGTGTGAGCGGCGTCTAGCTCGAGGTTGATCCGATTCATGAACGCTAATTTCGGCCAGCCGTTCTCTCGGTCTCCCCTTCCTCAAGAGTTTACATCCAAACTCTCCTGAGAAACTAATGGAAATAGATTTCTTGCCTTGTGACCAACTGACACAAAATTCATTTTACTTACTCTTTAAGTAAGTAATGGATGGCCTAAAAAATAATTTTTAATATCTCGGAAACCAAAGCTGCACAAACGAAAATTTTAACGGCACAAACGGAGCTCTAACCAATCAGACTATTTGCTGGATTTCTTGAGTAGGTGGGTGTCAGCTTCACAGAGGTCTGTTTCGCTTCTCCCATTAAACACCAAGTTAACAAAAAGCTCTCCCTCTTCAGATGCCAATAAGCTGCATTTCCCTCCCAATTCTTTTTTTCCTTTTTGCATAATGACCAGTTGTGTGCGCCTATATGTGAAGTAGAGTAATCGTAACGGCTTTTTTTTCTTCATGTTGGCCGCATTTTCTGTACTGACTATTTATTTTTCTCATTTTCAGCACTGACCTTACTGAAAGGAAAAACTTAAGGCTTACAAAAACTTTATTTTTCTGTCCTGGAGTGTTTACTAAGAAGCTGGTTCAGTTGTAAAGCAGGTTAAGTTAACCTAAAGCAGGTTAAGTTAACCTAGTGGTTTAGGTAAAGCACCTAATTTTCTTAACTAAATGATGCTGCAGGTTTATCTATTAGCAGGTTTCATTTTGCCTGAACTTGTTGTGTACATTATTTTAAGTGTATTTAACAAGTTTACCAAAATATAAAAAATGTCATTCAAACTGCATTTGCCTTGTTTTACTTTTTACTTGTACTTTTCACTACATTACTTGAGTACAAGACATTTCAGATACTTTAATACTTTAACTCAAGTAACATTTCAATCAGTGACTTTTACTTTTACCAAAGTCATATTTTGGAGCGGTACCTATACTTTTACTTGACTCTGAGATTTCAGTACTTTATACAACACTGGTCAGTTGTTCTTGGTTATAAAAATAAAAGGTCAGAATTATACCACAAGCTTATTTATGTCCATAGTGTGTGACATAAAGGGACATTAAGTCATGTCCAGCCATAAAAGCATTTGTCTGTATCCTGCAAAATAAATACATTTGGCGGAGAACCTTTTATGGACGTTCAGGACAAGAAATATCTGAGAAAAGATAATCACTTCTTAGTGAAAGCAGTCAAGTTTTGTCAATGGTACTTTCCCAGAAAAAAGAAGAAGAAGAAGAAAAAAAGCCTAAGTCCAAGCCATAATTTCTCAAATGGTGAATGAGTAAAGATGTGGAACAGCAGAAAAAGCAGGAGGGGAAATTACACATTTACAGCTATCAATGTCCTTGAACTCTGGTCTTTCACGAGCCAGATGAACAATATTCCCTCTGTGTGCTTTCCGTGACACGGCGGGCCTGAAGTGAGGATGCCTCGCCTGCCGTGGCACCACGACGACGACGCAGAGACACCGGGGGACGTCTGAGGTCGAGTCATGAGTCAGGCACGTCGTGCCAAACTGTGACTGTGCGCACACACTACAAAAGGGTTTTTTACTTCTGAGCCGCGGTTCATGTGACGGACCTGAGGGCTGGGAAGGAGTTATTTTTAGGCCGGATGTTGGAGGCAAATACAAGTTCATGTTGACGGTTTTTAAATAGACACCGTTCTTCCTCCGCGTCTCCATTCGCAGCGGGAGACTCGAGCGCGCAAACGAACAAACGCAAACAATTTTTCTGTGCTGTCCGTCATCTTTCGAACGGTTTTTCACGACATTCACGTGGTTTCTGGGTTACGAGCAGAGTGGGGGAAAGTAAAAAAAAAAACTAAATTCTTTTTGGCTGGGATTTATTTTCCTTCCCATTGATCACCAAGCAGCTGCTGACTGATTCTCAGCATAGCCTACATAGCCACAATGTTTTCTTAGCATTTCAGACATGCAGACGACAGACAGGGTGAGAAAAGGGAGGAGGTGAGAAGTGGGAAGGAAAACGTAAAACGAAGGGGTGAAGGGTGGGGAGGGAGGAGCAGGGAAGGATTGTGCGGGAGTGGGAGAATGTCCTCCTGTCCTTTCCTCTCCTGAAATATGGAACTAGCTCGAATCGGAGACAGAGATTCAGGCAAAAGATTACATATCTTTGTCCTAATAAGGGGAAAGTGAAACTTGACTCTACTGTCAGGGCTAGCAATGTAAAATGTGAACCTAACGTTCTTTTGGCTTTATGGGATGGAGTGAGCTCAGATGGAGTTTCCCCATTTCTAGTCCTCCCTGGAATTATTTAAGATTTTCCCACAAATCTGAGCTATATAATCTAATCTATAAATACATACGACACACAACCCCCCCACAAAACTGGCTTATAGATGAATAACGTACAAAAGGAGAAAGAAGAAAAGTACCTTCCTAAGCACCAGGAACTAAAGAACCAATTTGTGAAACATTGCATTGTGTCATGTTGTTCAGGCATGTGCACCTTTTGATGGGTTCCCATTCTGATGGGTTCCCATTCTGATGGGTTCCCATTCTGATGAGCGCATGCCCATTCTTAGATCCATCCATCCATCCATCCATCCATTTTCCGTCACCCTTCTCCCTAACGGGGTCGGGAGTTGCTGGTGCCTATCTCCAGCTGCGTTCCGGGCGAGAGGCGGGGTTCACCCTGGACAGGTCGCCAGTCTGTCGCAGCCCATTCTTAGATGTATTGGTTTTTTCATATTTAAGGGTTAACTGATCATTCATCCCTCCAGTTACCAGACACTCTTATCCTTACAGGGTCGGACGACCTGTCAACGAACCCACCAGTTTATCACAAAGCAACGTCACAAAAAAATACATTTTAACTTATTTTTTCGGGATACAATCCTGGTGTGCCACCAGGTGGTCAGAATAGCTGAAGCTATTAGTTTCAGAAACAGAATCTGTGCCAGCCTGGTTTATCTGGGGAGCAATAAAAAAAAAATAGTTTCAAATAAGCCGGTGAATTTGTGCTGTAAATCTATTACTGGAGTGCATAAGTATTGGCATTATGCATGGCACTGTCATGTTATCCTGCACACAGAAGATGACTTCTAGACAGCATTTATAGCAGGTGTTGAATTTCGGATTTGCATGAAGCCAAGTAGTCAGATTGCACGGTTGTTTGGCGTGTGGTGTGTTAGCGCACGTGTGTGTCCGGTCACTTGACCGTTGGTTCCGACTTCGGGCTCAGCGAGAACAAGTCAGTTTATCCACAAGCAAATCAATTACGCCAATATGTCCTATTTCAAGTGTTCAAACACAGTTCATTAAAGACAAAACCCGCTTCGTGAAATTTCCTTCCTCAAACTGGGATGGGAGCCGCGCATTTGTGCCTCCAAGAGGCGATGTTGATAATTGTGAATCGTAAAAACTAAATGGATCAACTAAACAGCAATAGCATCTATGACAGAGCGAGCGTGGTCTATCAGTGGGACCTAACAAGTTGAAATAATCTCAGATCAGAATGGATCCGAGTTATCGGGGAAACGCTGAGCTGCTTCTCTGCGGCGAAATCAACGCATCACGGTTGCTAAACTAAGCGCTTGAATTAAACGTCACATCTGTTCACAAAGAAGGCCTAAATGCATGTTTGATGAAGCACATTTTCAGTGAATTACATAGAGCAAATGCAGAATTTCCTGAATTTGTTCCCTGGGTCATTTCCTCCTTCTATTCCCTCAGCACCAGAGCCACCATCCTCCTCCTTCCATTTCTCAATCCACTCTTTAATAAATGAGCGCTGGTGGTAATTGCCCTGTCTGGGACGACGTCATTACTCATTCAGATGTCCAATAACGCCGCAGCGCCCGCCACACACACGTGCAAACACGCATGCATGCACACAAGATGTGGGGGTCGGGAGGGGAGTGGGATCAGCTTAGTCTGCACATGCAGATCCATATCATTGATCTCTCTCCCGCCCTCGCCGCTCATTCCCACATTCCATTTTTCATATTCAATGAGTGACTTGTAGATTTGGCTGCTCGATACAGATACGTCTCAATTAAGAGCGGGCCTCGGGTTGCATTGACGCGGACGCGGACCGCTGCAGTTCCTGAACGACGTTTTGATGCAGAAAAGAGATGTTTATCAAGACGCATAAGAATATCAGCATGATGGTGAAGTTTGGGGGGAGGATGGAGAGTCGGGTTTCAAGACCGATTTTCAAACACGGAAAGAAACGGCTCTCACTCCAATCCCTGCTTTCCGCTGCACGACATGTTCATTTGAAGTTGAGGTGCTCTATTCCTGACGGTGACGCAAAAGCAAAAATCGACATTTCTGAGAAAAAAATACGACCATAAACATCATATAACTTACTGTGCCAGTGAAAGAGATGAGAGGTTTCCAAGTCACTTCAGGGTCCGACATCCTTTCTTCACCCACACTTTCCCAGCAGGTCTGGTTCCGCCTGCAGTGTCGAAGCAAATTTACAAAATATATGTAAAAAATCCTTATTTGGGCCAATTCATTTCAGTCAAAAAAAAACTCGATTTCCTTAAAACTGACTAACTGAATTTTGTTGATGCTACCGTTTTCTCGCTTGTACATGTTATTAACTGTCTTTGCATCAGATTATGGGTCGACTGAAGAGAATGACTTTAATCCACTGGTGATGATGGAGGGTGCAAATCATCCTTAAGGTGGATATGAATTGACGCGTGGTTGGTACATCATGTTCCATTGGCAGACGGCCCCTTTTTGTGAAAACCACCAAAATCTAAAAGCTATGAAATGTCCAAAACAGTGAAATGACCAGAGCCTAAATAAATATTTGAGACCGCTTCGGTTGCATCAGTACCAAAAATAATTACCTGGGTTTCATCGTTTTTGGATCAGTCCCGCATTTGGCAACCGTTTAATAACCACGTCTTAAGAGTCGGCCTTCACCGCCACTCGACAAAATTATACAAGGCCCTAATTCGAAATTCAAGCGACACAGAGTTGAAACTGTGTCCTGAGGCAACGGGGATCTGAGATGAGATGCGGTTTCTTCTGTTTGGTTAACTACCAACTGAACCGGAGGGAAAACAGAGCAGCCTGGGAAAAGAGAAAGTGGGACAATGATGGTGTGTTCAGCAGAGGTAGCTAACACCGTGCAGTGAGTCCAGGACCGTTTAATGTGCGTCTCGATTTGGTTAACGCACTTAAGACTTTCCCAAGCCCCTCGGACTAATTTTTGATTTCCCCTCAAAAATAAATACATTTCTAAATATGTAAATGTTTTACTTTGTTATTTTGTTTTGTGGAAGAAAAGGGAAAAGTTAGACAAAGAGTCAAATTTAGGAATGTGCCGTTTTCTTTTATGAAAAATGACTTTTTATGGAGCACTATAGAAAGCATGAATATACAGTACATGTATTCCTCAATCGGCCCTCCCGCTGTTGGCCCTCTCGCTGTTGGGCCTCGTAAATCTCCAAGCTGGGACTGTGAACCGGGCTGGGATTCAAGAGCCGATTGTCTTTTTCAACTCGTCTTTGCCGAGTTATTTTAAGTCGGCGGATCCGTGTCCCTGGCAGAAGTTTAGAAATTTCGCTGTCAGCCGAGTGCTGATGTTAACCGTCAAGAACAAGAGTGTTAGTCCGAGTGGAAAGGTGGTGCCGCTTGACGCTGAGCAGACACCTGAGTGAAGGAGCCTGTCTGTGCAGTAAAACCTGCCTTTCACTCAGACTGTACAGAGACCGTCGGAAAAAAAACATTTTCACGTTTAAATAGGTTTGAGTTTATACGGATGTATCACGGCGCTCTCAAAAAAAACAATGTTTATCCCTCCATGTCTTCATTTATGGGCTTATTAAAGATCATACTTTTACCTCAGGCTATATTTATAAAGTACCCCGGTCATTGCTTTTCTACACAACTTCACTGAATTTAAGTCTCCCTTCAGTTTTTCGTCTGGGTTTTCTCCCATTGACTTGGATTGAGTGGATTGGATTTATTTTAATTCGCCTCGCAAATAGAAACACTTCCTACCATTTTGACCAATTTAGTTGCTGTAATTTTTACAGTTAATAATCATTAAGTCTACCAGTCCTCATGTAAAATAGGAATTGCAAATATCTGTGCAACAAAATAAAATTCTGCACAAAGAAAAAGAACAAAAAAAAAAAAGAAAAAATCCACTTTTCCAAAATATTCCAACTTCATGGTGATCAGAGCGTAAAGCTACGAGGCGTGTTGCCGATGTTGACTTCACTTTACATATTTTTGACTTCCTTTCTTTCCCTCCCTTTCCAGTCGTCCCCTTTTTTTTTTCTCCCGCAATCCCTCCATTTCGCAGGCTTCAGGAATGCGAGGTCTGCTTAGTGATTTATAAACACACACATTATAAATGGGCATCTGTAGCTTAAGCGGTGATGAAGCCCTCTCTCTCTCTCTCTCTCTGAGACGCAGCTTTGGCCTGTGCGTGATTTAAAGGGGTGACATTTACGGCTCGCGGGCCTATTATTCAGAGTGACTGTCAGTGCGAGGAGCAACGTTTTACAGCGGCCATATGCAGAGGTTGAACCTCGGAGTGACGCCGGGATCCGACGCGGTCCAAACGTCCAGAAAAACTCCTTACCATAACGCAGCTCCGCACAACGTGAACAGCTGAGAACTTGCTCGTCTTTAAATGTGAATTTTTTTTTTTTTTTACTGTTTAACAACTGTATTTCAGCTGCGTTACTATTTATAAGTAGTTTGTTTCGCCATTTGGAAGCTGTCTTCCACTCAGTCGCGCTGTCTTGTGTATTGTCTCGCCTTATGCATTAATTATGGCTGCCCTGTCTGTTATTGTGGTGCAAAGTAGGTGCAAATAATCCCATTTAATGGTCAAACGCTCCACTTTGTTTTCACATAACCCCGTAACCTGCGCACCTGCCGCAGCGAGGCACAATGCAATCGCAGCTGACGACAGACCGGACAATATCCCTAACTGTCCGAGATAATAGATGACAATAATGGAAAACTGTCCCCGAGCACTCGTTTGGAGTCTTCCAGCCCATTTGCTGATACTCTTCATATTTAATTCGTCTCCGATAGCCAGGAAAACAGACACTTTAAGTCCATCTAGAGGGAGCGCATTTACAATAAAAGGCCGGCTGAATCCTCGGCTCACGTTTCCTCCTGACGGTGGCAGGACATAAACCTTCCAGGCCAGACCTCATTTTCTCGGCGCCATCTCCCGGACACTGCAACAAAGAAATCAATAAGCCGCATCCAATCCTCCTAACTTTAGAAGCGGTTGCGAAAACGTCTTTTGTCAAAGGAATATGGAGGAGCGTTTCCCCTCGGCTCTCGCTGTCTTCTCTTACTTCGCTCCCGAGCGTGCAAACAGTTGGGACTCGCAGCCAAATTAGCATCTGGCCGTGTGCTCTGCTCACGTTTTCTTTACACAGACCCTATGACACCAGCAGTCTGTTTTTGAGGATTATGGTCACTATAACTTAATTCCCACAGCTGAGCAAGAAGAAATAATTCAATCCTGCAGCAGAGATAAAGATCCCTTGAGCAGAGCGCAGAGATCTGCTCTGCCTGTATCAAGTTATACAGTGGAGATTTGCGCGTAGCATGTAGCATTTAGCTCTTAGCCACGCCGAATCGATGCTTTGCCCTGATTCACGAAGTCAATAAAACCCGGCGGCTTCATCCTGGTCGTGTAAACTGCCATAGAGAGCCACGAGTGTTTTCATAGCAGGTGCTTCCTGTGTTTGTGTGATCAAATTAAATTTTTCTCCCGGTTCAACAGTCTCAAGAAAGTCAAATGATTAATGAAGGTCTTCAGGACCCAAAAAAAAAAAAAAAAAAATAGTTGGCTACTGTCTGTCACCTTGTTTAGCTTTTAACACTACTTCACAATGCCCCCTGAAGAGAACTGCAAGCATTACATCTCAGCAGCTTCTGACCCATATGTCTCCTTGGAATTTGCAGGATCCTAAAGCAGGAGCATCGGCTTTCCCAGTGAGGGGTCACTCTCCAGCCAAGTCTGCATGTGTGCAGACTTTCTCACAACAGACTGCCTTCAATCTCCTGCACTCTCAGCGTCTCGCGCCTTCTGTTGTGCATCACTATGACAAGGAAGGGCAGGAGGAGAGGCTCCGGGTTGCAGAGGTCTTCTGGATTGCCTTCTGTGATGGACGGGAATAGTCTGGAATCCCCGAACGGAAGTAACCTCACATTGACCTCAGCCAGTCAAGGCTCGCCCGGCCCTCACCTTGCGACCTCTGACCCGTGTTGTCAAGATTCTTCAGGACATAAGCAGAACCAGAACATAATTTTCAGGCTCCATTTGTTTTTGTATAGTTGCAAAGTAGTGAAACAATGGTAATTGTTTTAAAAATTGTATGAATATTTTGACTATTTTGCACTCTACAAACACGCCACATTTTTTATTGATTTATTGTTTGATAAATCACACAGAAAGACTGATGACTGTTACATCACACTGAACATAGAAACTTACAAACATGGAACATCAAGCTAAGATGGTCGTTTGGTTCTCCTCCTGAGTTTCTCCATTGCTCAGTTCTGTTTGAATGAAAGTGGGAGCTCAGACGGTCAGACGTAACAACGATAACGGCGCTCCAAATCCCAGGCGTGAGCGGCGACTGTGATTGGTTCCCCTTCCTCATGAGGAGCATCATGTGTGGCCAATTGCTTTTCAGCAACGTAACACGGCGACAGTGGACTGGAAAGCTATGCTGAGTAACGACTCGCTTCCTAGAAGCACAGAGGAGAGAAAGTCAGAAGATTCCCAAAAAAAAAAAAAATATATATATATATATATATATATAAGGATGCATATATATATGAGGTTCCTTCTAGTTTCTTCCTGAAAGCCTGCAAACTTGGTCTTTTGTCCAAGGTTTTGGTAAAACAACTCAACTTCTAAAAACCATCGTTTGCGTCAAAGAACAACCCGCACCGCTTTCTGATCATTTGACCTTGATTAATAGGATTTGTATGATTTCATCAAAACATCCACCAAACAAACCTCTTTCCCTTTTTAAGCGATCCAGCGAATGTCTTGTAGCCCATAAAGGGTTAAGGAACAATATGTTGCGGCAAACAGGAGCCACTTTTCCCCTGAGCTGTGCAACGGTGATATTCCTTCCCCTGAAAATAAACGACAACGCTCCCAGAAGTGGCACATAAATTAAAGTGGCAAGGTGATTGATGACTAAGAGGAGCGCAGAGAGGGGTGTTTGCATCGCTTTTCCGTAAAACCGGGGAGAATGCAGAGACACAAAAACATTAACTGTGTACACGCTTCCACATACACACGGCGCAGACATAATTTGACATGTGTAACCACATCAATCCAAAACGGTCCCACGTCCTAAAATGCACCCCTGAGAGCCGCTGAGGTAAATTACAACAGAAAAAGGCGACTTGCACGCTCGCGCGGGCCCGCGCGTCCGTGTGTGTACTGCACCCCGACGCCACATCCCTCCAAATGAGCTCCATGCAATATTAAAGGATGCAAAATTAGTCTGTGGGGGGAAATGTGCTTGGAGCACCATTGGCGACTGACCTACCAAGGGCACCAGGGGAAATAAGAGGGACTGGGCATGCAATTGAGGCACACACACACAACAGGATATTCATTACTTACCCCACAACATGTTGGTGCTGATGGACCTCGTGGCTGTCCGCTGGTTGTACTGACTCAACTGGAGGGTACAGTGAGCGTACAGAAGAATGGCGACCAGTAAAATTCAAAGACTTCATCGAACTTTTAACTACTTGGCGCTCACAAAAGATTTTTAGGGGAACGAGAGCCGCAGGGCCGAGCTGTTTTCAATGTCCGTTCTTTAAGTGCTTGGTTGGGGCAGCATTAGCAGATCTGGATGAAATCCTTCCAGACATTATCTGTGAACGCTAAGTCATCAAATTGGACATGCTGGAAAATACCGCTTACAGCGAGGGCTGCACAACAAATTAATAGCAAAATAGATCATGATAGACACGTGATCAATATCAGCTGATATTTATGATTGGTGCAAAATTGAATATATAGAATATTCACTGAACAGCGCTCCCAAAACGCACGGCATTCTGGGGGACGTAGGCAGAGGAAAGGCTTTAATTTGACACCCAAGCTAAGTGAGGTCGGTGGCATCGACTAACTCGCTATTTGGTTACCTAGCAACAACTCGAGTAACTTTTGCAGCAACAGTTTCAAGTTTTGCCATTGTGATTCGTAACTGCTTAAAAATGAAAAACAATGGCATGCGGTGAAAACTGTGGATAAACCAGGAAAGGTTTGACAGAATCAATGATTATCAATATCAACTCATAAGTTATTCAACCTTTCAGGGGACTATTTACAGTTCGATATTCACCAATCTGTGGGCGTCTCCGTGTCACGTGACTCCAAACTGATCGCAGAAAACCTGCCAGTGTCGATTTTTCCGCCGAGTATAACTAAAATACGTTCGAAAGGAAGATGCATGTTCGAGGATTATTTGCAACAACAGGAAAAAGGAAGACCGAAGATGCTAGCTTCTGCGCTAGGGCTAAGACGGATTCCTCTACCGAGAGGGTCTCAAGTATATTTTAGTTATTCGTAGCTGCCGGTGTTGCCCAAACCCCGCAAAAACCTGGAATCCACCACAGAATTACAGAAGTCTTGACTATATTTTAACTTTGCAGACAAACTGCCGGGTCCAAGGAGTCAGATGGGTCTTAGTCGCCCATTACAGTAGTTTAAAGTAACAAAGGCATGGATGGGAAACATCCATGCAGGCGGTCGTGTTTTGAGAACAATTTTTTCCCACATCAATCCCACCTCCCTGCATCAAATACTTTTATTCAGGAACACATCTGCCTTAATACCCAGTTGTGTGCATGCAGCAGGTTAGGAAATGCACAAGCAGCACTCTGCTGCGCGGTTTGGTTGTGTGCAGGGAGGCATGGGAGCGACACACAAAGCACAACGTAAAATGTTTTGAATTATACATTCCTGCCATCGGTGATAAATTGAGAGGCGGATTCATCATAAATCACAGGAACGCCGCGCCGCCTGTGAGGAGAACTGCATGGTGGGCAGGAGTCAGAGATTTAAGAGTGTTGCTGGCCTGTCCAGAGCTCCAGCCTGCAGCCACACCTTCATCACCCACTGCGCTCCAGAATGGTTATTTTCCCCCTTTTTTATTTTCATATCACCTGTTTGTATTAAGACTCCATAAGTACAAAAAAATATATAAAATCACACCAAGTATTCTTTGTCAAGATTCTAGTGCAAGTGTCTTAGAGTGAATGCTTGAACTGAGACAAATTTAACTTGCAGTTTTGTGTCATTTCAAATATCCTATGATATTTGCTCTAGAAAACAGACGTAAATACTTGGCCAGATTTTTTTTTGCTGATATTCCTGCTTGTTCAAAACTCAAAAATCTATGAGTTTTGAAGCTATTTTGTATGCATTTCTTTTTTTATTTGCAGTTTGTTTCCCCTTCATATAGACTCAGAGGAGCCAACGTGGTGAAATCAGTTTCATTATTCTCAAAGAGAAACATTTATATTTTTTGGAATATTTATTACCACCCTAGAATGTTTGTTCTTGTTACATGAACACATCTTAATTGGGATTTAAAGTGTCCAATCAAACACAACCTTTATTTAAACACGCAACAAACTTGTGTTTTGACTTCAGCTTCAAACAAAAGTTGCTAATTACAACTTCAGTTTATGAGTCTAAATTATCGCAATAATTTTTGCCCGTGTCGTAAAGAAACATTTGTAACTTATTTGAGCAGAAATAGAGACAACTGTTATTTTTCAGTTTAAATTACATTTTTGTGTAAATGCCATGCATTGAAGCCATAATTCAGACATAAAGGTTTTCTTGTAGAAGAGCTACGATTCCAATCTTGAGTTTTGAAAATGACTTCGGATCAACCCTGTACGTGATACAGGACTAATAATTTAAATGCCCAAGAAAAAAAAAAAAGAAAAAAATCATAATGTGATCATTAAACGCCAGCCTTCTGGAATGTAACAAAAATTGACTCGCATAAGATTTACCTGCCGCCGCCGTGCAGTGAACTCACTTCTGTAGATAAAAAGGCACATAAACTCGGCTGATGTGGGTTATGCCTCACTGCATCAGTGGTCAGCTAAAACAGCACAATGAAGCACACAGCTACTCACACACGCGCACACACACACACACACACACACACACACACACCACAAGCCTGCATGCTGAAGAGGCCGAGCGTCCCTCACTTCCACGTTAAACGTCTTGTTGATGATGAGTAAATCATCAGCGGCGGCAAAGTGCTGTGTTTATGCAGTGATTAAAACTTATGAACTGGGAGTTTAAATGAACCCAAACAAGACTGCACAGTGGTTTCCCCACGCAGAACCAGAAGTGAAACAGCTGCAGATCTAATGCAGAGGCTCTTCGTACGGCGTGAGGCTTTGCCACCGTCGTCACGTTAAGAGCCAAACTTCAGTACGTTTTCAGCGGGTTTCAGAGGCAAGGAAGATCGATCACACTCGGAAATTGTGGTTTACTTTGGGATTTAATCTCTGAGTTTCTTTATTCCTGCCAGATTAGCTTGGCTTCACTCGAAGCTCGTCTGATCGATTTGTTCTCAGCTGAAAATTTCGGTATTGATCTGAGAAATTCAGGACGAGTGTGGACAATACAATGCTCAATACTTTATTTAGGTGTTATGGGATCAGCAAACCTCTGATCTTTGGACGTTTTTGTGGTTTTTCCAGTGAATTATTTTGTTAAAACCTGCAGAATTTAGACAAAACCTTTAGGAGTCAACAAAATACTTTAATTATCATAAATGAACAAAAATTAGTAAAACAAATGTGTGCATATTTTCTTAAATAAATGAAGTGTGGAAAAATTATAATTTGAGAGCAAATTAAAAAATCTAAAGCTAATGTATTGATCTCTCCCTGCGAGCTGTGGTCTGATATTGATACTGAAATGTGGTCCGCGGAGAAACCTCCTTGGTTCCCGGTTTGTGACTACAGCGCAGGGAATTCTGGGTAAATCCAACCAAAACTAACGAGTGTGCCTAGCGCTGGCAGGAGAGACAGCTTGTACTCTTTCACCAAAACATAAGAGAAATCCTGCAACCGCTGGAATCTGGCGCGCCTCCATTTTCGTTTGTGCTTCTTCAGAGGTTTTTGTGTCGAAAACCTCCTGATACTGAACCGCGCCGGGTGTGAATGTCAAAAACGGCCTTTTGTCAATCAGACATATTCCTTCTGAACAAAAAACGGTTTCTAAACTCCAGCGAATGACTTCAAATGGACCTGCATCCCACGCAGACCGAACTCCTCAACGCGCGATCCAGAGGCGGCGCCTGCGACAGACTCCCAACGCAGATTCCTGGACTCAATCTCAGCACAGCACTTCCTCCAACCAGCTAGACGCGCTCAGCTATCAAAGAGAAAATCAAATATTTTGTTTTGAGCTTCACTAATATCAGCATTTTTACTCCACCCCTAATGGCATTTTTATTGATCGGCTTCTTAATGGCGGGGCCATATATTTGACGGCCCTCATTTAAAGTAGAAGTGAGTAATAGCTGTCTGAGGGAAGGCTGTAAAACTGTTTGTGTGCGCATGTGTGTGTGTGTGTGTGTGTGTGTTTCTTTCTTTTTTCTTTTTTTTTTTTTTTAGATCGTCATTATAGAGAGAAGGCAAAGAGTGGAGGAAGAAAGACATGAAGGAGGAGAAGGGGAGAGAGTTTTTAATTTACTGAGCACAAGAGAGCACTGGGGGAAAAGGAGAGGAAGTGCAACCAAAGCAGAGTAAGTAAGACTTCAGGAATGAAGGTGAAGGCTTAAGCTGTAAAAAGCTCAAATTCCTCCCCAAACAGAATGAATTCAAAAGCATTTCTGCGAACGTAACCCGCTTCACCTCCGCGACTCGTACGTTACCTCTGCTATTGCAAACAAACCTCGAAACGTCCCCACCTCCCTCCACCCCCCCTTCCCTCTTCCCCTCTTTCCATCCATCCAGTCCTCTCAGGTCATCAGCGAGCGAAGCCACAACAAAGGGGGGCCGTTGCCGCGGTGACCTTGGCTGTGACATCATGTGGCGGCAGAAAGAAATGAAGCCATTAGGCCGAGGCAGCACTCGCCCATAAATCAGACTGTTTCCAATAAGCTGCCTTAATGGTCATCCATCACGCCGCCAGCCAGCGCCCTCCGCACCCATCCGCCGGGGGAACAGCCACCGGGGGGGAGGTGGGTGGGGGAGGTGATATCGGAGTGTGAGGGGGAGGAAAGAGAGGCAGAGGGAACGTGGAGAAGACAGGAAGGAGAGATGAGAGTAAAAACTGATGGCTGTGATATAAATAAACGCAAATTTGAAAGTAGTATCTGTGAAAAAGTTGGTGAGCTGGAATTCATCATGAGCCAGTATCTAAATCTTTGGCCCCAAAATAGTATTTATATTTACTAATATCCTGCTGATGTTGAAAAAAAAATACACAATTTTGCAATTCCGGTGTTTCAGTTGTATAAGAAGTTAAATTAAAATCACGCGTGAACAAGCTTGTTCGGTTATAATTCAGATACGACACTAGCCATCCGTCAGCCATCGGGGGAAACGTCAGCGTCTTACTGATGCGTTGGAGCGACAAGAACCTTTTTCTCAGAAGAGCTGTGGATTCAACACGTTCAAGAGAACGACTACGAACAATTTCAAATCCCAGTTTCGACGCAGAGGCCACAGCCGTCTGCTCGACGGCAGGAAACGTAGAGGGGTTTCATTTTTGCAGCATCACAGTGACTCCATGCATCTGCACATAAAGAGAAGGATGACTTCACGAGGGGAAAATGAGAAAACTTTGGAAGGTCAGAACGAAATTTTGACCACAAAAAACCTGACAAGAGGTTCCACACAACCACAAATTTGGGAAACATTTGCAAGGTAGGGAGGGAAAAGATTACCAAGTCAAAATGTTGGACGCTTTTGCCAAAGTCCAAATGCTACTTTTGAAGGAAAAAGTGTTTTAGCAAAGTATTGTCAGCCCGCGTGTGCAAGCAAGTTATTGGAACTTTTTTTCTTTCCCGTTTATATTTCCCTGCTTCTTTTTTTCAGTGTACAGTTTACCACAATATGCACAAAATTTAAGACTTTACCTTCAATAAGTGGCCATTTACAAACTTTCCCCCATTTTCTTTCTTCGACTTAATTTAATACTTAGTGGTTTGGCCTTCCTCTAACACGCTTATTCTCCCTAACAAAGCCAACAGGTTTTCATCAAGCGATACTTTTTAAAAATGTGATAAACATCACCTGACAATTAAAGTGAGACATTGGGCAAAACAGAAAGCCGCACAGAGAAGAGAAAGCAGTGTAAAGCAGATCCCGTGAAAACGTCCCTGTGCTGTGGAAACATGAGTGTGTGCCAAACCCCAAACCCCTGGTAGCTAATCCTGGCTGCAGGAATTACTGCACACACTCACAGCAGTCATGTCATCAGGAGCCCGGTGGAACAGGCCCATTTTGTAGTCCACACCACACCAGACCTCTTGCTGAAAGCTTCAATCTGACTTATAGCACCTCCAGCCGACAATTGCGGTTCATCGTCCGCGTTTCTTCCTTATTGGTTTGTTGGTTGGTTTCCTTGGTTTTCGTTTAGCCTCATGCATCTTCCTTGAGTCTTTCTAGTTCTCTCTTTCTAATAAACCATTCCTTGCCCATCGAGATCGTGTTCCCCCCCGTTTCCACCCTTCGCTTTTTGCGAGAATACGTTTTTCTGTATGCGTGGATCACGTTGCCTATTTTGACCAACATCAGCTCACCCAGAAGTTCCTTTACAACCCGTAAGTCCTGTAAATCCTAGTTGAAAAATGATGTGTGCGGTGCGGCTTGCCTCTTAGGTTTCCCGGAGTACAGCGGCCAAATTGTTTTTGCTAGGCACTGCGAGAGACCTTATCCATCATTTTGAATGAGCTCTGTAATTGGGATTAGAAGAGCAAAAGTGCAAAAATGGACTTTGAGAATGATAGCATTACAAGCGGACCTTTCAGATGACATAAGGGGCCGAGTGTGTGCTGAATGCTGGTGATTTGGTACGTTTGGTTAACACTGCGCGGCTTTGTATATTAGCGTGCGCACATTGAGCGCCGCGTGATCGAGCAAAAACACGTTACTGAATGGGCTCTGACAGTGTTTTCATAATTGAGCGCATACCGTTTCATGTTTAAATCGTTTCACACTTACTGAACGCAAACGAATCTGAACTTGATGCCATTTTTTTGTGTGTCTTACGCTAACGTCAACGACATGAGAGATGGAAAACGTGGACAAATGATTAACGTTTATGGAATAAGCCTGCAAGAAAGGTTGCTTCAAAACTCTCCGTTGAGACCTAATGGGAGACATTTATTCATACATTTGATGGAGAAACTGTGGATACAGTTACAGCTGTCAGCAGACGCATACACACACACACACAAAGTATGTCTTTCTATATTCACAATGACTTTGTTTAAACATAAACCAAACCATTCCTTCCACATACCTAAAATGAACCCAAACTCAATTCACAACTTATTCCAAAACTTTTCACCCCGAAACAGCATTTTTTATACTCAGATCGAACATGATTTGAGCGTTAGGACGACTCGTTTACATGCCGGGCCTGTATGGACGCGCGTCAGAGAGACTCTTACGTGTCATAATGGCTGGTAGCTGTGAAATTCACAAAACTGTTGAATTATCCAGTAAATTCAAACACTGCAGAGCTGCATTTGCTTTCAGTAAATAAAGCCTCACCGCATGTCACTGGTTGCCACATGTCAATGTGTACAACGAACAGCAAAAAATAGAACGAGGTTCAAATCCCAGCTTGTTGATTCCACTGACGAAACGTCTGATCTGCTCAAATGTGCGTCGCCATGTCCTCACAGTGGAGGGCGTCAGCTCACGTCACCGCCAGAGAAAACCCGAAAAGAAACATTCCTCTAGAACACACATTATCCCTCCTGTCATCTTTCCAAACACTCACACACACACACACACACACACACACTGTGATAACCTTTGTGGCCCCTCTCAGCTGGTACGGAGCCCCATATGCTCCAACTCCTGTTGTTATTGTTGTTGTTTGGCTGTCTGGCTCATTTGACGGGCGGACCCAGGACAGTGTCCAGGACCCCGTCCAAGTTCTGCCCGGTGCCTCTGAGCTTGTGTGAGAAAGCGAGTGAGTGTGTGTCAGTGTGAGGATCATTAATGCTGCAGGCCTGTGATACACCACCACCATCAGGCTGCATCTCCTGCTTCAGCCATCTTTAGGGTTCCCCTTTCTGTTCAAATCCGTCTCTCTCAGGAGGCAGCGTCGTCACGTTTCACAACGGTTTTCTTTACATCAGCATAATTTGAGCGACTAGACAGATTTGGAGAACGTATTTAAATTCAAGCTTAAGTTGCTGATTTGTTGCTCGTCAAAATCTAATTCAAACTGGGGCTGAGATAATTGATCGTGATTCAATTAACCGATAACTAGGCTAAAAAAGGCCTTTTCCTGAAAGAACAATTCCTTAGTTTAAAATAGCCTGTAAATTTTGCACTAACGAAAAACTCAAGTGACATAGTTTTAGCTTCACCAAGATTACATACTATAAAAAAAGCTAAATTTCCTATTGCTATCCAATTATTAATTACTTAAAAAAATAGTCTACAAATGATTTATCAAACACTAAAGAAATCCTACGTTATCGCATTTTAATAAAGTAACTGATTTATTTGGTCATTTTTATCTTTTGACAAGGGATAAATAAGACTTAAATGAAAAATCGGCCCCCCCCATTAATTAATTAATCATCCGAATAACTGATAGAATAATCAATTACTAAAATAATTGTCAGTCGGAGCGCTAATTCAGACATTTTAGCGTACAGGTTGAGTATTTTCCTTTTGATGATGATTACGCTGAGCTTAATCGGTTTCTTTGAAAACAGACACGAAACAACCGATAACAGATCAAAACATATGCAAATGTAATAGCTTCGAGTGCAAATTCGGAGGATTCGTAACACTTTACTTGTCGACTTTATCTGAAACGATAATCTGAAATTTTGCAATTGTAAAATGTAAACTGCTCTTCAGATAGCAGCTCAGCACAGAGAGCAGAGGAATTATCTCGCCATTAGAGCAGGCACTAAAAACCAGAAAATTCCCGCGATCGTCAAGCCATAAGAACATTAAACTCGACGCCTTTTCTAAGGATTATCACAGCCTGTGTGGACTCCATAGTGTAAGGTGCAGATTTGCACTTTGTGGGAGCGAAACAGAAGTGCAGATCACGGCTTCTTTGCCAATCAGTATCAAGGACCTTGCAGAAACTCAACACTTGATACCTGTTGTAAATCTGGTGCCTGTGATGTTCTCAGCCCCGCCCCTCGCAAGCTGGGTGGCCAGTATTTGCGCAGCTTATTACATTGTACGACATTCAAAGCGAGGAGCAGCGTTTACATACAATCACCTTGAACCATACGGTAACAAGATGAATCATCAACAAGCCATATCAAAACAGACGGAAAACGTTCGAGCACTTCTGCTCCACTTGAAAATATCAAGAGGAGTTTATTCAAGACGCTGCCTGCGCGAGTTGAGTCAGAGATGTAGTCATAGGTTTTCTGATCTGCATTTAACTGCTAAATATACAACTATGACTGGATTATCAATTACATAATTACTGAGTAAGTGGAGCTAAGATGCACTTTTTTAAAGTTCAAGTTATTATGCTTGAAGTCTCAAACTATTTTTGTAATATTGTCAGTGTTCTCATAATTTGAAAAAAAAATCTCTTTGCCTGGCTTTAATACTCCATCATACGTTGGCGTTGGTGATTTAAAGAACACTTGATCGGCGTTCAGTAAAGACATCTATCTTTTCTTAAGAATATTTGTTCGCGTTATCGCGGTATGATGACATTTAAATAGTTTTCAGTGACAACCTGACTTTAGAAGTGATCGGCGCTACTGTTCAAGACGCAGCCAGGAGGTGGATGGCGTTTCGCGTGGGTTTTTTTTGGCCCTCCGTCCTGCATACTGCCGCCCATGCTGCCTGCCCACACACTGCAGAGCTGCAAGGACACATTACCTCCTCTTAGCCCTTCACCACTTGGCAACGGTGAGAACCATAACAACCGGTCTTTATGGAACCCACTTTAAGCAATCGCTCTTATTGCTTTTGGAACATGCGGCGACGCGCTCTGGGATTTCAGGACCTTCCTCCTCTCTCTGGCTCTGCCGAGCTGCGCCCTTCCAAGACCTCCTCCTCTGGAAGTCTTTGGATTTCATTGCTGCACAAATGTATGCGGGGGAGACATTTATCACGGGCCGCATGCCGCTTGGAGACGGCATCGGTGGCCATTTTGCAGGTCTGGTCAGGGAAAGACAGGAAAGGGGAGCTTCGCTGCGAGGGAATGACATTTACATGTATATTTACTTTTATTCACAGCTGTTGCCGAACGGCGGCAACCTCAAGTTGCTGAGGGGAGGACTCGAAAGGTCACAGGCTGTGCACGCATTAAGGCTTTATTAAATTTGCACGTTCGCATCACCTACAGACAGATAAGTTTTAGACTCTAAACTCAGTTTGCAAGATAAACAGCTATTTATTTCTACGTTTCAAAATGCTTCATTTTCTTTGATTTACTTTGTCTTTCTCTATATCGTCTCTGTTTCATTTTTCTATTGAATCTACGGAAAATATGATCGTTTGAAACAGTGGGGTCGTTTTTGTGTTACACTTCCTCCGTGAATAGCAACGAGTTTAGCTAACCGAGTCAGTGATTCCTTTTATTGGTAATCAAGACGTTGTAGTCAAAACAGACAGAAAAAAAAAAAAACTCTCAGCGAAGTAAACGTGGAGGAGGAACCCACTGGTACCTTTCCGATTGAGCTAGCTAAGTCGCTAAAGTAACAATTTGGCAATGGCAGCGGAAGAAGGAAAAGATCCGCGTTGGCCACACTTTCAAATATTGACCAAATAAAGCAAGATGAACATTTAAGGCAATTCAATCCCGGAAAAGATGTTGCGGTCCTACTCCCCACAGGGATTTGGACAAACTAACTTTTGATGGTTGTTTACATCGTGCTCTAGCTTCGTAGCATAGCTTCCTTCAAGATTGAGTTGGCGCATTACATGCCATGACCAAACTGGGCAACGTCTTCCAACTTCGTCAGGGTTCAGATTATTTGTACGAAGTAAAACGCAGCTTGTTTTCACCAGGCTGACCAAGTAAAAAAAATCCGATGGAGCGCAGGGTACAAGAACCGTCCCTCTGCGTTGGTTCACATGAATATGTTGAAACAAATAGTTTCCATGAGATGAACCGAAAGCTTACTAATGGTTACAATTTCACAGATTTCTACACTTTCTTAGCAGTTTATAGTGAAATGGCGTCTTTCTTTTCAGATAAAAGAGCAATCAGAATAACTTGATAGAACCTCACCAAGCAAAACTTTAACCGTCACAATAAACTAGCTAATGTTGCACACTTATTAAAATGACCACATTTAAGGTTATTTTGCTAAATCAACTGTGATTTACTTGGATTTCTATTGCCTAATCCAACATATACTACCAAAAAGTTCTACTTATATAAGTACAAAGATATATAAAGATGACCCAGTGGTTTACAAAAACAGCTAGATATCAAACACATCAAGGGAAAACATCTCTCTTTTTCCTAGCAATGACAGTATTGCCCTCTCCGAGTTTTAATACATGTTTTTCTTCTCCTTAAATTGCCCCAGCTGTAAATCGCAATATTTACAATTTGTAGATGAAAAAATTGGCTGTGTATTTTCAAAGTAGCTTTTTTTTGTTTGTTTTTTTTCCCCCCGCACCCATGTTTTGTTTCATGTTAAATGCTCTTCCCTCAAATTGATTAACTTCTTCTGCAAAAGATGCCAACATTTCGGTGTCAACTTCAAAAGACCGAGGTGCCATTTCCCAGCATCGGAGCCATAAAAAGCTACGGAGGATCCAAAACACCTCCTGCGTTTAAGCGGGAAATGCTATGGTTTTTACCCCCCTCGTTTAATGTGTTAGATTACATAATTAGTTAGTTCCTAGTAGGAACTGCAGCTGTGATAATTCTCTGTTAATCACATCAGCTCACAGTTTTTTTTCCCCTCCTTTAAACATTTAAATAATTCTCCCAAAGAACACTTCTTATCTCTGGAGATGTCTACAGCAATGATTCAATTAAACAGCAGCAGTGAGAAATAAAGAGAGAGAGAGAGAGAGAAAAAACCCCATGATGGTTTATTTTCCATATATTTGGCTTCGGTTAGAGGGAAATATTCATTTATTCTAATCCTGAACTTTACATTTTAGTATTCCTCTGCTTCCGACAGTCACTTTTATCAATATGGGAACAGAAAACCTCCTGACAAAATGACAAACGACACCCTCCGATTCACGCATGCACATACAGTATTCATGCGCATGAATACAATCAGCTTTTAGATCCACACATATGCACATAAAACACACCTCCAGCAAGTTCCCTTCAAAATTACATTTGGCCGAACGTAGACACCGGCCTTGGAGCCCGCAGCCCCCACACAAAGCTCCCAAGCTCCCCTTCATGTCCCTCTCAGGAGCCAAAATGGCGTCCATAAATCAAGGAGCTAGATGTAATCTGCAGTGTCCAGAATGCAAGAGGGTGAGGCTGCGGAGCATAATGTGACTGGTTCTCCATTGTCATTCAGCAGCACAGAGTGCCTTGGCTGCACCTGATAAGGGTCTGCTTAGAGTGAGCCATAAATCACCGGCGCTGCCAACCGCTCCTACACTGGTTCCGCACAAGAGAAGGAAGAGCGCACGGAGACGAGAGGATTGGAGCACAGAGAGGACGAGGACCGGGCTCAAAGACGTGGTGGAGAGAGACGGCGCAGGACGGGGATGAAAACGCGACGATAAAAACAGAAGAGAGATCCGGTAAAGAGGCCAAGTGTGGAGATGCTAAATGGCCAGAGAGCGAAGATTCTCAACAATGAAGAGTTGAGGGAAAAAAAACCTTGCAATCAAGGAGACATTAGAAGACATGGGTTTCATCCTCCTGCTTCGAGACAAAAAAACCAACTGAAATGAATAAACCTGGTTTATAAAGAGTGATTGAAAATCAACTCCTGTCCAAACTGATTAGTTTGAGAATGATTTGAACGTTACATCCAAATGTTAGTCCCTCATCAATGACATACCTGGAGTGTTGCCTTGATTCGTTCATTCATGTCTGAGAAATCCTTTAATCCCATGGCAACCGTTCAGTTGTGCAAAACGCCTGTGGTGGACCTGAAACCGTCTTCAGCTTCAACATTAAAGCTTCCCTTTAATGTTGTTAAAGGGAAGCTTCTCCTCTGATATGCGGTTTGCAAGCTTCAGCGTTGCAGAGCCGCCCTCCCCAGTGGCTACCCTGCTCTGCTCCTTCAGACTAGCCAGCAGTAATTAGCAAAGACCTGGTGGAACTGTGCCTCTGCTGAGCTCATTGCATGAGCTACTTCTTAGTCCAACACGGGTGAAAATGTTGTTAAAGGGTTAATAGAGGAGACATGTCCTGAAAGTGGAGTTTCAGAGAGAGCAGGAGTTTTTAAAGAGACAGAGTTCAAAGCATTAGTTTTTACAGAAGTACTATTCAAGTAATAGTATACAAATACTGACACCGATGGACTTTAAATATTCTCTTGACGTACCTTTGGTAGCAATGACAGCCTCGCATCTTCTTGGGCATGCTTGACCCTCCTGTTTTGGAGCATTTTTCCCTTTCTTCTCTGCAGATCCTCTTAAGTTGTCCAGCTGTGTGGCCAACATCAGTCGACAGCGTTATTAGGGCTTTCCAGAGACGTTCAGCTGGATTTACATCCCAGTTCCCTCTGGGCAAGTCCAGAACATGCACAGAATGTTCCTGAGGTGATTCCTTCACTTTTTGTTTGCTTTGGGTCACCATTCTGTTGAAAGATGAATTTCCACTTTAGTCTTGAGTTCCAAAGCACTTTGGAGCGGGTTTCCTTGACTCGCCGCTCTTGGCTACGAGCTACGCAGATTGGTTCTCAAGGTCCTGGCAGAATCAACACCAAGCCCCAAAAGACATCCCCACAACATACCACCACCATGCTAGCACTGCTTTGTTTTAAGGCTTAGGCTTTGTTAGCATTTAAATGCCTTTTCTGTGTCTTTGCATTATCCTCCATGTCTACTTTGTTTGCCGCAATTTAAGCAACTTCGACATGCGAGTTTAATTTGTGACCAAGCTAGTGAGCCAATATGTGAATATTTCTTAAGAAATTTTCTCTACTTGAGATAAGAAAATCATTTTAATCCATTCCAGCATTGTAAAACGCGAGAATGGAAAATTAAAAAAATGCATATTTCATATTAACAAATAGACATGTAGTTTATCTGGACTTAATTTAATACGTAAGATAAAAGAAAAAAGTTTTATTATGTGTTCTTACCATGGAAACAGACTAGAAAAGGGAGGGAGGAAGGTTTGCACGCTGTAACGCGCTACCTTGAAAGTTTGATAACTCACGCATGGAACCACGCGATGCGCCATCTAGTGGTGGCATCGCGAAGGAACTCAGATTTCCGCTCGTATTCCCGATAAAAACATGAACGAGTATACTCTTTTTATTCGTTTACTTTATTTATATTGGCGGTTGAAGAAGCAACTGAAGAAAGCATCACCGCCACCAACTGGTCAGAAGTATGGACCATGAAAAAGACATGATGTAAAAAAAAAAACAATAAAAAGGTGAATAAGACTTTTCTAGTGAAGATAAAGGACAGCGAGAAAACGGAACAAAAACTACTTTAATTGAATAATTCTGTCTACAACAGAAGGACAGCAGTCCCTTTTCCACACAACAGCTTGAGATTGGTAGAATGTTAACATATGTTGTTCCTGGCCATTTGCTGAACAGCTGATGTACTGTGATTTACCATCAACAGTCTGCAAATAACTACTTGGTGATTTAAAGCGATGGGTTTCACTGTGCGCTGTAAATAAACGCCTCATCAAGGTTGAGTGAAACAACAGCGGCAAACTCAAACGGTTTGTGAGAACTTTGTCACAGTTTTCACAATCTAATTACCTGAAAACAAAAAAAATCAAACGTGTTCTCATGACTGAACTGTGTTAAATCTTGGCTTTGAGGAAAAAGAAAACAAAAGTTGGTTTTGTCACCTTAGAGAAACTGTTGAAAAATATTTTTAAAAAACCCAAAACAACAAAAACTAATTGCGATTATGATCTAATGGTGTTCATGTCTAAATGTGACATCCAGGAATCGGGTCGAAACGCCACAGATGAAGGCGATCGCTCAGCTTCCATCTTGGCACAGGGATTGGAAAAGCTTTGTATAACCCCGGCCCTCCATCTCCGAAGGCAGCTCTCACTCATCGAAGCTCCTATTCAATCATCCCCTTATTCCTTATTCATATGCTAAACCACTATAGCAGAGCGCCTTTGGCCAAGCACACTGCGAGATAGATGTTAACATGTGTAATCCCCCATTAACGCATAGGAGGCAACGGATCCTCGGCTGACACCCGCCTGCCCCCAGGGATCGGCCCTCGGAGAATGGAGGGGCTGATGGGCGATGTTCAGAGAGACTCTTCTCACTTTCACAAGCCTCCCGCCTCCTTTCGCTCTGCCCCTGTGCTATAAGCTGTAATCACTGATGAGTGGGTGTGTTTGCTAGGTGGATTTTCATAATTGTCCCGCATTCAGGCATTAGGAGTCGCTTGTGCTATAGGAGCAAAACACTTTAAGCTAATGCTCCTAGCTCAACAAAGCAGCTAATTTTGCTGTTAGTAGACTTCTAGTCATTTGCATTAATTATTCATTTTCCTAATGAATTATAGACTTCAAATTAATTTAGAAATTATTATATAATAGTTGTTACCAAATTAATAACTGAAAAGCTATTTTGTTCCAATGCGGAGGCTAAAGATTGATTCCCCACTTAGTTGATCAATATGCCACAGAGTAGAAAAAAAACATGGCATCCGTCCATCCGTCCGTCCGTCCGTCCGTCCGTCCGTCCGTCCGTCCATCCATCCATCCATCCATCCATCCATCCATCCATCAGCCCAATTCTAGGCACTCTTTGCTTCAGGAGAAAAGGTTAAGTGGACGGACCGGTAAATATAGGCTTGCTTTGGTTTGGCTCTGTCTTCACCCTGGGAGCCTTGAGCATCACCGGCTTTTCTGGTGACGACAGTCCAAACTATTTCCTCATGTTGTCAATTTCTTAAACTCTTCTGGACTAAAGCGGAGGCTGACCCCTGACCAATCAATGCAAATGATCAATTTTGCGTATTTTATATTGACCGTGAATGACACCGGCCCTAAGCTGAAGAATACAGCGAAAGCTTTAACAACAGAACATTTCATAGTGATTGATCCTTAGCGGCTACTCTAGAAAAAAGCCACACGCAATCACAAACAAACACGGAAGTTGGTAGAAGAGCAAAACTCGCACTTTCTAAACAAATCTGCTACAATTTAATAGCATTCACTTCTATCATAACCAAAACGGTTGAAAAATGTGTCCACCTTGTAAAATGTCTGCCTAAAATCTTTTTTTTTTTTTCTAAATATTTTTGAAGCAACACAGAATGACTTAAACTTCATCACAGAGCCACGTTTTGAAGACATCAGCTAACTGTGCACAGTTAAAGCAATAAGGCGCAGCTTGAAATGTTCAGCCACAGCATGATGACTTTGGTGTTCGGTGGTGCGTCTTCTAGCAGAAAGGAGTAACTTCTGAACGCTTTGCGACTTGTGTATTTCAGCTAATTATGTCAAAAATATATATATATAAAGAGGTAAAATAAATTGTATGTAGAGGTTAAGAAAAAAAAATCACATTTCACGTTTGATAGCAGTATCATCTTGAGACTAATGAATAATATTTGTACTGAGTAAGAGAGAAAATTTTAATCAAAGAGTAGAACGGGGGGGGAGGGGAAAGCCTGAAACCCACAAGATTTAATGGGGAACAGTCCCAAAGTCCTCTCAAATCTGGCAAACATGACATCACCAAAATTATAAAAAGTCCGAAGGGGGGCAAGGGGTTCCTCAACTTGAGCTGCCAAATTCCTTTCTTCCTTGTCGTTATCCCTCCTTTACTCTCTCTTGAAATGTGAAATTAGCTGAAACATGAGGACAATTACAAAGAAGGCCCCGCATAAAATGTGGGCAGTGAGAAAATAAACCGATCCCAGACCCCTGAACAAATCTGGTTTATTTTACAAATCTTCCTCTGAACTCTTGCCAATGTTTCCTCCCAGGGCAGTTTCATGTTTACACCTTGAAAATTGCTCGGCGATCAAGAGGGAGCGCACTCGGACTCATTGCTTTCCTTTGTTCTGCCAGAGGACGCTCGGCTGAACATCGCACCTCCAACGTAACGTTAGAAATGTCTAATTGGCTGAAAATATGCAGGTCATCTTTTTGAAGTCCCCCTCTCCCCTCATGTGCCACTTCTTACGGTTTTTGCTGTCCTTCCCGATTTACAGTACATCTGTGGGGAAAAAAACACAGTCGGTAAGCTATCTTATTTGGTGTCTGCAAAGACCGTTGAGGCGTTTTATAGCTTTTCCCGTTACTGCATTTTCCAAACAGTGTGTGAGAGGCAGGAGAGCGTGGCTGAATTATTCAGGGGTGCGGGGGATAAGGGATAAGGCCGACGTGTTATACTGCACAGCTGTAAAAGGGTCCTGCGGGAGACATCAGAGGGTTGCCATGTCGGAATGTAAACTTGCTTCTATAATATTGTACGTAATAGAGAAGAAACAGAGTTTTAATCCAATTCTAGTAAATAAAATTGGATTAAAAATTGCCTGAATGTAAATCCAGGACTGACAGAAGAAGAAGAAGAAAATCATATCCAAAATTTAAAAAAAAGAAAATACAGAAATTCTGAAATAGATTAGTCAGATATAAATGCATTAGAGGTTTTCCACTGGTCAAAATTAGAAACGTTATTATAGTAGACTCACAGAGCATATCAAAAATGTTTGAGGGAAAACACAATTTTGTAAGCTGAAGTGTGTCGGCTAAACGCGACTTGACAAACTACTCGTTGGTATTTGCAAAGCAGCCAATCCAGAAGCGCCATTCATTTTCCTTGGCACTTATTGGCCGAACCCACAAGAGTGGAGATTTAAAAAAATGATGGCGTCTGTGGTGGCATGAAGACAGTTCCCACATCAGGCATATTAAGCTATATTTGATGTTCAGTAAAACGGGCAGTTCTGCGTTTTTAGAGGAGGTCTGAAATATTTGTGAATTTCAGTTCTTCGCAAATGGTTCTGGTCCCTCACTCTGGGTCCACTGTGTACAGTCAATGCAGAAAATAAAGTATTTTGTTGTATGGCTCTTATCAAGTGTACTGAAACTGAGTCCACTTACTGTGACCAAAACAGTGTAAAAAACCTTTTGTAAGCCGGTTGTAAATTTAGGTTGAACAAGTGTACTGTTTCAAAGCGTTGGTTTTCTTTTATATTACGGTACCAATGCTACTGAATTATTTTGGTTCAGTTATGTAATTTTATTTGTTTTTACATTTAAATATGTTCAGGTTGTGGGTCTCGGATGCTGCACATTCCGACCACTAGAGAGCAGTGTTTCCCCAAGATGGGGCAGGCAATGCACCTTGTTTCTTCCTGTGTTGCTATGCTACGTACTGAACTTGAACTGTACGTGTTTTATCCGCAGGAGGTAGTTTTGGAATAACAAGGATACTATGGGGAAAACGTCTGTGGTTCGAAACACCACAGACCACAGAACTGTTCTGGATCCAGTTGGCCGGATCCAGATGAGTTTCGTTCCAAGGCATCGCCGGCCACGCTGTGAAGTCAGCACCTCCACACGTCCTCTCTGAGTGATGGTAGTCTTCGCCACTGCCGTATTTCTTAATCATACATCAGACGCCAATTAATAATCACAATATGATCATTATGTTCGTCTGAGCAACTTGCTAACGGTTCCCTTTTTCTTGGTGGCCGTTTCTCCTCTTGTTCATCCACTGGTTCAGGTGTTTTTGGACACGGCTCCTCTTTCTTTGGCCACTTGTCGAGTCGTGATCACAGATCACTTGGCAAAAATCTCGATTTTAAAGGAATCCACCTAATCACTTTGTTTTTCTGTAGCAACACTATCGCGCCTTTCGACGTTTTCAGTGGACGGCCGAGGAGTCGTGGAGACGCACGTTTCAGGGAAATTTTTCCACATCACTGCTGTCTTCTTCACATGCTTGGGCTGTTTGTTCTCCGACTGATCCACTGTCTCCTGAGTCGTAGCATTGTTCTCTTTTCCCATGGCCAGTGAATCGTCTTGGTTTTCGCGAGTTTACAACTGGTCGCTGAAAAAGAGGCAGTCTCTGAAACACTTGAGATCCACAAATTGAGGTCTCTTGACATACAAACCCAAGAAGCTGCAGGCTGGGAAAATCCCCAGGCCTCGGCTTTATCCTTGGCCAACTCAACTAGAGACCTTACTTGGACCGGCTACCGATGTTCAACAACACGTACGCCTTCTTCTTCAAGAATTGTGGAAAACAACGGCATCCCTATCTGAGGAAACACGACTTTGGTGGAGAAAAATGATGAACGGTGCTCGACACGGTTCCATCTTTATGAAAAGAAAATGGTCTCTGTTCAAACCCAGACAGATTTACCAGTGTAAACACAGAAGAGGTAAGCGCCCCACAGCAGATCGGACATGGATCGCTGATATCTCAGATTTATCAGAGAAGTTGGGTGCGGGTAGTCTGATCCTCCGTAGTTAGTTTTGGTTTTTCCATTAGTCTAGTGTTATTAGTTGTGCCGTTTGCTTGTCTAATTCATGTAGCTTTAGTTTCTAGAGTATATTTGCTCATTTTTATTAGTTATTGTTAATTAAATATTGCTTAGTTTTAGTTCAGTTTTTATTAATTATAGTAGTAGTGTTAGTTTTTTCATACTTTCTAAAAAAGTAAGGGCTGCATGGTGGCAGAGTGTCTCCGTGTATGCAGGGGTTCACATATAAGTGTATGTGTGTATAAAACTATAGGTAATATTTATGTGCACACATAACTATTACCTATAGGAAAGTACTGTCAGTGTCTTTCAATCATTTATGAAAAGCTTTTATTTGTCCCTCTTCCGTTTTCTGTACCTCTGATAGCTTTTTTTTTCTACCGCCATATATAGTATTCAAATTTACAAGAAATAAAAAGGGCCACATGCCCAAGCGACTTGTGTGGGAGGGAAGGTAAGGTGAGGGGGAGGAGGACCTAATCAGTGCCGTTCCTCTGTTATTGATCATTGCATACAGTGCAATACCCAGTTTATGCGCGTGGAGGGCAGACCAAGTAACTTGATGGGAGAAACAGCGATGGTGCTTGTTAAGTCACGATTCTGCTGCTGAGTCGGACCCAGCGGAGGTCGTCACAGAGGGGATCCTCTGCTGCAGTAAAACTTGTCTGGCCTCGCCATAACTGCTGCGATACTGAATCCTCAGGTTTATTTGAGGCTGTTCTGAGCTCGGTTGTAAATGTATTTTATGGATAAAGACCTTTGAAACGCGTGCCGTTATCCTGTTGTTTTTTGACTCAGGGACAAATGGGCTGATGGGTTGAACCTCCAGTAGAATACTGAGTTACATCCTGATAAATATTGGGTGTTTTATAAAGTTTAAGTAAATTTAAAATAGAATGGACTGGAATTAATCAATTTAGTCAGAATTTAGTGTCATTACTTTAGGTGTTAACTAAGGCATTTATCTTCATTTTGTCCTACTAAACCTAATATACAATCAATCTATCAATTAGTTTAGTCGCTCAATTTAACACATTACATCATTAATTTACAAACAAGGAGCTGGAAGAAAAAAAATCTTTCATAAACTTCCTTTCTCAGTATTTACAAATGAAATTTTCACATTAAATAAACAATTTGTCTTTCTCCTCATTGTTAACTCAGCTTTTCTTTGTGTCACAAATAAAGGTTATGTTAGTAATGTTAGTTTTATAATGTGTTGCCCTATACTTCTGTCTAATAAGTCAGACGTGAATAATATAGAATAATGCAAGCTTTATTCTACTCATAAGATAATGTAAGGTGGCAGGACTTTATTGGTGAAATTCAAAGTTGTTGTTTTTTTTTCCTGAAGGTTCGTTTTTGTTTTTTTTCACTCCGGCTTCTTTAAATTGTTTCTTAGATCAAAATTGTCATCTGGCGGGCAGAAAACCCTCCATGTGTAACCTAATTTCGGTCGGGAGCATTCGCTCTCTAAAGAGAGTAAACTCAGAAAGATATCATAACATTCGCGTTAAGCTGGGCTATTAATCACATCCACGTGTCTCCAGCGGTTCTGCCACCCCGGAGCTACACTCCCGGGGCAATCCTCTCCCATGCCCCAGCCAATCTGCCCCCCCTCCCATTCATTTTAGACAACGTAACCTCCCAGACAGTTCACACGGGGCAATGAAAGGTTCATTACTCCGATTTTGTTGTCTTTCAAGGAAACCTTTACGAGGTGAGAACCTTGTTTTTCATCTGTCCCTACAATCTTGATAATGGCCCGCAGAGTCAAGGTTAGGTGTGTCAGCTGCGGTGACGGCATATGGCTCCGGCACGGCACAAAACCAACAGTGTGTGCCATATGTGAGCGCGTTTCAGCCCTCGCCGCTCAGCGCAGCCTCCACGCTTAATGGCTAGAACAATTATACATTCCTCCTCTGATCTCGTATCACAGAAGACTTGGTTTCGCTCCAGCGTGATTCAATCAGCTGCGGCGTGTCTGCCGTCCCTGAAAAGATAAATTATGCCATTACGGCTCTGAACTGTGGCGCTGCGCCCCTGGAAAACAGCGCGGCCTCGCTGGGCTTTAAAGGAAACGTCACTAATTACCTCCTCTTTGTTTGGGATAATATTGTTAAGTCATCCATCATTCAAATGGGTGTCAATACGGCTGAGGAACTGAAAATTGGCACTTTAAAAAAAAAAAAAAAAAAAAAAAAAAGAAGCTTTAATTTGAAAGATTTTTTCACAAAATTCATAAAAGACAAAGAAATCACAAAAAACAAATACATTTTAATGTTTATATTTTACATTTATTTGAACTTCCTGCATAACCTGCTTTATTATAGTCTTTCTTTTACCTAAACGTGCTTTATCCATTGTTGAAAGCATCTCGTTTAATCTTTTTATGCCTTTTATAACCTTAGAGAAGGTTTTTTTGGAGAACGTTACTAAGTAAAATGCTTCATAGAGACCAATAAATAGAACCTTAGAAGGCAACAACATGAAAACATCTGACGGAGACTCTTGAGTCCGGAAAGTTAAGTACAAATGAAGAGTTCAGCGGATGCAGGATTTCTCTTTGTTGTGGGTGAAAGACCAAGGATCGTGGCATAATGCCCTGCTCTGTAGTTCCTGCTATAGGAGAGGTTTCCGGTCTGCTTGGCGTTCACATATGCGCTCACGCCACACCAGAGATCACTTTTTCAGTCCGCATTGTGCACTCACACCTCCACAATCAAGCAGAAGTTTCTGGTCAAACAAACTGGAGTTTGATTAAAGTGAACTAAACAGGGCTGCTGTTTGCAGACCTTCAGCTGTGCAACGACCATATTTTAGACT
This sequence comes from Poeciliopsis turneri, assembly GCA_922788865.1. NCBI lineage: Eukaryota > Metazoa > Chordata > Actinopteri > Cyprinodontiformes > Poeciliidae > Poeciliopsis > Poeciliopsis turneri. Next base: position 1,492,998 of record CAKLNU010000758.1, read on the forward strand.
CCAATTGCATTTTTGTTTCAAACCATCAAACTCTCACATTTTCTCATAACAGAAAATGCAATTTTTCACATACTATGGATTAACATCTTTGCCGCCATGTGGTGTTTAATTTTATGTTCAAGTATGTCAGGTTTAGGCATGATTGAACTGTAAACACAAAAACTAAGTTTGTGACCAAACACGAACCTTGTGTTTGGGTCACAACATGCAAGGCTGTGGGAACAAATTCGCCACCAGGTAGTTCAAATCAGTGACTGTAATTGAAGGAGGTTGTGCTCAGGCCCTGTGGTTATGGAAACCTCGCCTAACCAGATCTCATTCCTCACACCTCTGCTTGTTTAATTCTGACGCTCGCCTGCCACGGTGGCACACAGCATGATGGCGCTCACGTTTCCAATAAGGCTGGCACAATATGGCCCTGGACTATTAATATCCCACAATGCCAAGTGGCATCTGCCTCCTCTGCTCCTCCACCTTTCTCCTCCTGTCCTCCCGTGTCCCCCGTCCATCTCGATCACATGGCCTTCGAGTGGGTGAAAGACAGCTTGAAGTCCCCCCGTTTTAGGTTTTTGGACCGAGTTTATGTTTACCACGAAAAACCTTTTCGGACGACTGCTTGGCTCCTCGTAGCACTCGCGTTTCATTAGCTTCACGCAAGCTTTAATTGATCTTTATTTCCCCTGATTGCGATCATAATTAAACACCAGAAAGCTGTTTGAGCTACAAGCCATCTGCCGGGTTTGGATGACGGGCAGGAGCAGCGTGGGCGTGCGGCTACAAGGCCACCGTGGCGCCCTGCGCAAAGACCCACACCTCAAAGTGTCCAATCAAATGTGGCATGATAAGGTCAACGCCGCATGCCTGTTCTTTGTGTCGGGACAGAGCCCTATTTTTATTTACTTCCTGAGAAAAACAGACCATGAATCAGTGTTGCTATGTCCGTCCATCCATTGGCCACATCAACATTCAACCTTTCACCTTCTGGATTAACGCTTCAGGTTCCATTCTGCTTGGAGCAATAAGTATAAACATTGATTTATTTCCAGTGTGTTGTTGTCTCTTAACATGAGGGATTTCATATGATCTGTTTTTAGAAGTGGAATTTAGCGTCTTGCTAAATATTAACATTTGGTGTTATGGTGAGTTGCTGGAAAATGAACACAAAGCTTTTAAAATGTGTTTATTATAAGTATTTATGCTTAAAAAAAAAAAAAAGGGAAACTCTGCAAAGAACTCTCAAAATGTGAATCGGAGAATTTGTTAAAATTTTGACCTGTGAAATGATTTATGATTTATAGGCAGCTATTTGTAAATGAATTGAAGATCGAAAATATAAGTCAATGTAAATTTCTTCAGGAAGCTGCAGTGTTTTATTATTTCACTCTTTTTTTGAATCAAATAATGATATTTATGTCCTTCTAAGGTACAGCAGAAGTCCTCTTCGCAGTGCATATGGTTATATTTACATCCGTCCCAATCCATAAATAATCCTATTTTTTCAAAATCCCCAATGGACACTTCATCACTGGGTAGAATTAGAACCATCAACTCTTGACCTCTTCAAATGAGTAAATTGAGGTCCCTGTCAACATATGGCTTGGACATTTGGTGGCTCCTCGCTTTCTGAAAGTATGAACAACCCGTCGGAGCTGCTGTGTTTTCCGTGGCACCAACCTGAACCGCGGCGCGCCGTCGTCCAGGGCAACCCCCGTGAAAAAGCTGGGTTGTGAATCAAAGATATCAATAGCCGTTCAGTCGAAAGGCCACGTTCTCATGATGAAGAAGTATGCCATTTAAAACATCTAGTTTACATTTTGATTTTCTTCAGATTATGTCCTCACATTAGATTTATACTCATTCCGATGTTTATAGTTCAGGCTCCGCGCGGCTCAAATCGGGTTATGAACTTAATCAATCCGCGCGCTCTCCCGCATTGACTGTTTTATGATCGGCCCGAGGTCGCCAGGTTTTATTGACCCGATGACCTTAGCCGAAAATGGCTGTGTGTGTGTGTGTGTGTGTGTGTTTGACTGGAAGAAGGCAGGATCAAAAGATCCGTCACCTCTCCGAATCAAAGACTAGTTAAACGCGTCGTAAACGAGAGCCGACGTGAACTGATTTCTCCGTATGCGTTCTCGTGTTTGATGGCGAAGAGCGCTCCGTAAGGACGGTTCCTCAGAACAGGTGATGTGTTGAAAAAAAAAAAAAAAAACAGGAGGCGGAACCAAGAGTGATGGATGAAGTGGAAATCCCGCTCCTTTTCCATCTCTTTCTCATCCTCTGTGGTGTATTCCATCTCTTTCCAGTGGGATGAGGAGACGCGGCGATGCGTTCTTGACCTCCATGGGGGACGCAGAGTTGCTGTTGCCACAGCTGCGCTTTCAGCAGATCCTCATCCGCAGGGAGAGAACGTAGAATATCTGTCTTATAGCCGGCGGATCCGAGCGGCAGTCATCATTTAGTGGAACGCAGATGTGAGGAGTTTGGGATACCGAAAAAGATTTCAGTAAATGGCAAATGAGAGTTTTCGGATTTTCTTGCCACTTTTCGCAGAAACTGTTCTTTTGGATTTCACAACTAATAGTTGTCCTTCCAAAAGATTGGTATCACAATGTATAATATTATATTTAGAAATGTAATATATTGACATTTATTTATCACGCTTATTTATATCACGCTTGATGGGTAACAATAATTCTCTAAAATATAATTCAATCATCTGATCACCTGTCGTTTAAGATTTTGGAAATCTTATCAAATTTAAACTTTCTGGAATAAATTGACCACGAGAAACAGGAATGACTGATGTTCCTTCCACCATTAAAACTCTGAACCTCTCTGATCAATCATTACTTTACACCATAAAACCTAAATAAAGGTTACCCTACAATAGTGAATGCTTTTGAGACTTTACTTAGAAAAGTCCTAGCAAAGCAAAAAAAAAAAAAAAAGAGACATTTTTAAAGTGCCATATGGGCGCTGAACCTGTCATACAATGTGTGGCTGCACTGCAGCTTTAACACATGGCTTTCCTTAGATCATTACTTCCATTAAGTCATTAAGCCTTGGCCTAAGCCGAGCCTGTTAGTTAGTCACATTAAAGAGTTAACACTTTCCGTCTCCACAACCCGATGGGCTGCTACGTCTGCCGCGGCAGCTGACACGTCGTTTCATCCCTATAATTAGGAAAATTGCTCTTAACAGGTCCAGCGTTTAGTAATGGTCTCATTTCTTCCATATAGCCGTGATGAGCGCAAACTGCAAGAAGATGTCCCCCATTAACTCTTTGCACCAAGGCTAAACTGAACCCCTCCTGTGTCCGTTCAGCGTGGTTTGACCCGTCATCGGCGTCACATGCAAACGCCGGAGATGGGAACTCGCAGCTCTCTGACAGGGAACCGAATCTCCGTTCGAAAGGTCCGTTTCTTTTAAATGTGCCTTGTTTTCGGAGAACAAGTAATTTTATGTGTGATATCGTTTAATTTTAATCGTTTTTGAGGATGAGGTACATGAAAGTTCACAAAAGTTGAATCATTGTGTATTAAATAAAGAATCAGTGTGTTTTCACAGAAAAAAATCTGTATGTATTCTCCGGCGTTGTGGACATTACACATTAATCTGAAAATATTTATGGATTAATATGGCAGAGCGCAGATTAATCAGACTAATGTTTTGAGGTAAAAAGAGCTGCGTAGTTCACAGCATGTCAAACGTTTTCCGTGACGTAGAGCCGCCATGACGCATCACGAAGGGAAACGAGTAGTGAGAAAGCGCTCATACGTCCTGCTCTTCCATTTTATTTATTTAACAATTAAATAAACATATTTTAAATTCAACATATTAAGACCTACTGCAGTGTGTAGAACAAGCAGGAAAAAACGTCTCTCCCAAACTGAGACTGGAGTCTCATCGTTCGCGGTGAGGAGAAAGAATCAGAACAATCGTGAACATCTCTACCGAACGCACGCTTCATGCTTCTGACGAGAAAACTCGCTGCTTTCTCTCGCCAGCATATTTTTGGAGACCTTTGATCGAGCGTCCATCACCTCGCTCTACATGTGAGAAACTTGGAAAGGACGAAGGACGGCGAAGACGATTCTCCAGAGAGAGCAACACGACGAGCTTTCATCTCAACCCCTCCACCCAAGTGCCGTCTCTTCCATCCCTTCATCTCAGCCCGTCATCCGTTCACCCCCCTCCTCTTCTCTGACCAAATTAAATTGAAACCAGATGGAGCAGGGCCTGGACTGTGCGTTGTGTCAGATTGTCATGGCGCATTAACCATGATTTCACATTGAAACGGTCTGTCTGGCCAGAAACGCACACAAAAAAAAAAAAAAAAGAAAGGAAAAAAAGACAGAAAATGACAAGACACAGACAGAGGTGGAGAGATAGAGGGATGGAGTCGAGAGAGAGGGAGAGGGGAGAAGTCATAAAGAGAGGAGGGAAGATTTGGAGAAAATGAGAGCCAGATATATGGCATCGGTCCCAGTGGTCGCACAGCTGGCACATGCAGATGATATGAACACCAGATGACACGGAGACGGGCTTGCATCAGGGAGGCTCAGCGTGGTGCCCGTACCTGTACAGACAGGATGGAGCACTCTGCATAAATCTGAATCCAAATCTAATAAAGAGGCTCTAATTAAACCTAATTCCAAATATTGCCTTGAAATTAAATCTGGAATGGGAAAGAGCTTTTCTTTTTTACGTCTACTTGCTGGTGACGAGCTTTTCCTTCGCTTGATGTCAAGGTCGGTCTTAAAATGGTTTGAAGAAATAAAAAAAAAAAATCAAGTTGACTTTGGGATGACGGATTGCTCAGTCCTATGTGAATGTTTAAAGTACGCCCCGTCGTGAGCAAGCGTGCCATGTGCTACGCAGCGACGTAAGTTAATTTTGCTTTTCAAAATTCTTTTTGCAGATGAAACTCTGAAATTCGTGCTGCACATTCGTGTCTGGATCCATGTGAAGCAGAATCACCATTCATCAACACTGCTGACTAAAAGTCAGAAAAGCTCTGTTTGCAGTTTGACAGAAGTAGGAACAAGTGGAGAAGTTGCAGATTTCTTTGAATAGACCATCCCATATGAAAACACGGGGGTAGCCGCATAATGCTATGGGAATGCTTTTCTTCAGCATATGGAAGCTGGTCAGCGGAAGATGGATAAAGACAAATACAGGACAATACTCTCAGCAGGATGAGGACGATGACTGTTAAAATGTCAGTGACGCGTTAAAACCACTTACATGATTTAACAGGTTGAACCACGACGCTTTCATTCTGTGAACGTAGAAGCTTTTAAATAATAAATATTTCTCACAGAATACCAAAAATACAGAGTTTCGCTGTTTCCGTCTGCAGTGACTTGGTCATAAGCCAGCGCCAGCTTGTGATGTAATGAGGGTAAGTCAAATCGCAGACAACTAAGGTTGAGTACACAGACGTGGAGCCAGTTGTGTGCTATTTCAGTGAAGCCTGGAGAGATTTATCTGCAGTTTTGGAGGAAGAAGCTACGGAGTGAAGAAGAGGGAGTTGGTTCTGACAAAGGAATGCAACCATATGTTGTGGATTGTTCAGGAAGGAAAGATGAATCCCAACTTTTCTGGGGAAGAAAGGTAAAACAACGAAGGGTTAGACCTGTTATCTTTGGACGTTCACTTGCTCATAACGCAGTGGTAGAATTAAAGCTCCTCTGCTGCTAGTTGACATTGAAAAATTCAAGACAGAAGCAGAGCAAAACGAGTTGCCAACTATAATTTGAGGGAGACCAGCTACGGGTTGATTAAGACATAATTGAAATAGCTTTCTTTTTTATTGACAATTTAAGTTAGTTGCCCCTGGATTTGAACGTTTCCAAGCATGTCTGATATCATAGAGACAGCTCAAAACGAGTTTAGGAGACGTTTAAGTGGTTTAGGATTGCATCTGTGAACCACTTACTTGGCTGAACATTAGAGCCAAGACTGGATTTCGTCCTAGAACATCAGGGTGGTTCCGTTCGGTTTAGAAATCCATCCATGACACCTGCAGTTTGCATTAGAGTCTCTGTTTGAGTTTCTGTTGGACTCTTTCTGTTTTTTTTCCCAGACCTCATAGAGATTGGACTCATAGTGTCTTGTTGGGCTACTGACAATGTGAAGGTAAGACAGCAGGAAAATCGAGACGTTTTCAGTTTCAAAAGTTTATAAAATATATGACACTAGTTGAATACTTATAACTTATGTCGACTCTTTTATAGCTGAACTATAGATTTTAAGTCTAAAGCCTTAAAGTCTGTCTATATAAATCTGATTTGTATATGGAGCTTCCCCTGGTCATTCCTGGCTTCATGGAGCCTTAGCCGGATCAGGTTTCAGCACTAAGGTTTGTGAGACATATTGGAAACGTGACATATTTCAATTTTTAATCTCTAATTAAAAATGCACCAAGAAATAAGCTGATAATTGGAAATGAACAATAAATAATTGGTCGGTTTCCCAAAAATCTGACCAAACGTCTTCCGCGCACGACGTTCCTACATCAGACTGGTCTTTCTTCTGCTGAAAGCATCTCATCACAATCTGACTGTCCTTTGATCTTCTTCCAACTTTTCCCAACAATCGGATGAGCGTGGCACTCCCAAGAGCACGGTGGAACATCCATCTTTGGTTTGCCACCGAAGGATCAACGCTCTACTTAACCTCTGGAGAGATGGAATTACAAGTTTGACTCCAACCAGCGATATCATCTCATTGCAGGTGTCATTACCCGGCTTATAATTGACAGACGCATTAACATGTCATTAACACATAAGCTCAGACTTATATGTGAACCTTTTAATGAGGCCATCATTCAACATTAATAGATTAGTTATCATGGGTAATGACTTAGGTGTCTTTGCCCGTCCGTACAGGTCGGTTTCGTGAAAACTCAGCTTAATGTTTTTAGTCGGGGGTGGGGGGGCAGTTGGAAGGGTCCCCCAGGAAATGAGAGGGTATATTGTTCGGGGCAAACATATAGGGAAACAGGAGAAGGTAGTAGGTATATAGTCATCATCAAATGGCCGCAATGATTAGTCAGGAAGGTTAGCAATTTAGCGAAAGATTAAAAGTTTGGTTTTTGTGTCAGCATATTCCCGTTGTCAAATCAATAAATTTGACGTAAAACCTCGCATTTAACATTTTACTTCAACTGAAGCTACAATCTATCAGTTTACCAGCTCCCTTAAGTTTCTTCCCTCTGCGCCTCTTAGCAATCGCGCCGAGCCGGAGTCGCACCTTGTTTACATCAGGCCTCGAATTAGAGACAACAATTAATCTCCTGGAATGCCTCCTGTCACGCCGGCCGCAGCTGATGATTGATTAAAGTCGACCCTGGCGTGGCAGTCGCTGAACTGCCACGCCAGCTAAGGTTTCAGCCAACAGGAGAAGCTGGATGAACGGTGTGGTCCTTTCAGTGCCAAATTCATAGCTCAAGGGGTCTTTGAGTTGCCGCGCACCCCCAACCCCCCCTTCCTCCTCTCCAATGTTTCTGATGTGAAAACCAGGTAGCCCCATAACCCTCCGCTGCACTCTCCTCGGCTGCTGTCTTTCCTCCTTTGCTCCCATTTCTCAGTCCTTGTGGACCCAGTGATGGATTGTATTTTACTCCTCAGAAACACATTGTTTTCTTTAGCACAGCAGGGTATTCTATTTGCAAAGGTCGGGCTGGAGAGGTATTGCGGACATCTATCACTGCGGAGGTGCCTCTGGTAAGCATGTTCCTTCCTTTAAGAGGAGCGGTTGTGAGCGATGGATAGCTGGAGCTGTCTGGTCTCAAAAGACTAATGCGAAGGAAACCAAAGACGTCTAGAAGAGGAGAAAACCCCGGATAATTAGTAACATATTTCCCAGAGATTTGTGGGAGATTTATCAGATCACGGTTCGGTATCAGTGCAAAGGTAAAACCTGGAGTGGATCCCTTTTGAATCTGATGAGAAAGGGTTTTGGCGACGAGCCAGACTTCAACCACGACAAGGAAGGATCGGGTTGTCTGGGTCTTGTTTAGCATGTTTACAACATTTGCAGTGGAGCCAATGGTGCCAGTAGTGAAACCAAAAAACACAACGCAAGACGCTACTCTAGTTTGTATGGATGTGCGTTCCACATGCCAGCTGTTATTCCATAAATGTTCTACCCAAGTTGGACCCTGTAATTATCTGATAATCATCACGGAGATATCGTGGATTAACGCATGTCCTCGTGTAACAGCAGCTCCCGAAATACAACTCCCTTTGAGTTTTGCTCAAGTTACAGCTTCACAAGCTGCGCCACCACCTAAATGGAGGCTTCTAGGAGATGGATTAGCATCTTCAAATCTCCCTTTTAGCACCTCCGTGTGAAAGTCGTAGAAACAGATGACAACCTTGAAACCGTCCAGAGAGAGGGACAAAAAATTATTTATTTTTTTAATGTACAAATGGGCCCCGTTTCACAGTATTTTCACTGCGTCTTTCACCTCTGGAGAGGCTGAATACATATACACAGGTCCTGATATGTTTTACATGCTTCCCTCCTGAGACATCCGGATAACGCAGCTATTTCAGCGGGGTGATGATGTACACACCCCAGCTACATTGAAATAGATTGGAGACGATGTGAAACGCAAACAAGACGAGTGGCTCTGAGACCTGACGGCAAAATCTTAAAGATAAAATAAATACGTAAGAGACCGCATTTCAGAGACCAGTCTCCTCTACTGCTGCTAAAAAAAAAGTGAAAATAAATGTTGGTTTTGAGTATCTGAGGGTAGTTTTTTTTTTTGTTTGTTTGTTTGTTGTTGCCTCTACTGGTTTCCATACACACACAGGGAAGAGGTCAGGGGTTACTGGATGCCCAGCAGATGAGGAGTTTACGGGGAGCGCAGGGTGGAGGGGGGGGGGGGGTACTGAACTTGTGACCCCTCCCTTGGGCATGGGGGCCTCAGGGGCTGCAGTATCACAGCACTGATCCACTCCAGCCTGCCTCGCTTGGCTCGTTCCACTCCCACAGCTGGCACGTAACACGCAGCACTCACTGTATACAGCCCCAGCGCCGCATGAGCTCACGCTCTCTGATGCAACACCAAAACGTCACTGCAACAAAAAAAAAAAAAAGAAAAGAAACATCGCTCAGAGCGTCTGGTATAATCCCACAAATAGGTAGCGCCGCAATAGATGAAATCATTTAGCTGAGACTCAGCAGGAGCTGTTTCACGAAGGAGGTTTTAGTCCGATGTAAATGTAATTATTGAGAAATAAAAACAGCAAAGAACACTTTTTGAGAAAACACCGCTTCACGTTTTGACTGGTGAAATTTAACTTTTTGCGTTAAATCTGTAATTTTAACATGCTGAAAAAAGAAAAAGCTCCAACATAGAAAACTAAGTTAATTTATTACATGTAAGCCAATTAAGTCTGAAACCTAATGTATTAACGCTTATTAAACTTAAACTCAACATATTTACTTGGATAACCTTAATTTGATGACTTGTAACAAATTAACTCAATTTATTTAAGTTGGATCGCCCGATTAGTTTTTTTTTAGTGTGAACTTTAAGCTAAATAACAAAAAATAAAGACGCCTCCTAATTATTAGGACGCCTGACATCCCTGCACATAAAAACTGTTTGTATGTTTGTCATACCGCAAGTCAGACATCATATTAAAATTTTAGCTTCAATCTTTTGTTGTTTTTGTTTAATTTATGACTGAAACCTGCAAAAACGATCCGTTTGATTGAGTAAAGATTCTTTGTTGAGTCGCATTCTCAATTTCTCCACCAACAAAATAATATTCATTTTTCATACACTTATTTGATCACTTTTTAAATGTTCATAATTTTGTAACTATGGGTAAAATGTTGATCTGTTGTCAACATTTTATAATAAAGTCATATCAGGTCTTTAAAAAAAAAACAAAAACGGGGGTTTGCAATGATTTAGCTACAATTTTAATAACTGCCCGCTTCTGTTTCGCCGACATGTGACAACAGTCCCAATAATCGGCCGCATTAATCCTGTTATCTGCTTTTTCAATCTCATAATTCAGACTGAAGACCCGTCGCATGTGAAGCCTCAACACGACTACGATAACAGCATTAATTAGGGAGACAGTATCGGCTGAACAGCTCTGCCGTTTTGATAATTAGGGCGTTTCAGAATAATAATTATTATTTCATAATTAATTGAACATTTCAGGGCTCATTATTGTAAGTGACATAATAACCGAGTGAAGTGTATTTTCCTCCTTTTGTTGGAGAATTCGTTATTACTGTAGGTTGAATCAGACGAGACATAATGAGACGTGATACTTACACGCATGTGTAAAAACTCACTGCTTTTATGCAAGAATTGAAGAGAAATTTATAACATAACAGTAAAAAAAAAAAAAAAAAAAGCTAAAAAATAATATTTTTGAATTTGGGAATATCCGACATAAAAAAAAAATCACTGTCGTTTTCGCTGGAGCTCTTTGTGTCGTTTAGTAAGACTCAGCGTTTCCCTCTGACTGTTCCTCACGTTTTCAGAGCTGAAAGGGAATCTGAGGACTGCAGCCTTCCTCAGGGTGGGAGGAAGATGAGCTGGAAGCTGGTTATCAGGGTGTCAGCACCCCCTGCTGGTGCGACGTCCCCCGACCAGGGGAGAGAAACCTGCCCTCTGGTCAAACCCCAACCCACCCATTCACAAAAAAACCTTCCACTCATTCTTACACATTAACGTCTGTCAGACCTCAGCAGGTAAAGTTAAGTAATGAAAACTCTCACTGTGGCAGCGATCCATTAAACACACACACACACACACACACACACACACACACAACTGGGTGTCATCCTTTCATCTAAAAATACGATTGCAGTTGAATCTTGTCCCCACGTGTGAATACCAACAGACTGAAGCACAAATTACAACATGAATATTTAAATGTACTCAAGCTTGCTAACGTGGAAAAGCTACGTTTTGCCCAGCTCATTGCAGCGATGCCACTGTTCAGTCTGTGACAGTGGTTCAACTGAGAAAGGAAAACACAACAATCTGTCTATTCCGGCAAGTATTTCACATCACAATACACAAATCCCTCGTATGCCAACTCTGTTTAGCTTCGTTAGATGTTGAAACGAGCAACGTCTAACGAGTGAAAATGCCAGTTTCCTGAAGTTTGCTTAAAAATGTCAAACTTTAAGTTGCAATATTCTCAAATTGGCAACAACTACGTCCAATGTTCCCGAAATAATATAATTTCGATCACTGAAGTTGTAAGAGTATTTACCTCTAACTTTTTCTTTCGTTTACATTTACTTTTACACCCACTTTTGCAAAAGTAACAGAGGCATCACGAGGCGACATTAGCTCAGTAATTGTGACCATATTTTTCATGAGCAGAAAAATCTCTAAACTGCTCAATTATGATTATTTTTTTCCTGATCTTAGCAGAAAACTGCCTCATGTTGCAGCATACACAAACTTTTTCAGGCATCACATTTGAAATGACATTGAAGTGCAGAAATACGGTGATAAATCACTTATCATCATGCACGCGCGCTGATTTACACTTTCAGTAATGGTACAACTGGAAAACTGAATCATAAATGCGAGCAAAACGTGTGAAAGTTTTGTTCACCTGGGAAATAACTTCTAGATTTCACACCAACATTGTTCCTCTCCACTGTCGCTACATGCTTTGGAGAAGAGAAATAATTAATCACTTATTCCAGTCAGCTGACCTTCTTTGGAGAGAAAACATTTTACCAGGTGGTAATGATCAACTTTGAGTGATTGATCAATTTTATAAATATGATCAATTTGGACGGCGTGTAATAGAACTTCCATCCTTCCACACGATGAGATTGATTTACGAGTGGCGAATAAAATCGTGCATCTTACCTCGACGTATCTTTTTGTCTTTGGTATCACATTAGAGGCGAATTGGCGCAACATAAATAACCTGAAAGGAATTTTGAAACTGTTAGCAAATAGCTTATAAATCCAAAATTTACAAGTTGGCAAAGACTTGGAATACCAAAATCATGTTTTACTTTTTTTTATTCCTTTATTAATAAACAAGAGATTCGTCGGATTTAAATGCTCGTGATAAAAACTGGCCTGACCTATTACATCAATCACTGCTGCAACGCTGAGAGTTTGTTTGGACACGGACAAAACAAAGCCGATTACTCTGTCAATCAGAGGTTCCCCGAGGTGAGCCGTATCAAGAAAAAGCCTCTCAACTGTAAATAAACACGTCTCATAAATGGTATCTGAAATTAGTATAAATAATTCAAGTTGTGACACGAATGGAGAGTGGGAGTCTTGTCTTCGCGAAGTCAGGCCTTCACGTAACGACGCGGGATAACAAGCGTCTTCGAGACAGAGAAAGGACGATCCGTCATGTTTTGATTCATACTTTACACATTTAGATTTCAGCGGGCATCTGACTAAATGCTGCTCATTTTGTTTCTTTTATTTCTGAGCAGCTAATTTGAGGCAAACCCTTTGCTGAAATGTTCAGAGAAACGCTGATCTGATTGCTTTTGCCGTTCTTATCATTTGCTGAGGAAGACGAATGAATCCCTCGAACAAGAAGTCTTTCAAAGATGTTTTATTCGCGATTTTCTGTAGCTCATAAAACCAGGTCATTCGGAGTACACTGCAAAAAATATATATTTGCTGAGTCAACTTGGCTCAGTGATGAAGTTTTAACTGTGAAATTCAAAACACTAAAACTGACAGCGACAACTTTAATTACATTTACTATGCTTTTTTATTTAGCAGTCATATTAAACTAAAAATTAGTTATGAGAAATTTAAACAAATTGTTACCTAAACTTATTTAAGTTCTTACATTATTACAGTAAGTTGGCTTAATGTAAAATTTAAATTTTGTTAAACTTAAAACACACCTGACCAAATGTCCAGCCTCACAATGAAATTCCCATTTTTTTCAAACTTGTCATCATGACAATTTTAAAGTTAATAAAGTCAACTCTGTAGCGTTTACTCTTTGCTCTATGACTTTTTCCCCCCACAACTTTAAAATATTAATTCTTTTACAAATTTTATTAAGCCTAAATGAGAAAACATAAGGTTTTACACACCTCATTTATTTTATGTCAGGAACATTTTCAAAATTACAGGGTCAGGGTTAACCCTACAATTACATAGAAACAAAAAAATTATAATTTGTAGCTCGCTAGTTAACATATACGTAAAAACACAGACAAGTAAATAAAAGTAAAAACTCTTTTTGTAACCGAAGTCAAACTCAAAATGAATCCAGGTTCGGTTTGACTTCAAACGTAATTTTTTACCCCCCGTGGTGATTTACCAGACCGTCGGGATTCTCAATAACACGGGAAAAGCGCAACACGACTATCTCCCATGTGGCCGTAGGAGAGAAGGGTGACACTCCGGGGGGCTTCGGGGTCTTGTTGTTAGCCAGGAATGGGTTGCTCTTTCTGGGTTATCAGCCTTCTCCCATGACCCCCCACCCCACCACCCCCTCCGAGTGGAGCAGCAGGGCTGTTGTGTTGTTTCATTATCACAGAGGTTCACGTAGCATGGCGAGGCGCCATCATTATCCATCAGGCTTAATGAGACTATCTCGCCTCCGTAAAGGTCAGGCAATTACCGCTGGTGCAGTTTTCAGCCCGGAGACGAGAAGAGGGCCAGAGAAAGATGGTGGCAGAGCAGATAGTGCACACACACACACACAAACAATGCTGCAATAAGGGCTTCTTGTCGGCTCGATGTCTATGAATCATCAGCGTTTCAGAACTGCACAAACAGCGAAAAGGCGTAAAAAAAAAAAAATAGAACGCGGAGAAAACTTTATTTTGTAAGAGGTTTCCGAGATAGAGTGACTTAAGTCAAAGGAGTGATTATCCAAAGAAAAATGTTTTGCTTTCACCAAAAATCCCTGCCTCGAAGCAGATCTGCATTCATTAGTTTGGTTTGTGGTCCAGCTGCAGTTCCTTGGACTGATTTGTAGACGAGCAACTGCTGCTCCGTAAAACAGTGAGTGACTTCCCAGTCATCTGGATCATGTACAGTATATGACAGGCCTATAATTGGATCAGGCGCTGGACCTCTGACTCTTGGCATATGACATCACCTCGGAGACGGCCGTGTATCTCTTCCGACTGTTCCGACTGCAGTGCGCTAACGCAAAATCAAAACTAGTCTGTTTTTTTTTTTTTTCCTCACTGATTAACGTCTCCAAATCAAATTTAGCAATCAAGGCGTTTTTCTTTTTTAATTTCAGTAAATTGAGTTTATTTTCTTTTATCGTGGGCTCTTTAAATCATACAGTCATGCAGCCGTTTGGGAATAAAAAAAACAACAACTTAATTTGTGTCTGGGGAACATAAATTTTACTTTATTTATTTTTTTTATACCGACATGAAAATGACTGAATATACAGCTGTATTTCGATGAATGAGAATATGATTGAAAAATCCATTTATTTTAGTAATTTAGTTCTAAATGTGAAACTGGATTCTTTGATTTTACTGTTTTTGTTGTTTAATTATTGGTCTTGGTTTTTGTGAACCACAGATGAAAAAGCACGCTAAAAGAAAACATTTTTTATATTGGTTAAAAGCGTCATGATGATGTGACAGTATAATATGAGCCAGGTAATCTGTGAAAAAAAAAACAAATCAAGCTTCTTCAGTGCTACTATTGCCTGTGAAGAAATACACCGCTCCCGGTCAAAAACAACCTGTGAGAGCCATCGATTGGCTCTGGCTTCCACAGAGCCAGGAGGAAGGCCTTAGCAGCATGTACAGAAGGTTGATTGACAGCGCTAACGGTGCTAATGGCGAAGAAATAACTTACTGTTACAGGAAAACCTTTCACAGCCCAGCCTAGTCCAGTCCAGTCCATTGTGTCACCAGTTGCTACCAGCAGATGAGCTTTTTAACCTTCTGCTCTTGCTGTGCTGCCTGGACTTTGGACTTTTGCATTTCTGGACTCGTCATTAAATCCACCTTCATTCATTCCGATCTGGGTCGTCACGTCTTCGTCAGCAGTGAGGCATGAACTTTGCGAGACGACGGTGAAAAGTGTAGGTAGGTTATTCTTTCACACAGCGCTTCAATTTAATGTACAATAACTCTACTCTAACTGACTAACCCCAGCAACGAAAAGATATCCACATGAAAAATGTGGGAAAACGGCATCCCTCCTCGCCGTCAGAGCCGCTTCGTGCTCCCAGCGCTGCAGGCGGTCCCGGGACAGCTTTATGTTCCTCCAGCAGGGTTTGAACCACTGGTTACAATGTTTTAACGGCTGGATTAATGGGGTGGCAAGAGGAGCCATAAATTGATAATACAACCACTGAACATACTTGCCAGGACAATTAAGATAATACAAGTGGAAGTGGAGCCTCCATGAATCGCCACGGTAAAGAGCAATGGCTCCGTTGCAGCGACGCGCGCCCTTGAGGTCCTCGGCTGGCAACCGTCGCTGGTGTTCTTCCAGGGACGAGCGGCCATAAACTCCCAACAATCACACATGACACTCGGGAGAGTAAAGGAGGACGTTTTGAAAATGCGGCGGGTAATCTGGGTAATTTATCACACGCACGAGAAAAAAAATTGTTACACCGCTGCTTTTAAAGCATTGCTATGACGAAGATGCTTTTGGCGGGTAAATCCGTTATGTGACATGGAGATTTGATGTTTAAAAAAAAAAAAAAACATTACTGGTGTTGAAAGGTCAACGGTCCGATCTGTAATTAACACGGCTTTGCAGAAGGAACTTATAAGACATAAATGTTGGGAATTACGATGGTTTATGAAGCTATTATTGGTATCAGTCTGCAGACAATGTACTGTGGACTATAATAACTTGTAACAAAGCCTCACTTGAGACACAAAAAGTGTTGTTTTTTTTGTTCAGTCAGACTCCTTCCAGGCGTACTTTTTAACCTCTATAAAAAATTTTTAAAAAATAAGAAAACGGTAATGTTTTCCATCTTCTGCCACCAGATAACGAGCACGGAGCGACAAGCAGGCAACAAAAACAAAAGGCGTAATAAGAGGGTGAAAAATGACACAGAGAGGTCATAATGAAGATGAAAAGACTTGCTGCGACGCCTAATGAAGATCCATGCCCGTATTTCTCTGACACCCTGCTAATTACGAGCTGAGCTTCCATTAATAGCTCATGAAATATTAAGTTCCATTAGCTAATAAAAGCAGAGTGCAAAAATGTGGTCGGCCTCGCCGAGGAATCCCGAGCCAGGTAAAGAGCGAAAGTGTAAGGTCCTGGGGTTTTATTGGCAGGAATGGGAATGATGAAACGTTTTCTCGGTTTTATTACCGTTTAACGCCGTCAAGGCTGAGGTGGGTTCATTTCGTGGTGATACAAAAAACACAAAGACATTTGTGGGTTTCATCGTTTTTTATTAAGGTGCTTATGGGAGACATTTTATGTAATTTTATAAAGAGCGTGCGTTGCTTGCTTGAGATAATCACCAGCGTAACACAAACATTGAAAGCAAAATGGAAGAATGAGCCATTTTCTTCTTCGGCAACATTGTTGGTGTGACAGTACAATACATACTTTGAAACAACACAGTATGTTAAATAAGGTTCATGTGGACGGAAAAAAAAACCTTTTTGAAAACCAGGAGGATTTGTTTTTCACATTTAAAGCGATAATTTCACATGCGCTTTAAAGTTTCTGTAATTGGTGTGCATTAATCCAGTCGAGGTTTGACTAGACCATCTGTTGTATTTTCCACAAATATAAATCTTTGTCAAGTAGAATTATCCCTGTAATTTTCGCTCAGTTAAAAAGTTTTTAGACGTTAAAAGCCAGATTGTTTTGGCTTTGCTCCATCGCGGACGCTAACTAAAATGTTTTGTTTCAGAGAGGAAACGAAACACGCATCCATCAAACATTATTAAACTCATTTTTAATGTTCATTTCAGCAGTTCCTGTAAATGCTACCAAATATTTTCTGATATTTTGATGATTTATCCTGAGTTACGAGCTCCAAATGTGAGTCTCAAAGTTGTTGTTTTTTTTTTTGTTTGTTTTTTTTTTGTGGTCGCCTTCATTGTGGATTCTTCAAATCTGTGTTGGTTCTTCATGTTTTGGCAACCAGTGCAAAATGACCCACTGATTGCAGGAAAATAATTCAACTTGTGTGGATGAACCTGCTGAAACCAAGTGAAGCTTAAAAGACGCATCTGAGGATTTTTTAAAAAATGGTTTATTGTCAGAAAGATGTAACTAACAAAAGAAATATATGAATACATAATATTTGAGAGAGCATAAGGGTGTGAAATTGTTTGCTTATGGGGGCGATATGAAGGTAAGTCGGCAACCCATTTGTGGGAAAATTGACCCAGAGTCGGCCTAAAACCTTTGCTCAATTACCTATAATGACCGAGACTGCTACATTTTCTTGTGCCGTTTCATAACCTGGATTTAATCAGCCAAATACATTCAGAGTATTTTTTTTAACTGTTAGCTTTTAGTGAAATTGGAGCCGCATGGCAGCACTTTCTGTTCTCTGCTCAGACAATGTCTCGATTAAGTCGGTCAATTTAACCGAAAGATAATACAGATACATTCTCCCGTCGTTCTCCTCCAGAGCTGAAGAACTTCCACGAAGTCAAAGAGATTCATCAGAAACGGCTGGCCGGTAATGACGCCGGAAGTTGGCATCATAGGTAAATTATAATAAACGATCATAAAGCCTGACCCTGCGCGAGTCCCTAAAGCTTCAAGGCTTCTTACAAATGAACACGGAAAAGGACCCTGAAGCCGGCCTTCCGAATTGCCCGATTGATTTTCTTATTTTCATGCTGGCAGCCTCGCTCGAAGGAACGAGTTTTAATCCCGGCGACGCATGATTAAGCCTGCCTGGGCTTGACGCTGGCCCGCTCGAGTGGGAAAGTGGATGTGGTCGGAAAGCGGAGGTGAAACAATGAGGTTCCAGGACAGGGGGAGAGAGAGACGCGTGAGCCGTTTCCTCCGGGTGTGTATTTAAATGGCTTCTTCTGTGTGGGAGTTGCGCTTGTTCAGAGGTCCTGAATGGCATCTGTCAGGCTCTTGATTAACGAGGCCTTCTGCCCTTCAATCCCCCGGCTTGTCACTCAGAGAGGACACATTAATCTTCATCGGCCGCCTGTCAGGTCAGGGCCGGTCCGAGACGCCCACCAGTGTACTACCACAAATACGTGCCTTTAAAGCACGTCTGTGTGTTTGAACGTTGGTCACGTGGGTTTTGGAGTACACGTATGTGTCCTTGCTGCGGTGAACAATAGCACATCAGGGCCACTGCAGATATATGACAGAAAAAACTACATTTCTGCCAAAACGCTGGTTGAAAACTTGTACATTTCTGAGCTCAAAAAATTTGGAAATTTGTGAGAAAAAAATTGTGGACGTATCTGGGCTCAAACGTTCATAAATTTGCGTGAAAATAATCTGAAATATTGAGAATGATCTCAGAAATGTTCTGGAAACATCAAGGAAATTTCTGAGCTACAAAAGTAAAAAAAAAAAATAAAAAGAAATTTTGAGACTTGGAAATTATTTGTGTTTCAATAGTGGAAAGTTTCCAACGTTTTGAGTTTGTTCTGGAAAAAAATGTATATGAATCTCAAAAATTCTGAGTCTTTTCTTGCAAATTTGAGACTTTTTGAGCTCTGAAAAATTCTAGACAACTTTTGTGATTAACCTCAAAATTTCAGAGTTTTTCCTGATTCTGGTCGGCAGGAAGGAGGAAGTAGTAAAGTGTGTGACGTCGAGCTGGATGAAACATACAAAGAGAAGATGTTTCGGGGGCAAAATGTCAACAACAAATCATAAACAAGGATTTCTAACTAACATCTGTGTCACATGGAAACATGACATTTGCATAATTTATTAAGATTCACAAAAGCGTGTGCCCTGTGTCGCACCCGCATCCAATCCCTTGTGAGAGGTGAGAATCCGGGCCGAGGTGATGGTGGCGATGAGGGGGGAGTTATGTTGCTCATTGCTGCATCATTGTGTGTGTGTGTGTGTGTGTGCGTGTGTGTGTGTGTGTTTGTGTGTGTGTGAGAGACAGATGGAGGGCAGCGCCGCGCCTCCCGCCAGCCGACGCTCACTGGCAACGAACTGCACCCCGCCCCAGAAGCCCCGGCGCCCAACTCTCCCGCCAATCGGATGAGCCCAGCTGCCCGCGCGCCGGCCAATCAAACTGCGAAGCGAGAAATAAAAAAAGGCAGTTCAATTAGCGCATAATGAAGGGGACATTCATCATTCAATTAGGCATCTGTCACAGAGACACAACAGGAGAGCGATTTGCAGCAGCGAGAAGGCGAAAGGATGGACAGACTAGAACAAAAACTAGAGCAGGCATATGCATGAATAATAAAGAAAAATCTAGTGTTGAGTGTAAAATACTATAAAATATTTATATCATGTTAATATTTCCATTTGTTCATCTCGTGCAGTATTTCACACGGCGGCTCCCATTACTTTCTACTTTAGGAAGAATTTGTGGAATTCTTATCCTTATTCCACAAATAGGAATAAGAATAGGCAAACATTTACTACCATTTTTATTCCATTTAGCCAAAACACACCAGCCTTTGTGCTTTCTTAGTATCCTTTAGTGAAACTTCCTTACCCGAATTCGCCCACCGTAGGCTGCTGAAGCTGTGTGCAAACAAGGAACGGCACACATGGGATGCTGTCAGATTGACCGCTAACACAGCCGCTAACTGCTACCGCGTAGTTCGCCACAATATGGGAGACCTGGTGAACCAGCGGCATTTGTTTATGTACTGGACAGGAAAAAAGATGGCGCCGGAGTGAAAAAGAAGAGACGGATAGTTTTATGCAGTGAGAGTACCATACGCGAATGTCTATTAGCTGCTAACGGCTGCTAACATTTGCAGCTTTGTAGCTGCAGCTTATTGCCAAGCTAATGAGCTGTTTCACAATCTTTTCATAAATAAGGACTGTATTTGTTAACTGTATGTGTGTGTCATTATGATCAAGCCTGAAGAGGATAAATCTACAACAAAGACTGAAGCACAGAGATAAAACAAATTGTTTATAAAAATAGGCCCATGAATAGCTAATATCTGCAAATCTTTGAGACAACCTCTAAGAGCACTTAAAACTGCCTGCTGGATTAGTTCAAACACCAAATATTACATTAGTATGCACAGTGGAAACCGTCTTAGCCCCACCACAAAAGCTAGGATCTTCAGTTTTCCTTATTTCCAGTCCTGGAGGTACAGCCAGCCAGTGCCAGTAAGTAGATGGTCCTCCTGGATTTGCTGCTTTGCACAGCCAATAGTACCTAAAGTAACATAGTGCCAGAGTATTTCAGCTCCCTAAGTTGGGTTTTCTTTTGAATGTTTGATATGCTGTTCAAAAAAAGCCACAAACATGTAAATCTGAGCCCTGCGACAGACCGGCGACCTGTCCAGGGTGAACCCCGCCTCTCGCCCGGAACGCAGCTGGGGATAGGCACCAGCAACTCCCGACCCCGTTAGGGAGAAGGGTGAACAGATGACGGATGGATGGATGTAAATCTGAAAATATCAAACCCTGAACATCCGGGAATCCACTGTACCTGTGATAAGTTGAAAGGAGAATGTGCCGGTTTGGGACTTCTTGCCTAAAATGAAAAGATAATGGTTCAAGACCTGTTAAAATTGATCCGTCAAATATATTTTCTCGTTTATTTCTTATCAGAAAACGTTAAGCACTTCATCATCTCCTTATGTTCATTTAATAATTACGCATCTAGCATGATCTGCAATATACATTCATATACGTGTTTTGTTTTTTTGGTTTTTTTACTTAACCTGATTATATCCTCTAGCACCAGACTATATGTGCATTTGAAAATATTGTAATTTGCCATATAACTTCATTTAATTTCAGCTACACGCAGACTTTTGATGAATAAAACTCGTCTGACGTTCAAGTTCTTTCCCAAGACATAAATCTGTAGAAACAGGGGAAACAAAGAGCACACCTGTTCTTGTCCGTTATTGTTGCGGCTTCATTTACACATCAGAGTTAGACTGAATCTGTGTAGTAAAACAAAGCTTGAATAAATTCCTCTAAAATCCTCCTCGCCACATTCAAACACCTTCATCACAGTGTCGCGTCTCGCCTCCTGGATCTTGTGCCAGCTGCCTCCAAACCCCTGCGGTCCTCCATCCCCTCCCAAATCCCCAACCAAGCAGGAAGATGATCCCTAGTAAATAATATATCAAGATAAATGATAATTGCTCAGATTTTTGTTTGGTGCGTTTCGCGTCGGTTAATGAGTGCAATAAATTAGCAATGAATACGACTGACAGCCGTTGTCAGATGTGCTTTGGGATCCCGTCGGTTCAGACGGCCTCTCCTATATTTCTGGTAAAACGCGGGAGGCGCGTTTTTTTGACTTTTGGTTACACGTCTCAAGAGTTTAATCTCAACCCTCGGCTATTTTTGCTTTAACTTGCAGAACAAAAACAGAAATATAATTGATTTGAAACGAGAACGAAGGTGGTTTCCTTCAAAAACTGTAAACCAGTAATGATTTTCATTTTTAGAATTTGTAGAGAAATACAAAAACCTAAAATAAGGAAGAACATTTATGTTAATATTTATAGTAATTTTTTTTTTTTTAAATTTAGTTTAGTTTTTAACTTCCCAGACCAAAGTAATTGATCGTAGATCACTAGATCTTCAATCACAGACCTCTAATGCGAAACAATATAATTTTTGTCAATGCCCTTTTGAAGAACTTTTTCATTTAGCTAAAATAGCTTTGTAACAACGACACATACAGTGATTTTTGGGTTGGTTGCTGAACAAGCCCTGCACTCGGGCCTCGTCTCTCCGACCCTGTCAGACATCAAAGCGGGGGCCTTGGCCGCAGATCGCACATGCTTGGTGTCCCCAGAGGTCGCCTGATTGAAACCTGGCAACACGACCAAACAGCTGCTTCAAACAAAAGACATCTGCATATTTCAGATTTGTTCTTCATAAATTAATACCGCAAACCTGCCAAACATCCTGGCTGAGGCAGTCGGTGGGAATTGTTCATAATTAGATAAAAGTTTATGGCCTTTGAAAGTTGGAAATTACGGCGTTGAGGAACGAGGAGGAAGGAGGCAGGTTATTATGTCATCCGCCCGCTTTCAAAGCGAATAGGTGAAAAAAGGGGGTGTAAAAAAATGAGTTGAATTCATTTATTTATTTATTTTTCCCCAAGGCAGATGTTTCAGAGGTGAGGCTTGATCGTGCGTTATTAGCCTCTGCTCTCCCCGGTTAAAAAAAGGCGTGAGGCTTTTCAAAGTTCTGCCTGTGACCTGCTGACACCCGCCGCCGGCTTGCGCGGATGTGCAGGAGAGCGTCTCTGTTCAGCTCTGATAACACCCCGTGTGTTGTCTTCATGGGCTCAGATAGCGAGCTGTTTCACTTGTAAAAACCCCTTCAATTATTCAGTGAAGTCAAGCCTCCCCTTTATCTCCCACTTGTCTCCCGGTGCGCTCAGGGACACCAGGCGGCGAGAGAGGAAAATGGTGAAAGAGGGGGAGGGAGGGAAGAAGGGAGAGATGCATGGCTCCTCAAAAAGCATTGCTGCCTAATTACTAGCTCATTTAGATCAGCATCCACAGATATAAATAACCCAACAGCTGGCATGAGGGAGGCAGGCAACACCAAACACAACATCCCAGTCAGCTGAAAAAAGCGTCGGAATGATAATAAGTGTTTATTCTTTAGCTGACCTGACCTGTAAAAGTTATATACATCCACATTTGTGAAAGAGAATTCAAAGATGTTTTACGGCATTGAAACGTAAAGACGTTTTTCTAGAGATGAGTTTTATTACATAGTTTTAAAGAGATAGTTTGGATTTTTGTGGTTAGAACAGAATAAGCTTTTATTTGTTTGGCAGTGGCCATTACAGGTGTGTGTCAATATTCCCACCAATGTAAATAAAAACAACAAAATATAAATAAAAACACCATTAAAAAGGAAACATAATTAAAACCACAGTTGAATACGTTTGTTCACGCGATAAGTCACTGAAAACATGCTGCGCCTGCGTCCTCCTTGCACTTCCTGTTGTCTTCTTCGTGTTTTCAGCAAGTAGTAACAGTCGGTTGTTGATCATGTGACTCGTGTGATGTGAAAAAAGTGTTTCCATTTGAGCTGTGGGAAATAAATCTGTTTTGATGAAGCTGAAAAACCATTTTATTAAAAAACACAATTTTTTTTTATTTTTTTTTATTTTTGAAATTGCCATGTTTCCAGAAAACTAATTTATTTTTGCAATTCTAATTTGGATAATTTTTTGGGTAATGGAAAGGTAGCTATGGGTTGCATTTCTAGGCAAATAACACATACAGATAAACACAGATAAAACAAAAACAAATATGAAGTGAAATCTGTATCCAGGTGTGACAAAAATGCAAAGTAAAGAAATATATACTTGTGTAAAAGTAAGAAAGAAATGCTACAGTATTCAAATGCATGACATAAAATGCAGTGTACAGATTGGACTGTTCTCTATTAACGCATAAAGCAGCTTTGCACAAACATAATGGAGCTTGTTGAAATAACAGCAGCAAGTGCAAAAAACGTTTTCATTTGATTTATGTTTTATTTGTACTAGTTGTAGCATCAGCAGCGAATTAATTCTTTAAATATCTCCATTCTGGGATACATTAAAGACTTTTTGCTTAATTTAGTAACTTTCTGTTAAGTCTGCGATGTTTTATACCGAGAAATTTTACTCTTCTTCCTGTGATGTTTTTATTTGAAACTCACTGCAAAGTTCATTTGTTCAGATCAACTGAGGAGAGAAACTATCTGCTGCAGAAACAAAACAAAAATAAAAATGTGTATAGTGTCTTACAGCTGCACTAAAGAACTTTTATAAAAATATTTTTTTTTACATGTTTGTTAAAACTGTTACTCTGTCATGACAGTATAATATGAGGCAGATAATTGAGCTCCCATACCTCTTCCCTGTGGTGTTACTGCCATCTGCAGAAATACACTCCTCAGAAACAAACCAATCAGAGTCAGGAGGAGGGTCTTAGAGGTGCCAGTTATGCTTGTGTACATGCTGCCACAATGTTATACAATGATGTTACTTAATCCCATGCCACACCACACATGTGCTCTGTCTGCAACAATGAAGATTTTCTCACCTCAGCATGCTGACATGCAGAGGGTTTCTAATTTATTTCTCAAATATTTCAACAATTATTTAACCAGGTGTAGATTGTGTGTAGAGCAAACAATTTGTGACACAGGAGCGTATGACAACTGGCTTTATATATCTGACAGGATATATGATGTTCCACTGAATGTGCTTAATTTCTTCCGTTTTTACACGCTACATCGTGTGCGAGACGATGACAAAAAGTGAGACGGCCCAACAATTAACGGCTGAAATAGCAGAGAGGATCAGGCGATCCAACCACCAAGCACAAAGTAATTTGATTAAGCCCCTCCTCAGTGGTCTTGGACAAAACACGAAGGCCACTAAAACACAACAACGCCGCAAACGTGCATAAATGCCACCATATTTTTCACATTACCCTTCTTGTTGTGGTCAGTTTAAAGCATTTATGTCTTATTTTCTTCAATGAATCCTTCACAAATCCCCTCCGGTTGACTCTTAAAAACCCTAATCAGCCCTATTATGTCCACCATCTCACAAGCTTGCACAAAATCCAAGAAGGGGGAAAAAAAAAAAAAAGAAGCAATCCCCCGCGAGTCCCCGAGGAAAGACTTTAAACATTTCCATGTTTGTGTCAAAGCCCTCACAACTTCAGGGCTGCCTCTTAAGACGAGCGATTATACAGACAACTTGGGAGTGATATAATTACCTCAAACATGGCAACCCTTGTGGTGGAGCTTGTGAAGGTGATAATATATGGTAATTACCAGTTTCTGGGCCTGAATAATCTGGAAGGAATGTGTTTAAGATAAAAGCATGAAAACAACCCCGGCAGCGGTTGTACAGGCACGGCGTCGTGTTTGTACTGGAGAGGAAGACAATGGCTGTAAACATTTAAGAAATGGTAATGAGATAAGTACTGTATCCCTTCCGGAGAACACATGTATTTTATTTTCCTCCGCGCTTAATGGCACTCGGAAGAAAAGGAATTAACAACGGAGAGATTCGAATCTTTAGCCCTAGAAACCGAATAAATAAAATGGCTGTCTAGGTGGCTTTAATTGGGTTTTAATTGTAAGTGAAAGCTCATTGCTAATTCGCTCCTTAGTCTCTGCATATTTGTTTATTCCAGCCCAAAATACTATTAAGTGTCAGTAACATTTATTAAAGTCTTAACATGAATCCCAGGGAGACGTGTAAAATGAAATCATCGTGTGGCGCTAATTCTTCATTTTGAGAACAAGGCAGTCGATACGAGCCGGATTTGGATGTTTGAGTTATTGCTATGTTTGACTTTTCATGTTTTGAAGTTTAATAGCCAAAAGTTACGTTTTAAGAGATTCTGTGGTAAATAAATATTTTTCTGTAACTTCTCTTGATCAAATTAAGTTTTTAAGTTCTTATATGTCAGCTTCTTACGGTAATTTATTGCTTCTAAAATTTTTTGCGGTATTATTTAAGCCTACTTCAAAGCGCCGCAGCTCAATTATGAGTTTAGTTTAGCTGAATTGTTCTTGTAGGCCAATATTTACAACACCTTCAACTTCTGTGCGTTGGACCCAAATGTAACTCTTTTAACTCTGGTTATATGAATATACAATGAAAACCAGATGTTTACATACACTGTAAAAAAATTTTTTTTACATTTTTAATAAATAAGACTAACCTTTTCCTGTTTTAGGTCAGCTAGGATAATGAACAAAAACCTCAGAAGAAGACATGAGCGAAACGTCCTTCTTAACTTCCTTCCATTGTAAACAAAAATGGAGTAGCATCAGATTTTAGCGAATGTTGGATTTCTCTCTTGTTTTTGGCTAAAGACCACAAGCTATTTCTCCCACTGTAGACTCTCTGTAGACTTTGTTTGTTTTGGTTGTATTTACCCAGAATGCACTGAGCTATAGTAGTCCCCGATCCGCCTGGCATTCACATATAGGTTCAAATCGCCCGAGGGTTCGAACTGACACGTCGGTTTATAGGTGGACCGGAGTTTATTTGTTTTGCTTCACATCAGAATTTGATGATGCATTCACGCCTCCCCGAACAAACCAAACATTCTCGGCAAACAAACTAAAATTTGATGAAAGTGGACTAAACAGGGCTGGTGAGAATTCACCTCAAAAATGATACTAATCCTAAAATAGAGCTTAAGGACTACATAAGTTATGCATATCTGCCTATTTCAGCCTGAAATAGCACTAAGTGACATTTCCTCCTGTCCAATGTGTTAAAGTCTTAACAAGAATCCCAATGAGACGTGTAAAATTAAATCTTTGTGCTCATCTCCAAATGAATTGCTCTTTTTTTCTGAAATGAACTGAACCTAAACTGAAATGAACTTGGATTCTTCTCTCAATTAAGTGTTGAATTTAATCACCAGCTCAGATGCAAGTGGCGACAGTTAAATCTTTGTCCTGTTAGACAAACCTTCGCAGGAGAAGAGGAAGGCTCAGACCGAACCTCCCAGAGCGAGCGACAGCGAAACGTCGTTTTTCAAAAAGGTATTCATCCAGTCCTCAGCTCCCTGTGCGAAACAGAGGAGCGACACAGTGGGATCCGCCCTCGCTCCACGTCTCTCTTTGCAGGTATTTGGCAGCAGATGACGGCCACTGAACTCGCGAAGAGGGAACCAAAAACACTGCGGCTCTGTGCTGGAGAAACAATGGGCGGCTTTTTAACTGAGCGCGATGAAAGACTAGAGCAAGGAAAGGCGATCTTGATGTTTCAGACATGACAAACGGAATAGGAAAAATTCAGCCAGACATTTTTTATATTTTTAGGATGCTAATATCAATCACATTAAGCTACAATTAAAAATGATCTTCCTTCATTTCACAAGTTTTCCGGTCTTGTACAAGTTATCACAGTTAAATACAAATAATATGTCAGTAAAACTAAAGAAATTAGCTTGTATGTGGTAATAAAAAAATATATGGTAATTTCCATCTAAAAGGCTTAGGTAAAGAGTTACCTGCTACAGGTGACCTGCTTATGACCTTTTAACTGAACCTCACTTAGAAACAAATCCTGAACGTTTTCCAACATATTCCTGCACCATTTTTTTATTTTTTTTATTTCAACCACATTTTACATTTTATGTTTGGCTCCTCTTGGATTTTAATAGCCGCTCGCATCTCATAAAACGAACCGACTTGTAAGCACACAGCTCCACTTGTGTTACTAATTTCCCGCATTTCTGAACGCAGCAGGATGGAAGGACTCGGGGAATAGGAGACGTTAGGAGTGGGCGGCCCCCCGTCCGTTGTAAGAAACTCCAGTGAGGGGTGTTCGCCATATGCTCTCGGGGCTCCGAGGGAAGAACGCTCGGAGGATAAAAGTGAGCGGAGCAGCAACGGGCCCTCCATCAGGACGTTCAAAGCCTCCGTATGAAAATGACTGTGTACATCTTTCTGCCGAGGCCAAATTTAGATCAAAGGCAACCCCAGGCGGAGGAGGAGGGAGGAGGGAGGAGGGAAGAGAGCGAAGCTGGTTTGGGGCAGACTGGGAGTTGTGCATGAAATGGAACTTTGTGCAATGTGATGAGCAAATCAGTCGATGCATGGGGGGGAATGGTAATAATAACAATAAGTAGAGAAATTTGTCAAATTATTTCATCGCCCAAAATTGAGCTGTTAACTTGATAGGGCTTCATGCTGGGTGAAATTAAGTTGTCTTTTTCAGGTCACCGCGCTGGCGGCGTTTGCGGCGCCGTCTCTGGACAGGGATTGCGTTCAAAGAAGCAGGCAGTCGACACAAGTTAGCTTTTGATGTTTGAGTGATGTCCGTGTGTGATTGTTGTTGTTTGTTTCCGTCGTGAAGCCTGACGGGCTAAAATTACATTTTTTTTAAAAGGGTATTTTGGTTGTAAATATTTAGATTCCTTTTTCTGAAACTTCAATTGTCCAAACATATTTTTTATTTATTGCTTCTAAATTTCTGCAATATTATTTAAGCCTAACTTCAAACCACATGGCTCATTTATGAGCCACGTCTAGTTACATTTTTCTTGTAAGCCAATATTTACAACACTTTCATCTTCTGTGTATTAGACCCAAATGTGACGCCTTCAAAGCCGGTTCCATGAATATACAGTGGAAACCAGATGACTACATACACTGTATCACTGACTGACTTTATATAAGGCTAAACTTTTCCTGTTTCAGGTCGGTTAGGATTAGTAAAAGTATTTATATTAGTGAAATGCAAAATAATAATAGAGATCTTTTTTTTTTGTATGTTTCTTTTTTATAATTTTTTCGAATTCAGAAGTTTAACAGAGTCAGGATGGTCGGCCATCTTGCTCACACAGAACCTTGTAGTTCTGGTTTCAATGTGACGGAAATCATTGCTTTGCGATGGGTGCTATCAAAACGTGGTAAGTTATTTTATATGATTAGAGTAACTGTTCGTTTGGGAGACTTAATTGTGCAATCAAATAACATAATTAGTTTATTTTGATCATTTTCTGGACCTACCATTATATTTGGGCGTTGAACCTGATCTGGTATATTTTTATTGTAAAACCAGGCAAAAATAAAGTCCATGGTCAGAAGATAAATGTCTTCTTTAAAGCGCTATGAAACATTAAATCTCAAAATGTACCATATCGAAAGGCATAAGCTTGAATGCATATCTACGGTGACTTACCTCCTTTATAAAAGCTAATATGTATCACGATGACTGATTGAGGTTTTAGGTAAAAGTTGAAGGAAACAAAGTAAAGTCCCCAGAATCCTGCTCTTATCGAGATAGCAATATCTATAGTAGTAAGTTATTTGTTTGCACTTCTGATGGTCTGGAGCTCATTCAATTTAAAACCGGTGGGATATGCTAACATGGTCCCAGTTAGCACATCCCACTGGTTTTCTAGCTTTCAACTGGAACATGGTTGACCTAGCTAACCATGCCAAATCCACTTCCTGGCTCATTAAGAGTGAAACAAAAAGCCACCAGCACTTGTAGTTTTTCTAAACTGGGGATTCTAAAAATGATGTGATATTCTTCAAAGATCAGTTCTTGCTTGACCAACGTTCAGACCTATTAATGTACTTAATTAGATAAGTATTTTCCTAATTAATAAACTCTCCTCCACTCGCTACCAGTGAAAGTATTTTAAGCACCAGCTTTGTGACTTGCACCACAGTTTGACATATTTGGATCTGCAGCATCACATATTAATGACAAGCACCATATTCTACTTTTTACAAAAATAAATTCATGATTATGTTTTCCTTAAGAGCAGCGTTTTTTTTGTTTTGTTTTTTTTTTTAGATCTGTTGCATGGATACTCGGTAGATCTTTCCCTGCTTTTCTTTATTTTTTTTGTCATGTTCCCCTCTCTCCCTCCCTCCCCGTCTCCTCGCACTGCGCTGTGCATCCTGCCCCTCCAGAGAGGAGGGTCACCTGCTGCAGTCCTGCTCTGTGCCATCTGGCTGACTTCCTGTCATACTTACCCCAGGAGAGAGAGGCTCTGCAGGGCAACACACATGGAGAAATCCCCCTCCACGGCGTCTTTCCCTCCTCCACCGCATCCAGGGCGCCGCGCACCTGAGCAGAGAGGATGAGAGAAGCACACGAACAGACGACAGCGTGGAGCAGAAAAGTCCACGCGGGAGAGAGAGAGAGAAAGACAAAGAGACGGAGAAGAAAAGCGCCAGACGAGGCCAGAAGGCGAAACGGGAAAGGAGAAAGTCAGAGAACGGCGCGCGCTGCCAATGCGGAGGAATTCTCTGCTGATTTAAAGGAAAACAGGAAAATCAAGTAGTTCCTCGTTCCTTGTGGTTTGGGGTTTGATTTTCGTGATAGTGACAAATTACATTTTTCCAAAACCAAAACATCAGAGGCCAGTTTTTATGTTATTATATACGTTGGAACATCAGAATAAAGTGGAAGCAGCAGCAGAGCAGCCTCCTGGTTTCCCTTTAATCAGTGAAAGATTGTTGAGGTTCAGATTTTGTTGGGTTTTTTTTTTTTTTTTATCATCATCAATGTAGAAATTTCAGAAACATCGTCAAAAGAATTTGCGGTTCAGCTCCCAACGCGGCTCTTTCCCTCCCAACCCTCTGAGCTCAGCACTCTTTTGTTTCCCACATTCGCACCTTCGTCGCACACTCCTCCGTCTCGCAACGAGACGCGAAAGCGCCGCACGTGACAGATTAATCTTAATGTCCTACCCGTGGTCTTGCATATTCATATAAATATAACATGACTGCCGCTCACATTTGAATTTATCGGCTTTCCTCCTCTGCAAATTAGGGCGACTCCAATTGATGAATATTTTAGCACATGTGCACTCTGCGGGACATTTATCATCGGCTTTGCTATTATAAACAGAATAAATGAGCAGTCAGAGTGGGTTGCTGAGTGCAGAAACGCCGCCTCTCTCCACCTTCTTTGCCTTTGTGCCCCTCCAGACTTGCCACAGGTCTGAAAAATGGCTCTCTCCTTGAGGCCACCCCCTCTCCTCTGCCGCCCCCCTCCCCCACCCCCCACCCATTTTTTAAGTTACGTGACCCGGCACATATGGATCAGTTTACCATAACACCATATATTTCCCTTAAATGGCCAATACGCTGATGATAACGGAGAGGTCTCGAAACTCAAATTTAACACCTAGAGCGGCGCTGGAGTCAACTTTAAGTTGAATCTATGCTAAGTGACGCCCTGAGGGGGTCGAGACCGAGGTTAATTGGATCTACTAAAATTATGATATTTCATTACAGACATTAAGTTTTAGAGGTTAGCCTGAAAAAAAAAAAAAAACATAAGCGTTGCTTGACTTCTAGATTTCATTCTTTTCATCTTTGTTACAAAGGCAACCAATGCCACCCACATTTTGACTTTTCAAGAGACTCTCTTTTAAAAGGCAATACTTGAAATGTTCGTGTGGTGTAAATCCAGACTGCTTAGTTCTGGATGCTAAAAGCTAGTGGCCAGTCTGAGATGGTCCTAGACCCAGGTGGACGTTTACCATCTTGAGACAACTCTAATGAGAATTTCAACATTTGTGACGCTTTCAACTATTGTGGTTCGCTTTCAAAATGCATCGTCTCAAATGATCAAACCTTCTGAATAACCTACTTACTGTTGGCCTGTGGTGGCGCTGCTCCGTGAACTACTGAAGGGAACGACCCCAAAACCTCACAAGAAGAAACTAAGCAAAATTTCTTTCTTGACAAAATGTAAACAAAATTGGAGTGGAGTCGGATTTTGGCGGCCGTAACATTTCTCTGGGGTTTTTGCTAGAATACTACAAGCTATTTCTCATGCTAGCGCTACACTCTCACGTTTGTTATGGTTGTATTTACCCAGAATGCTCTGCGCTGGGTATACCGCTTCCTGCTTTTTGGAGCTGTCTCCTCTCTGGTTGGTTTTTACGTATCATAATGAAAACCTTCCTCCAGAGTTCACTTACACCAAACCAAGTCCTAAGTTTAAAGGCGTACTGGAGTTTGCTGTTTTGGTCCGGATCAGAGCTCGATTTGTGCGTTTACGCCGTCCCAAACCAAACTGACTTTCTGTCCAAATGAACTAGAGTTTGATTAAAGTGGACTTAACAGCGCTGGTGTGAATGCACATAAAACGTCATAGTGGTTTATCCAAATACTGTTGTATTGAACCGTTACATGGTAACATCTGTGTAGTGCTCTTCCAGTCATACTGTCCACTCAAAGTGCTTTACAGTAGAGCTACACTCACAAGCACACTTACATACTGATATACACAGCAAAAGGCAATTTGGGGTTAACCCTGTGTCAATCGGCTGATTGATAGTACATCAACATATTTTGAACAATTGTACAGAAGAGGACGTTATATTGGAAACGGTCGTCGGGGGCGGTGGGTCTTCAATCGTCTACCCAGGTGAAACATATGCTGAGGACATTTAAAAGTAAAGCAGGTTAAAAAATAAATAAAAAAAAAGAAAAGAAACAGCTTAACTGAATACTATTTTATTGATTTTCATAGTTTGTATGTAATTACTCTGGCTGTAAGGCTTTACATGTTTTGTCCTCACAGGAAACCATTGATTTGGCACCATCTGCTACCTCCATTTCCTCAGTAAATAATCATCGGCTCCTGTCTAAATAACTGCTGCTGTCTATCTACAGGCCCATAAAATAGTGTTTTTATCACCATTTTGCGGTTCACTTCTGGCACTTTAAGACCAACGGGGTAACTTCTGCCTCCAGGACCATCTTATCTGGACCTGCACTAAATCAAAAGCCGGGGAGAATTCTGAATTGCAGGTGAGATTAAAAAACACTTAAATGCTTAGCTAAGTTGCTTATGTCCAAACTTTTTTTTAGTATTTGCTTACAGTAAACTTTTGCGGCGATGTCCAATCAGTTCCATTTTTAACAACATATTTGACCAATCAGTCATGAGATGCTATTTAACAGGAAATATCTGGGTGATGATCGCTTTTTGTTCTTGGCCACTTCCTACTTTTGCAGTGTTTCTGCTTTCATATCCAACTTTTACTGCTTTGAAAAGGAGTCATCTTCCAGTGGGGCGTATCTTACAGACCGTATAGCAGTCGTCAACTCAGACACACTTTGGTGAATTTTCCATCATCTTCTTATAGCATATTGGAAGGACATTTTGTCATGTGGCTCAAATGAAATATCTACCCGAAGGAGAGTTTTTTTTTGTTTGTTTGTTTTTTTGGTTTAATCAGGTTTCAAAATATCAGAAATGTTATTTTAGAAAAATTCACTGAAATGGGAATCCTCCTAACTCTGTGATCACTTCTTCCTTGTTGTAATCTCAGCCCTCTACTGCTTAAGCAGAGCGCAGTTGGATGCCCTTTAGCGCTTCTTTTTTCATTATCCTGTTTATTTTATTTTTTTTCTTGTGTCCTCATGTGACCAGAAACTTTTCCTTGGATTCCTTTCAGGAAGACGCCAGACCTCCTCGGGCTCTGCCTCCAAACGCTGCAGCTGAAGCCAACAGCTCTTGACAACGCAGAGCTTCACATTGTTTCAAGCGCGTTTGCTCACAGTCCCGGGCCTTGGCAGATTATTGTGAAATGGGCGAAATCCCAGCTTGGCGAAGCTTGGCACGGTAACCCGGGATCCTGGAAGCCTTCCATTTCAGAGAGCTCCGCCACATGCTTACTGTCACCCGCGAGGCACCGCGAGCCCAGAGGGGGTCTTGACAGGATGGGTGTGTTTGGGGGCGTTGTTGTTCTAAACATTGGGATGCACCCTTTACATACAAACACCGGAGATGTATCATCAGAGACCATCAGGGGTGATTATTATTTATGCCGACACTTTTGTGAGTTTAGCTTTTATCCTCGCACAACTGGCAGCTGCCCAGTGAATCGTCCCCTGGAACCACAGCCATGATCAGCCTCCGCTACCTCACAACGTCCACGGACACACACACACACACACACACACACACACACTCGCTCTCGTTGCTGTCTACGCCCCGGTATATCCCTTGGCATGTTCGCTCCTCCTTCATAAACACTAGCAGCTGCTTGGGCAATTAGCCATTAGCTCTTTACTTTTTACTATAATACCCAGTCCTCAGAAATCCCCACAATTAGCTCCTTAATTGCCTCTAAACAACCCAGGCGTAACCAATAAATAGAAGAAGGGGGTAGGCAGTTGGGGAGGTGAAAAGACAGACTTATGGGAATGAAACATATCGGCTTGGAAAGTATACATAAAAGCCTCATTTCTCCGTCGGCCTCGCTCAGCCTATGGCGGAATTTTGGTTTCCCTGCCCGGCCCCCTCCCCGCTTTCTCTGCTTCGACACAGTCGTGGAATGAAAAAGCTCACAGAGGAGAAAGAGAGCAAGGAAGAAGGAAAAAAAAAAAAGAAGAAAACACGAGGCAGGCTGATGGCTCATATTCAGATTCAAGCTGACATATCCATGCCCTTTATGCTGTGGTCTAACTATCACTTCTGAGAAATGCTAACATTCAGTGTGACAGAGGGTGTTACTGTGACTTTTCGGCGGGCGGGCAGGGGACGGTGCCCCTCGGGTGTGGATTTTTCTTTTTTTTTTTTTTTTTTGCGACGTGATATGACACAGCTTGCTTCACGGAGCAATGGGGATACCCCCAAGATTAGCTGAATGCATTAAGGGGAGGCATAAAAACGTGGCTAACTGTTGATTAAATCACTGTTACATCCATTCTGGCGGTTCCAGTTAACCTCTTTAACATTGACAGCAGCTACGCCGCTAACATGACAATGGCCTCCAGGCAGAAATGTGCCGTTTGGTCTCGACTGTACCACAATGGCTGTGTTTTTAAGAAAGAATAAGTTTTCTCTTAAAAAGGTGAGAGTGCAGAAACTAATTCGTTAGTAAAAATATTTATCACGTTGGATTTTATACATGTTAGTGACACTGTTGAAAATAGGAATATTTTCCGAGCTCTTAAATGAAACACAAAGTCTTGATTTTGACATTAAAGATCTTATTTTGAGCTTTTATAGCACAAATGTTGTATTTCTCACATTTATGAGAGTTTGATATGTTCTATTTATGAATCCTAAATGAAACTTTTTTTGTCTTATTTATCTTAGGTACCGTGCTTTTTGATTTCAGGCATGGTATTTATAACTTACATATGTTCCGGTTAAAAATACATTTCTATAATTAATTGGTGATTTGCTGTACACAGCCAGTGTTTAATTTGCCTGTTAATTGAGCATGTATAAGAATATTAGAATCACATTATTTCTATTCCCCTATTTACTGAAGTAATTAATACTACATGATACTTTGGATTTTTTTGGTAATAAAATCCCTTTCAGATCATCAATCGACAGGTTCAGCAACAGAAATATAAAATAATCAAATTAAAACTCACCTGTGATGCTGATTTTTTGTGTGTGTGTGTGTATTCATGTTATTGCAGTTTCAAAGCAATAATCAGATC
This sequence comes from Poeciliopsis turneri, assembly GCA_922788865.1. NCBI lineage: Eukaryota > Metazoa > Chordata > Actinopteri > Cyprinodontiformes > Poeciliidae > Poeciliopsis > Poeciliopsis turneri. The sequence goes on from CAKLNU010000758.1 coordinate 1,528,054, forward strand.
CAGTACATGTTCGAACACGCTTGTTATAGCTCCAAAAATCTTTACTGTTTATGATTTTCTCTCTTGAATTGTCCTAAATTTGACATTTTGAAAGGGCTGGTCTGTGCTAACAGCACGAAAACAACACATATTGGTATTAAAAGGGTAATAAATACACACAAAAAAGTGATTTGACCTTCATTCCTTATATGTGAGGTTAAAAAAAAATATTTAGGACTACTAGCCAGGGATGTACAACATATTTAGGAAGGGCTATGGGACCCTTTAGCCCATTCTTCGTAGTGCAACTGGGAAATGCCTCAACAATGACATACGTTTCCTTTCCTTTCAGCTCTTGTAAATTTGATCAACACATGTTCCTAAGTATCCGCTGCTGTTTTGGTAAAATAAGAATTATGCTTTAACTGTGGAAGTCGGGGCTCGAACACCAGGTCATCTGTTCGTAACAGTCGCTGGCGTTCTATCAAAGCAGCACGGTTGATTGGTGTCTCGGTTTCGTCGTACTGATAAACTGCTTCCAAATGAAAACAATCAAAGCAGAATCAAGTATAATCAAGGCCAGTAATTTGCCGCAGCTTGAGTGCGCACGTGGGCCCGTGTCGCCTGTTACAGACCAGTTTCACTGCAGCGCAGAATTTCAGCGGGAGATTTTATTTATTTCATTATTTATTTATTACAAAATCTGCATCCAGTTTTTCCTTGAGTGTTCCTGACTGTGTCCTCTCGTGCACAAACACAGAAACGGGTATCAAAAATATCAAAAAGGGCTGCAAGCACCATCTAGTGATTTTTTCAGGAAATTACTCTGCAGAAAGTCAGACATTCAGCTGAAATGATCCATTTTATTAGTATTAAAAATAATCATGACTTTAAAAAAAAAACGCTGAGGTCTGCAAATTTGAGAAAAAGCCAAAAAATCACTACGGTGAAACACGTGCAGTCCTTTACAAGAACCTTTTACATTTTAAATCACTTGCATAATGAAAAAACATGACATGAAACCAATAAACACCAATTAGTATAAATCTAGCACGCCAGAAAAAGAGCTTTTCACTTTCTCATGAAACAAATATTTTAGCTATTATTGTACTGAATCATAAAAGTGAATTGGCATGACATCATGAAATAACTTCATGCAAAACTCATCTTTCAGAGATGAGAAGAAGAAGATGATGATGGCACCTGTAAGAACACAGACATGTTGCAACAACAACAGCTGATTAGCAACCACTCTGTTGAAACCTTGTCAGCACAAAAGCCATTCTTCATTTGTCGCTATCGTGCTCAACTGAACTATTTTTTTATGCCAACAAAAAGTAAATAAAAGCCAAAAAATAAGTACTTCTTTGAATAAAATCCAAGACCTAACTTTTGAAAACAACAACAAAGAAAGGAAGAAAAGAAAGAAAGAAAGAAAGAAAGAAAGAAAGAAAGAAAGAAAGGACCAAACCAGATTTGTCATCACTTTTCAACACATAGCTAAGTTCTTCACCTGAAACAATAAATAATTCTTATTCATTTGTCTTCATTGAAGCGTACCGTTAACAAACCGCAACTTTAAAACTGAGGCATGCTCAATTGGGAGTTTCGTATACATGTAACAACCCTAAAAGAAACAGACCCTAAATGATCGATGTTTCATTTTTTTAGCCATTAATCATGATGATTATCTGCCTGTAGCTGATGAAAACACATTAAACATTAGAATACTACATCTGAACAACAATGTTCAGAATATTACATATGCACCATAAGTATATTTATTACCTGCTTTAAGGTTATTTTCAAAACATACTTTATTCTGATTTTTTTGTAACTGTTTTTTTAAATCTCATTTGCATCCTTTAACTAAAACCACCATCTCCAGAGAAGTTCAAAGACTAAAAATAAACTCACATTTTTGTATAAAAGGTATGAGTCAGGAGATGGGAACAAAAACATAGACGTTATTTTTATATATATTATATATTTTATATATATTGATACAAGGAAGACAGACATTGGTAATAAGAGAAAGCATGGATCTACATCAAGAATTTCATATTTTTCAAGTGCATAATGTACCGTATAGATAAAGAAAATTAGATGCTGAAAGAATATGGAATGGTGATTCAAGAAAGGATTAGGAACACTTAAGGCAATGGCAACAGTGCAATTTTACTTTCAATAGAATAGTGTGGACTTTAAAAAAAAACAAAAACGTGCATTTCAAGGGTTTTCAAAGGACGTACTTAATTTCATGTACTTTTTCAATAAGGGTTGATGTTTATTTGATGAAAGTTGACATGATGTAATCTATGTTTTGAGTACTTAAAAGTTTTACAATACGGTAAGAAAACCGATCACTTTCTTATGATCATAGCTAAAAGCCATGATGGCCATTTCCGCCATGAAAGAATACAATAAAAACTCAACAGGAAGTCATAACTACGAGTCTATTGTCATAATCATTTATGTTTATGAGAATAAAACTCCTAATTTTGAATTTCAAAGTAATAATTTTGACTTTGAAAGTCATAATTATGAGACACAAAGTAATAATTTTGACTTCCCAAATTATAATTATGAGTTAATTCTGTTTCTTTAAGCAGACTTGCTCCTGCATCTCGTAATTACGATTGAATCAAATAATTATGACTTATAAGTTTGAATTATGACTTTGTATCTTATAATTAGCATGTTTAAAGTCAAATTTATTACTTTAAAAGTTGTAATTATGACTTTCTGTTGAGCTTTTTTTTTTTCTTTTATGGCGGAAAAGGGCTTCCATGCAATACTCACTGCTTTCTGAAATTAATAATTAACAGGTTTAATGAATACTGAAAAAAAAAACATTACCCTTTTACTTCACGCTTCAAATGAGCGAAAACCTACTCGGCATCCGTAGGTTGCCGACGTCACGGGATAACAACATGGCGGCTCACTTCGAATGAATGTAAAAGACCCAAACAGAGGCTTTTTTACGCTCAGCGGGTCGCGAGCCGCGCTGTTTTCGGCCCCTGGAGACAGTTGACGGAATAATGGTAACCCGAGCCGTTGCTGTGACCGTGAGCCATGTCGGAGCCGGGGACAGAAGCTGCTGCCTGCGGCTCTGAGTTCTCCGACCTGTGGAGGAAGATCTCTGAAGTCGACCGCGGCAAACGGCAGGCAAGGAGAGGCACGCAGCGGATGCTAGCCACGGCAGCTTCTCCTGGAAATAACGGCGAGGAGGAGAAAAGTAGTTCCGGTTCGTGCTGGTTAAATCAGACGTGTTGAAGTTTCGGACACGTCCTAAGTTGAATCCTTAATACTTACACGAAATTAGCCTCAGTAATAGTCGCTGTTATCTGTACCTGCGCACAGATCTGCGGAGTCCTCGGCTCCGAGGCAGCAGCAGCAGATTCGTTGGCTCTAACGTGACAGAGTCTCCAGGAGATGTGGAACCTTCACAGGACATTTTCTGGGACGGCGCATCCCCAACGCACACTGGTGACGAGTCCATGCTGTTTGTCTGACTGGATGCATCATGTTCACACATGATGCTCTGATCATGTGTGAAACATACTGTCAACAAAGTGCAGTAACAGCAAAAAAGAAGCTTCACGTTTTTTTTTTTTCTTACAAAGTAGATTCGTGCACTCAAATAAAGTTTTAGTTTCTTGTAGGATGTGTTTCAGTGTTTAGTTAATCTACTGCATATCCATCTTAAAACCTATTGCCCTCCTTTTTATTAGTATTAGTTGTTGATAAAGTGACTTTATTTTGGTAGTATTGTATTGATGTTAAAAATGACTATTTATTACTTATTTTTTTAGGTAACTGTATGGCTGTGACTGTGTGGCACTGTATTAATAATGCCATTTCTGACAATATGGTCAGTTTTTGTTTTTTTAACATCATTAATTGGACTTTTTAGAAACAATGGATCAAAATTCATATAAGAACTTTTTCATTAATAAATGTTAAACGACATGATACATGCCCAACGCTATTGGGAGGGAGGTTCACTGTACAGCTCGGCTCATGTTGATCAGATATGATCGCATTGCTTCTATCTCCCTCTTGTCCCTCTAGGTCAAGGTTACAGGAACACCAGAGCTGTGAAAATCTCTGATATCGTCAACCGCATTGCTCCGAAGGTCAGTGGTTTCATCCTCACCTTCGTCGCTGCTGTCATCCTCAATCTGAAAAACTTCTGAGGTTTTGTTTCCCTTCAATGTGCGTCTGTTAAAGAATACAAAACCCAAAGTGACCGAACCCTCGCTGCTGCACTGGCTCGACGATGGTGCGATCCCTTACACCCCTGACGTTCCGAAGCAACGGGTCCGGAAAAGGTCTTCCAGGTGTGAAATTCCAAAAGCACTCTCTTGTCTCAAACCGTGTTTTCACCTAGAGAAGCTAATTCTTCTTACCGCTTGATAATTGTTTCACCCCAAACAGACAGAGACGTGTGGAGGATCTCATGAAACTTGCCAAGCAGTTTGACAAAAACATGCAACAAGATGAGGAGACTTCTGTCCAACAGAACACCGTCGCCGGTAAACTTCGTGACACCGCCGACGTCTCTGAAAGCAACGTCAACGGACCGAGGTGTCCATCTTTGTCGGAACAAGCGGAGGCAGAGCTTCGGGCTCTGTTTGACTCGTCCACCCAGGGAATCAGCGGCAGGTTGAGCGAAGGCTCGGTCTCTTCGCAAGACAGACAGGACCTCGTCGAGACTTTAGCCTTCATTGACCAGAGACAGTCAGAACCCAAACCAGCTGATAAGCACTCTACAAATAACTTGGTTGACTTTGAGGATGACTGGGACAATGACGACCTCCTCAATGACTCCTTGATCCTGGCACTGACGCAAGATCCAAGCAATCCTCCTCAGACCTCAGCAAAGTCTCACACCAACACTACAGAGTTGGCTTCTGCTCTCCAGTCAACTGCGAGTAAGAAGCCGGAGAACCCGTGTAAAACGAGTTTCGGTTTGCTGCAGGACCTGTGCCCCAAAACAAAAACTAGAAATCGTAGCACTTTTAAGTTGGAATCCAACCCTCACTTTCGAACCATACTGGATAAGGAAGCTGCAAAGTCCAGTTCCACTGCTGTACAACCCAAACCGAAGAGCGCAGAGCAGAAACCTGCTGCCACAAAGACGGACTCCCATCCCCGAGGTGAAAAAGTCGCTAATGGGGTGAAGTTTTTTCTGCAGGCCTCTTCGGTTAAAGACGTTTCGGACGGCTTATGGGACGACGGCGATGACGACGCCCTCCTCTATCAGGTGTGTGACAACGTGGAGAGGGTTTCCAACAGCCAGCCGGATGAAGCGGCTCCAAAAATCTGTGATGGACAAAAATCGAAAGGGCATGTAGACGGACGCCAGAACACGAGAAACCGTCATTTCAATGCCGAATCGTCTGGGACTTCTGGTGTCGGCGCGAACAGACGATCATCGGGTTCTTTCGTTCGTTCCAACTCGCTGCCGTTGACTTCCTGTTACACTGGAAACTTCCAAGGATGGAACGTTCCTCTGAAAGGCGGCAACAACAACTCGGGGATTTCTCAAAGCCGCCCGGGTAGCCAAGGTGGTCCGGGTGGGGATTTCTCCCATGGCAACGTGGCTATGAAGCCTCATCCAGCGATGACCAGAGTCGCCCAGAACTCCATGTCCCAGCATGCAGCATTCAAGAGGAACGTGTCTGACTCAGCCATCACAAACAACAAAGGTAAGATAGTAGAATAAAATAAGAACTGCACAAATTAACTAAAGAAGACAGTTTCGATTCACTATTATATATAATTACTGTTATTACTTATATCTTGTGATAGCAGTCAACTTGAGGTATTTCTATCATGTTTTCTAATTTCCAAAGTGTGGTGCTGGAAAAGATTAAATCTTAAATTGAAAATGCTTGAAAAGTGCTTGAATTTCACTGTGGGAAAAGTATACAAACCCTGGATGCAAGTCACACTTTTTAGATATTTTTTTCTAGAAACCATTATTGTCCTTTCCGCTTTCTATTCTGAACTTTGTGTTGGATTGTCTCAGAAAACCTCAATGACGCACATTAATCCTTGTAGTCGTTAAAATGAAAATAAGGTCAAATAAAGCACTGCTGATCACAAATCAGTCATAAAGCCAATTCTTTTATTACATTTATCGTGGTCTTTTTTTTTTTTTTTTCTCACCTGATTGTGTCCTTCTGTTCTGGTTCCAGTTTTTGTCACCAGTCAGACCGCAGGGAAATGCTCTGCGGCGGAGATCGAGAGGAAGAAGCAGGAGGCTTTGGCCCGGAGGCGGCTGAGAATGCAAAACGCTTCGAAACCTTAGAGGAGATCCATCCCGACTGACAAAAACGTCTCGTGATAAGCTGATTGCCTGCAAGCAATAATCATGCTGAGAATCAGATTATCATTTCAAACCAGCAGCGGCCTTACTTTCTGTCAACTAAAATAGTTCCGGTTAAAGAAAAGATGTAGAGCTGCTCAGACAAAATGATTTGACAGTGACTTGAAGAATAGTTTAATTCCTTGACTCTTAACATGTTTCTGGGTGGGAAAAACTTGATATTTTACTAAGACTGGTCCTACTTGTTATTTGAGCTTGTTTCAGTCTCACGTTGATTTTGTTCAGATTTGAAGAATTGCACCTCGTAGTTACGTCTTGTTTTATACTATAAATTTATAAAAGCTAAAATGCAGAGTTAAGATAATGGTATCCTTTATGCTGTACAGTTAAAAATTTGTGGATGTTTTCTATTGTCTGAGTGACTGAAGCTGTTCTGGTTCATGTTTTATGAGTCAACAGTCAAGACTTTGATGACTTTAGCAGAATCAGCGTTTTGAACATTGCTGTAGCAGACGCTAGCGGAAAATCTGTAGCCAATGTGTGATCTATTTTCAACCTTGAAGTAAGTTTACGCTGATGAGACTGATTGTCAGAAGAACATTTTTGAATAAATCTTGATGTGACACTTTTTTTTTTCTTTCCACAGATCTCAACCAAATATTGTGCAAAATCTGTGTAGACAGCTGAATCTGTGATTTTTCTTTTTAACACTGCACTTCCTGAAAGTTTTTTCACAATCAAAAGCAAACAATGAAAACATTGAGTCATTTGTTGTTGTTTTTTTCAATTTATCACATATAATCCCAATAAAATACACTGATATTTGTGCATGTAGTTCAATATGCTTTTGACTACTTTTGCAAGGCACTGTTCTCTCACACTTTGTGCAATTAACTTCAGTTTGAAGCAGCAATTCCCCTGTGTTTATTTTCACATTTTAAATTTATGGCCACGTGTTAAGTCACACGTTTAAAGCGATTAAAATAACCTCTGAATTAAAATTTTGGAATAAAAGCAAAAAAAAAAAAAACACAAGACACTAAAAGTTTTGGCGTACAAATTTTATTCACTTCTGAGTTTGAAGTCACATAGCACTTGTTCATTCAACCCTATTCTTAATTTTATTCTCTAGCACTAGACTGCGTGTTTGTTTTGGTTGTATTTACCCAGAATGCCCTGCTCTACAGCCCACTTCCTGCTTTTGGAGCGCTCGCTGCTCCGCTTGGCATTTACATCCGTTCAATTCAGTTCACTTAAACCGAACAGATACCAGGATTTTTAGGCAGATCAGAGTTCGATTCACACCTCCCCCAAATGAACCAGACTTTCCAGGCAAACGAAACAAAGTTTATTTAAAGCGGACTAAAGAGGATCGGTGTGAGTGCACCCTAAGAAACGCCCCCAGAATTGATCAAAACCATGTTAAAAGCTTAAAAACAAGCCTAACTTTGAAAGGCAATGAGAGAAATCTCATTGAAAATAAGGTATTATACGATTATACTATTTTCCTTCCGACTGAAAAGTCGAAGAAGTCACTTTGGAAATAAAAACCCAGGTGCAGTTTCAGCTGTTTGGATGTCGTCCATATTTTCAGGCTGCGTCGCTCCTGTCGGGATCCCACCAGCTGCTCGGGATCTGGAGGCATCGCTCCCCTCACGGCGCTCATTGGCTCCCATTTACCCCGACCTCTGCGTATTGTGGAGCTGCTGACAGGTCAAGTAGTCATCATGGCCTTATTTCACAAAAACAACTCAAATCCGTTTTCAACAAGCTGCTGTTGGAAACGTATTGCGGACGTCAGGCGCCGCCTCAGCGTGGGGAATATTATTGTTACGCGGCAGGAGGGATTATTTTAATATGAGGGCTAATTTGTCTTATCATTACACTCACCTGCTGTTTCCAAGGAGGGGAGGACAATGTTGGTCTTTGTGATCCCGGGATAATTCGTCAGTGTTCCTCCCTCAGAGCCATTCCCTCTGCTTTACACGCCTGTTAGAGCTTGCAGGTGTGTGTCAGAGAGAAAGAGGGAGAGAGAGAGAGAGAGTCGGGTGGTCTGCAGGTGTGTGTGTGTGTGTTTGATTATTTATTCCTCCTCTGCCCCTATGTGTTTCCCCCTCTCCAACCCCAGTCTGATTGTAAATCAGATGGCAGGGCAATTTGGCAACAGTATAAAGGCCCCCCTGTTTTTTTTTTTTTCTTTTTTCTTTTTTTTTTCTCCTTTTTCTTTTTATGACTATGATTATGGTTATGATGATGACTAGCGTATTTATTTCAAACTATTTGATGAAACCCCTGGCTAAAGCTAGCAGGTGTTGAGCAGGGACAATATCGCGCTCGCTGAAGGATCCCTGTGATGTCGCTGCTCTCAGAGCGAAGCGTCAGGCGGCGAGCAGAAGAAAGGCTCGTTTCAAGGGCCCATGTTACACGGGAGCAATTTCTGATGATCGGATAGGAGCGGAGCGGCACAACGTTCCCCTTTGTCGGAAAAAAAAAAGAAGAAAAAAAAAGAATGATTTATGGCTGTTAGTTGGGCATACGGCAGTAATTGCCGCAGTTACAATTATGTTACCATAGCACCTGTTCAAACTGTCTATTCTTGTGTGGATGTTTTCGTTTTGCAGCAGAGCAGAGTTTGCAAGCTTTGAATTTTATATGCGGAGACATTAAACGGCGTCGGGAACGTAGGGGCCCTCGGAGAGAGGTCTGGGAGCAATTTCTGGGTAAATGGGAGCGTGTGATGGGCAGATTAGTGTTGTGTCATCTGATATGCAAAGAAAACAACGTGGAACATTTCCCCCAAACGCGAACGGTGGAAGCGGCCTTTTCAGCGAGTACAATAAATATACGGAAACGTGGTTTGAAAAATACGGCCGAGGAAGAAGGAGTTGGCGGCTATTTGGAAAATCGGCGCCGCTCGGCAAAACAAAAACATTCCGTTCCTCGACCTCCGTTGTGAAAATATTGACTTAAAAATATCACAAAACTTGACACAACCAAATTGTGTTCGCTGGAACCTGGAATCACCAAAGACCCAGAACTCCGAGCTCCTCAATACTTAATGTTATTGAGAAATAGAAAACAGTAGACTTGGAAAAACATGGGCTGAAGATCTCATTTTTTGGAGTGATTGTCTAAATTTACAGAGTATAAGATCCTTGGCTAAAGCTAACAGCTGTTAGCTAACAAATGTGGCTGAGTAAAAGAAGTTAATGGTTATTTTGAAATGAGCACTGCTCTTCAAACAGTGCTGTTAGCTAAAGCTAGCTTTAGCTTTAGCTGCGGCTACTGTTCTCCCCGTGAGAACAGTATTTTTTTCCAAAAATAAAAAAAACTTTTCGTCAGCAGAGAGATCCTTTCTCTTTCCCATGTTGCTTGAAACTTGTGGCTTGCTTAATAATGTGGAACATCCTTCTGAAGTAGATTTCCTTTATTTGAGCTCACCAGACGAACTAATCAGCCCAGCGCTCTGAAATTACAGTGACTCAAAGGGCCCTGACACACAATACCATCTATAGATTTAATAGCACAACAACAAAACATGTCATCTTTATGACACTTAAATCCAGTTTGCGTAATAATTTGCAACACGGTGACATTTTGGAGATCGATATGAGGTGGAAGTTTCTGGAGACATCTGCTGTTTCACTAAAGGAAAACAAAGCAAAACTAAACGCATGTTTAAAGCACTGACCAGCCAGTAGAGACAACTCCTCTAATAGCTTTCCCATGCAGAGAGACTAAACACAGCTTTACAGAGCAACAAGATTACCTTCCCAGAATACAACTAACACACACACACACACATCACAAATATATCAGCATGAGTTTTTTTTTTCACTCTTCCTTGCTCTCTAACTTTGGCTCCCTTATCAGCGTGTCTATCTGCGCCATTTCTGCCTCCCACACACACACACACACACATGCACACACGCAAACAGGCCGAGCGCAGGAGGTTTTTGCACAACTATGGCAGCAGCCTGTCAGCAGCGTAAATGACCTGTGAAGAGTTTCACGGTGCGTGTCATTAGGCAGCTTTAGATTTGTTTCAACAGAGCTTTACCTGCGGGCTTCATTCATGGGCCCCCAGGTATGACTGCCTTCCTCACGGGGGCCGGAGAGCAGGGGGTGACATGGCGGGCTGGGAGGGGTCTGGATTTCCACAGAAGCGACTAAACGAAGGCCAGTGAGTGGAGAACCGAGCCGGTTTCGAGAAGGACAGCGATTTATTTAGGACGACCTCTGAGCCAAACTTTATAAAGGGGTAACAGGGCAGTTGCCCAGGGCCAGGAGTAGATAAAACCTACGCAATCAAACACCCCAAACCCCTTCTGAAAGACGTTCAAACTGTGAAGAGGAAGTAAAATTATGCATTTTGTCTTTTTTTTTTTTTTTTACAAAGAAAAGTCTGAAAAGTGTGGTGTGTACCTATATTTAGCTTACTTCATTTAATACTCCTAAATAAAGTGCAGCTAGCCCTCTGAAGTAAATAACTTGTGTTGTGGGTTGAGAATATGATTGGCCCTTGTGGGCCACCATACATGGGTCTGCTGGATAAAGTCAGATAGATCTACAATAGATAGATTGTGGTTGTGTAATGTGTAGAAGTTCAAGGGGCAAGGATACTCTCTAAAGGCGCCGCATTTCAGGGAAATTTACAGTGACGTGTTGTTATCTGCAAACATGTTCTGTTTTTGAAAATACCGGTTTTTTATGAAACCCGCAGGGAGTTGAAAAGAAATAAGAAGAGTTTTAAGATGCTCCAGCTGGTACCACTGACTCCCAAACGGGCCTGTTTGTGTGCGCCGGAGATGTACGGCCTTAATAAGCGAACTTCCTTTAATAGTATTTAGTCGTACGGCAAGATCCTCCTGATTTTATCGCCCACTTAACTCATGTTGCACTCGATCACGTCCCACTAACTTACAGTAAGCGTGACAGTTAAAATAAATTTCTGATGAAATAAGTCAGGGAGAGGTCAAAATTACCCAGACGTAGCGCAGATAAGGAGTATGGAGGTGTCTAGAAACGAGTCGTTGTTATTGCAGACTAACTCATTCCTCTGGAATGGAGGGAGTAATAGAAAAAAAAACACATCCAAGGAGAGATTAATCACTCCGCTGAAAGTCAGGCAATAAACAAAACTTTCGATTCCTCGCATTGTGCACTTCTCAAGCCTGGATTATCGTAATGTTTTCTCTCTCTCTCTCTCTTTCAATTTTTTTATTTTTTTTTTCCTTCTTCCTTCTTTTTAAATCCCATCCAACCCGCATTGATACCTCAGATCAGCACGCTTCATTAAGCGTGCTGATAAGGGTTTACAGACCCAACCGTGTTTGGAGAAGTGAGACTCTCCTCCACACGGCCGGCGAACATCCGCGCCGCCGCATTCCTCCGGCCTATATCTGCCAACACCTTCTCGCTACAGCGGCTGTGGCCTTTTTCTCCCCAGCCTGTAATAGTCAGCATGGGCTGTAATGGTCTGTTGACAGGTTTAGGCTGAGGTAATTTTGTTGCCGAGCTGTACAGTGAGGTGCCAAATCTCCCCCTCAGGAAAAAGAAGAAGAAGAAGGAGGAGGAGGAGAAAAGAAAAATCGAGGAGCAGAAGCAGAGAAACGAGCCATCTTCCTGCGGCGCGCTCCTTTATTGGCAGATAAACATTTTACGTCGGGGGGGCTTTCGCGTGATTTTGGCTGCCTTTTCAAGCGCTCGGAGCTACGGGGTTCGCAAGGCTTTGCCGTTAGTTTCTCGTAAATCGGCGGCCTCCACATGAAAACTGGGTGCAAAAAAAAATAAAAGAGAGGAAAAAAAAAACCCCGTTAAGTGGCGCTAGCTCCTGTTGCGCGTCGCGTTTCTCTGGAGTTAAAATGGTTCCCACTGTGCAGAGACACAGTTCATTATTTGCAGCAGGACTGCATAAAGAGAGAGAGAGGCCGGGCTGAGTGGAACTCCAGCTGCTGGACTAACACACACACACACACACTCACACACACGCATGCACACGCATATGCACACAGATGCGGAGCAGAAACACTCCGTGGAAAATGCGAAGGAAAGCAGAAACTGCTGAGGCCAAGGGTTTCCCTTAGCAATGTGCAAAGCAGATCAACTGTACGCTAACGCACAAACGCACCTGCCAGCTGAGCGTCTCTGGCGGGACAGAGGTCTCAGAGGTCTCAGAGGTCTCAGAGGTCCCCGGTCCTACAAATTCTCCCACCTCCTGCACGCAGACGCACACGCAGCGGTCGCTGGTGACCCCGCAGGGGTCATGCTGGGATCTGACTGCGGCTGAACGCCGAGCTGCTAACGATGTTCGGCCCTTTGCCGCTGTGTCATCTGGCTCTCATTTAGGACAGAGAGGAAGCAGTTTTAAGATCGTGTGTTTATGAGTTGGGATTTATGAATTAAAGCGATTCTGAATGTTACGTAGCCTGCGATTAAAAACCTTCATATTTCGCTCCAGGAAGGAAATCTGAACTGCTGTCGCCGTTTGACTTTTGTGCCAAACGCCGCAGCGTGCGAATTACATGAAACGCGTAGAATTTAAAAAGACGCATTAAAATAAAGCCAAAGCAAAGCGCATTCAGAAATAAAGCTTGTCTGAGTCATAGTTTGATCTTTTCCTAGTTAAAAATTTCTTGAACGTTGACCATAGCTTGGTGTTCAGTTTTTGCAGAGGTGTAGCCGTCCTATTATACCTGAATTTCAGAAGTGGCATCATACAGAGCAGGCTTTCCATTCCCCCATTGGTCGGTCTGATAACGTTTGACAAAAAGCTTTATCATGAAAACGTGTGTTCACATCTCCATTGCATTTTTAATCCGTTTCACCTTTCAGTCTCTGAAGGTAATTAAGGGACAGGCTAAACTCGCTAATTTAGACAAATGCTTCGTATTCTGTACATCCTATCTGCCAAATAGCCTCTCATTTTATTCAGATAATTGATTTTTAATTTAAAGCTTCACCCTACTTAGCCGAGAGGACGTTTCTGCTCTGAAAGGAAGAAGATTACAGCTGTGTTCGACACACTCCTAAGAAAAACTGCGGTTTTTATCAGTCAGCTAGATTTGAACGCTAACTCCAATCCTGATGCTATTTTGTTTTCTCAGTTGCTACCAATAAAATGTGCTAAAACCCTCCTGCAAAAGATAGTCCAGGCTCTTTTTCCCTTTCCACATTCGAACTGCTTTGAAAAGAAAAGTACGGCAACGTCTGAAGTGCAGATTTCTCCTGAAAGGCAGACTGGGAGTCCCCAGTCAAATTACTCGGGCTGTTTCCGAATGCAAATATGTGGTATAAAGATCAACAAAACAACTAAAGATGCAAATCAAGAAATCTTGGCGGCCCGCTTTGGCATCTGTTGGGAGGAAAGGAAATTAAACATTTCCATCAACGTTTAGCCCCTGAGTTTTTTTCCTCTGAGAGCGAGACACTCGTTTGTATTTTTATTCTTTTTTTTTTTTTTTTTTCCAAGACTCGTCTTTGAGAGTTTTTATAGAGGGCTGAGACTCTTTCAATGCATGCAGTCAGTGGAACCGTAGTTCTTACATGCCGTGCAGAAGTATTCGTACCCACCGAGTTCCAGATTTTGCAGAGGTGTGAATCTAAAACGATTGTTATTTCAACAGATCAAATCAAAACGGGAAAGGCGTGGCGTGTGTTCAACCCATCTCGCTCCATACTTTGTAGGAAAACATTTTCCTGCAGTAAAAGCTGCAAGTCTCTCTTGACTTTAAACAGTTTTGCCAATTTTCTCTGCCAAGTGGCTCATGCCCAGTCAAACCCGGCCTGCTGGGGGAACCATTAAACGTGTCCTGATTTTGTCGTTTTTAATAATAAAATTTTTTAACAGTCCTCAAACTTCGACATTTGAAACCACAAATCCGATGAATGAAATGATAATTTGTGGTTTTTAGATCCACGAATTATAGAAAATTTAATGAGTTTTCTTCTCATTAAGTTGAAAACTTTTTTTTTTTTTTTTTTTTACATAATTTTTACAGATAACATAAAATGTTTCCATTCTGGACTCTGTTTTCACACTGATTCTCAATCGGACTAAGTTTTGGACTTGACTGTGTCATTCTAACACTTTGAGTTTTGATCCAAGACTTTCCCTTGAAGCTCTGCATGTATGTTCAAGGTCATTGTTCTTCTTCAAGGTCAACTTTGGTCGTTTTTACCAGGGACTGGTGCACTTCTGCATATGGCAATGATAGCGCATGGAAGAGAGCTTGATTTATTTATTTTTTTTCAGAGTCTGTCGAGACATAAAACGTTTAATAGATATGTAAAAAAAAAAAAAAAAAACATTTCTGTAAAAAGCTACATAATGTAGCATTCTTTGTGTCAGATTTTTCAGTAAGTTAACTCAGATCACCAAAACCGATCTGTTGAGTCTAAAATTGACCTCAGAATTGTTCAATTTGCATCAGAGAGACTTTTTCTCGTTCCTCTTATGTTTCACGTTCCGAACTCCAGGACGTACGTGTAGAAACATTCAGTGCATTTCACCTTCTGGGCGACCTCCACGTCGCGGACGTGTCCCAGCAACGCTGCTGCATGTCTGTCCTGTGTCACCCGTGCCATTTTGACATACAAGACGTGTTTACAGGACTCCTCCGCGCCTGTTTGGCCGCCCACACGCAGCCCACGCTAAAGGTTACCATGCTGGGATTTTAATCTACATGTGAAATGCGCTCCCCTGCGCCTAATCGTCCGCTGAGTCAGCAATCCGGCCGATGCCCCGCGATTCGGAGAGCTGCGCTTTTATTGATTGAACGGGCTTCGCTTTCCCAACACACACTTTGGAAAATACCCGTCCATCCGCACACACACGTACGCTGGTGACTTTGTTGCAAATGGAGGGTGGGAGAGAGATGAGTGTCAGGCCTCGCTTGATGGGTGAACATCAATCATTGCCTGTCAGGCCTTGCTTTTTCACCCCCACCTCCTTCCTCCACCCCTTCTCCCTTTTCTTTCCGCTTCACTGATCAGTCTTTGTTTTCAATGGCGTGCGTGCGCGCGCATCCGGGGAATGCAGTCTCGCCACATAGACGAGACGCGGCCAGTTTGCAGGTGTTGTCGTTCTCAACGGCCAATTAAATAAGTGTCTCTTGCTGCCGTGCCTCCATGTCAACGCAAACACCGTGCGTCGCGATACCTTTTCACCTGCGACAGGCGTTAGAAGAAGGATGTCGGTGTTATTGAGTTCAGTTCACAAATTTGATAAAAGCTTTTGTCGAGCTGTGGCCGACTTCCTTCGCGTGTTTATCTCTCAGCAAGCATTCTGTGGTTAAGGTGGAGTTTGGGTAGAGACGTAATGAGATTTCGTCACAATAGTTCTTGTCAAAGTAACGTCTACCTCAAGGAGAGATGTCCAGTTGGTGTTTTCCTTGAACTATTGATATAGTCTCCGGAATAAAAACTGTGAACCAAAGTCTTCTTTGAGTAAAATTTATTGGAAAGATGTGGTCTTTTGTCTGTGTGTATTGTCCCCTCAGACCGTCAGTTCCCAAAACCACACACACACACAAAAACCCTGGTAAAAATGTATGCAGGGTCAGTGCGACCCCGCCGGGATTACCCTCCTCCCTCTGAAGACCGGGGGAGGGTTAAAAGAAAAAATACATTTTGCCTTGAAGATTTTGGTTTGTTGTTGAACCATCCAAATGTTTTTGAATAACATTATAACATGACATAAAAACTCCAAAAAGTTGATTTTACATAATCAACTTTTTGATTCTGTAATCAAAAAGTTGAAATGTGGACTATTTCAGGCTCCCGGCCTTTTGGGAACAGTTCTCCTTTCCCGATATGACTCTGCAAAAGCTCAATCGGTGTGCTCCATTCAGTTATGAATGAGTGAGTTCAGCGTTGAAGAACTTAAATTGAGTTCGGACCTCAATTCAATTAACAGCAGCAGAGACTTTAAGCCAGACCTTCTTGTCCAGCATCAGTGTCTGACCTCACTTAAATTTCCTGGAACAAACTTCTAAATTTAGCGGAAAGGCTTACTAGAACAATCCAACGTCAATTTGTGAGCGAAGGCAGATGAGTGAAAGCTTTCAGCAAAATTCTGTGTGTTTCTCTGTTAAAGTCATTTCAGGAAATCCACAATCTGTCTGTCTATTGTTGTTTCCCATTTCCATTTGGTCTGTCTGTGCACTTCGCTTTGAAAAAAGTCATTGAAACCAGAGCATTGGACATCCTGAACAAATAGACTTTTAGACCTCAACTGAGACTCTTAACGATTTATTATTCGGTCAGGGACAAGTGCTTCATCCATTTGTCAGGGAAATGTATATTTCTTCCATTCTCCCCCCTCAAACCTCCCCAATCTGGCATAATGGATTTGGCTCTCCACCAAGAACCTGGAACACATTCTCTTCATCTTGTGCCAAAAACTACAGCGTGCATCCTCTGTTTTCGGTTGTTCTGACTCTATTTGTTATTACGCTTTATTTTGCGGGGGGAAAAAAAAAAAAAAAAAGGGCCCGGTGAGCCGTATTTGTAGCGGGTGCCAGGGGCTCGGGGAGATGTGTTTTCAATTACTACTTGGTAAAATGATGGATGGAGGGACGATCGAGCAGGAAAAATCCAGCTCAGTGTGTATGTTTGCTTATTCAGTTGTGACCGTGTTTGCATGTGTACAAACATCTTTGTTAATGTTTGATTTTGCACATGAGGATTCATACTGAATATTTTCTACTCGTTTTTAATTTCAGGATTACGCACGCTTCCAGGCTAAAACTTCATTTTTTTTATTTATTTTTTTTTTTCCCCCTGGAGTTTTCGCAACATGGCGAACATCTAGCTGCCTGATTAGCGTTCGGGCTGTAATGACAATTCACACAGTACTGAGATTGTCTAATTTTGGGAGTGCTTATCTGCTTGGATTGAACTAGATCAGCACTAATTCATAACACTTGGAATTTTAAAATCAGATTCTTTGTGCGCAAATTGGTATATTAAAAATGGCAGCGACCTGATGCTTCATTTGGCCTTTGATTGTGCAAAAAAATGAAAGAAAAAAGATTTTAGAAGGGCACGATTTTTGTCCAAAGGAAAAAGGACAGATATGCTAGATGTGCTCTAGCACCATCTAGTGTCCATCTGTTCAAAGCCATGTAGCTTTTGGAATAAATTAGTTTTGACATAAATCAATTCCAGATCAGAGGATCAGAGTGTGGGTGATTGTTTATAAAACAGGATTTAATTGATTTATTTTTTTTCTAGTTGCAACACAATCAGTCAGTGATTCACATAGTGGAGGAAAAAGTGCAAATATAATGACAGCCTTGTTGTGCAGTTCACTTCTTTTCACAATGGTCCAATGTATAGATGGCTCCATTAGAAACCTGCTTATGTCAGAAAAACATTTCAGTATTGCTGCTGTGTCACCAGTGTCACAATCCAGTCCATTTACTGCATGAATACATATTTATACATAATGCAGACCTATAGGTCATTATTATTTCATAGTTCCTGTGTTGCAAACCAAAAATAATAAAGCAGCATTCAGCTTCTATGCACCACAAATCTGGAACAAACTTTTAGAAAACTGCTCAACTGCTGAAACACTGAGTTCCTTTAAATTAAGACTAAAAACTCACTTGTTCAGAGTTGCCTTTGATTAGTAGTAAATGAAATATTGATCAACATATTTGGTGTATATTTTGATGATGACATTTGACAATATTTTCAAGCTGCCTTGTTGCTGAAATGTGCCGTACAAATAAACTCGACATGAAATACATTAATTAAATAACTACAATTATCAGTGTTCACCTCACCGCATTTATTTCTGACATTATTTCAGGGTTGTTTGTGCTTCTTCTGCCCATAATCTGATGCATTTTGTCTTCATGCGCTGGGTGATGCCAGCCTTTGACCCCGGAGTCCTAAAGCCCAAAACCCTGTTCACACGTATCTTTGGCTGCTCCAACATGACTGCTATTTCTCCACATAGATATTTTTTACCTAGATATATCTAATAGAACCGTTCTGGCACTGGCAGAATAACAATAAAAAGTTCGAGTCTTGGGACAAAATTCCCTGGTTTCCATCTGAAAAGTTGCTCCTCTGTGGAGGTGAACGGCGTCGCCGTTGACTGAAAATGCTCCGGACGCAGAAATGATTGATCACAGGTGATGGATTTCACAGCGAAGCAGCCGCAGCTCCATCGTGAGTAACGCAACGTTGGTATATTTATACTGCCTTTGTTTTCTAAGAAGCATGTGTGTAAAAAAAAAATGGAACAATGATCGTTTTGACCCCAAATATAAAACTGCATCAGCTGCAATTGTGTTGAGGAGAAAAAAAAAAAAAAAAACATGAAGAAAACTAAGAAATATCATTAGAAAAACAGGCGTGTTTTTTGTTTCTTTTTGTTTTCTTTCTGGGGAATAGTGAGTAAAGTAAAGACAATCATCACTTCATGACATTTCAAACCTGTTTTGCAAAAATTCAGCTAAAGTTTTCTCCAAAGTAAGATTGTTCAAGTGTCTGCTGGCAGCTTCTGGGTAATTTATGGCGTCAATTAGCGGTTTGTATGTGAAGTTTTTGTAAAAAGGGCAAACGAAGCGAACGCTTGCGGTCGAGCCGCTGCTCACCAGCCGAGTCCTCTCGAACTACAACAGTGACCCCTAGTGTGGCTGCTCTCCTGAAACTCTGCAGCAGGAAGCTGCTTCATTTCACGCTGGTGTGGCTCCCGGCTGTTTGAAGGAACATGTCGGGAAAAGGGAAGGTTCGTTTACACAGGGTGTGTCTTGGAGGTGGTTTTGTTTAAGCTGGACGATCCTCGCCGGTGATTACGGTTCGTGTTGCTTTCGTTCGTCCTTCAAAACTTTTGAAAGTGCAGCAGCCGACACAGGGAAGCATGAAGTGGAGGTCGTGTCGGAAGCATATTCATGAGTCATCAGACCTTGTTTTCCCCAAAATCTTCTCCTATTTTTCCAGGAAATGAGGCGTTTGTTCTAATTATAATTAGTTATAAACATGAATTTATAACCGGGTTATAAATTCATGTTTATAACTATGACTAGAGTAAAATTACGCTTTCCTGTAGTAAAACCTCCGGGTGGATTTGGTATGAAACAGCGGATGAATATGTGGGAAAGCACAGTGGTTAGTTTGGTGGTGGATCTGTGATGCTGTGGGCCTGCCTGTCTTTCAAAACTCCTGTGTTGCCATGAATGACGTAATGAGCATTTAGAAACACCTGAAAATGTAAAACTCCTGTGTGACTCACCAGAGTGAAGTTGATTGACACCTAATTAGTTTGATTTCACTGTAATATGTAATATGGACCAGAATAAAGTTGATTGATTTATTGATTTATTGACAATGACTTTTCATTGGATCTTGTCTGTAATGATTGAAAACAAGCAGATACAAAATCAGCTTTATTCCTCAAAAATGACACATCATCAGACAGTAAGGAGATTTTAACTGCAGGCCTGTTGCAATAAGCAATAAATTAATTTCATGATAAAAACAAAGTCAATTATTTCCATTTGTATCATTTATTGTTTTTTTCTTTTTACCAAAATCTTCATTCTGGTGCTTTGGTCTCACCTCGCCCATTTTTTATTATTTTTTTTTAAATCAGTTTTATATGCAGAGATTTTTAATTTGTTGTTTCTTTTCTTTTGTTATTTTATTTTGGGATATTTTAAATGTCTTCCAGATCCAGTGTTAAATGTTCACTAGAGTTTAAAGTTTATTGATCTTTGACGATGTTTTCTTGCATTATTATGCCAGGTTTTTTTTTTTTTTTCTTTTTTTTTTTGTGGCGTATTCCTTTTGAAATGATGAAAATGATGAGAAATAATCTCTTTGGACAAAATTGTGAAATAAAAAACAAACAATATTATAAGTTTGGTCACCCATAACAGCTTCCAAGGGGCTAATTTTCAAAATAAAATCTGGAATGGGCTTCTAGACACTAATTAGGTTTTTATTCACCCAAATATGAAAACCTTATGAGCTGCGCTTCCAATACAATGATGTACAAAACTTCCACTAAATTGAAAAAACACAATTTTGCAACTTAAAATGTTTCCATGAAAAAAAAGGGAAATGGAGTTAAAATTACAAGCGATAAGAAAAGAAGCTGCGCCGTCAACTTCCTACCGCTTCCTGTCATATTCTTTGTCATTTCTGCCAGCAGTAAAATCCATTTATTGATCACATTAAATGTGCGACGCAAAAAAAAATAAATTTTAAAAAATGTCTGTGAAATACAATAATTCCGAAAATCCACTTCATCCAAGCGCAAAAGTTTCAAATGGAAAATCGAGAGTTTTTCTTTTTTTAAATTGCTGTTTTTTTCCATTGTCCAATGTATTTTCGAAAATGTCAATTTGCACAATTTCAGGCTTGAACTCAGCTATTCTCTGGAATAAAGAGCATGCCGTTTAATTCTCCATGGTGAATTTGCCTCATGTTGTGTGTCTGAAACTCTTAATTACTGTTCACCAGCTTTTAATACGCATTAACATACAAAGAGCAGAGACTGACAGAGGCACATGCTCATGCAAATCCAGCGACAAAGCCAGCCAACGTGAGGGGATTTCGTCTGAGAAACTTCACATACACACTCACTCTGCACCAAGCGAGGCTCCTCAGCCTCAGGCTCTCCGCAATGAAATTTTCATGTAGCCATATGGAAGAGTATTGGTGATAGAGATTTACTGTCGGGGCTCGACGTCCCGCTGGAGAAAACAAGGAAGCATGAACATATTGCCTTCTGTAAATCAGAGGGAGAGCAGCTCCTGGATTCGAACGCTGCTGCTGGAAAGTAGCCGGTGTGTTTATCACTCGGCTTCTGTGCTTCTTTTCCTCTGCAGTGTTTTGAGTCAAAGTTCAGCCGAAGCAGCAGAGACACCAGGTTCACGCTGACTTTTTATTCTTCGTCAAGTTACGACAGCGAATGGAGGCGTTAAATCGACCACAGACGAAAACAGCTCCGGTCGTCTGTCTGCAGGAAATGTCATTGTTACAACTAGAAGAATAACACTCTAGTCGTGCAATGCATTCTGGGAGTTGGTTTTTTTTTGTGCTTTCTTGAGTCTTGAGGAGGTCCAACAGGCAGCACGTATTTCATCACCAATGGGCTTTAGGTATTAGGTTGGTTTCAGGTTAAATAGACAAAATTGCAACATTTGTTACATTTCCAGCAGCTGCACTGTGTCAAACAAAGCAAACTATTTGAAAATCCTCTTCACCTCCTTGCCTGTGGTGGCGCTGCGCCAAGAACCACTTAAAGAAGTGACCTGAAAACCTCTGAAGACATTCAGCACAACTTCATTCTTCATGAAAATACAGATTTTAGTGGTTGTAGGATTTCTCGTTTGTCATTGGTGAAAAAACAAACAAACAAAAAAACCCCAATGATGCTAGCTCTAGACCGTTGCATTTGTTTCGCTTGTATTTACCCATAATGACTCGTACTGTAATCCCCGCTTTTGGAGCGGTCTCTGGTCCGCTTGGCATTCACACGTGCGTTCAAACCACACCAGAGTTCACTGCAACCAAACCGAGACCCGGGATTGCAGACGGGCCGGAGTTTGCTTTTTTTTTTTTTTTGGTTTGCATCAGAGTTCAATTGAACGTGACCTTTCAGGCCAAAACAAATTTGTTTGATTAAAGAGAGCTAATGTGCACGCACTTTTAAACGGATGTACCCGGGTTCGCACATCTCAACTTAACAGACAAACTGGTAAATTAAGAGCTTTGGCTTTCATATGTAGGATGCTAACTGGTCCCTGTAGGATCTGTGATGAAGATTTTTGTATTTGCATTGGATGGCCTGCATTGGGGGGGGGGGGGGTTCTCTGGGTATCTACTCCAGGGAGGGTTGGCAAAAATCATACATTCCTTTTAGTTCTTGAAAAAGCATCTGCATTAGTGGACGGTCTATTGTTTGTAAATGGTTTTGTAAAACAGCATGACTTATTCCACAGACTAATTGTTAAATCCAAACTCAACTAACCCAAACTACTTATTTCCTCACTTGAGTATACAGTCTCTCTGTCTCTCTCTCTCTCTCTCTGAACTGGGAAACTGACTCAGCGCCAGGGTCAGAGAAGCAGTGCAAACATCCAGGTCTCAGCGAAGGGTCTGCTGGTCCAGACCGCACAAAGCACCCTGCCTCAACCTCAGCCAGCAGCCCCCCACCCGACCCCCACCCACCTCCCCCTCTTCACCCCCCGCCTCTCCTCCAGAAGGCCACAACAATCCCATCTTTGTCGGCCAGTGATTGATGACACGGAGGAATTTCATTCACGACCGCCCGGTGTTTTTGTGTTACTGTGACGACCAGGTGAAAACAGAGTGCATCGGGGGTATCGAGTTACACAACCTTGATCGCAAGGGAAAAGTTAAAGAGAGAGAGAGAGAGGAGGGGGGAAGAAGGGGGAAAAAAAACAAAAAAATGAGAAGCAAAAACCGAGAGGTCACTGTGGACGTTGAGCAAACAGCCATCGCCGTTATCTCGGGAGATAAGAGCTGGGAACGATCGCGGTTCGCAGTGTGACGTTCCTCCACAGGTGATGTGAAGTATTTTCGTTTTTCACACGGCATTAAGAGGCATTATTTTAAGAGCGCGTGTTTAGGTTATTAATACATCCCGCAGAATCATCACGGTCAGATTTCATCACACACAAAACACAGAGACTCAATCAGGAAGGAGAAGACGGAGGAGGGGTGGGGGAGAAAAAAGCCGCACATCACTTATCAACGTAAATAAAGGCTCAGTTGTTCATCCCACTCACACTCAGACTCACTCAGAGCACATCCACTCACATATGGTACTCTCATTTAATGGATATAGCAAGTTGGTAAAGTGCCCCATTAGGAGAGTCCAGAGCCTGAGCATAACAAAGCTCTAATGCAATATTCATATCTTCTCATTTCCTCCATTCCACCACAATAGCTCTCCACATAACATGCTTCTATATGGGCTTGTAAACCACATCTAGATGAAACAATGGCTCACCTTATTCTGAAGAAGATGATTTATGTTCACATGTTTATGAGATGTAAAAGTTGAGAGACCTGAGCAGACAAGCTCAGTTGTTTTATCCAAAAGCACAAGATAAGAGAGGAAACTGCAACAACCAGACAAATCATCGTGGGGCGCATTCATACCAGCCTTGTTTAGTTCGCTTTAATTGCGCTCCCGTTTATTTGGCGGGAGGTGTAAATGTGCAGTCAAGCTCCAAAATTGCTAACTCTGGTCCGCCTGGAAACCTATGTCTTGGTTTGATTAAAGCAAACTCTGACGCGGTTCAAATGTGAATGTAGAGCGGAACGGAGGCCGCTCAAAATGCAGGAAGTGGACTATTAAATAAAACAAAACAAAACAAAACAAAAAAAACGTGGTTTTTATCCAAACGATGAAAGAGAAATCCTGCAACTGCTACAATCTGACGTGATTCCACTTTTGTTTACATTTTGTTCTCAGTTTCTTCTTCAAAGGTTTTTGTGTCACTTCCTTTGTTTGGTGCTACCAGTGGAACTCAGTTGTTTTGATTTTTAAAAAAATCAATATTCAGGAGTTATTGACTTAAAGCATACTCAGATATCTTGCAGATACTGAGCTGTGTCTTCTTTCAAGTATAGACACTAGACAAAAATACCTGGTAAGGTTTTGTGTTTTGTAAATGTAAATGTAATTAAAGCCGCACGCGGCATCGGGCGGGTCGCAGCCAAGCGCCGCTCCGGCCTATTGGCCACCGCGGGGTACTAGCAACTGCCGGCCGCCAGCCACCACAGAAGCTCTCACGCAGTTTCCAGCAACTCCGGTCACACGGCACCACGGAAGCTGTTGTGTAGATTCCAGCAGGGCCGCCCACGTGCCAACACAGAAGCCGTTGCGCAGTTTCCGCGCCCGTCCACCAGGCGGTTCGCACTGATGCGTTCGGCGGCGCTCCATGACGACACACAAAAAATGTGGTGCAGATTTTTATATTTAGTGAGGAGATATAGCTGGTGGATTAACCTAAGGGGCGCAGTGTATTCAAATTACATTTCAATGCTGTTGGGCTCTTTAGAGGTCAACGAAGGTCATACATATCCAGTTTGGCGCCAGTCGGATGATCCATGTGTGATTTAGAGCCGATCGTATGCACATTGCGAAGGACTGCAGTTCGACATTTCTACACTGCAATGCGGTTCGGTCAGCAGCCACCATCCACAGAGTTCATCATCTTATCCTTTTAAGTCAGTTTTCAGATGATGAAACCCATGTAAATGATAGAATAACAGTAAAACTTACAGCAGAAAAAACAGGTCACTGTATGTTAAAAGTGGGCGGGGCTAACGTCATGTCATCAAGTCACCACGGAAATGTGTTCAGGACTGTTCTGCAGAGAGACATAGGAAGTCTGGTGCAGCTGTCATCTTGCATTTGGAAGTTATTTAATCTTCATCTTTCATGGCAAATATTCAGTTTCACACTAAGCCACGCCCACATGCTTTCATGCTAACTACAACTTAGATGTAAATGCAGTGCAATTTCAACCTTCTTCTAAAATCAGAGGAAAATTTTAAAGTTGAAGATGTTCCAGTTTAATAAACTAAGGGCAAAGCACATTAGCAGAGCACAGTTAACTGTCAGCACATTAGAACAATAGCACAGGCTCAATCCCAGCCATTAATGAGGTATTAATCACAGGAAGCGCTACAACTAAATATTATAACCCCAATGGATTGGTAATAAGATACTTAGCATTTTCTTAGAGCTCTTTTAAACAAGCCTTTAAACAGGTTCTATGCATAACAACAAACAAGGCTGAATGTATCAAACTGGATGTATCAAACACACTATTCAGTCTCTTTAATTAGAAAAGCGCTAGCATTACAAACGTTGCAGGCCTGACGGACTCGGTTAGCATCGTCCCTCGGAGTTCCAAAACATGGCGGCTCCTATCATCAGCGTTACTCACCGCACGCGAGTTACCAGTTTTTTAAACGAACGGCAATAAAACTGCTCCAACTCCCGCTTCAACAGTCCGTTCCGGCTCACGAGAGTTGTTCGGATCTGCAGCTCCAAAACCCGAAGCAAAACGTTGAGCGTGGTCCGGTGCTGTGGCTCCAAAATCCGTGCAAAATGTTCAGGAAATGTTAGCAGCTCCAACTGGTTAGCAAAAAACAAAAAAGTACAGTCCACAGTGTAATACCCCGAACCTCAGTACGTAGCAGCTTGCTTCTGCAAGCTTGACTGATCAGTAAGATAGGGACAAGTTATATAGATGCATTTACTTGCAGTAGTAAATAACAGTTATTAACAAAACGCTACATTTAGTGCGTGTTTTAAGCCAACAAAAACTATCTGAGGGTTTACATATAACCTTTCAGGTTACATATAACCTCTCAGTTTATATGTCACCGCTATCCTTTTGGAAATTTCACGGCAGACGCTCTCGCAAAGTCTTAAAGTCCATGCCTCCGTCGATCTGTTTGTCATTGGTGGAGTAAGACTGACACCTACTGGCGAAACACTAAAAGTTATTCTTTATTTTTTGGTGGAGTAACACTGACCCCAAGTGGCGAATTACGGAAATGGTTTCTAAACAGTCACTGCTGATGAATGAAGTCCTTTGTATAATTTCTAACCAAAATCAATGAATGTTTGTCCTGTAACCCACAAAACAAAAATTATTTAAAAAAAAATCGAAAACTTATAATAATGTTTATTTAAATAATTAATATGCTAACCTGCATAACATAACCTATATTTCATGGGCTGCTTTGGTGTTACAGTTTTGGTGGGCTAAGTTGATTTCATCAAGTGGCCATGCAAATGTGTTAAGGACTGTTCTGCAGAAAGACATAGGAAGTCTTATGCAGCTGTAATCTTGCATTTGGAAGTTATTCAATCTTGATGTTTGATGGCGAATCGTCAAAGTTCGCCACGCCGCACGCCCACCTGCTCCATCGGAGCTGGTCGAGGGTTGGAATCCTTAACACACCAACATGTCTTCCGTCTCTGGGTACAGTTTCAAGTTCATGAGGTCAAAGGGGTCAGATAGCGACCGTTCACAGTAAAATATGACACGTCCCTGTTCTCAGGGGGCGTGGCCTAAGTGATGTCATCATTCAACCATTGTAGGAGACCCGATGATGATCAATCACTGAAACTTTGGTGCCTCTGTGAGTTTCTGTGTAGGAGATATAACAGTTTATTATTTCATGGCGAGTAGATGAACTTTGACCCCCTACTAACCCCCTTTCAGCATACTCAAACACTCACCGTTTTGATAACTTTAAATGGGACATGCCTTATGAAGAGACTGACTGAGTTTAAAGCCGATCAATCAAAATCCCTAGAAGGAGTTCGATCAAATGCGAAGGCTGTAAACGTCAAAAATGGGGTCAAAATCCGAACTTCAATCTAAAATGGCCGACTTCCTGTGGGGTTTAGACCATGGCTCCAAGAGACTTTTTTGTACGTCCCGACAAGATACACATGTGTACCAGGTTTCGTAATTGTAGGTTAAAGCATGGCTTGGGGCTGATCATTTAAAGTATTCTAGGGGGCGCTATAGAAAAATTAGGCCATGCCCACCAAATGTAGTGATGGATTCCTGTCGGGGAGTGAATGAGGATCCATCCTAGTGAGTTTGGAGAAGCTCGGCCCGAAACTGTGGAATTTAGAGCCAAACGTATGGCAATGGCGTTACAGGTCACTTCGCCACGCCGCCACGGCAACCTGCTTCATCGAAGCTGGTCGGGGTTGGAATCCTCAACACACCAACATGTCTTCTGTCTCTGGGCACAGTTTCATGATGATGAGGTCAAAGAGGTCAGATAGCGACCGTTCACAGTAAAACATTACATTTCCTGTTCTCAGGGGGCGTGGCCTAAGTGATGTCATCATTCAACCATTGGGTATTGTAGGAGACCCGATGATGATCAATCACAGTAACTTTGGTGCCTCTGTGAGTTTCTGTGTCGGAGATACAACAGTTTATTTTTTTATGGCGAGTCGGTGAACTTTGACCTCTGCTAACCCCCCTTCAGCATACTCAAAAACTCACCATTTTGATAACTTTAGATGGGACATGCCTTATGAACAGACTCACCGAGTTTGAAGCCGATCAATCGAAATCCCTAGGAGGAGTTCGATCAAATACGGAGGCTGAAAACGGCAAAAATGGGGTCAAAATCGGAGCTTCAATCCAAAGTGGCCGACTTTCTGTGATACTTGCACTATGACATTAATTGTAAATTTTGAGCGTCTTGGGGAGCTCTACAAGTGTTCCAAATTTCATGTCTCTACGATGAAGTAAGTGAATAGGAAAGGGTCCTTTGAAAATTTCTAGGTGGCGCTGTAGAGCCATTTCTTGTGTGATTTTTGTGTTGACCTTAAAAATCAAAATTTTTAAACTCCCTTTATGCTTCCGCCAAGTTTGGTGAGTTTTTGAATATGATAAGGCCCCCAAAAAGCCCCCCAAAGAGGTGGGAAGAAAAATAATAATAAACAGTACAAAAACAATAGGCCTTCGCAGCGCTTAGCTGCTCGGGCCTAATAAGTGAAGGATAAACAAGACTTGATTACATCTGACCAATTAATACAATGTACTCACGTTGGATCACCTGTTTTCTTTGGTCCGTAAAATCTAAATGATCTTCCATAGATCATTTAGATTTTAAATTAGCACAATTGTCTACGATCTTCTTGGTTACCTGGTGGTGGACAAGAGACAAGTTAGACAAACAACTGATTAAACCAAAATTAAAGTGACTTTGTCTGTTATACTGCAGGACAAAATGAGGGGGACCAAAAAAAAAGAAGCAAAATAATTCTCGGCCAAACTCGCTCCAGAACCAAACATAGTTTACTCACATAAAATATTCTGCCAATGAAGCACTACGGCATAACTTAGGCCTCATCTCTCATGCAGCAAATTAATGTGTGATGCTTGATATCCTCATTGGAGCTCCTATCCAGGTATGAATTATTCACCCCAGCCCCATTATTGAGCCTGCCACTTAGGCTGGTGCTTCTGTTCGGCTCCGTAAACACACACACACACACACACACACACACACACACACCAGGCTTCCAGGTGCAACACACATAATGCACAACTACCTGCTGTGTATGCGCACAGGAACGTCATAAACTTCATTTATATTTATACGCCACATAAATACCAATAAGACGCATTAATGCGATAAAACGCCGCACGCGCTGCATTGCTAAGCGATACTAGAGAGAAAGTTCCCCGTGGAGAACTGGTGCCATTCGTCTTGTTCACAAAGGCGCACACAGGAACCAAACAGGCTCCTCTTTCTGTACTGTAATCAGTGCCGTGTTGAGATCATCTCCACTCCCAGCAGGGTAAACACTGTAATGCATCACTCTAACGTGTCATTATTGACTTCCCTTTCAGTTTAAAACGCAGCCCCTTTATCAGCGGGTGAGTTGTTATCAGCTGTTTGTTTTTGCACACAAAACCGCAGGCCGAGCCGAGGGAGACATGAGGAAGCGACCTCTGGCAGCCCCCGGACTGACGATGACAGCTTTACGGCCGATGATCGGTATAAAGCCATCAGTTATAGCTCGCCGCACGTAAAAGTAGGACGGTTATCAAATTCGCTGGCGATCAAGCTGGCAGTCGGCCAGAGCGGCAAGAGCAACTTTTGCAGAACAGCTTGTGCGTTAAATTTAGGTGGAAAAGCTAAATGGGAACGCCTGAACACACCGTGCCGTTTTGAGATCGGGAAGCATTCGCAGTTTGGAATTTGCCGGCGTGAGAACGCCAACATCAGCTGATTTGATGGGGCTTCTTTATGGTCGTCGCTATGAGCAATTTACCAATTAATCGCATGATAAATTAAACTGAGCTTGATAAGTTATATTCTGATGATTAATATACTTTGAAGGGCAATTCTGTTTACAGAGACGTCGTAATCTATTTTATTAGCGATTTCGCCGGTGTGCGGT
The DNA here is from genome assembly GCA_922788865.1 of Poeciliopsis turneri. NCBI lineage: Eukaryota > Metazoa > Chordata > Actinopteri > Cyprinodontiformes > Poeciliidae > Poeciliopsis > Poeciliopsis turneri. The sequence goes on from CAKLNU010000758.1 coordinate 1,557,327, forward strand.
TTTTATTTCCGTTTTATTGATTGTTTTTGGTGTAGCGCTTTGTCATAAAAGAAATAAACAACATTTAAACTTTTTCAGTGGCGAGAACACAGAATCTAGACCAAAAAAAGTGCATCATACCTTCACTATGTTGTAGATAAATCATCATCAAAATGGCCTCAAAACATAATCATTCACCGCAATAATCACTGAGACAAATTATCGTTGCTCGACCTGATGCCTCATATTCCCTTCTAGATGTTAAATGTACCTAGAGACATCCTGCATCTCAGCTCCAGTCTGAGAAGAAGATGCAACAACCTGCAAAGACTAACAAACGGCTAAGCCGCTGTAGCAATCCTCGACGAAATACCTCATGTATCCACGGCTATAAACCTTTCCTCCTTTACCGAAGAGAACAAAAACTTTGGCGATTAGCCTGTGAGTCAGTGATTAAGTGACGCCGTTCCCTCCAACGGCACCGGCAGCGTGATGCATTACGCCACGAACTCATTATGACCGCCGAGGGTTTCCCGACAGCTTGCGCGGTCCGTGGTGAGTCTGGTCCCCTGCAGCGCTCCAAGGGTTGGACGCTGCTGCTGGCAAGCGGCGCCATGTGTGAGGAGAAACCAGAACTCCCCCCCCCTCTCTTGCGCCACCGCATGTATGTCAGAGCCATGGTCATTTTATTACCGCCAAGAACAAAGGCACAACGAGGTGAAGGACAAGGTCACGAGACCAGGAATTGCTCAAACCTCTCCCGTAGTTGTCTTCTTGTTACAGGATTTCAGCTAATTTAGCATTTTGTTATACATCGACATTAAAAACATAAGAGGCAAGAGGGGGGACCGTGGCTCTGATGGTTGCACTCTTTAACAAAACTTTTGTAAAAAAAAAAAAAAAAAAAAAAGAGGACATAAGCGGAAAATGCTATTAGCCAGGGCGTAAAGACGTGGAGCTACTTGTTTACGTCAAGTTCTACAATGTTACATTTTGCTGTCATTTACATTAGGTGTCATTATAAAACATATCTGATCTGCATTATGTAGGTGTAGAAGCTTTTAGAGGTGAAACACTTATTTTCTAAATAATTGACTGTTGCAGTTCAACCGTTGTTGGAACGCTGCTAAAGAAGTCAGATTTTATGACGTTAGCATCTCACATAGATCAAATTGACTTTGCTCCATCCAATCACTGAACAGCAACTTCCTTCCTTGCTTCAAAATTCAAGTTTCAAACAATAAATACAGGCTGTTGAGCTTCACGAAAATTGGCAACGGTTCGGATTTTAAATAAACATGATTTTGGTTTCCTTTATTCTACTGTGACAAAAGGCCATATGTGTTTTTGAAGGTTTTCGGTTTTTTGCACGTTTTCAGCCGCAGCGCTGCAAGTGTTCAGATCAAAATTCAAAAACTGGTTTGAGCTGTACTCTCAATCCACAACATCACTAATGATGCAATGAACAGGGATCCACTGCCAGGTTCCAGCCAGAACCATCCATCACAGGGAAACTGGATCTCCGGGGGCCTCCATTTCTGGTCTGGCGGTGACCAACCCACCCGCACAGAGCGGTCCGTCAGCAGCGTGCTAACACTAACAAGAAAGGCAACGTGATACAAGATAAGCTTTCGCCTAAGAGCTCTTGGGTTGAGTCCAAACCTTCTTTCATTGTTTTGCTTTGATTTTTTTTTCTTTTTACAACCCTCCGATTTCAGGCTGAGACGTATTACGTCAGCTCTGATGAGTCACTAACTGAAATGTCAGCAGGTGTAACTTTTAACGTGCTGTTATTTATATAAAGCTCTTTTGCTTTGGCATAAAAAGCTCAAAGCAAAAACAGAGGAGCAGCTCCAACGTGATCTGTAATGTTGGAAAATGGCCCAATCGTCTCCTTTAGTGCATATTCTCTCCCTTGTTAAAATGAAGGTGACGCAATTTAGTTTTGGAAGTTGGACAATGTTGTTTTGACATTTGTTTGCTCCGTCACTTCCTTAAGAAAAATTACATCAAATTATGTGGTTGGTGGTCATTAATTTGTCCCGAATATGGATTTAGGGCAGTTTTTATTCATCCATCTATATTAATGTAAGAACCAAAATTATATGCGCTCATAAAACTGTGTGAGCATTAAAATGATTGCAGTGTGAGTTATTTCTAGTAAATATTTCTAAGCAAAGACGATGTCTTAACAGCAAAAACAAATAAAAATAGCTAAGTGAAATTACAACAAATGTTTAAAATATACTTTAAAATGTTTGTATCTTTTTTTTTAGTACATATGAGCTACATTTACCATTGACATAAAGTTTGCACACAATTGGGAGGACTTGCCAGTTTAACCACAATATTTCTATAGTCTGTGATGCTTTGTCTGAATTATGTCCATCACTTCCAAACCAGCAGATTTACAGGTTAAGAAAACTGTCTCTTTCAGAGCAATCACACATAAAAACATGTGGAAACATCAACTTTGACAGTATAATCTGTCTCAAGGTTAAGAAGATGAGCTTGCAAGCAAGGCTGGCGTTGATATTAGCATTATTGCAGGGATAATTGAGACGTAAAACCTCAGTAAAGAGTGAGCAAGGTCTTTCTGTCTGTCCTAATAATAGAACACACCACTGCAAAGGTGTGTCATAGCAAGAACCGCGCCAGGCTTAAGAAGCTCAACTGGCTGTTAGCATTAGCACTATCGCTAATGTGGCTGCAGCTGGATGGCAGCTCAAATTCCTCCTCCAGCAGAGGAGTTAGTTTTTGTTCAAGTTCCCAAGACTCTTATTTCCTGATTTATTCATTCATAATGTTGTGTAATAATCAGCCTTACAGTTAAACTGCCTGTAACTGGATCAGACGTCGTCTGGACACAGCAAATGAAGCTAACCGATCCAACGTCTTCACCTAAACGCTAATCAGAACGTTTATCCTTGATTTGTTACAAAAACTTTACTTAGTTATTAAAATTTGATCATTATTTAACTCTACGTTTAGGAACTTGTGTGCGTGATTGCAGTTGGGATCATTTTAATGGTGAATATCTGATACCCTCCTCTTTATAGCGCACTCTCCCAGTTTAATTGCTTTCTCCTTCGTCATGCAGAGTGCGATTCGGTTTCGTCTTTTCCTCTCCATCACGCCACCTCAGACAGCTTTATTCACCTTGTCGATTACCACCCATTTTAAAGTTAAGCCATCCATGCTTAATGTTTATTCTTTGTAAGCGAACTCCCTGTGACAAACCAATAAAAGACGATTTACTGCTCACTGGAGCCCACGATTGGGATTATCACAAAATTCCAGCACAGCTCCCTTCGCTTTCACTCGCCTTTCCCCGTACAGTAAGATGCGCGGGCTTATGGCGTTATGTGTGCTTACTCTGCAAAGGTAATACTTCTCAATATGGCCATTAATCCTTCTTGTCGAGGCATGGGAAACGGCCAGGTCCTTAAATCAGCAACAGCGCCGGACTGCGCGCAGCGGGAAGAGGAGCTCCTGCCTCCAGTGCCCCTGGCTGACCCTCTTTAAATAGGATGTCTGGATGTGTTATGAGGGCTATTGTTTCCTATAAACATCTAGCAGTGGGGCAATAACAATCGCATCAAGCCAAATGAAGTTATCTGAGAATGGGATTAAACTCAGCATGACCCCACTGTCTGCTCGGCTCACAGGCCCTCCATTAATAATGCCTAATCTAATCAAGAAGCTAAGATGGATGGATGGCAGGCCTGGGTGTGTTTGTGTGTGTTTGGCAGAGAGTTTGGGAGGGGCCTATGACTACTGCAAGCATGTTTATGTTTTTGTATGCATGTTTTAATGCGTGCAGCTCTTGGACTTGTATTTGTTCAAACAACTTTTTCTTTATTTTTGTGCACACGTTGGTGTTGTGTGTGTCTGTCTGTGTGTGTGTTTGTAATATCTTCTGAGGACCATTTTCCTGACACATACTACGTTGTGTGTGCGTGCGCGTGCGTGTGTGTATGTGTTTTGCAGCCAGGTCCTGTGCCAGAGCAGCGTTCGGATCCATGTCTGATTCATTGTTTAATGAGCTCAAACAAGAAGAAACAACAGTAGAAAAAAAAAAAGTTTGGGTGTGTGTGAGAGAGAGCGAGAAGGAAAAAAAAAACAAGGAAGGGGGGGAAACGAAGGTAGATAAAGAGGAAGAACAGACAAAGGAGAGGGGAAGATGAGAAAGCAGCAGCCATCGCATGGTTTCCTCCTGTTATCTCATTCTTGGCAGAGGCATGCCTTTGTAACTGATAGACAAACAGCCCTGCTATGACTGATAAAACCCGGTTACAGATGGGGAGACGAAATTAAGGAGGACTCAAGGGGAACCTTGCAAAACAGGGAAATAAAAGATACAAGACGGGAACGGAGAGAGAGAGAGAGAGAGAGAGAGAGAGTCGGGATTGGAAGGCATAATGGGATCTGAAAGGAAGCACCAGATGAGGATGAGTGAGACAGATAAAAACTGAATTAAAGTGAAAGCTGGGAATTAAGTCGAAATGAAGAGAGATTAAATAAAACATATTCAGCCTTAAGACAAGGCTTAAGCCGAACGCTGCTTCTCCTTGTTTGGTTCTGGTTCTGCAGAACCAGAACAAGAAGACCTGAGCGGACTGCAAGCTTGATAAAACAACAACAACAATAAGTCTTTAATGTAATGCTTAAGCGATCAGTGATTTATAAACTAATAAAAGTCTATTCTCTGAGCTAAAAGTGGAAGGACTTTAAAACTGTTCTGATTTGCTGTAGCAGAAAGTCTTTAAACTAGTCATACCTTGTGCCACCATTAGATGTAACAAATCTTAAGACCAAGTATTAATCCTGTGGAGACACACAATCCAACAGATTCCAATTACATACAATTCCCGATTACACCCAGAACAAGTGACATTAACTACGTGTTTTGCATGGTGCTTTCACTAAACCATCACTTCCTGTATGTGGCCCATCAACGTTGATGTCATTTGGTTGCTTGCTTAAGATTTACTTCTTTGAAGGGTTTATCTGGCAAAGAAGAATAAAAAAACATGACATGTTCCTTGACAGGACAGTGCACACTGCCCCGCTCACACAAAGTAAAAAAAAATGCTTTGAGTCGTCGAAAAGGGCATTTCTCTGACCTAACTACTCAGCCACGTATTAGTCATGTCATAAAGAATCAAATAATCCCACCAACAAGCTTACCTTGCCGTTGTCGGCGGCGCACTCAGTGTCTTCTTCTACTCTGCTCCTTCCCTTCTCTGACATAAACAACTCTAATTTACGACCAATAATATCCTGATTCAATCACCTGATTGATTTTGGACTTGTGTCCCACTAATAAATCTCAGCTCTTCTTCTCTTATTGAGTCCTCCATCAGATCTCCACACTCGCCCGCCCGCGCCAACCGCACACATGCTCGCGCGCGCACACTTATATATAGTCTAATGGTATTAGAAAATCAAAGTCTCTCATTTTGTCTCGGTACATCCGCAGGGCCCAGTAATAGATCTGGCTGTACTTATATCCGGAGAAAGGGAAGGGAGGGCGGTTAAGAGGGAGAAGAGGAGTAATGCGGCAGGCAGCAGAACGAGGGGGAAGAAGAGTGAACAGAGAGCAGAATCTGAACGTTAATAAGGTTGTACGGGGGCCTAATATGTGTGGACCGAGGCTGAATTCGCCGAATTAGGGCATCTTTATCTGGTCAGCAGCAGAGCAACGGGAACAGTAAACCACAGCATGCGCTGCTCATAAACTTTTCTGCTCTGAGATAAGCCTTAATCTGCTGCGACTGTCGGCGTGAGTCATTGCAAATGGAGGCACTGGCTAAAAAAAGAAGAAGAAGGAGAAGAAGAAGAAGGAGAAAAAAAAAAAAAAAACGCCAGCGGAAGTAAAAACATGTGCTTTGGTTGAACCGGGGTGAAGGAATGTAGAGTGTGGCGTTATGCAGACCGTGACGCGTCCTCAACAAGAAGAACGAGGCGATGCTGTTGCATCGGCCGAGCACCTGGTTAGACGCAGCCACACTGGATGTAGCGCAAACATGTCAGTCGAGTTTCAAATTTTGTCGATGTAAATGGTTTAACGAGATATGGTGAAGTTGCTCAATGCCCTGTGGTCTTCCGAAAATGAATGTGTCTGAAAAGCTGGTTACAAAAGATAAAAAGTTGACCGATAATTTGTGCATCAAAAGAAAAGTTAGTATTAGGTATTGGGGTACTACCTATTATTTATTTAGTTTTTTCTTTTGTTTTTTGAAGGGTGAGTTCAAGTTTACCACCCACAACCAGGTCGGATTATTGCAAGGTTAACTTAATAAAGAAATACTAATAATAATAAGTAAGCTACAAAGACATTCCTAAGGTTTTGGGACTAGGATGGGCATTTATCGTATAATTTATTATGATAAATTTCTTATCATGACAATAAATGCTGTTTAAAAATCACCCCAAAGTGCCCCTATTGTCAGGATTGTTAGTTTCACAATTTTATCCACAATATGTTCAATAAAAGCACAAAAAAATACCAATAAATTTGACAATGCAGATACTACGAGCAGCTGAGTGACACATATTGCACTGCTGTACAAATTTAATCGGTGTGACATACAGCCGCAGCGAAACACTTACCAACAAAAGTTGGCACAAATACTTCTTATTACTTTTATTGTTATCTCAGTAGTGCCAGAAAATATCGAGATAAAACTTGGAGTCCATACCGCCCAGATGCTTTTCGTAAAGAGAGGGGGGGGAAAAAAGCTGCAGAGCTAATGTCGCTACATTTTCACAATTCATTGTTAATCTGACTATCGTGTCGTAAGTCATCATTTCAGACGATCAACAACATTGATTAGCTTTTCGTGGAAAAGCCCAGCAGTCGGACAAACAAGCCCTTTGTCCTGTTGTGGGGGTCAGTCAAATTGATTCGCGCTCGACGCTCCCATTTGAATACGAACATTATAACTTCAGCTGAGTTTTACGTATTCGCTTCCCAATCTTGCTGCCGTCCACCTTGCGGCTTCCCACCCATTGATATAATCAAATTCTATTGCAAACTTTGTCTTTGAAGCAAATTAATTAAGAAGCTATTATTTAGCCATCGAGAGGTTAATGACCGCCATTAGTGACGAGAATTGCAACCCTAGTCATTGGCCAAACTTGGTTATTTGGTCCATTCTGGTTATTTACTGAGCTGGAGATTGATGGCTGCTGATACTGCTGGTGACGCTAATTAGCTTTTAAAACATAACACACTCCATCACTGCTCAGGAGCAGCAGCCAGAAAACAATCCCGCCATCCTGTGCTTCAGCCTGCGGACACTGAAGAAATCAGACTTTATGTGAGAAATTGTCTTAAGGTCTCATTGTAATATTTGTAGGTGTGAAATACTCTGTGTGACAAGAAAACATTACATTTTTTGCTGTTTGGCAAGGCTAACACAATGTGTTTCCATCAGTCTGAGCAGACTTTCACTGTTTCAACTTATTGATCACTGAAGATGTTTGAATCTTAGGTCAAAATTACACCTTTTAAACTATGTTCTTAAGTTTTTTGTTATAAAAAAGGTTACAATAAGGCTTCTTTCCCGCTCAGTTTGAACAGACATTCATTCATTTTTTTTTTTAACTTCTCAATCATTGAAAATATTTAAATTTAGGTCAAAGTCATGGGGCCCTGTTTATGAAGCTGCTTATGGAAACTTTTACAGTCCAAATAACTCGTCTTGCATTTAGCTCATGCATTCATTTGCTGTGACTGTAAAACTGCACCTCACAATAAGATCCAGCAAGGCAACAAATCCCATTTCCTACAAACACACCAGTGTTTTTTGTTTTTTTTTTTAAACACTGACATGTTTAAGAGATAATAACATTTAGTTTACCCTGTATTTCACACCTCAGAGATAAATTAACGGCCAAGCATGATGATGTCATCGCGAGGACGCCCAGAACCCGGGTGAATGTCACAGGCGGCCACAATCAGCCTTCTGATTGGACGAGCTGCGGAGCCGCGGCCAATGGGAGCCGCCGGCTCAAAACGCGGTGGGAGCCTGGGTGAGTAATGGCCTCATCTCTAAAGGGCATTCAGATGACATTGTGAGGATAGCGGAACTGGCTGCGATTTACAGCTGCTCCATAAATGTTTATTAGCTTTTCCTCTATTTATAACTTCTGAAAATCGCGATGGGCTCCACTCTGCCCTTCTCTGTCTTCACGTTTATGGCTTGGGTGAACATGCCCCGCCAAGCAGATATTTGTGAGTTTTGCGTGTGAGTTACATGTACAGTTATACGCGCCTGCATTCATGCAGATGTTTTCATGGGAATTATATGTATAACCTTTTGCATCAAAATGTCCCATTGTCCTCGTTTCATCTGTGTTCAACTCTCTCTCTGTCACAGCACAAACATGAACATTAGCTCAGTGTTGGCATCAATGGAACATCTATATATATATATATATATATATATATATATATATGTTTTTCTTCTTTGAATTATTTAGAAAAATGTTCATTCTTGGCTAATAAATACTTTATTAACACAAAAAAATTATTTTGTGACTATTTTCTACATAAACAAGCTGCAAGAAAAGCATAATTTGAGAGCAAATCAATAGAAAATCTTGTTTGAGGTACGTCGAGACGAGAAACAATATCTAAATAGACTCAAATTTCACAAGGGACGGTGAAACAAAAGTATCGGACTTACCATGTGAGTATTGATCCGATACTGATACCAAGTTTGCATCAGTATTTTGGATCGGCATTTCAGTCCCAGCAAACTTTTCATTGATTCAAATGTGTATCTTAAATGTGGTTTTTAAAATCGTACAAGGCCTGATGAGATTGAAACTAACAATACTTGGCAGGAATATGAAGAAACATTTGCAACACTGCATTTTGTCGCATTAAACTCACAACATATAATGCCACTAACAAACAAAAAGTAGAGCATAACTTGGCAATGGAAAGAGAATATGCCTCATGGTTGGTTGTGGAGTTGGGTCAAGGCGGCCTCACCTTGTTGAGGTGGAACTTGACCTGAGAGGCCTGAGCAAAACCCACATGGAGGATACTGACAAAAAGAGGAACAAAAGTGTCTGGCAAAGAGGGAAGGAACTGCAGGCGTGGGAACCAGGGAACCTGAGGGAAAGAGATTAACAAAGAGATTAGCAGAGTGGCAGTGGCAGTATATATATAAAGTGTAGCTATCGCAAAAATGTAATTTCCTTAAATCTGATAACTCTAAAAAAATGCATTGCAATCTGTTCCATTCCAAATTAAGCTGTTTACTGAATAAATTTTGTCATTTGATGTCACTTTAAATCCAGCTGTTCTGTGAAGGAACGCATCAAGATTTTGTTAAAAAAAAAAAAATCATTAGAGAGCAAACACCAATGAAGCTCAAGGACCACAATAGAGAGGCGAGTGTGAAAATCAACTCTAGAGCAGGGTTGCTCTAGATGTGGTGTTACTTTGGTTATATTAACTTGATTCATGGTCTGACAATGTTTTGTGGGAACAGAATGCAAATGGACGCAGGGACCAGGCTTCATCCTGGCCTCCAAAAAAGAAACGCAAATAATAAAAAAAACATCATTCAGTTCAGATATCTCAAAAAATTAGCTCCATTCTTAGAATTGCTTAGTGTAAAAATATGAAACCATTGCAAGCTAAAGTGACATCTTTGGGCAAGGAGAGGATTAATATAATTAATAATAATAATAATAATAAGCAAAAATAACTATCAGTTGTGAATTCAACAAATACAGCCTTTATAGTATGCCTCTGGTGACGGAAACCAAAAACTCCTTTTAGGAGACATAGCAAACATATAGAACTAGAAGACGTCCTGGTCGGAGAAGATCAAAACCTGGTACTTTAGCTGTATTCATGGAACAGAAACTCGTTTCATAAACCCTAAAACGTTACATTTCTAAGCCTGATTTGAAGCAACAAAGGCTTGTTGGGTCATTCCTGCCGTCCACTGATCCAGGTGTTCCTCCAAACCGTGTTAGCGAATTGATTCCTCTTCTGGCCCGCTGCCTTGAGAATGCTAATCACTGGCTCTTGGCTTTTCAAATGTGGGCCAACTGTGGGCAGCAGAGGTGTAACTTTATAAAATAATTACGTTGCAGGCTTGCAGAGTATGTCGGGGCCCGAAAATAAACATCACCAAGGGGACAGGGTTGGGCGTGAAGAGGAGTAAATGCCAGACTAGCTCTCTTTCTCTCTCTCTCTTGTCGTGGCAGAGATTTATTGGAGATGTGCATGACATGGCAGCAGCTCACAAGAAGAAACCCACTCTCCTTGCCTCTACCGCTTTGCTTCTCCTCCCCCGTCCCTTCATATCATTACAGCTGCACCTGCCCGAAAAGGTCTTAGGTGAAGACAGGCCCCAATAAATCTCACTGATGCTTTCAATTCACCGATTGACTGATCGAGTTAACGCCGAATCAAAGATTTCTGGGTTAGGATTCAGTTCTCCGTGCGTTCCTCTGGTTCAAGCACGTTTAGCTAGTGTGCAAACGCTCATCATTCACGTCGAGTTCCCGTCCTCTTGCTTTGAACTTCTTTTTAAGTTTCACCAAAGAGGGACGAGAGATTCATCGCGCCGACCGCGTCATCCTTTGACCTTTAGTCACGTGACTTTTCTTTCTGAGCCGCAGCGAGTCCCGGCGCTTTCCGGACAGGGCTCGTCCGATGCTAGCCCCGCTGTCTGCCGCCGCCCTGATTTATGCGGACGAGAGACTGATGAAACTCATGAATGATTTCCAGCCTGAGACAGGAAATCAAAGCGGGGGAGACGTTTATCAGCGGGGCAGCCTGACCTGGATCCAGACCGCTCAGAACCTTCTGGAACACGGCAGAAAGCCGCTATCAGCACAAGGAACGGCTGGGCGGAAATTTATTGACCTGGTTACACGTCGGCGCTGTGTAATGATGGCAAAGTCATACCTTGGAATTCGTTAGCGGCTGTGCGGGTCTTTAGCCGGTTTAAATAAGGTCAGATTGTTTTTTTCATCAAATAACATTTTGAAAAATGTATAAATTCCTATGTAAAAATGTACATATATATCTCTTGAGCTTCTTTTTTAAAAAAGTTACTTTACATCCACAAAAGTCAATTAATTTTCTTGGCTAATGAGAGACAAAAACTCGTAAAGCTGTAGTATGTAACTTTTACAAATATATATATATATATATATATATATATATATATATATATATATATATATAAAAGTTAGAGAAACTTAGCTTGCTACAAGCTAACTACAAGCTAGTAGAACTTAGCTAGCTACAAGCTAGTGAAACATAGCTAGCTCATCGTTACGTCCAATGCTGATTAAATACACTGTCAGTAGTTGTCTGTTTTTTATAACTTCTCATTAATCAGCAGGATTTATTTAATGGTGAAATGACTGATATCTTGCACTGTGAGCTGTCATAACAACCAGAGAAACAAACAGATTGCTCTGCGCATAAACATGTTTTGCTCAGAGATTAAACTAATGGTCATGACATGGTGACCTTTTCCACCATGATGGCTGCAGGTAGGATTAATTACTTGTGACTTTCCTTCTAAATACATTTGATGCCAGTGAGAGCAAAGACGTGTGAAATGGTCAATATGTCTGTGTTGTGTTTTTTTTTTTTTTTTTCTCCCTTCATGCAAATTGCAAAGGCATGCTCGTGTGTCTTGGTGAAAAATGCACCTCAAACTCTCGTTAGAGCCCTAATGCAGCCACGAGGTGACAGACTGCCACAGTCCATCGCCGTGTGCATTAAACTGACTGAAGGGAGATAAATGCACGGAACCGAGATTAAAGTGACAAATAGACTCTGCATGCAAAGAGGCAGAGGTAAATTGTGTCGCTAAATGCCAGCAGAAGACAGTTTCTATGCAGACTGCCTTGTGATGAATGAGGGATAAGTGCTAAAGCACCCAAACTGGAGTCAGTAAATTTCACGCTGCTCTCTGACCACTTATTTCCTTCCAAAAACATTACCAGCATAGCAGAGAGTAGGCTGTAAATTTAATAGATGGAATGATGTGCAAAAATGCGTTTGCATTCATATGCAGACCTTTTTTTTCTTTTTTTTTTTCCCCCACACCCCACATCTTGTGCTGAATGAGAACACATCTGTTGCGTGGAATAAATGCGGATCACTAACATACGAAGATATGAGCTCCGTTTGCTACAATCATCCGAACAGACAGAAAGAAATCACACACCAACAAAAAGAGAAAACACTTAACTGGTTCGAGTTCTTGAATTTTTTTAAATTTTAGGTTAAATTTACTGCTCCTGACTCGCAGGCCTCATATCCATAGCAGTGCGGTGTTTTGATGGCAATACGATACATTTCGTATTATTAGCTACTGGTCTTAATAATCAGATCAAAAGAAAAAAATTATTTAAAAAAATATCTCTGCAGATTGATTTGGAAATGTTGCTGGGAACATTTACGGCCAATGCTCCCGGCTGTAATCGCTTATGCAAATTTCACACTGATCCTGTGAAATGTCAAACGACGGAGCAAACAAAGCAAGTGATTATAAATCACAAATTCAAATGTCAAGTCATTTCATCTTCCAAGAACAACTTCTAAGTGGCATCAGACAAAGCATGAATGATGTTCCTGTAGTTTAAATCAGTTTTTAACATGGAAACACAGGCGAGAAACAAAGACCGCAAGAAATGAGGAATCGTGTTTAGTCAGAAGTCGGCGGTTCTTCTGACTAAACAGAAGAACATGTCGACGTGACGACGCGAAGATATTAACCGCTGAGAAGACATCAGTCATTTACAATGAAAGCTGACTCAGCAAGACAAGATTCAGCGATACCCAGTTTCACTAAAAGATCTTATGCAAATAGAACCACAAACATTTCTTTTTCTTTTGCAGCCGCATTAATCGCTCAGCTAAAGATAAAGCAAAACCATGTCAGAATGTCAGACTCTTGTTTTATTATTAAGAAAAAATACTCCCCCCAAAAAAGAAAAAAAAAAAAAAAAGTTTATGGTCCAATACAAAACAATATTTACAGAATAAATTAGCAAAGTGCACAGTGTTAACTGGATCCCTCCACAAGCTTTTAATTATGTGACCCCCAAAATAAAATATATTTTTTTCTTTTTTTTGTTTTTTTTGTTGCCAAAATCACTATTAGCTTAAAATGCCTTTGGCCATTATTTTAGGATCGTGATCACATCTCAACATTTTCTAACCTCACGTCTTTATGAGGCGTTTGAAGACACGAGGCTCTTTTGCCTTCGGTTCTTTTGTGGAAAACCACAATCTCATCTTACCTGTGACACTTGTTTATTAAATTGCATTTTTTTTTCAGTCCCTTTCCTTTTAACCACTGGTATTAATTTCATGTTGTGCTTTAGATTTATTTTTCCCTCCTGGCGCACATTTGTTGTGAAGTTATCACGTGAATAAAGTTCACCGCTATTGGTTAAACCCTTCCTTTCAAGTTCTCATCCACATTTCAGGAAGGTGAAACTCCAAAGGTGCAATCGCACTGATCTGCATATGTGATGTCATCAGTTGCAAGAGTTTGACAAAATACGGTGGATGAACTTCACTTGAGACATGTTGCCTTTTTTCTTTTTAAACAGAGTGACATTCATTTTGAAATGACTCTGAATAAAAAATCAACTTCTGAAACATTTTCCTTTAATCTGAACTCATTAACTTTCAACTGCGAATCAGTCGACTATTGATTGTTTCTAAGAGCTTTATTAGACCACTTTTTTTTTTTTTTACGGGCAGATTATTTGTTGCTTCTTTGTTGTTTTGATGCATTCTTCTTCACACTAAAGCGAAATATTGTGTCTGCATTTAACTAATTTTAGAGCAAGACGCGGTAAAAACAAGTCATGCGTGTTGCTTAAAGAGCCCTAAAAGGTTCAACCCCAATTCCTCAGGTCTAATAAAGTCCATCGTGAAAACGTCAGTTCCACCTCACTCTTTTAGTCCATGCATTATAAATAAAACGGAAGAGATTCTGCGAAACCCAGATCAGGCCGAGATTAATGGATGACCGTCATGAGTACAGCAACAATCTTCAGTCAGTGGCATCTTTTGATTCGTTGGAAGACTGACAGCTACAGAAGGTCCTTCAGCACCACCATCCTCTGCGACACTTTGAAGATACTCAGATGAAATGAGTTACGTCTATATTTAACTTTCCTATTCTGGGCAGAGGGCCCGTCCATTCCCACTGCATAATGCCTCCACCACCATGCTTCACAGTAAGGATGAATTTAGATGTCATTTGACCTGAAGAAACTCTTTCCAGATTTTCTTTGTGCCTCCAACAAACTGCAAATAAGTCTTCTTTCCTCTAACTTGTCGCGTCGTCAGAGTTCCCTTCCGGCAGCGCGCTCCGTGCAACGAGCTGACTCCTTCGTTTCACTGGGCACTGAGAATTTACGGCCGCGCAAATAACAACGTGGTTGGTCAGCAACTTGCAACAAAAGCAAATGCAGATCAAACGGACACTCGGCCCATAACCGCCTGACAGCTGCAGCGTTCCTAAGCACCCCTCCTAAGTCCAGCTCCTGGCCTTGATCTGGAGGCCAACGACTGTCCTTCATCACTGCCAGGGAACTGGAAGCACGGTTCTGCATGATTCAGCCCAACAACACAGAACACGAAGCGTGACAACCGCAGCGGCCAGCCTCGGTATGAGCGTCTGCAAACAGGAACTAGCTGGAAAAATCCTCCTCCTCCTCCTGTTCCTATTCCTGCAGCCCCAGCTGTGCCACAGCCTATTTTAGACACCCTAACTGCATGCTGGGATACACTGACACCCCGTGAGCAGCGATCAGCATGTGGTGCTGTGAAGAAGTGTGTGTGTGTCAGGAACGAGAGCTGATGATATTACTACTAATTACTGGAATAACTTCCTGCCACCTGTCTTGTACTTGGCTTGTGCCAAAAATGCAGTGGAAATAAAACGACTGAAGGCGGCTCCCAGTCAACCAGCAGCTGATGTGCCAAACTGACACTCTGTGCTCCAATTATTCTGATATCGTGTTTGTTGGTTTTTTGTTTTGTTTTTTTCCAATATTCCTTTTGGTTTTGACTGCACACTGCAAACAACGCTTGGACCACTTGCTTTTCATTTGTAGGCAAAGCAGATGAAGGCCTGGAGATGTACTGAACATAAGGATGCAAGTTTTTATGCAAGGAAACAGAAAGGCTAGTTTAACTGAGAAGCAGTAAAAAAATAGCTTGTTACTGCCCAACGACTACTACTGCACTGGGTAGTAGTAGTAGGACCTCTGCACTGACAGTAACTACATATAGAGCATGTACAGTTATCACAATCAAAGTTCAGCAACAAGGCAGTTCAAAGCACTTTATATCATATAAAAAAACAATCAGAAAACATCAAATATGTTGATCAATGTTCCACTTAATACTAATGAAAAGCAGCTCTAATCAGGTTGCTTTCCAGCCTTAGTTTAAAGGAACTCTGTGTTTTGGCAGTTTTGCAGTTTTCTGGAAGTTTGTTCCAGACCAAATTGATTTCAAACCAGTGATTTGACGAAAAGAAAAAAAAAAGTGTTAAAATGGTAACATTTATTTCTTTTTCATCAAACATCTCAGACCTTCCAAAGTCAAGATTTATGATATCGAATTAAAGCGCAACTTAAAACCTTATTTACAACAAATTGAATTCAGTCAACGGAACTGGTAGCCGACGTTATCGCGTTAACATTTCTGACTTTTGATGAAATGATAAAGAATACATAAGGAAACACAAAAACAGAGGAAAAAAGTCTTGCAGTACTTTTTTTTAACCAAATTTTTTTTACCAAAATTGATTCAAATTAAACCACGCCACTGCTTTTTCTACAACTGAAAAAAAACAAAACACGTTTCTTTAAACCAACCTAAAAAAATGTAGGCTAGTTTGTTTAAGTTGATTTTATAACATAATTAAACCTTTAACAAAACTAATATAAATTAGTATTTCTTTTTTTCAGTGCACAAAACTTCCCACGCAGTTGGTGTGTCATAAAACCAAAACACAACTAGGCGCTACTAAAAATTACATTATATATGTAATTTCTTTCTGAAGTGTCTTAAGTCTTCGACAAACAGGTCAACAGAACTTAAACTGTTTGTTGTTCCTCAAATCCACTTGGAGTCATCACCCTGAGCCCCGGATCGTTTTGCTCCTGCTTACTTCCAAATCCTCAGCCGCACTAAGTACCGGAGCTCATGTAACTCTCACTAGCACTGATCTGTCGTGCCTCTTTAACACCTCCGCTGGCCGCTCCGACTGCTGAGTCTGCAGCGCCGTGCTGAAATGAAGCCGCTTTCAAAGTTACAGTTTTAATCTCTCAAATTGTGAGCACAGCGTGATACATCATGACCACATGGGCTTTTATTAAACATTAGAAATAAGGCGTGGGGCGCAGAGGTCTCTGCACCATCAGCAACAGGCCAAAATATTTTGCTCATTTGACCAATTCGTTATGGTGGGACCGTTTCAAAAATGTCGGTGCAAATGTCTTAAAATATAGATTATGTGCCCATTATGGGTTTTTTCAGGTTAAAAACCTAATGCCCGTTATTTTCACAGATGGGTCAGAGGATAAGTTGCATAATCACCTTCCTAAAATAATGACCGAAGTCATTTTTTTGTTTGACCTTTTTTTTTTTTTTTTTTTTTTTTCAAAAAGATGATTCAGAGAAATACTACAACACAGAAACAACTCAGTGTCAAAACAAGCTAATGAAAAGTGAGTAGAATCGTATCAGATTAGTATTTGTGTATGAGGATCTACTTCTTGTTTGGCTTTTCGTCTTCTGCAGTTCCTGTTGTGTAGTGTTGCTATGCTCTTCAGCAGCACCTACAGGTTAGATGAGGAACTGCAGAGCAGGAAATAATCACTTTGCCATGTTAGTGCTTCAGCATGTTTCATTATCAGTGCACTACTACACATCCTCCTGTTTGTTTTATCGCTACATAAAGCTTTTGTCATAAAGATGGATGCTTTGTAAAAAAATTTTAACCAAAATTGATTCAAATTAAATCACGCCACTGCTTTTTCTACAACTGAAAAAAAAAAAACACGTTTCTTTAAACCAACCTAAAAAAATGTCGGCTAGTTTGTTTAAGTTGATTTTATAACATAATTAAACCTTTAACAAAACTAATATAAATTAGAGTATTTCTTTTTTTCAGTGCACAAAACTTCCCACGCAGGTGGTGTGTCATAAAACCAAAACACAACTAGGCGCTACTAAAACTCTTCGTTTGCAGACTTCGTTCTCTGGGGTTTTCCAAACAGTTGCGGTGGTTGGTTACTATGGAGACCGAACACGGGTTGGTGGGCAGACATTGCTGTCCCACTTCTGGGGCGTCGTGGTGACAGCTGCGCTCCAAAGTGCCGTTTGATCTCTTAGATCTGAAGCCGAGAAAGTCGAGAAAGTAACACAATTCTGTTTGTCTTATAGTCCTGTTTTATATGAAATGAAGAGAAAACGTTTGGGATTATTACTTGTACCTGTTGGAGTTGATTCATTAATAGGAGGCTAAAAGAGACAGAGGAAAAGATAGAGCCTTTAACGTAACTTAGCGGCTGTGTCCGGAGTGGCCCCGTTTAGCCCTTGACACAACACCAGACATAACGTCTGTACTTCAGTTGTAAAAATGCTATTCTTGCACATCCCCTGCCCTGGTTCGGTTATACGCTCCGCGACGTTTTATTAAAACGCTCTGACATCACTGTCAGCCTGTCGGCTTTACAGCTGCAGCGCAAACTGAGGAACAAACAGACACAAGCATGCACTGCAGTATCGATACCTTGGTGACACAGACACGATTTCACCACCTCGGCTCCTGCTTTATCACCTGTTAAATACAAGATTTTGTTTAAACCCGCTGCCTCCAGCGAAAGGAGACGGGTATTTCGCACTGTCTTAATTTCCTCCTCTCGTCTCGGCTGGGTGGAGAACTTTCTTCCAGCTGTAACTGCAGAAGGAAATAAGTGCTGCGGGCTTAAAGTTTCATTACCTCCTGAACAGTTTAGCGCTGGATACGATTAGCTGTTAATGGCCCCTCCGACTAAAACGGGTGACTCAGTCAGACAACGTTGGGACCATAAATCTTTCGAGCAAAGCATCCTGCTAAAAAAAAAGTCGCACGTTAAAACTCACGGTTCAGTTTGTTTTCAACCTGCTGTCACCATGTTGCTCAAAAGCAACACGTGATAATTCTGCGATGAGATATTTCAACACATGCGGTGAAATCAGGCTCTTCCATGTGTTCACTGATTTGTGGCAAAGAACTTATAAAAGTTTTGGTTTGAACTTATCAAAGTCTTTGAATTGTCAGGTCATAGAGAACAATTAAAGGGGTAGTACTGTGTGTAAAACTGACTTCATGTGTGATGTTATTTCCTCATCAAAAACATACCTAGAGTGTTGCCTTCATTTTTTCCAAGCCTCCGCCTCGCACGGCACTCTGCTCCTTCAGACTAGCCAGCAGCAATTAGCAGACGCCTGATGGAACGGCTGAGCTCACTGATCTGCTGAGCTCACTGAACGAGCTACTTCTCAGTAGAATGAGAAATTGTTAAAGGGTTAATAGAGGAGTGATGTCGTGAAGCCTTCCTGCAGGTGGATTTTCAAAAAGAGCAGGAGTTTTTAAAGAATCAGAATCCCAAAGTCAATGTCTTTCATTGTATGTTTGACAGATAGCATTTTTAATAACATAGTTATCTGAGCATGATATAAAGAAGCACTGTGTGTCTGGAAAGCCCATAATACTCCCCCTTTAAGACGTCAACAGATCATGGTACAATATTAGATGGAAAAAGCTTCTTTCATAGTTATAAAGAATTATCTACAAATAAAAGTCAGTGAGGCTTCATTTATTGGAACCTAAATTTATTTAAAGAACCACCAAAGAGGCTTTGTGGCCTAAAGTTTCACAGAAAATCTACAACAGTTTCTTTATGCTATGAAGCTCATTACTGTCGAAACTTATCAACAATAAAAACAAAAGAGAATCTCAATTCTTTTTTGTTTTTGCTGCAAATCAGATGCTAACACGTAAACATTGTAAACATGAATATTGCACACGCCCATAAATGCAAGTACTTTTTAAAACCAGGTAAGGTGGTGGCAGAGTCAGCGGACATTATTGTGACGTTACGCAAGTTCAGTTTCTTTAGATTCCTGAAAGGAACTGTTCCCACTTCTCACTCTGTCAATTACATTTCTTCCATTCATTGTTGTCTTGCAGCAGGTCTAGAGTGAATTGTCATCTACTTTGCGACACTAAGACCGTTATAAAAAAAGGAACAAAATCTATATCTAATTACTTGCATTGTGACGTATGCGGTCTCTACTTTCAGAAAATGAACTCAGAAGTGGTTTCACTTTGTTCACAAAGTCCTATTTTGATAGAACCGACTGCTTTACGTGGCAGACGTTCGTTCTACACGAGTCAAGAAGCGACTGCATAGATACTGTAGCTTGATTGTAAGTATTTGGTTTCCGAAAATGGAAACCAAAAGATCAAAAGACCGTTTGCATTTTGGGAGCAGATTTCTCAGCACATAACGGACATCTTGTCTGTCTGATGGGTCGTAACAGCAAACAAATTAAAAGCTCTGTGCTGCTTCCAAGGCTGGTGACATTTACTTATTGCCCATTCCTCTTATGACTGGAACATTTGCCAAGCGACAATCTCCATGTGTTATTGACCTTTTTTTTTTTCTCTCTCTCTCTCTGCTGCTGTGCTGTGTTTGAACCCATGAGAAGTTCGGTCCAAAAGTTCTAGAATTCACACTGAACTCTTGATCTTTTACCAAAGACAAAAGAGAGCTCCTACAAGCACTAAAAACGGACGCCATCTTTGTTTCCGTTGCGCTCTGTCTTCTTGAGAGGTTTTTGGTGCAGCGCCACCACAGGTGAGTTTTGGTTTGGTTCATGTGAAATCAAACCGCAGCAGTTGAAAACTTAACAAATATTACATTTATGTCCCAAATAGGACTGAGTTTAAAGTATCCCAAATTAATAAATGTTGTCTGTACGATGCTGGACGAGTCATATGGGCATGGAAAATATTTATGTGCTTGAAGATTTTTCTTCTAATTCCCACAAATGTGTAAATTCGGTATAAAATGACGTGTCACTTCCTGTGGACCTTTGCTGTAAATGCATTCAAGTTGAAGGAGTTTCAATATTTCTGCAGATTTCCACAGGAAGTGAAGTGGCAACGCCCGGTGTTGCTTTGTTATAATGATTAATGACAGTCCGGGAACACGACGTTAAAAAAAAAAAAAAAAAAAAAACATATCATGTTGTCGGCAGGGGATACAGACGCGAACAGTGTTTGTGAAGGTTCACAATGTTCTGCGGCCTTATCATTCCTGAACTAATTCCTTCTTGTTCATCCCCCGACAGAGTCGGGTTTCTAACGGCCTGCAGTCCGATCTGGGACTGTGATGACAGCGGACAATCCCATAATAGAGTTCAGCTCTTATTATCAACATGCTGTAAAACTGCATGAAGGAGACGGTCACGGACCAGTCTGGACTGCTGACCTACATGCTAAATCTGACGGAGCAATTGAGCTGCTTTCTATGTAAATGAATGAAAATAATTCAACCCTGACAGACATAAAACAATTCTGGTATTCTGGACTTTTCATATATTGTCATATATTGTTGAAAAACTATTAATATCATTACAGGTAAGAATAGATTTAGATTTAAGAGGTAAAACATATTTACCTCTGTGTGTCCCGGTTTTATTTGCCACTGCATGAAACGGTAAGATGAGACAAAAAAAGGCAACAAACTACGCCATTCACACCAAAGCTTGCCACGGTAGCGAAACACTCAAATGCTCCTTGAACAATCTCAAGATGATATGAGCGGTCATTATTGAACGTGGTCTCTTGCTGCCCTCTAGAGTACCACTTTACCTCCCACACACACACACGCACACACACACATTTATGACAACACACAGATCAGTGTGGATTCCTCGCTGCATTTTAGATGTCCAAAATTCAAAATACATGTAAAGGAAAGAGTTTAAACTGAGTAATATCAGATTTAGGTTGAATACAGTTACAGCACCTGTGCACCGCGAGGGCCATTAGTAAGTGTGTGTACTGGCAGGACTGTCCTGGTTGGTAAAAATAGTAAGGGTTGTAGCAGGGCAGATGTACAAATCATATCGATAGTCTTAAGGGACATTTTTTTTTTAGCATTTTCTATCGTTAGAGTATAAAAGTTTTGCCTGTTGCACTTAATAAAGGAATTATTTCCATGCATCAAATGTTTTTTTTTTTTTTTTCAGAAATATGAAAACATCAATAGGCTGTTTGTGCTGCCAAAAAAGATCTTAAGAACTTAATGAATTAATTTTGTACAGCAAAGCAGTCTATAAAATGCTAATGTTTTCCAAATCACCAAATCCTGATACAAAAAAACATTCTTTTTGGAGGTAAATATGTACATACATACATAATGTAAATAATAATAGTAAATATATATTTTGCAGGCCTGATGGAAGGATGTCATGTAATTATTGGGGTTAGTTTTTATTCAGACGTTCCTTAAATGTTGAAGTTGAAAAGTCAAAGAATCTGATATTCTCAAAATCCAAAATGGCCACCTTCACCATAAAATGTGTGACAGATTAAAAAAAAAATGTACTACTTACAATTCTAACAGTTTATTTCTTGTATAATTGTTCACGGTCACGAAGCAAACATGTTTTTGGTTTCGAAGATACCAAACACAGGAAAGTACAGGATTAGCTTGCTTTGCTAGCTGCAGTTAGCCTTCGCTGTAGCTTCTGACACAATGTGAGTTGGTTTGTTGTTTTCTGTTTTATAATTACACAATTTCTTTAGTCCGACTTATACTGCTGATAAGGTTTTTATTTTGGAGCAAAATAAAAATACGAACTAAAGCTGAAAGTAGCTCGTTCCACTTTTCTCTCCGTATTGTACGGCATTTTGGTGAAACATACAGATTTTTAAAATTTTTTTATTCTTTATATCCACACTAAGATCACAGACTCGGGTCTAGAACACCGATAAAGTGGGTGTGATTTCACTCTCGTGTCAAAGTTCTGACTTCACAGATAAAGCAGCGACAGGATTTGTAGATCAGATGTTAAAGCAGCTTGCTCTTTGATTCATGAAAATCTACTCCAAAGATTTTGGACAGTAGACCCTATCCTGGGTTACCTGATGAAGACTTGCTGGAGCTAGTCGTACTTTCACCAAAGCACTCAGAGGGGTTAACGAAAGTCTAGGAGCAGCTCCATATTCCTCCATTGTTCTGGCTTAAAGTCCTTGAAACATGATGGTGCCTGCGGTCTCCCGCTCTGCATAGCTATGCGGTGATGTCTCTATCGGGAAGGCATGTAGCGAGCTGCTCCTGTGATCCGTTTAGTGTCAGCAGAACTCCTCCACATTCCCTCAGGTAAGCCTATGTCAGACTTCAGACAGGTAAGGCAATATTAAGAATAACAAAGCACAAGCGGTATCGCAGGGTTCCTCCTTGAGGCCATCGGGGAGGCGCTGTGTTTTCACTCCAGACCTGTCAGATTCTGGAGAAGGACTTATGGAGATGGATAAACCCCAGAAGCCGAATGACAAACATCAGAAGTTCATCCCTGCTCCTTTTTTTAGTGGAAATTTCTACCCGTCATCCTTTGTATGAACTGCATGGGGAAAGTATGCTCTTTGTGCGTTTAGCAAAATGTGTTTTATTGGGATTTATATGGAGCCCCGATATTAACTAGTGTATATTTGTTAATTTTATGAGACATTCACATTTTGCACGTTTTTTTTGTGTTTCCATTTGGGTCTAAAAAAAGTTCTTAAAAAAAAAAAAAACACCCAACCATTTTTTTAAGTTAATTTGTGTTGGTATCTCGAAAATGAGCTGTTTTGAAAACCAATCAGCAGGCAGTGCCCCTCACCTGGCAACCCCAGCGAAACCCAGCCCATTACCTAGCAACCCAATCAGAGCTCCAGCACATTTGATCAGTTGATATTATGTACAATGGCTGCTGGAAAAGACAAGTGTTTTGGCGTCGATTTACCATCCAGAAACCATTTGCTGCATTCTTGTTGGTTGTGAGGGAGACTCCACTTCTGCTTCTCAAAGCACAAGTGGAGTCAAAGGCGTACGGTTATATAACTGCGCATCTGTTTAATGTTTAAACAATTTCTATTGATTTAAAAAAAAAAAAAATTTTAATAACTCAAGTTCAGGGAGATTGTATGGAGAGCCACTGTGAGCAATCATTTTCTAATCTTAAATTCTCAGTTGGATTTATGTCTGGAATTTGACTGGGCCGTTCTACAATATGGATATCCTCCTATTAAGCCCCTTCCGTCGTTGCTCCGGCTGCATATTGAGAATAGCTTTCCCTTGCTTGTCCCCACTGAAGAGAAGTATCCATACAGTATGATGCGTCCACCACCTCCAGCACAATTTGTATTTTTCATGTGGGCCATGTTTCCTGTACTTCACCACAGATGCCTTTCAGACTATGTTCTTCACATACATTTAAATTAAATCTAATGAAGGGTATTGTTGAGGCATTCGAATAACCCGGTTAATAACTTTTGTTTCAAAGAACTGTTGACAGAAACATCGTAAGCGAGTCTGTTTTTACTTCTCCGACTGGCAGAGAGGTGTCAGACATCCTCTCGGGTCCTCGGGCCATCTGTTTGCGGCCCTGCTTTAGGAGAGGATATCTGCGGCCGTTTTCTGCCTAATTAGGTCCGGTAAACAGGCACTCATCAAAAAGCAGCTGCTGCGCTCCCTATTAAGGCACAAACACACACTTAGATGCACGAGGACACTGAAACAGACGGGTCGCGGAGATAAAGCCGCGCAAACTGAACAGTAATGAGCGTCGATGATCAGTTCTGGGGGTGAACTCACCTTCATAACCCGCTGTTTGCCCAATTCCCGAGGGCCTTCCTACGACAAAACAACTTTTTGCAGTTGAATGCAATTGCAACGCCACACACCCGTGTTTTTGAGCATGTTCTTGTGTTGGCACTGACAGAATATTTACCACATTATCACCTCGGAATTAGAAAAAAACAACAACAAACAAACAAACTCAGGGAACACGATGGTGTGAACAATCATATGCCTAATAGGACAATTATGGCCCTGCTCCACAGAAGATCAAAACAAGCCAACAGGAAGAGAAAAAAAACCCCAAAAAGTTGCATTTCCACATCAGCCTCCTTGTTTGCGATTTCACACAACAAAGTAAACTGTAAACTGGAGGGAAATATACTTAACCACACTGGATGCTTGCCAAATTTCCATAGGGCATTAGCAGCCAACTGGTGCAGGCTCATTAAAGAGCACAGAAACCTATAACCATTAAAAGGCCATTAGGCAGCATGTAATTTTGTGGAACTAAATGGCGGAGAGTAATCAAAAGCACATGAAGCCCAGCTGGGCGACTGGGCAAACTGTTTCGATTAGGGAGGAATCCATCATCTACAATGGTAGCTATTTGGGGGGTCAATTTTCCCGTGCGCTCCTTTCTTTCCCTCTGTCACTTTCACTCTTCCTCTGATCCTTTGCGTGAAGTTTTCATGTTCTCTGTCATTAGGATCATTGCCGATACGGCGGTTCTGTCTTTATCGAGGTATCATGAGACAATACCGTTCCAGTGCGTGCAGTTACCTGAACCGTATGGCAGCTGAAGAAGGCAAAACAGAAAAAAAAACCCCAAGAAAACCCATCATAACCTCTACTTACCATTTTCATATTTTCGCTCCCCCTCGGGTGGATTGTTTGATTGCATCAGCCATATAAACTAAAGTGACATCATGCAGCAAATATAATATAATTTTCACCCCAAGAGGAACAGTTGAAGCAAAAGGCAACAGCCTGAGGCCTGGTGAAAGTTGTGTGAAATTTTCAGCGCGGCTCCCCGCGGTGGAAGACGGCGTTCCAAGAATAAGTTTAGAGCTTGTACGATGTCATTAGGCCAGACTCTGATTAGTCAAACCTGGAGAGGATTTGGACAGGGAGGCCTTTCATGGGTTGAATCAAGTGCATGCGCCCTTGACATGGGCTCCATTCATCGCCTCTTTGTCAAAACTTCAATGTTTTGGAGTATAACTTTGTGTTGCCAAGATGGAATACTCCAACTTTTGTTGCCTTTGTCTTATTTGATCCAACTTTACCAGCATGATTTCATTAAGTTTTAGTTTATGTGATTTAAAGCTGCGATGTTTGTACTCGGTACAAAGGTTCATTGAATGTGGATTGCTATTCAATCATTCATTGCTATTCAATCCACAATCATTGATTGTGGATTTTCTCCTTCCATCATCACATGCACATAATTAATGCTTATGGATAAAGGCTTGTCCTTTGCCACTGTTGGATGCTATTTGTAGCCATCAACATGTTTCTGATGTATTTCTAGTGTCATATTTAGCCACTATTCCTGGTAGAGTTGGTAGGTTTCCTGTTAGAGACCCAGTTATCCATTGTTCTGAGATCAATGTCCCATTGGAGCAATTGGTTGAGTAATGGACAACCCAAAAACCAAACCTTTACTCGGTAGCTGAGTTTCCACTACAAACGTGAGCAAATCTTTGTCCGTATTCTGATGATTTTGAAAAAACAAAACAAAACAAAAAAACACAATTTGTTTGCAGTTGCAGTGTTTCCATTAAATAGGAAATTAAATAAAAGTCACACAAAAGCCAATCATTCAGTAATTGCACAAAACGTGAACTAAAAGCAAATGAAGCTCAAACATGAACATTTATGAGACTTAAGACGCTCTGAGAATATGTCTTTGTGGAATAATGTGTTTATTTTTGCATTCGCTTTTTGAGTCAATCCTTCATCAGAAAAAAAGCACGGACTGTAACGGACAGAAACAGATTTCAAGGATTCGTCGGGCTCCGGGAGCAGATTCCAGCCTGAGCAATGCAGGATTTTTCTTTCAACAGCTCATTTGCTGCTGCAGCACATCCATCTGTTTAAGAAGGACAAAATCTGTTTAGCATGTTGTCTAATCTCCACACAAAAGACGAAGTTACAGAACACCGTCCACTCCACTGAGGAACTGAAGCTTGACGTTCAAAGCCCGACTATCTTGGTTTTTCAATTATGTTTCGTCGTTCGAAGGATAAATCTGATTCAGAAAATAACAGCAGCGAATTCAGGTCGCTCCGGTTGAGCTCGACATGCCGACAGGTTTGCGGTGATAAATGCTTCCTGCCATCTAACATGCAAATGTATTCAAGGACTTGAAGCACATTTCCAACATCCAGGCTTTTAATCTAAAGGAGTGCCCTGAAAAAAAAAAATTTGTTGGAATGCAAAATTTACCCCAGAGTTTTTTTATTAGGTCATTATGCGGAGGACAGATGTTGCAAATCCGACTCAATCAAGTTGATTTCATTTGTTTTAAAGAGTCACTGACTTCAAGCCAAGACTTCAATATGCAGGGCCAGTTAATCTGGGAAATGACAGAGAGAAAGGGAGTCTTTCCCTCATAAAGGTGCTCAGCGCCTTTGCAAAGGGAAGCAGAGTCGGCGAACACATTTCATTACTGTGCAGTTTATTGCACTCGTTTCGGTTTCAATGTGATGATCGTTTCAAATGTTGCTTAAAGTTTTGACAAAAGTTTCTTCCTCCAGGCTTCTGTCCTTCCATCCACATGGAGAAGCATTAAACATCCATCCTTAGGTATATGCATGAGCTAAAAATAACTTTCACCAAAGGATTTCTCTAACCAGATATGTTGTCTAAAGGTGATTTAAATTAAAACTCCAAACACAAAGCCTAGGATTTTGCACCCGTTTGTTTTAGGGTGAAGTGGAGACGACTGCAACCTGGAGCAAAAACCTGCTCACATCTGCTGGACTGTGACGCGTTTGCTGCATATAAATGCTTGAAACAATGCGAGCTTCAGCTTTTTTGCTCCTTTTTGGTCCTCGACTTATCTGCGAAGCACTTGAATAAGTCTCCCCACCACAAGCAGAGAATATCGAAGGACGCTGAAGTCCAAACTTGTTTTCTAATGATTCCACGGCCGCTTCTCTCCCTGCACACTCTGTTGTGTGTAGGAGATTCACTTTGGCCAATCAGGTGGTGCAACCTTGCGCAGCTCCATGATTAAAAGAAAAGCTGATAGTCGGACCCCACAAGTCAGCTAATTATTTCAAATGTTCCACAGGTGATAAATGGTGGGGGATGGCAGGCGAACATGGCAACTCTGAGCTCATTAGTGGCTCGCTGTTTGGCCCTTCAGATGATTGAAGACCGTTTGAAATTAGAATTTGTTGAGTTTCATTAAGTCCAAGCAGCCAAACAGAAAGCCTTCATCATCGAGACGAACGCGTTGGAGTGAGGCGGAGTCAAACATGACAGGAAGCTGAACTATGATTTGCACGTTAACTCTAATGTGAGGTTATGTTGCTGGATTCAGAGAAAGAAAAACCAACACAAGTCACACAGAGAACATTTTGTTCTCTCACTATCCAGAGGGGGGGAAAAAAAAAAAAAAAAAAAACATTTAAATTAAAATTAATAATTTTTAATCTGACTGTGAGAGAGAAACTTGCCTCTTGAGCTTTTAAATTATGGTTCTGGGACTAACGCTGACAACCGGAAAAGAAACTCCCCCTGCTGTTTATGGGCCGTCAAAATATTGCATGTAGCAGCGAAAAACCTTTTATCAGCAGCTGAAATGTGGTGGGTTATTATTTTAGGGAGTGTGTTGTTCCCTGGATTTATCAGGATTTATCAGGTGTTATTTTACTGATAGACGGTCTAAAAGATTTCAGCCTTTGGGGAATTATCATATCAAAATAAGTGATTATCTTTACCTTAGACAAAGATAATCACGGGATTGAGAAGAATGCTTCAGAATCCAAGTTGTTTATGAAATGTTGCATCCTGAAACTCACATCTCTGTGTCAGTAAAAAAATGATTTTATCAACCGATGTAATGAAGGAGAAGAGGCAAAAAGCATAAATACATTCGAAGAGCTGGATAGCTCAAATTACAGGCTAAATAAAAGCGGACTGAGAACACAGCTTTGAGGAACCCCGCGT
Organism: Poeciliopsis turneri; assembly: GCA_922788865.1. Taxonomy (NCBI): domain Eukaryota; kingdom Metazoa; phylum Chordata; class Actinopteri; order Cyprinodontiformes; family Poeciliidae; genus Poeciliopsis; species Poeciliopsis turneri. Next base: position 1,585,419 of record CAKLNU010000758.1, read on the forward strand.
AATTTTTTTTTCCATTACGTTTTATAATTTCTAATTGGTGTAAAGTCAATTCCGTCTCTCCGTCTATTTAATGACTATAAAAATGAATGGGTCAGTGCAGCAGCTCTGTAAATCAAGCCTTACGGAGGAATTCCTCATCGAAAACAGGCAGGAAATTAAAGAAACGGGCCACGACAAAAAAAAACAAAAAAAAAAACGTTCTGCCTTTATCATAAAAATGTGAGTTTTCCGCAGTTGGTTTCCAATACTAAGATAAATGGCAGCCCGTTCTCACTTACATATATTAAATCAGTGGTGCGGCAGGCTCGCTCTCAGATGTTATGGACTCCGGCCACTTGTTGATGATGTTCAAGCAAAAAACAGGGCCGCTCCATTCGTAAATTAAAAAGAGTTCATATTTCACAGCACCTCAGAGCCAGCTTAGTGCTGGTATTATATTATGTGCAATGGAACAACTCTGTCTTCTCGGCTCCTCCGGCCCCCGCCGCCACCCTTCACCTCTCCGCCTCTTCAACAATGTCTAAATGGTGTGTCCCTTGGCTGTGTCAGAGCACTTAAGCCCCTGGCTAGTCTGATTTACAGGGATGAAAAAGGGGGGAGTTAAGATGTTAGTCGATGAGCTACAGCTATGCTATGCTTTCAGCCCTGTCCTCACTCCGCCGTAATAGCGTTTTACAGCCGCCCGACAAATCTGCCCCTCCATCTTGTTCCGAGTTTGACACGAACAGGAGCTGAAGCCAAAGGCGGAGCAAAGCCAACAAGATCCTTCTGTCCCAGACAAGTACAGACAGTCAGCGTGGCAATCAGTCACAGGACAGGGAGAAAGTGAAAACATTATCCAACCTTACATGGAACTCTAATGTTTGCTCGATGTCAGTGAGGTTTGGTTTCATTTTGGGGTCGTTGCTGCCCCCTTTTCTTGAAGTTGAAATGTTCAACCAGCAAAAAAATCCCCCAAAAAACAACAGCATTTCATAATGGATCAAGGCCCTGAACTGTTCCGCACATTCAGATGTGCGCCGTACGTAAACGAAGCTGAAGCAAGATGACACCTATAATATTTCTTCATATTTCGCTTCCAAGAATCCAGACTTTCCTATAATCTTCGAGACGTGTCCTGGAAAAATATTTCTCTCATCTTGCAGGTCGTTTTTCAACGTTCTTCTTTCAACGTTAGCTTCTTCTCAGCCGTTTCCTGGGCTCTACCTCGGGGTGTTCTTCAGGCACTAGGAAAATAAGCAACAGGACATTTTAAACTGTTTTTGAACTAGAAAACTGTCTACATCCTCATCCCTTATTTTCCAATTCGCAGCATACCTTGAAACATCTGTGAGTCTTTACAGTTCAAAGTAAAAGCATTTTATGCTTGACTCATGAAAACTGTTGACACCACAAATAGTCAAGATCTTTTTTTTTCTTTTTTTATGTCTTCTTTAGTTAAATTTAGCCAGAATCAGGATAGATTTGAGCTCATAACCCATAAACTGCCTCAAGTAAGAACTTATTGATGCTCTTCTGGAAACCCATCACATCCTCACGCTTTATTTTATTTTTTTTCTCTTTTTTTTTCTCAATGGCTTTCTCAACGAAGCCGTTCCATATTAGTACATCAGCCCGGCTCTGCAATAAACGCGCAATACAATAAAAGGCCTCAGTGTGCACCCATACGCTCTATTACATCTGGAGCTAAAACACAGAAACCCAATATGTGGAGTTTCCTCATTCCCACCATGTCCTGGAGTTCAACCTTGGCTCCATTTTCGGTCAGGATAGAACGGGTGAGTGGATGAGAGGAGACATATATGCCATTATTCGAGGTGGGCGGAAAGTAAAGTAAGTAAGTAAGGAATGAGCGGGAGGGGAAAGAAGGTGTGGGGGTGGAAAAGGAGTCGAGGGAAAGCTGGAGAGATGGTTGGTGATAAATGGGGGATTGGTAAGGAGAGGGGAGGAAGTGGAACTGCTTGTCTCTAACACTTCATGTTAAGACTTACAGAGGCAAAAACAAACTATCTTCATCACTATAAATGGCTTTATCTGACAAAGAAGCGCACTTGCTCTTCAACCTACTGAAACCAGTAATCCAACGAATGTAAATGTTTTTCACCTGAGAGCGGTCTTAAACGAAATAGACTCTGCTTTTCAGCAAATCTGAGAAAAGATCCTCATGGTCCGTCCAGACTATTACACGAATAGTGTGTCTATTCTTCTAGGGGATGTTTTATGCCTCGAGGTTCCCAATCAGCAACATCATCATTTCTAGCCGGGGGCTTAATTGTTTAGAAAACGATTGGTGGAGGTGATGGTGGTGGTGTTTGTCAAGTTCTGGGGACCTTTGAAGAAAGCGTTTACTAAAGCCTGGAAAACAGTAAGAGTCTAAATGTCATCACGAGAGACCACATGACCCCAGGTGTGTTTTAAAAGCCGTTTTCCATTAATTACCGTCTTGGACTAGGCGGTGGGCACCACGCAGGTCCACTTAAGAGAAGAATGATGCTTTCTGGATGGGCTGAAAAGCTTATGAAATGAAGGGGAAGAGAATATTTGGTCTTGATCTTCATTTGTAATCAATACAGGGTCAAAAGTTTTATCCTGCACCCACCGGTGATGAAGAGGACCAGGATATGCCAGCATTTAGGGCCTCGTCGATACACTTCTCCATCGCTTCCCTCTCTGGGAGAAAGAGATTGTGTATATAACCTGGACCCAGAAGGAAGAGGGGTGCCAGGGAGCAAATCAATGACTGATTTTGCGCCGAAGGTCATAGGTTGTAAATGGCTGCAAGTGCACACCCAACTGGTTCTTGGCAGAGAGAGGTGTCTGGGATGTTCTTACTGGTAGTGGAGAAGATGATTCAGGAGAGCGGTAAGAACATCCATTTTGAATGACCCGTAAAACGGTCAAAACAGCGAGTGCCTTCAAATCAAGACTGAAACTCCACCTGTTGGGTCACTTAAGATACCATCAGACTTTCACCCTTGAAGCAGCTTGTATTCACTGCAAACGCGCTCTGATTTTTTTTTAAATTTCTTCTCCGCTTCTTGCATTTATGTTTGAAGATATACATCTTTCTTTCTTTATTTCACTCATTCATTTAATCATATTTCTGTTTTTGGATAGAAGTATGACTTGTTGTGATCAGACTCCATTTTGGGGAAAAAACCCCCCCAAAAAGTAGGAATTATTTAACCTTAATGTGAGCAAACGAAACTGAACAACCTCACTATACGATTCACAGTCCAGAACACGGTACACATATTAAATAACACGAAGAAAAGAAAACTGCTAATTGTCAAACATAAGGAAGATAAAAACATTATACAAGAAGTGGAAGACATTATGAATGGTTTCATAACTGGTTTGCGTTCAACCAATGCTTACGATAATTTTTTTTAATGTTTAGTTTTCTCTGTCTGATATATTCTGGTACTCTGTTCCTCGCTCTCGGTGTGCGCCTGACAAAAGACGTCGCGGCCGAAGCCGAAAGCCATTCTCTGGTACGCTCCCTACCAGTCAAGGTCTCACAGAGTCCCGTTTAAAATATCCCGCCGTAAAATCGGACACTCTCTGAAGCCGTTACATCATCGGTTGTCACCAGTTCCTTTTGCTCGAACAGATGCGGGGTTAATAAACACGTAAATGTCACGTAAAACCGTTATGCGTTCAGCAATAAATGTTGGCGAAGCGGCCGCGCGTTGGCGCTGGTAAAGCTGCTGTTGCTCTTGTTTCCTCTCTTCTAGAGTGAGCCGCTGCGTCCAAAAGCTTCCGTCGGTGTTAATGTGATGAAATGAATCATCGAGGGCTGTCGCGTCTGTGAACTTATGTGTGTCGTTTATATTGCGCCCCGTTTTGCGTTTTCCCTACCATTTTATTAGGGGGAAAGTATGAAATTTAGCTATTGTGCTAATTTCTGCATGATTACACTGCCATGGATTGTGGTAGCGTTGATTAATGTGCACTGTCCCAATCAAATAAATAAACTGAAATTAAATCGAAAGTCGTGTTATATGAACGTCCCAGTTTCCCGAAATACCACAACACCGCGCTGACAAATCACAGGAGAGGGATATTAACAAATCTAGGGTTATTATTGCAATCAAATCCCCATTTCAGAACAACCGTAATAATGCATAATTGAACCGAATTGCGTCGAAACACGTGAACAAAACAGATTTTGTTTTTGCGTGTCGAAGTAATTCTGACGTGGAACCTCGGCCCGAAACGACGGCCTCTTTTTCAGCGGCGGTCCTTTTTATTTATATCCTCAGAAAGGAGGAGAGGTGGAGAAAGCTGAGGCGAGGAGGGGAATGATACCTCTCGCCCAACCACCCAGCCAGCACATACCAGGACACTGCAACACCAGAGATGTCCAGCACCTGCTGCAGGCCCTGGCATATCCACAAACACCTCATATATTCTAAACACACACACATACAGCCGCACACGGCCGCTCCTCGAGCGTTGCTGGCGAAATCACCGACGACTAAAAAAAATGTTAAGTTTGTTTAATCTTGGACGTACGACTTGATAAAACAATGCAACTGTTTTGTGCGAATGTTGAGGCCGTTAGGCTTAATTCACCTGTTCGAAATGTTTGTCTTTTCCGTTTGGAAGGCATGGGAGCGAAGACCTTTAAAGCATGCTTGCTAAACTCTCCTCACTTTTAAACTATGGCAAGATGTTCATGTCAGTGGGGTGCGATATTAATGAGGAGCTGTTGGGTATGTTGGAGGATGTGTGATCCTGTGAGCCAGTTTCTCCCTCAAAGTCCCTGGGAACCGGTGATGCTGTCATGGCATAACAAACAAACACTTTGAATTGCCATGGGACTCGGAGTACTACGAGTCCCATGGACAAGTGTATCTCTATTGGTTGTGATCCAGAACGCAGTGAGTATGAATGCGTTTGGCAGATAATTAATGTCAATGCCGTCGGCAGATGATCGTTTGGTGTTTACTCCGTGTTACGGTGGAGTTTTCGTGCTCTGATCTAAACTCTTCTCAATGAACAAAGAGGCATCCATCCATCGTCTATGTGAGCAGTCGTTGGGTGAAAGAAGCACATCCTGTCCACGTCAAGAGTCCATCATCACAGCAAAGCATAAGAAAAGGAGGACAATCAACAATCGTGGACGAACACCCTACACCAGTCGGTACTCGTGGGTCGGCATCCTACATGCGTTGGTTCGCTCTCTGGTGGTACCTTCAGCATGTCAGTGTTCTTCTTAAACCTTCTAATGAGTCATCATTTAATCCAGGTGCATTAAACCAGGGAGAGAACAAAAACACGCAGGACGCCGGCCTTCGAGGGCCAACTCTGGGCACCACTGATCTGAACCGAACATCCTGTTACAGGGAGAACATGCAAAAAGACCCCAAGGTTGAGATTTGAACCCAGGACTTTCATGCTACGGTGCTACAAAGTCCACTGTGCATCAGTTAAAAGGAGCAGAGTAAGAAAGACCTGCATTTTATAATAGAGTACAAACACAGGCATATTGGAGCGAAATGTGATGACAACTTCACCATAAATCTCTATTTGTAAGCATGGGAAAACGTATTTTAGATTTTTTTTTTTTTTTTTTGTCCACTGCTTCATTGAAAAAATGTCCTGAAGAACTGATAAAAATCAACCATAATCAGCCTTTTCTTAGAAAGGGTAAAACAGTCCCCCTTTTTGCTCATTTCCCCTCTGCGTCGTCATCCAACTACTTTGCGGTGCGTTGTAAAATCGGCTGTTTGGGCAGAAGTTAATTACCTGTCGGAAAACTTCCCGTGCTCCGCGGGACGGAGCCAGTTCGCTGAGATGGAGGATGAAGGCTGTTTATTTGCGAAGTGAGGTTATTAACCCTGTCTGGCTTCCTTTTGAGAAAGCCGTGCTATTAAAAACAAGGAGCGAGACTTTTTTTCTTTTTTTTCCCTTTTTAGTTCGATTTCAGCCCCGGGAAACTCTGAACAACAAAACGGCCAGCTCTGGTGCAAAGCGGGACATTTTCTGACTCCGGGTATTTATTCAAAGGGCAAAGCCAGACGTTGGTGCGATCAAACGGGGATTTTTCGCAGTCCGCTTCGCGAGGCCTTTCAAGTCGGGGCCACATTCAAATAAACACGGAAAGCAGCCTGAAGTATTAAAATTACACTCAGATGACGAGGGCCGACGTGGGCAGTCGCTCTCTGTGGGAGCCCATGTGCTCTCTGCACAAGTATAAATTGACTTTTTAATTGTTCCTGACTCGAGCCAGTGGGCTGGGCTTGGCTAAAGCCAATTAGCAGACTGGAGGAAACAGTGAAGGATTGTCTGTGGAAAAGGGCTCTGACTTTTTTTGGCAGGCAGTCAGACAGCGAATTTGGTTGTGTGTGTTACTGTACATACATGCAGCATGTCTGGATGCACACACACACACACACACACACACAGTCGCAAGCTGCGTTCATGAGTCTCTGAGTGCTTTTCTGTCTGAGAAAGCAAGAGCACTTTTGAGTTTGGGAGAGCAAAATATGGCATATCGAATTACATCTTCCAGATTTCCTTTTGCATGCATTGTATTTAGTCCTCCTCTTCCTCCCTGTCGCTCCCTCCCTGCGACAATGAAAGCTCTGGCTGGTGCAAAAGTATCTGGAGATTGAAATCAGACCCACTTGCTCTGGTCAGACTTGGAACCAAAACAGAGACAAACAGCAGCGCGTGGAAACCGGCTATTTCTTGAGGTTTTATGACTTATGTGGTGCTTGAATTTCACTCATTGTTTTGCATAGTCAAAACAGTGCGTGAGGATGAAAAGAAAAGCGGTCAATAAAATTTATGGTGCAGTTCACTGACATGAAACTTCATACAGCGTGTGAGGTTTGGTTTTCCTCGTGCCATGTGCGTCGCAGAGCGCCGAGGCGTTCCGACAGGTTCAGAAGGTTTATTGTATTTGGCATTTGGAGTAATTCTAAAAGTTGATGTGCAACACAAAAGAGACAGACAAAAGCAAGACCGGCAATTTTCCTATTTACTCCTGGGAAACTGTTTAGTGACTATAAAGTTAGGAGGAGCTATATTTGGAAAATGATGTAATTTTGGTTACAGCAAGACTTGTCAAACGTTCTGAAGCAGAAGTGGACATTAGATTAGACAAGGGCTATTTCTTAATCGACGCGTAGTGACTCATCAAGTCCAGAGGACTCCAAAGCAATTTACACAACATTCAGGTAACTTTAATGCCTCGCCTCATTTAGTCAGACTCAAGGTGGACGTCAACCAGACACATCCGTGTTAAGGTACATTTTTACCACCGCATACATGTGCTTGATGTCACACAGTGATTTCCCATCAAACTGTTTTGTACCCAACTCCGAGGCGATGTCGTTGAGTCGGTGCAAGGATTTGTCGAGTGGCTGCTGCTCTCTGTGCAGCATTGGCAGGTGGAAACGAGGCCGAGCGTCCCAACTCGGCTCGTCGATCCATTCGGATTGTGGTCTCGATGTTAGCCGGTACTCAAACCTCAGCAGCTGTAATGTTAAAACCTTTAAGAAACTTCCCTTAACTTAGTGAGGAGGTTCTGTTGAATAAACCGAACCAGTCAGCTCCAAAACCCAAAAGCGTCAAGACAGCCAACTCTCAAAGCCGCGGTTGCATAAATGCAGGCAAATAGTTGCAACTGTTCAGCCTGAGCTGGGAGCTTCAATGCCAAAATCTTTACCAGTTAATCTTCAAACTTTGTGATAGTTTGGCAGAAAAAAAATCAAAAGTACCCAAATGTGAGAGGAATTTCCTGGAGTTTATATAAAAGACTCAGTTGTTCAGGGAGGCCTCAGAACCTTTCAGCCTCGTTATCTTTACATGCGTCTTGTTACTTGTAAATTAATCAGCCTTTTATAACAGCGTTCGGTGTCTATTGGGGATACATTTTGCGGCCATTAAGCTAATGCTTTGATGTGATACGGGATCTCGCGCATATTTGAGGGAGCAGAGGGCTTTGGCGAAAGCCTTGTATATCATCCGAGGGGCTTGAGAACGAGTTAAAACAATTGAAGACAGCTGCATCAGAGACCTGGCAAGACATCAGAAAGAAGAAAGTCGTTCTCTCTCTAGAATTAACGAGTGCATTCTTCCGATATTACTCGGAGCATCGTTTGTCATTTCAGACCTTCAATAGTTGCTGAACCAATATCCAGGAACAGGATTTCTTTTTAGAACATAACCAGTCACAATGTGAGAATATTAGGAGGAACAGATGCTTATGTTACCATGAACAAAGATGGACAGCACAATTCTGTCACCTCAACCCTGAATACGTGATTGCATAAAACCACGTCACCTGCATGTGTTTGGTGTGTGTGTGCGCTCGGCGTATGGTCGTGTCGTCACATGCCTCCGGGTGTGAACAGGTGTGTTTATCTGTCACCACTGTTGCATTGTGTGCTACGATTTCCCAGTTCAGGACAACTTGAAGCGACTCGCCGCCATATTTAGGACGACACCTTGTGAGAAAGTGATTAATGTTCAGTCAGCTGGTCAGATAAAGTCCATCGTCCATCGTTGCCTGCAGTAAAGGAAACACGCCTGTGTTTAGTGCATGTGTTAAGGATGACGACCCGGCTGCTGCTGCGGCACCAGCTGGCGGCGACTCGTGTTTCTTCTGGTACAAAAGGACTTCTGCTCAGGTCATCATGTGGGTTTGTGTGAAGGGTGATTTCTCCAGTTTCTGTCTGAGGAATCTTGCTGACACCTTTACTCAAAGTAGAAATGAGTTGAGTTTTATTTCCAGAATCAACTTCAATTAATGCCCTGTCAATACTTTTTTTTTTTTTTTTGACATGTAGACAACTGTGTGCAGCAAACACGGTCACACTAGCTGCAAGTTGAATAAATGGCATGTTTTGGTATCTCGGTTCTGTCACTTTTTTAAGTGAGTTGATCTTTGAGAACAAAACCAACAAGGAATTTTAAATCAGAAACACAGGGTTTGGAAAGAGGAGAGTATTGAGGAGGCATTCTGACTTTGTAATTTAAAGCCTTGAAATTGGACTTCTGTCTCTTTAAAAACTCCTGCTCTTTCTGAAACTCGGCCTTCAGGAAGTCATCACAACAGCGCTCTTCTCTTCTCTTAGCTCTTTTGCAACGTTTTTACCAGCGTCGCACTGGGAGGTAGCTCGCATAATGAACTCAGGAGATGCGCAGCTCCACCAAGTGTGCTGCTAATTGCTGTCTGCTAGTCTGAAGGAGCTGAGGGGGGTCGTGGAGGAAAGATGCTCTGTGAGGTGGAAGCTTGGAAACTGCAGCTATGAGGAGGAGGACTCAGTCCACTCTGTCATTTTGCACAGTTCAACGGTTGCCATGGAGATTAAATTATGCATTAATGAGAAATCATGTTTCTCAAACATGCATGAAAGAATCAACACAACACTCCAAGCATGTTCATAATGAGGGAATAACATTATGACATGATGGAAAGCTCAAAACCGTTGATTTCACGTAGCACTGTCCCTTTAAGAGTTTTGCACGGTGGGCAGACACAGACCAGAATAACGTACCATCATGGACTGATTTGTTCGGCTGTGTGCATAAATAAATATGGAGCGTAAATATATTTGTTACAAAGTCACTCCATGAACTGTTTGCATTTGGTATAAACATATAAATTGTGATTACTGTAACTCACAGCAGGTTGATGTTGTTCTGGTCAACAAATATTTCTATGACTCCGAAAGAAGTTTATCACGTCTGTTAAAAGACGTCGGGGAAACAAAACAAAACGAAGAAATCAAGAATAGCGGGGTGACGCTGAGAAGGGAAAATAAACACCGGCAGGATTACAGTGGAGCGAAACGGACGACAGGGAACGAGTGAAGCGCGGTAAAAAGGATGAAGCGCCGGCCTTCACCCGGAGACCGCAACGCTGTTGACTTTTATGGCAAAACATAAAGGCCACTTTTTGCTGTGATTTATCGTCTGGACTGCTTCCTCCTCTCTCTTCCCTGCCCTCGTTCCCAGTTCTAATCTAATTTGTAGTGGTCACGTTGCGGCCCACAAACGAAGGCACGCACCCGAGATTGACGACTTGACGACTAACCCGTCCCGTCCCGTCCCGTCCCGTTCCGTTCCGTGCGTGTGTTTTTGGCTCGGTCGCAGGCGTTGTGTGGCTCCTCTTTTTTCCGAGCGGTAGAGAAAGCCGGAGAAGTTTCTTCACAACTGATGGGAAGGCTCCGGGACGCTCCGGTGAAGGTCGACGCATCCGCAGGATTCGCACTGAAACACGTAAACACACACACGCACACACACACAGCACTGGAATGTGAAACTCAGCACTTATATGGGATCAAATGAGACTGGCAGAACCACATAAATATGCATTTCTCATTGGAATATGCAAAGATTTAAACGTGTCTAGATGTTCGCGTGAAAAAATGTCCAAATATTTGAAAGTAAATGTGCAAATCAAAACATCTATTTGTCTCCTCTAAAGTAAGTCATTGATGAGTTAATCATGTTTGTAACTTACATTTGTTGTACTTTCAACATAAATCACAGGAATTTCCTCTCTCATGCACACAGTGTGATGTCACCTCTGCTGCAAATATGAATAGTCACCGCAGAAAGACCTAATAAAATTCCTGAATAAACCTGAATAAAATCAGAAATGAGACACAAAACTCTTAATGTCCAGCCAAGCAGAATATTTAAGTGAAGTCACTCATCACACAATAGAAGATTTCTGACAATGAATTTACGACGCTCTTATTGTGAATGAAAAAACGCAGCTCTATAGTTCTTATTACCAACAGATTATTTTTTCCAGATTTTCCTAATCTGGATCTAATCCCTGTAAAACAAATCTAAATTCTGCTTTTTATTTATTCTAATATTGCCATTTTTTTTATTTTTATTTTTTTCATAAATCCGATTCATGATTTTCTTCTTGGGAGAATTCAGGTGGTAAAAAACACAAAAGTATCACCTGACCTCACACACACACACACACACACACGCACACACACACACACACGCTCTCAGTCGCTGGTGTCTGTGGATGGATTCCTCCTCCCCACGGTGCCGTTTGGATGGTCATGCCTTTCTCTCTCTCTCTGCCACTACGGCTTCGCCGGTGTCTGTTTCACATTTACCATGGACTCCCCGCCCAACAAACACACACACACACACACACACACACAGGCCTACACATCTAAACGCTTCCTCCGACTTTGCCTGTTTCACATTACAAACACACATGTGCGCGCACACAACATGTACATTTGTCTGACGCTAACTGACAAGCGTGCAGAAAGACATGCGGACACAATGGCCCTGTCTGTTTGACATTAAAGCCGAGTCCCTGGGCTCCGGGAGGCAGTTGTTTGTGTGGACATAAACTATTGCTCTAATTACCCCGTATGTAGCCCTCCAAAAACAATGACGCTCTCTGATGAATATTTAATGACTGAACTCATAGACACACACATGCATGATAATGATATGTGCGCACAACATCAAACACTGGCTGATTAGAGTTTATCTCATGTAAACAGCAGGGCTCTGCCTCCTTTACCCCCCCCTTCCCCCCACTCACCCCCTCTAGATAATAAAATCAGAAATCCTCCCATTTCTCATATTTTAAATCGAGGTTTATATATACAAATAACACAAATCCAAAATGGAGACGTGTGATTACCTCCGAATGACGGATGATCACACGAGCATGCGCCAAACGTCGATATTCTTTTCAGGCAACGGTGCGCGTTGGGATTTATTGTCTTGTTTCTTTGCGTGAATCTTGACGGCTCCACGTCTACATCCGAGTTGTCCTGCATGTAATTGCAGCAACGTTTGTTTTTCTGCTCTGGGACAATCGTAATGAAGCCTGCTGAATTCCAAAATAGCATAAAAGTCCTGCTTGCATAACAAACACAAAATGAGAAATTGTTCAAAATAACGTGTGATGCAAAGGAAACATATGTATATATTTATATAAATTCATTCAGCATGAAGTTAACTTGGATTTTGCAGCGCCGACCCCAATGGGGGGCAGCGGGGGGCCATAGCCACCTCCGGAAAAAAACAGAATCATGTCATCTTCTTCTATTAAGACTCACAACACAATGAATGAATGAATGTGGTGAATCATAAAAATGGGAGGATAAATTCTGTCTATTTATTGCTATACTTTCATACAGCAATTAACATTGCTTTGTTGAGAAAACAGCAATAAACCTAACATGCTAAAGTGTATTTTCAAAATGACCAGACTCATCTTTAATAAATACCATCGCTGAGAAACGCTTCTGTCTGAATGTCTCCCAAACGGCGGCAGAACGCGAGAGGAAGCCGTGCGCTAACCTGGCAGAGACGAGAGCAGCGCGGCGAATGAGAGCAACTTGACCGGGGTGAAACCCGAGTCACACGGAGTGACGCCGAGTGGGGCTCCGGGGAGCAGCTCGCTCCATCATCAGCTGGCATCAAAAGCAGCGGATGAGAGCTTCCCGTGAAGACGCAGCGGAGCAAAGAAGATGGATTTCACTCGGACATGCTGCGCGAAACGACTCCCAGCATTTACATCTGTGCGTGCTCACATAGTCAGGTGCATCCTTACACAAGTGCCACATATATCATTACCCTGCTTACACAAAGAGCACGTTTTCTGTACCCGTTAACTCAGGGTTGACACTTGCCGCTTTTTCACAGTTTTGTTTAGCAGATTAAAAATATATATATAAATTAATTTTTGGGACAACAGAAACTTTATGTGGCTGTCAGGTAACTTGCTGTAGATGTAAAAAATAAGTTTAATTCAGCCGAAGTCTCGCATTTTCGTCCAAACAAGACAAACAAAATTTTAAGGCAACATATTTTACTTATTTTTCTTAATCAATAATGATAATCATCAACTTAAGTTTACTGTATTACCCATGTTCAAAATAAGAAAAGCAATTTAAAATGTAATAATCACAAGTTGCCGTCCAACAAAAGTCAAAGTTCAAAGCACATCTGTAACTCCGGTTGTCATAAACGTTATTTGTTAACGACATTTTCTGGTTTTCCGTTCCGATTCGGAGACACGGCACAGCTACTCCTCTGGCCGTGGTTAAAGTTTCATCATTAATGCGCTCGCAACAGAGCGGTCTGAATATTTCTGCAAGACGCTGCAAATGTAAAAGCAGGCGCAATAAAATTTTTACTGCAAATAGATATTATGGAGGGAAAGACGTCCATTCACCACATCAAGCATGTGTCCCTCACACACACACACACACACACACACACACACACACACACACACACCCCGCACCTGCACAGGCAAAGAAAAACACTCAAATTACTGGTGTTTTTTTTAACTACTTTTCTTCGGTGTGGCCCAGAAGATGTCAGAGGGATGAGAGGATGAGACGGGAGCCTGGAGCTAATATGAGATATGAGTTGGTCTCAAAAACAGGGAGCCATCTAAGCCAGACGTCCCTGTCTTTTCTTTTCTAGAAAAGAGAATCCCCATCCCTCTCCCTGCAGATATGATCCCTCGTCTGCATGAAAGGAAGCAGGTGTACTGTCTGGGGATTGTATCGCTGCAGGAGCGATTGGATTCCATGATGCAGAGATGAGCCGCCTTTTTGTTTTTTTTCATGTTCCCACTGAGGTATCTTATCCACAGCAGGTCCAGCGATCAGAAACCCTCCTCTTGTTGTACCTCTCTAATGTGCATGCCAGAGTGAAATGTGAGCGCATGCATATCTGTTGCTTATGCTCCCTTGTTAGAGGTTTTTTGTTGTTATTTGTTTTTAGATTAGAATCCTGCTCAGTCATTCTCTTCCAATCTGTGCAATGCAGTCGGGCTGTAACGGTAATATTCTTTCAGTCAGCTTTTCTGATTATTACAAGCCGTGCCTGGAAAAAGCATTTGACTTAAAGCAAAATCGCCTCTGAAGACTGAAATATCCCGAAAAGCCGGCCCAGAAGTCTGTTCTTTATTAAAGTAATGGAGATGGTCTCTGCCGTAAATTGTAGTGGGTTTATAGCAGGCTGTCTGTTCTGGACTTTCTATTGTTGAAGACCATGTTCAGCAGATTTGTGGGCTCCTTGAAGGTTTGTCTTACTTAAAGTTCAAATCTTTTCACTTCAGGCCCACAAAATATCAGCGGCTGGAATCATCAGGAGTAGCGAGACGAGCGTCGCTCTTTTAAAAACTCAAGGAAAATACTATTGGAAGCGTTCTCACGTCTGGGTTCTGACGCGGCGTTTCAGATCAGTCGCTGCGTTTCCATTGACCGTAGATTGCACATCACATGTGATCAACAACTGGACTCTACCACTGGCAGAAAAGACGAAGAAGTCGACAGGAAGTGGCAGGAAGATGACGGCTCTGCGTGTTTTTTTTTTAAATTAAACTTAAGTCGTAATTGTCCAACAGAAACACTTTCCTGAAAACTTACTCTACTGTATATACCGAGGTGGGTGGTCCATGCTGGTTTTCAAACTTCTGCTCCCTGTTTTTCACAGTCATGTTTCACTCCAACGTCGGACAAAATTACACTTAGAGTCGCCTTAGTGACTCCAACAGCAGAAGAAAAATTTTTACAGTCTGACGCTGCTTTGCTACCAGGACGACCTTCCATAGCTGATGGACTGTGAATTTGGGCTAGTCAAAGTCCGATTTACCTACTATGATATGACCCCAAACACACCACAAACTGTCCACGATCACACACAAAGACAAAATTTCTCGAGACTGACTTAAAAGATTGATTAGTAGTTATTACACACACTTCCAGGAAGACAAAGTTAGACGTAGAGAGAGATCATTATTTCACGTCGGGTCGGCTTGCTTTGGAAATCTTTTCGTCGCCTTTAATAAATCCGTCTCTCATGTTTTCTTATGTGATCTTTGTCCCGTTAAATCTGGTTGATGGACATACTTTTCCCACGGCATTGCATCCTTTCATGAAGCTGCTTCACTTCCATCCAAAAGAGCTTGTGCGCGATGCGCAGGCTTGCTTTAAAGTCCACATTTTTATCTGTGCAGGTGTGTGTGTTCTCCCAAACGATCATGTTAAGCAGCTGTGAGAGGCCCCCAGTCGCTGGGTGGTCCCACACCCTCATCCATAAATCATTAACCCACTCGGCCGGCCTCGAAGTGTGTTGGGGTTTTTGCTTGACACACTTTGCTAAAGCCAGTAAGTGTCATGTCAAAACCTCAACGCGACGGACATAAAAATGCGCAACGACTGATGAATCTAAATCGGATGTCGTCCCAAATGTTGGTTCCTTTGAGACAAGTTGATTTCTATCCTGTGCGGCCGTCGTCGAGAGTCGCATTTGTTCGTCTCTGAAATGAGAACAGTCTTTTGCAAACGTGTGACTTCAGGAAAGTCAGTGATCCTCCCCGAAAGGAAATTGTTGGTATTTCCAGTGCAGTTCGCCGAGACAGACGGACACAGAAGAGTTAAAAAGCTGCAGATCAAACTACACGAATGTCATAAAAGACAAGATCGGTTCTCGACCTGATTCCAGTTTTTAACGTTAAATTTGTAATTCAGTGCCATGAAAGAGCAAAAAAGAAAGAAAAAGGCAATGACCAAACAACTTTATATTTCTAAAAAAAAAAAAAGAAACTACCAATTGATGTGAATATATACTTGTTTTGCTGGAGCTTCTTTGATACCATGATCAGTGATCCGGCACTTCTGGTTTTCCTGCCTTACGTCCAATCAGAGCCCATCTGCGTATTTCTGAGAAAAGTAGCTGAAACAATGCTTATCTTTTGCAAGATAAAGTCGTACATTTACCGGCTATTTTAGGCTTACAGTCGGGCCGGCTGTGATTGCATTTTGGCTCACTTTATCAGCTTTTCCATCCATTACATTTCATTACATTTCGCACAATCGGGACTGCTTGGTTAGACTGAAATCAAGCTAAACGAGGCGCTGGTGTGTGTATTTTTTTTTTTAACTACCGCGTCTTTTTGCAACTTGATTTGCACTTAGTTCTCAGCAATTGGTCTACGTGTTTAACGAGCTGGAAGCAGTCGCCAGGTTGCGTTTGGAACCGATACTGGAGATGATAAGAAAAATAACCAAACCCGCTGATTGAAACACGATTCAATTTATACGAGGGATTTCAGGTGTAATATCAGGTTATTATTTCTAATCGTTGCCATGCATTTTCATTCCACATCCCTAACCCAGTGTGTGTGTGCGTGTGTGTGTGTGTGTGTGTGTGTGTGTGTGTGTGTGTGTGTGTGTGTGTGTGTGTGTGACCTGAAGCAGCTGAGCATGCTCCAGAGGAATGTTGCAGGTCTGGAGATTGCAGGCGACCGAGTGCTTTTAACATAGCTGTGTGTGATTAGGAGGTCGCTTTCCAATATGCACTCACCTCAGTATACACATACAAAGAAAATAAATTAATAAATGATTTGCATTTAAGCGAAATGCACAGAAAGGAGAACGTTTGAATGCAGGACGATTAGAGCCATTGACAAAACGAGAATTATGTCTTTTTTTCTCAGAATTCTTGACTTTTGAGCTGGAAAGATTAAAAGTCAGAATTAGATTAGAAGATTGAATTCTCAGATTAAAGTCAGAATTTGGAGAAAAAGGTCCAAGAAAATAAATTGTGGCCCAAATGCTCTTGTTTACATTTGTAATGTCCAGTTGAGACTGAACACGCAAATAAAACTCCCCTGCCGATACTGCCGGTATCTGATATTTGCTTAAAAATTCCAAATCATCATCAATTGCTGTATTTTTCACATCCAATTTTTTACTTTAGCCGGAATAAGAAAAAAAAAACACACACACACACACACACACACAAAAAAAATACAGTAGAAGCCAACTCGCAAACTTCACCAGAACTAATTGCGCCACAACACCTGCAATGCGCCGTCCCGACACAGGGGGATCAGATTTTCACAGGAGAACAGAATTGCGCACCACACCGGCCCCCCGCCGCCACACATCAGCTCAACTCCTACTGGGGTCACGTAGCGAAAACAACCCACTCTCTGACTCGCCCGAGACGTCAGCGCCATTTCTCAGGAGCTGACATCAGTTGTTTTGACTCCGTCCGAAATCGAACGGAACCGCACCGACCCGCTAAGGTTAAACGCTCCAGCTCCAGAACCAATTGAAAACATGGCTCTCCACCAAGGCGTCCGCGCCGGGGGCCGCCGGGTATCGTCCAAATCCCTGAGACGCTTTTTTGTCTTTGTCTCCTCGGTGCTCCAAATGCGAAGCGAGATTGGAAGCAAAGCGCTCAGCTGTGTTTCTTTTTCTTTTCTTTTCTTTTTTTTTTTTTTGACGCTGTGTAGAGATTGGAAAAGCGCAGGGGACGCACAAAAAAAATCCTCGTGGATTGTATAACTTAATCATGTATGACAGAAGGCAATACAGAAATGTTCTGGGCCCATTCAGATCCGTATTTCACCTCCCGGCTCCATCAACCACCGGTGCTGTTGATGGAGCCAAGCCTTGATGAGCTTCAGTTGTTAATTTCGATGATGAAGCAGAAGAAAAAGACTCTTACAAGTTACTTCTGCGTTTAGCAATCCTGCGGGCGCAAAAATAGCATTTTGGGTTTAAAAAAAAAAAAAAAAATGTTATTTTTTGAAAGCAGCAGGATATGAAAAACTGTCTTGACTAATGTCTATCAGCGGACAAAGTGGAGGGAGTGAATCTTTTCTCGAGCTTGTTTTCTGGTCCCGTCTCGGGGAACAGCTGTTGTTCATTCCGCTTTGGCCGTGCCGGCGAGCAGATCACCAAATCGTGCCGTTTCCAGCCCAAATAGCTTACGCACAATTACTCTGCCGGGGATCTGTGTGCGTTGGCTCGCAGCGCGGGTCGCCGTGGTCCTCCCTTTGTTTTCTTAATAATTAGCTTGTGTTTTCACGGTGGGGAGGGGGAGGGGCCTCTGCGAGGCTACTTCATCTACTGCTGGTCTGTCTGAGGCTCCTGACAACATCAAGCCGTCCAACTTCATCCCCTTTTCTCCTTTTTAATGCCGACGGCCTGCATGAGAAGCTCAGGTGTTTTTTTTTTGTTGTTGTTGTTGTTTATTTGTTTAATTCGACTTGACGAATAAGACGAGTGGGAAACACAGAGAACTGAAATCATAACGAGAGTGGATCACATGACTCTGTAAACAAAATTGCCATTCAAAACCAGTGTTGTACAGTAACGAAGTGAAAATACTTCACTACTTTACTTAAGTATATTTTGGAGTACTTCATACTTTCCTCGAGTAAGAAAATTTTTGATAACTTTTACTTTTACTTCACTACATTTCCGAACTTAATTGCATACTTTTACTCTGATACATTTTCAATGTGTGGTTTCGTTACTCGTTACTGTGACGGAGGAGCGTCACGGGAGTTACCACACGCATAACACACGCAAACACACGCAAACATAGACAATCGCTAACTTACGTTTTGTTGCAGTTTAAACTGGCGCGGTTCATCGTGGGTCCCACGCGGTGCTTCAGTTCACATTAATCCTTATCTGTCATTTTCAAACATTTTTCCGGCTTTATTTTCAATTAGCTTTATTGTTTCCCGGATCGTGACGCACCGAGAGAGAGTTGCGCAATGTGGTGACGCTCATCAGAACGTACTGAGTGTTGGCTGTTTCATGGATTATTGTATTTTTTGGATTACAAGTTTATTTTTTTTTTCTCTTATTAATTATTTAAACCTTGTGGTTTAGGTAAAGCTCCTGATTTTCTTAACTAAATGATGCTGCAGGTTTATCTATTAGCAGGTTTCATTTTGCCTGCACTTGGTTGTGTACATTATTTTAAGTGTATTTAACAAGTTTACCAAAATATAAAAAATGTGATTCAAACTGCATTTGCCTTATTTTACTTTTTACTTTTACTTTTACTTGACTCCGAGATTTCAGTACTTTATACAACACTGTTCAAAACAATATTAATCAAGAAAATTAACATGATCTAATTCTTTAGTTTAGTCCTTTCCCATCCACCTGACAATTATCTACTACTTTGCCTTTTTCAATAGACTTGTTTGTAATAGGCCGAGCCCAAAAGAAGCGAAAGGAATAAATCCGATTCAAACAGGGAACTTTGAGGCTTAAGTTTACGAGCCGCACCGCTAACGACACTTCCACTGTAAACACGTGGATCGATGGCCTCTGTGTTTGACCAGCGGTCGATACGCTCTGTGGGAGCCAATCTCATTGATTCTCCACCTGCTCGCCTTGACCTCGTCGGGTCCCGTTGACACGGCCCTGCCTTAATTAAACCGAGCTGAAGCCGTGCGTCTGATAAAGCTTTCTCACGCAGGCAACGACAAAGTGACACGTCTGGGAGCTCGCAGCTGTTGCCCGTGGATTTGCGCACACGTTTGAGATGATGGATGAAGCTCTGTGACTATTGGCTGCATTCTTTTAAGTTTCAGAGTAAATGCTGCAGCATGTCAAGGCAAATGGATAAAGCCTCTGAGAAAAGTTGCTGATAAACGTCAACTTTGAACGCTCGGAATTTGGAACTTTGTTGCTCCGAAAAGTCGTCTGGTTGCTTCTGTCTGACAGAAAAACATTCAGCAAAAAATGCACAATTTGTCAAAACAAACTCAAAATATTACCAGCAGATGGATGACGATTTCCATCTGCAGCAGAGCTTTCCAGAACTTTCCAATTAAAAAAAAAAAGAAAAAAAAAAAGAAGCCAAAACAATTGTCATGAGCAACTTTCTCATAATTTAAACAATGTCTTTGACCTTTAGTGATTAAGTACTGTTGATTGTAGAGCTCAAATCAAAGACGGATCTAATCGCCAACCGCTAGCCTGCGCACTCTTGAGTTCAGCGCTTTCCCTTCTCAATCGCCGACGTCGCAACTGTGCAAAGGAATATTATATTCCCAGCGTGTTCGGACTGCACTTACTTAGTGCTTTGCGAGTCAAACCAAACACTCAGAGCACTTTCTACTCCACAGTTCACATTTCATGCACAGTATCAGTCGTGCAACTTGGGGCTGCAATCGAAACCGCAACCCTCCGAATGAGAGGCTGCTCGTCTTCCCGCTCAGCCGAAGCGGCCAGTTCTCAACGTGTTGTGCAAGTCGCACTAGTCGTTCTGAGGTCGCCTTCGTTGGTGCTCAGAAGAAATGTCGGGGCGCCCCTGGACATGCGATGCTGATCGACTGCCAGAAAATGGATGGTTCGAGTAGCTGCAGTGAGACATTACCGAAAAACTAGCAGCAGTAATGTTGAGAGCAGCATAAACTGAATTACGGCGAATCAAACAAATTATGAGATTAGGATTATGTATTCATGTTTCTGTGAAACATTTAATGGCATACAGAAGTAATAGAAGTTCAAATCACACTTTAATTTTCGGAGGCTTTTGTTGTCTAGTTTTTCCAACTTGTAGCACATGTAGCATTAGCATCCCTTCATTTCAACTCCTCAAAAAAGAAAAAAAAAATAAAGAAATACTGGAGGGAGCTAAACATTATGATGATGTGAATGATGCCTTCAAGGACCCAGCAAATATAAATCTTCTAAGCACTACTGGAAACACGCAAAAGCGAGCCCCTGTCCCGCTACACGTTCGCCCATTCACAATTTCATTTCGTAGCATCGGGTTGAAAATATGTGAAAGAAAATGCAGCTTGGCAAAAACCATTTGCACTGAAGCCAATCAAGAAGCGCCATTTCTTTTCCTTGGCACTGATTGGCTGTGCCCATAAGAGCAGAAATCAAGAAACACTGCGGATGTAAATACATATTGGATTATATGGTGCTCAACTCAAAATATTCGTGGATTTCAGCCGTTTACAGGTTTGTCTTGTTTCACGTGAGAAACAAACTTTTCCCCTCAATAATAATAATCATTTTGTTGCCAGTCTTTGGTCAGGGAACCTTTACAAAAGATTTCAGTGGAATTCACCTGCTAAAATCAATCAGTGTTTCTGTATTTATTTATTTTATTTTTTTTTTTTAACATACTTCTGTTTTTTTTTTTTTTTGGTAGGGTTTAAAAATCTCACCGCGGTCGATCTGTAAACAGCATCAACAACGATTCATGAGGCGATTACTGTTTCGACAGCCTCTCGTCTCTTTTCCCGGAACCGCCGACAACTTCCACCTGCCGTCCGGCGGACAGAATGCAGGTCCGACGGCGCTCCCGCTTCCTCGTTCCTCGCCGTTTTTATCCGTTGCCTATTTAGTGTCTTTGGTCTTTGAAAGAAAACCATTCAGAGTTGCATAAAGCTGTCATTACGCCCATATTCTTTACAACCAGTGGGAGTGCAACATGAAGAAAGTTATTCACCCATGGCACTTTGAGACACTAAATTAAATTGACTTCCAAACAGAGGAAAACACAGAATCAGTGGAAACTGCAGGGACTGGCAAAGAATCTGGATGACTAACGACTTCATACTCCCCTCCACTTTTCTTTTTTTTTTTTTTTTCCACCACTTGGCACAGGTATTCACCAAAGCTCAAGTGCAAACCAGTGTCAGACAATATTGATGTTTAATAGTTGTTCGGCATCCAAAAAAAATGAGCAATAAATTGGGGAGGACCATCTGTTGCATAAAGCAGTTTAAATTAGTGGAGCGAATGTCTGTGTTAGAGAGAGAAAGAGGGACGGCGGAGTCTGTAAACATAATCGGGAAAAAGAAAAAGGAAAAAAAAAAAGAGCGAAAGGAAAAAGAGCGTGATCGGTGTCGAGTTATCGTGAAAACGTGCGCAGCGAGCTTCCAGCGTACACCATTTGCTCCAAATCATTTCACTCTGAACTCACCTTAAGAAGATTATTTTAACAAGAGTCTTCAATGTCTTCGACGCTGGTACTTTAAAGCTCCATTGTTTGTTTGTTTTTTGTTTGTTTTTTTTACATTTATGTGTAAAAACTAAAGGTTTCTCATTATATTTTGCTTCGAAATGCTTCCAGCTCCTAGGTTGAAAGTTTTTTTTTTTTTTTGCATGTAGATTTATCTACAACTGACCTCTCTTGCAAAGCAAGTGCACTTTGGTGATAGTCTCCCACTTGCCCCCAGTGCGGAGGGGGGCTGTGGGAACGGGGTCACACCTGCGCCGCCTGGCAAGGGTTTGATAAACGATGTTGCTTTAAACTTTAGAAACCGTCATTTTCGGGAGCAACTGTTTACCATCCGTTGAAGTATAATGGCCGTCTTTGAAGGCTGCGGCGCTCGGGACAGAGGCTGCCCTCTCTGTCTGCTGCTGCGAGGGGAGGAGGAACCGCCGTCCCCCCCCCAGATTAGCTAATGACGCGTTCTGCTTCGATTTGCCCTAATAGGACGAAGCAGGCTTCTGACATTATGTCTGGCATTTCCTACTCTAACTGCTCTGGAAGGTCTCTCACAAGTTGTTTTATTTTATTTTATTTTATTTCATTTATTTATTTATTTTTGCACAGATCAGATCAAATAAATCGGTTTGTCGCTGTTTCCCCAAGAGTTTTCCTTCGCCAGAAATCCCATGTCCAGGTATTTGAAGACAATTTGCAGTTTAAAAAAAAAAAAAAAAGTTTTATGCAAAAAGCTTTGAGCCTTCAGCTGTGAACGCTTTGCCAGGGGTCGACCAAGTGAGCTGTGTTTTCATGCTAACGTAGAGAAGCCAAGAGACTTTTGCCGTCTCTTGTCAGATGAGGCCGCGTGTCATGGAGCCTCTTCCCCTTATTTGTCTTTTCGGCTCGGAGCAACAACGTGTCGTGAGAGCGACGGTCTAGACTGCAGCTATCTGAGCAGAGACCGTTCCTAACCCTCTGCTGAAAGACGCCCGTCCCCCATCCACACACACACACACGCTCTACAAAATGGACTCTTATGACCGTTAAGACTCGAAAAAGTTTGGAAGGCCAAAGCAATTTGAACGAGTCACGCTTTGTGCTGGTGCTTTCACAGAAACAGTTGATTATTTGCGCAGGAAACGAAAGCGGGAGGCGGCGCACCATCCAGGATTTTCCGGTGCGAAACACAAACGAGGAACTGAACGTGCCAAGTGTCCAGTCAGAGCAACTGAGCAAGCCGGCGAAAACAATCACTTAAGGAGTCGTGCACCAGATGGCGCCGTCCAGTTTGCATGTGCTTTTGACCCTTAGCTTCTCCCTCACAGCACGAACGAAGCGTCCTTATCAGGATTGCCCAACGACAACCCCAACCGCCAGAGCCGTCACCGTGTCGGAAAACCATCCGAACTGTGCAGAGTGGAGCTGACCCGAGCCTGGAAAACCTGCAGGATCCTAGAGGAGAAGTTATTGGAAAAGTCACGCATGTTCCCGTTTTGTCATGTCGTGGTACACTATCTTCTACTTCCAGTGCAAAAACAAAACAAAACAAACAAAAAAGAGAAACATCCTCCACCTGTCTGTAAACACGACTTTACCTTCACGCCACACTGACCACATCAACAGTTGAAGATCCACCTTGGTCATCTTCATCCTGAATTTATACTCATTTAAGATATTAACTCTTCAACAGGAGTTCGCTTCAATAATTCGGAGCTATCCCTTTAAGTTGCAGCAGGCTTGACGTGTAAACACAGTTTGGGTACACAGAATGGCAACAACAGAACAAAGCGACCCAATTGATGTCAATCCAAGCATGAAGTGGTTGTGTATTAGCTCATGATTAGCCCGAGCCGCCTGCAGCAAGTGAGACCAGCGTCTAGATATATATATATATATTTTGTGTTTTCCTCTCCTTTTGCTTTCAAGGGGATTTCTGCAGATCACAACACACAGACTTGTATAAACAGTCAGCTTCTACCCAATTCATGTTGATTATCCTTCATGTACACTTGTGGCTTGAGCGTGACTAAAGAATACCAGGCATATCTTGAAACATTATTGTATTTGGATATGTCTTCTTTTTTTTCTTTTGCAACTTTACATCAACCGTGAAAAGTAGTTATGCGCCTGCACCTTCTATATGTTGACATAAAAACAAACAAACAAACAAACAAACAAAAAAACCCGGACACCTCTTGCAAAAAGGTTGCAAAAGGTGGGAAACCTTTCCAGCCTTCAGTTCGTGGGAAACGAGGGGCTA
This sequence comes from Poeciliopsis turneri, assembly GCA_922788865.1. Lineage (NCBI taxonomy): Eukaryota > Metazoa > Chordata > Actinopteri > Cyprinodontiformes > Poeciliidae > Poeciliopsis > Poeciliopsis turneri. The sequence goes on from CAKLNU010000758.1 coordinate 1,609,423, forward strand.
TTTTCGTTTTTGGCTGTAAATACAAAACCTCTCCTCTCCTCTTTGAAAGTGCTCTCGCTCCCTCGGCTAAACAACTCCAGGGGTAAAGTTGCAGCTGTAACAAATGGGTTTGAATAGCGGCGTGCAGCAGGCAATCTCCTCACAGCGCGGCGCATTGCGGCTGCCATTCATCACGCCACCGCAGCACCACGCAGGACTTCCACAACAATTACTCCGGTCATTAAACTCCCGACGTTGTTGTCGGTTTTCCTGCGCGATAAGGGCGATTACTGGCCAGGCGAGGGGCTGATCCGCTCCGATCTGCGCCGCGGTGAGGAGGGAAGCCAGGCTTTCAGCTCGCCGCTCGCGGCTCAGAGGCTTTTTTTTTTTTTTTTTAACTGCGGTGTTCGACTGCTCCCTAGTGGCGGCTGGGGGGAACTTCAACCTCCTGCTTTTAATTCTGCTCGTGATTTCCCATATTTAAATATTTAAATAAATAACTTCTCAGATTAGTGTGTTGAAATAAATAAAAACAGTGCAACAAATCCTAGAATCTCATTAATTTATTTATTTTGTCTCAATTAGCTTGTTCTGTTTTATTCCTTGTTATTATTATTATTATTATTATTATTATTATTATTATTATTATTATTATTTCATCATTATTAAAAAAAACACACACAATTGATTTTCAAGAGCAAAGGGAAACAGAAAGGGTTTTAAAAAGATGTTCTGAGTCAAAACAAAAGTTTATAAAAGTTCATATAGAAAAACATGACAAAGATAAATAAATAAAAATGTATAAAGAGTCCAATTAAGTAGTGTGAAGCACAATGTGTATGCACCCAAGCACATTTAAAAGTGTGCATGGTCACACAGTGTAGAAAAACAGAGCAGTTGCAACAATGTTGTTTCACTTAAAAAGCATTTCTTCCGACTTTCTCAGCGAATCTCCATAAGCATTTGATTTATGTGTCATTAAGGTTTTAAAGCAAGACAGAAAAAAGGATAAATAAAAAAAAATATGAATACAAAATGCATTATTAACAATGAATAACATCTTAAATTTTAGGTTTCTATCCATCAAAACCACAACGATACTTATAAATGGACTCTGGGTCATCAAATTCTCTTCACTGAAGGGAGAAAGATTATAATTAGTCTTTTTTTTTATTTGGTAGGCAATCAATAGTTTTGGTCGAAAACGTTCTGGAAACACGAAGGACGTTAATGCAACATAAAACAAAATGTCTGTAAGTTTAGAAAAAGAAAAGAAGTCTGAAAACAGATCCGTGTGGAATCCCACATTTGTGCAACAGATTCTTTACGACTTATTACTGAATTAATTTGAGAAACTTACTGCCTTTTCTGTGGAATGTTTTTTTTTATTTTTATTTTGCACATTTTTTTTTTTTGTATCTATCCTCAGCTGCAGCCACGTTCTGATCCTTCCATTCACTGACTCAACCTAGTGACTATACAAGAGAGAAGAAAGCCAAATAACCAAGAATCCTCTGCTTGTTTATTCCACGTTATTCTCACATACTCACAATTTTACACCATAATATTTCTATAACGTTCAGTTAATCTCAGTAGCCACGTTACCTCCAAACAGGACATTATTGGGGTTCTCTTATGCTACATCATTCACATCATCGTAAAAAGAAACAAAAAAAAAAAAACAGCAGAGGTACACCCTCATCTCTTTACAGTACCCAACGCTGCCGTTAGCCTCAGGCACTCACATCAAGGCCCTCGGCCCCTTCCGGCCCCACGCCAGCCGTAAACCTCGGCTCTGAAAGCGCGAGGCGAAAGAGATGAGAGGGGCTATTGATGCGCCATAAACCGTTATTTTATCGCATCAACAGAGGAAACGAGGTGTGTCGGGGAAAGACGGCTGCAGAGAAGCAGCTGATTTTGTCTCTAAGAGCCCTGCTTTATTTGCTTGTTTGCAACTACAAAAAAATAATAATAATAATCATAAAAAAAAATAAAAAAAAAGGGAAAGAAAAATGAATTGTGGTTCAGAAAAGTGTGAGGATGATATTCAAAGACGGGAGAAGGATATTTGACTCAGATCAACAAGTCGGTTGTAACCCCTATAAATAACATCGCATTGTTTTTCCAGTTTCACACAGAAAAAAAAACAACTAAATGTGTGTTTTATTGTCTTTGTGTGACAAGAATTCATTGAAATATAGCTGGAATGGATATAAATAAATATATATATATAAATCCATTGAATCCAGGGGCGGATGTAGAAAAATAAAAAGCCCTGGGCTGGAGCCAGTTTGGTGGCCTCATCTCAACCCCCCCAAAAAATGTAATTATATTGAAAGATTTATATAAAAAAATGCTTTTACTCATTGAAATTACAAATGTGCTTGAAATACATAGGTTTCAAACATTTGAACACACATGCAAAATGAGCCCATGACTTCATCATAAGGTGCAACGTTTGTACAATGTGCCAACATTTTCTAAAGTCTGGCTCAGATCCAGACGCACAAAATGTACTAATGAAGACATATATGTTGTTGTTTTTTTTTTTTCCTCCATTCTGTGAGCTGCATGCAACTAAATCTATCCTAGATATTTCCATAAAACCCACGACGTGACTTAAGCTACTGCAAGGAGACGTCTGACTTTTTATGGGCCTGTCCAGCTCCTGAAGGTCCACAAACAGACAGAGTGAAGCCTCCGCTGTGTCCCACGTCTTCCAGCACAAGTGAGCGTACGTGTTGCATGCAGCCATCACTCACAGGTAAAAGAAACCGCCTCTCAATGACCTTGCATGTCTGCACACGAAGCTGTTCTTTTTCTTTTTCTTCTTCTTCTTCTTCTAGTCCCGCACACACTAAAGTCCTGAGGGTGATCATTTGTCATGTGGAGAGGAATCTTCAGTCATGCTCCTTTACGCTGAGGGCTCAGACTTAAGGCATTCCTCTGGAAATTTATGTCCAAACAGATGTGGTCCCATCCGCCTCTGTGTGGAGCGAGAGGAAAATGCCGTCCCAGGAATTACGAGGGGCATCCAATCCATTCTACGCCTCCAATCAACCTCCCGAGTGTTTGCATAAAGCACATGCAGGCCATTTTCTGTGTGCATTTTCCCGCTTTTTTTTTTTTTTTTTTACTTTACTGTGTGTTTGCAGCTGCTTGACATCTCATGTGTGTGTGTGCGCTGTGAGCGCGAGGGATTCGGTTGTTCTGGACGTTCGGCTCTTTGATGGCCGGACGGTTATCCCGGGGCTTTGTGCATCGGAAGGCCACGGCTGTAGAGCGGAGGGGTCAGGGGGGGAAACTTGATTTCACATTGCAGCCATATGGACTGCTGTGTTTTGCTAAAAAAAAAAAGAAGAAGAAGAAAAAAAAAAAGAAACAAAAACGGGAGGTATGCTCTAGGTCACGGTAAAAGATGAGGTCTTTACAAGTTGGTGATGTCATCAGAAAGCTGGTCTGCACCTGGGGGGGGAACAAAAGGAATCTATATAATTATAGTTTTTCTATTAATTTGAAGCCCTTGGAATCACTTTCAGACGTAAACACCCGTCAGGATTTGCAGTCAGCAGCACAAAAACCCCACACAGGAAAATTTCCACTCCTACAGACGAAAGGGTTATTACACGTAGGTTATATTCTCTCTGTAAATTAAGCTCAGAGGCGACAGAATGGTAGCGAAAAGTATGCAAACTCGACGAAGCGTAATGACGACGGCGACGGTGATGATGATGTGAGGGCTTTTGGTGATGAGGGCTCAAGGCCTCTTTCTGCATGTCTGCGGCGTACCGTCACTGTCTCTCTGTTTATGGCCAAACGCTGCAGGAATGTAAAGCGCTGCACAATCAGAGCTTTGTTTTTCTTTTGCGTCCCGACATGTCCGGGCGCTGCCGCTTTCGTTCGCTTCGACGGGTTCTGGAGGAAAAAGAGAAAAAGAAAAAAAAAAAAAAAAAAAAAGAAAGGAAGAAGAAGAAGAAGAAATGAACAGCTGGAGATCTTGACCGAACTCTCTCGTATTTGGGATGATGCGGAACGGGTTTCGGATGTGACATCGAAATGTGGAGCGGCGCTGTCTGGATAAAAATGTGTTCAGTTTAATTAAGTTTGATAACTTTGCAAAAAGTATTCATATAGCTTGAATTTTTACACCTTTTTTTTTAATCTATTCAAACTTGATTTTCAGTGCTAAATCTGAAAAGAGAACCGTATTTTAAAGTCGGATAGGAAGACAAAGGGCCTTTCAAATATTTTAAAAACAACAATACTTTATGTAACCTTTTGGATTACGTATTTATTTATTTTTTTTAGCATGCATCTAGCACATGAGAGTCCAACTCGATTTCATTTCGGGCCACAATCATGGTCATTAATGTCCTCTCTGGGCAAAATGTATTGATCAAGCTGCTTATTAATAAACTGTTGAAATAGTTTAGCTCTCTCCTCGTTCAATGACCACTTAAAAATAAATAACATCTTTTCAGAAATATAAATAAACGTGCATGTGACTTAACTGACGAGTTTATGTTTTCAGGGCCACATAAATAGCCACGGCGGGTCGGATTTGGCCCGCGGACCTTGAGTTTGACGCACGTTCTCCGGCAGGTTTGCAAACCTAAAGGACTGAATGGAGTAAAGGAGACTCATAGATGATCAACTTATCAGACTTTTCTCTGTAAATGACTTTGAGAACCACGCAATTCCACCCACTTCACAATTTCGCCCTGCTTTGATTGTGTCTGTTATAAGGATCTGCAACCTTTGCAATCCAACTGGGGTCATTTTTGTCCCCAGTTGACCTGCATGGAACATGTTCAGATCCTTAAATGTGACCTGATTTTCTGATAAAAATCTGCTACAGGACATCTGTTGTCATTCTTAAAGAAAATAAAACCATCTGACTTGTTTCATTTTCTTTTAATAGAGTTTTCACAATCAAGAAATGCATAAAACTCTTGCTGTATTCTCTTCTATGCATGAGATGCTGATGTTTGTGGAAAAGTGATGTAAGAAAAAGCGCAGCCCTTCCAAACTAATGACAAATACAGACATGTATATACGACTGGTACTTTTGTCATTCTGTTGAGGAGAGTTTAAGCAATTATTCCACAAAAGGAACCAACAGAGAACCTGTTAAAAACCTGAATTTGTTATTTCATCGACATTGGACAACATTCCATTTTTTGAACTGCAGATCTCTGCTCTGCCACGCGAGGTACGACTCAAAATGTTTTTGGATGGAAAGTGACAATATATGAAAAGCTCTGTTTGTGGCTTTTGTCTCTGTGCTACAAGATTTTCAAATTGATAAAGGGCAAAATAAACAGCCTTTTCTTATTATCCAAGCATCAAGTTGCCTCAAATGACCAAATTCAAGAGGTTCAGTCGTCGTGATTATAGTCGATCGGTGGTAGGTCTCAGGATTCACTGCAATGACTCTGTGATTCCAAACAGCTCAGACAGAATGTAAAAGATTTCTTGACTTATTTCCGTTTCCAGGAAAGCCTTGCTCTAATTGTCCTCGATTTAAAGCACATTCACTCGATGAGGTTTGCAACAGAACACGCTGCAGGTTTTACTGCCATTTTTCCACTCCGGTCACAGAGACGTTAAAATGCCTCTTTCAAAATGACACACTCTGACCTTTAAGGTTTTGGCTTTTTGACGTCTGTGGCTCCGTTTGCTCTCTGAACCCCGACCACGTTGCAAACTGCGTCGTTTAAGAGACGTGGGATTCTCTTGACGGATTGAATTGGGACGCAGCTTAAAATCTTTTGCGACCAACAAAATCAGCCTGATCGAAACACAACTCCCAGCGTGACTAAAAAGATTTTAACAAATAAGCTGAGACCCACCCCGAGTCGTTTTCTTCAACTTAAACGCTGATTGTTTGTGATTTTTGTCCTTCGAAACTGAAATATAAACCTTCTGCTGATTCGTTTGAAAAATGTTATTTTGGGCGTCCTGCTCACAAAACAGCATAAGCAAACAAGAACGGGACGAAACCCGTTTCGTCGGCCTTCACGGTTTCAACATTTCGGCGTTTGTTTGTTGGTATCTGCTCGAAAACGCCGACCCGGTTCATTCGTAGCGAGCACATGTGTGGAAGAGAGCAGGGAAAGGGGAACGTTTCAAGAAGGAGCCGAGAAATGGAAAAAAGAAGAAGAAGAAGAAGAAGAAAAAAAAAGAGGTATTTTTCCAGCATGCAGTTCATCAGGGTGATGCACGTCTCTGGATGGAGCTAAAAACAACAGCTTTGTGGAAAATGCGATACAGAGCTGAAGAGGGGAGTCTGGGCTAAACAAATGTCATTTTTGGATTCCGGGTGGATGTGAATGGGAAACGTGAGGAAAAAAAAGATGCATTCCTGCGAATTTGCCTCACCGGCTTACCGGCTTCCTGGCCTTGATTAGAGGGACGCAGGGATTCGTGGGACATTAAGATTAAGATCTTGGCCGTCCAGCTGACAATTACCAAAAGGAAACTATGAGCGCCTTTATCAGAAGTGACATTGGTTTTTATAAGAGGAAGTGCGATTATAGCCTGCACTTATCCACTCAAGCTGCAGTGACAGCAGCCCTTTCTAGAGGTTACCACTGTGCAATTTTAGAGTTCAGGTTTAAACCGACAATGGCTAAATGCAAAACTGCTCGATTCGCAATGCTTTGCGAAAGTATTTACGCTTCTTAAACTGAAATTTGACTTCTCTTTGACTGCGTTTTGTCACAACTGAAAACATTAAAAGTGTCTTATTGGGGTTTTATGTGTGCATAAAGGTAAAGTTAAGCAAATTGCTGCATTTTGGAAATATTTTCCAAACAAAAACAAATCTTAAAAGCGTTCTGAGTATGTGTGCTCGGCTCATTTTCTCACTAAACTACACAAAGGGTGGACTGTAGTTACTAAGATACAAGACCTCTAAAGATGTGCCGCTACATCCCGAAATAAAACGGACCGAACGGATGTGTACAAGCTGTCTAGACCATCTGCCTAAGCTACAAGGTGAGGAGTGAATTAAGCAGGAGGCCCTTGACAACTCTGGAGGAGCTGCAGAGATTCACAGGTGATGATGGAGAAAGACAATCAATTCTGGCCTTCATGAAACAATGGAAACTAAAAGACGTAGTTTCAGTTTTGTAAAAGTTCTGCCATGATACTTAATACACGCATTTAGTATAAGTGCTACCACATATCTTCTGGTTTTAGCTAGCTTTAGCATGCTTTGCAGCAGGACGGTTCCTCGGCTCCTTTTCTTGACAGAAGTTCTTTCATGTAGCGCTTGCTACGCTAGAATGAGGAGCAAAGCAGCTCCATAAATTTGGCAGTCAGCCAATCGGATAGGTTAAGTTATTTTAAATTATGTTTTATTTTATATAACGACGGAAAAACAGATTAGTTTATGCTTCAAAGAAAAAATAATTTTCTCATATTCCCTCCAGCTGTGTATAGTCCTGGTAGTTTTCCAGGTTCTGGAAAATCTGGAAAATTCCAGGTTCTGGAAAATGACATGAAAATAGAACAGAACCTCTGCACAGTTGTGAGGAATGGAGATAATTAAGATACTAATTTATATGCTCAGTAAGTTGAGTCATGATGTTCTGTGTCAGTGTGCTCAATGTTGCAATCAACTTTTTAATGTTACGCTGTTCACAACAGCAACGCGTCTGTTGAATTGAAACATCTGAGACATTTTATAGCTCCTGAGATATTAAAGCTCACCCAGAGCTTCATAAAGAAAGAGGAAAATGTACATTAATCATAATCAATATCGTTCACAATTTTCCAATTACTCATTAGAAAACAATGGAGTAAATTTCTTTTTTTTTTTACTAATTTACTGAAGCAATAACTTTTCAAGTATCATTCGAAAATCGTTAACAGAAGAGCAAGAATCAAACCACTTGTGGAATCGCTTATCAGCTTTTAGCATGTTTTTTTTTTTTTTTCCCCACAATTTTATCTTTTGCATTGAGCTCCAAGTCTTTGAGACCAGAAGGCCTGTTTGTCATCACTCTAATCTTTAGCTCCCTCTACAGGTTCCCTATCAAATTCAGACCGTGCAATTACAAAGTTATAAAGGCTAAGAGGAACATGTTGGTGACAATAAAGCAATATGCATTCAATTCTTATTTGGATGTGATATGAATAGTTTGGGAAAGACAACCAACCTCAGGTCACATGAATGGTAAAAAAAAGTTTTAAACCAATACAAGAAAAAGAATGAACAAATAAAGACAACCAACCATTTGTATGTATAAATATACATATATTTGAAGTGCATTCATAGAATTCACATCAAATTAAAGAGATCTAAAGGAACATCTCAACAGCAGCACTACTCGACAAGCCGAGCAGATAAATTAGCATTTAGCAAATCTCTAAAACAGCCAGTGAACATTAGATCGACGTCCGAGGGTTGAATTAAAACAAACTCCCCTAGAGTGAGACAAATATTTGCCGCCTCTTGACTTCATCTTAGCAGTTTCATCATTTGCTTTCGTATCCGTCACCCCGTCTTCAGGACAATCACGCGATGACAGCAGACCGAGCGTCTCCTCCTCAGGCTCAGCTCTGTTTGGGGCGTTTTCTCTGTGGCGCTTCAGAGGGAGCGTCGGCTGGCTTTTTGGACGCAGCTTTTTTCAACTCTTTGTCGTCGGGATCAAAAAGGGCGTTCCTCAAGAAACGCGAAGCGGCTCCCTTGTCTAGCCGCGCCGCTTTCTTCTTGTCGGTGATCTCTCTGACTCTGTCCATGTAAGTCTTTATGCGCTCCTAATGAAAACAGAAGGAGGGTGATGAGAAGATCGCCATGGATACAGAGAAAATATCAATAATGTTAAAGGACGCACATACCAGCTCCTGCTTGATTCCATGTTCTCTTGGGTTTATTCCCTTTGTCACCAGATACACTGCAAACAATTATGAAAGTTAACACAGATTCTTATATGTATTTAAATATATATATATGTGTTAGTGATGCGCATTTCATGGATACATTGGGCTACTTTTACATGTATATTCAATCAATACATGGCATCAGTTTTTCATTTAACAAGCCAACATCATAATGAATACATTTATCAATACAAGTAAATGAATAACTTACTCCAGAACAATGAATTAAGAGCGTAGACAGACATCAGATCCAGCTTGGCTTGCTCCAAAGGATCCAGCTGCAATGATGATTTCATAACAGTGATTACATCTATTTCACCCAAAAGTTACATGAGACATGCACGTACAGAAAGAAGTCAGAATCAGGGAATTTTCAGCTGAAATATCATTTTCGTAAATCTAAATCGAAGGGGTTAAAACGTTTATCGCAAGGCTCAAAGTGCTAGGTTCAACAGATCTAAAACCTGGCTCAGAGTTTATGCGTTGTGCTGCGTTTTTTGTCTCTGCAAAGAAGCAACAAGCGTCACCTTTTGCATCAGGTCGTTCCTGGACATGGACATCAGCTTCTCCAGCATGGTTTTCACTGTGTTCACCGAGGAGTCGAACGTGGTCAGCTGTTCGTCGATCTCCTGCGGGTAGTCCTCGGTTGCCGCTCCCGCAGCCATTTTTCCTACAAATTAACAAGCCCCAAAACGCTCAGAAATCCCAGCTGTAGCTCTATGAATCAAATGTAACAGACAGGAAGCAAGGCTGCGTCCCGGCTAGCTACGTTGCTAGTTTCCAGACGCAGCTAACAGGGGGTACACGTTGTAATAAAAACGCAAAGTAGATAAAAGAAAAGAGATTACAACAGCTAAATGTAAACGGAGTCTACTGGAGGTTCATTCGGCGTGAAAGAAAGTGTTGTATTTACCTTTTCAAGATGCTTCACGTTTTAACCTTCGAACAGGAAGTGAATAACAACTTCCTGTGAATAATAACCTGTTTTACTTCCTCTACTGACCCCTGCCGGTTGGGAGAGTCACTGCTTGTTCGCCGCTTTACACTTTTTTTTCGTTGCAACTTTACGTTATTTACGTTAGCTTAAGTGGCTATTATTAGACTTACTAGCTGGTAGCATTTAGCCATTTGGCTAACGCTACTTTTAGTAATTAAATTAAATTGAATTGAACTTTATTTCAAATTAATCTTATTTATAAGATTTTATTTGTAAAATCTTACTTAAAAAACAAGGTAAAGTTAAAAAAAAAAAAAGAAGAAGAAGAAGAAGAAGAAGACAGTCATTTTCGAGGAAGACATAGTAAACCTGACGGAGGTGCTGCGGTTGCCGTGGTAACCAGGAACGTCATTATGTGTGAAAGAGAAGAGCCATAGTTTTTTTTTCTTTCTTTCTTTTTTTTTTCTTTTTTTTTTGTTTAGGTTTTTTTTCACCGTCGTTACAGTCCTCAGACAGACAGCGGAGGCTCGAGCCATGGACAACTGTGATTTGGAGAAGCTCACCATCTCTGCTGGGAAGCTGCAGCCAGCCTTCTCACCACAGGTCACAAGCTACAAAGTGACAGAGGAGAGCAGCGTCAACGAGGTGACTCTGGGCCTGAGCACCAGTGACTGTGGAGCATCATACAGCATTGTGAGTGTCACTCTGAACAAACCTGCATCCACGTGTCATCATCATGACTCCTACTGTTCTCAAAGGCAATTCTTTTTATTTTAGTTCTGGGGTTTCTTGTGTTGCAGCTGACTGGCGATCGCTCCAGCAAGGTTGCACTGAAGGAGGGGATAAACAGAGTGGAAATTGAAGTGGTGGCCGAAGATGGGACGGTGAAGAAGTACATTGTGGACATCACTAAGCTGTCAGTGAAGGTCGCAGAGCTCAGTGATCTGTCTCTGGAAGGGGATATTCCACTTCACCCAGCTTTTGCTACCAAAGTCCACGAATACAGCAGTGAGTAGAAACTTTATTATTCTCGTCAGACCTGATATATGTCCCTTGATTTTGATTTGTGTCCAGATTCACATACGAAATTACTAGAAAGTAGCTTATTATTATTATTATTATTATTATTATTATTATTATTTGTTTATTTTTTTATTTGTTTCTATTTCACTATGAAACTAACTGTCCTGGTTTATTTTCCTGCAGGTTTTGTCCCATTTCACTGTAGTTCAGTGACAGTTCAAACCAAGGTTCCAGACAGCCTGATTAAAGTTGCAGTCAATGGTCAGAGCGACTCTCAAACTGTCTTACTACATTTTGGAGACACCTTGGTGGAGATCTCTGTCTGCTCACCAGATGGCAGTGTTACGCAGGTACTCAATGTCTCATGTGCAACTGGTATGCTGGTTCCAGTGTATATTTATTTTCAAATTGCTACCATTTGCCTTGTGAACCCCTAAATCATACTCAATTTAAAGTCTCCCGCCTCTTGAGGTTGACATAAACTAAATTTTGGGGTGTGCTTTGTCAGGGCCATTAAAGTTTCAGGAGGCTCTGCCACGTTTATCACTAAATAATGCCCGTCTCACCTTTTGCAGGCGTACACGGTGTGTGTGACGCGGGAGATGATTCCCGTGGCTGTGACCTTCTCTGAGGGGAAGCATCAAGTGGAATATGAATGCCCCGTGTCCCTCAGCGCTCTGTACAGGCCGGTGTCTGTCCACCAGAGGTGAGACCAGATACGAGTTTCATTCGTTCAGAAAAAATGTTCACAAACAGGTGCTTCATTTGCTGTCAGTGGAAAAGTGAGATAAGCAACTTTATAGGTCCTCCACACCACCAGGGGGCCCCGGAGGGCACCAAGCTAACATGATAAAAATACATATTCAAAATAACAATGAATAACGCAAATTAAATACTATTTGGTAAAATCGAAGTCTACATTATTTTTATAGTTGGTAAACAAATAAACAGGTTGAATTTGTTTTTCTTGCGACAAAGCAGCTAAAAAGAAACTTCAAAGCGGATACAGGTGAGGGGAAACAGATGTTGCTAATATTACTACTAGATAAACACAAAATAAACGTCAACAACAGTTACAATATGTTTTTATTCATTTTTGACTATTTTAACTGCTTTTTTTTTGTCAAGGAGAAATCATAACACAACTTAAAACAAATCTGATTTTTTTAAGCAGGAGTTTAATTCATTCTGGATTTTCAGAAGTCCAACTAAAACTCCAGCCCAAATTAAATTAGGAGCTACACGAAGCACGTTTCTCTGCAACTTACAACAGGCCATGCATCCAAAGATCAATAATTACAGGTGATTGTCATACTACTTCGCAGTGACCCGAAGATCATCTTCTCAAGGCCTTACATCGAGATGCTGGCCCGACGGTCAAAGGTCGACCCGTTTACCGGTTCTGTTCTGGGAGAGGGCTGGAAGGTCTCTGAACTGGACCTTGACAAAACGATGTCAGCGGCTCCGGTCCACTGCTTCTTTCGTTACCGAGGTACGACTTCGAAGATTTATTTCTACCTGCGCCTGAATGGGGTTTGAGCAACGGCAAAGAAGAACTTCACACGATGGACTTTTAGGAACTGTAAATATACTAAATAAATTATTCACTGTCACTTCTTGGATCCTTAAAGATTGATGTTCTTATTCCACCCAGGAGAGTAGCTCAACTTGTTACAGGTGCTTGAATAACGGCATTGTTGACATGCTAGATGCTCTCTCTGACTTCTCCTCTTCACCCAACCTGTGATATCATGTTTCATGGTGGTAGTGTAGGCAAAGATTATGTTGGGCCAATGAAAGGGATATTATTGCTTAACTAAACGCGTAGGACCCGGCTACTTATAGGGACACAGGTTAATTCTGTAAAGTTGTTCAATGAAAGGTTTGCACACGCAACAATTTCCAATTTCTGTGCCTTTTCTGTGTTTTGATTTGACAGGATGTAACGGCGTGATGCAGCTGTCAGAGCTCGGGTCGCACGCCCTGGACTGTCCACACAAACCCACCGGGGAGCTGGATGCAAAGGTTCAGATGAAAGATGAAGCAGAGTTCAGCGATTGTTATTGGCCTTAACTCTGCTCATCCTTTATTTATAAGTCAGAGTTCCTCTCTCAGCTTCTCAGTGCCAAAGCAACATTTGCTACGTGTGGTTCTGAAATGAGTTGTTTGATGTCTGCGTCTGTAAATGTTTGAATCTGCCGTGATGTTTTTTGCCAGTCTTCAATACTAGTAAAATCAGTGCCCGTTCTTTCAGGATGTCTTAGAGACCAGGTGGTATAAGGACTACTTTGCAACACCTGCAGGTTTGGAGATAGAGACAAAGCATGTTTGCACGGTAATTATCTCCTGCTTTCTTGTTTACACTCCACAGAGTTCACTGAAATGTATATTTATAGTCTGGACAGGCTTTCCACAAGCATTTTACTGCGTGAATAAGTTAACGTCATTCAGACACTGACGTTGGACAGGAAGAGCAGGTTTGCAGTGTCTAATTCATCCTAACGACAAGCCTGTCCACTGCTTTGACCCTGCTTTGTGCACCGATAGTCGTAACAGAACAGGAAGTGGTCATCCCCAAACCGTCCCCACAAAGTCTGGGATTTTTATAGACGACCTTCACCACATTCCTTACTTCCACATGCTGGCTCAAAGTCACCATCACCAGTTCCTTGTGTAACTTTGCTTGGTTTTTAGCGTTGACGGCTCAGCCTGCGCTGCTTGTTTTCTGCAGGCGCGTAACTGGGAGAAAAACCTCCAAATGACAGAAGAGGAGAACACTGTGGAAAACCTGTGTGCTCTGGCTGAGGAGCATCTGAAGCTCCACAGGGAACACCTGCTGAAACAAGGTACGTTTTACCTAAGGTGCTACAGAACTGCGACAAACCCCCGCACCCCCCCCCCCCAAAGAAACTGACAAAGGGATAAACATTTTTTCCACACCTTGTATTTTCTTACCTGATTTAGATGATGTGCCCTGCCTGGATTACTAAATAAAAGTGTGAAAACTCTGATATACAAAAAGCATAAATGATTGAAAATTTATTTAAAGGAATAACACGGTGTGTATTTCAGAACACGGTTACAAAATATACCTGCCCCACCTACCTGGGATCAGATAACACTTCAGTCACAAAGGTAAAAGCTTCCCTACAGAGACAAAGACACTGGGTTGCAAGCTATATGTTGTAAGTACCAATATTGGGATCAATCAATCAGATCTATGTCACTCTGTGGCTGGAACAGATTACTCTAAGCACCTGTTAAACTCAGTTCTTTCTTTTTATTTTTTTAATTTTAACTTTCTCACCGCAATAAATGCAAATGCAGCAGAAATGACATGAAATATTCTCCAATATTCCACAGCATGTTTTTACGTTCATAGTAAGAATCATTTCTGCAGTTTAATCTTGACAGAAAAGCAAGATTAAACTGCTTTAATCTTGTTTAATACGAATAGATTTACGAAAACTGCACTAAAACCTCCCGTTTTACTGGCCGGTGCTCACACCCGAGCCCTCCTTCATGTCATCTCAGCCTGCAGCCATTAAAAAAACACACACAAATGGGCCCATTTGTGGTCGCCTCCGAGACGTCCTCTTTTCGTCTAATGTGCCAGGGACTCTAGTTACCGCTCGGGATCCTTTTGTTTCTTTTTTTTTTCTTCAGGCTCGTTAATTGTTTGATGACTCACAGAAGCGACATTTTAGACTGATCCCAGTTGACCGCTGAAACTGAGGAGAGATAGAGCGAGATAGAGCGGCAGATCCAGCGACAGAGAGAGACACAGACCTCTTAAAGCGTAAGCAGCAGCAGCAGCAGCAGCAGCTTTGTGTTTTTAAGAGGCTGAGTGGCTTCAAGAGATGCTCAGTTTAACCCCGCCAGGGTCGTATTGCTGCAAAACAAAAAGGCTGCGTCACGCTACTTAAACACATTAAATGTGCAACGTTAAAATGTGTTTATTCCTTGTTTTCTGCAAGTTTATACACTACAACATGTTCCCAAAAATGGCAAGAAATTCCAAAAACGAAGTCAGAAGATTTGCTACACTCATATGATTTTATCAGGAAAATACTATTGCTGAATTTCAACCAAAAAGAATAAAATTATGTGCCTTTTTTTTCTTCTGTTTTTTTTTTTTTAGAAAACCACTCAAATATCTAGTGGTATGAATACATGAGTTAGAATGATGACTAAAAATGATACCAGATTGTCGTTTTTAACTTCCAGGTGAAACAATACCAAAACCAAAAATCTGTGAACCCTGATGCACAGCAGCCTATATTGTTGTGGAGGATTAGCTTTCTCTGATATGCATTTTCATGTTTGCCTTGGTCATAGCTGCAGAAATTCAGCGTATATGTGTCTCTGTCTTTTAACGAAGTGTGCAATCAAGGAGTTTGCAAATGAGCCTGTGCCTAGGAAACTTATGTACAAAGCAACGGTTGCTATGTTCCTTTTGTTTTTCTTGTTTTTTTTTTTTTTAACATTTTACATTGTTTAATGTCCTGACCTTGATGAAAAAAAATTGAATTGAGTTGAAAAAGTCTAATCCAATTGAGAATCAGGGGAATTGGCTCTAATCCAGGCTTCCGTCCACTAATGTCAGCACCAAGTGGTCCAGAAGTACTGACTCAAGAGGCTCGCAAAGAATCAGGAGAAAATACATCACACTTATAATTTTGTTAGATGCAGAAAGCACCTTAGCATCGTTTTTAACCCTTTCTGCAGGCGAGCGGTTGAGGGGTGAGAACGTTGACGCCCTGCTCCACCGCCTGGACGAGGCGGCTGCTCATTATGCGTCAGCTATCGCCCTCAGTCCCAAAAATGCCAACCTCCACTTTCTGCTGGGCCTCGTTTTGGAGGAGCACCACAACACCACCCAGGTTTACGGCTCTCCGAAAAAGGTATTTATTTGGAAATTATTTATCTGCTACCAATTAAGTCCGTGCCTGATCAATTTTGAAGTTTCAGTTGTTTTATGAAGCTCAGTCTCATGATTAAATTCTTTGCGCCGAGTTTTACATCAGCAGAAAAACACGATTTACTCTTTCTTGTTTTGTTTTGTTTTTTTCCATTTCGTCTTCTCTAGGCTGATAAGGACAAAGACGAAATAAGCGAGGCCAAGTCTTCGGCCCATCAGGACGACATCCTGGCTGTGTGTAAGCTGCATGGCTTCCACGGCATGCCCTCTGTGGAGAACCAGCTGCAGGCCTTGGATAAGGAGTATCACCAGCTGAAAGATCAGGGACAGTTCAGCAAGTCAGACTATGTGCAGACCCTTTACCTCTGGCTGTCCAAGCATGCCGCAAAGGTAACCCTGTTTCACTTTCACCACTCTAAAAATCATCAGGTGTTGCCGCGGTAACAAACAAAATAAGAAAAACACAAATACAAAACACTAGTCTTGTAGCTCAGGATGTAAAACCTGAGTTATGTTTACCGATTCGCCAGGATGTATAAACGTCATATTCTATTTTTACTAGCCTACACATTAAAGTAATTTTTGTACCTGCACAATTTCCTTTTTGTTGTTATTTTAAAAAGGCTAAATTATGTAAAATTGACTTCTTTGAGCTTCTCGTTATGTTATGATGTTATTCCCTCATCAGAAACATACCTGGAGTGTCGCTTTGATTCTTTCATGCATGTTTTAAAAATCCTTTAATCTCCCGTGGCAACCGTTCTGCTGTGCAAATCGCCTGGGTGGACCTAGCCCCGCCTTTCTGAGCTTCCACCTCACAGAGCTGCCCTTTCCCACAACTCCCCCATTCAGCTCCTTCAGACTAGCCAGCAGCAATGAGCAAACACCTGTTTAGCTCATTAGAGGCGCTATTTCTCAGTGCAATGCTGGTAAAAATTAGTAAAAAAAAAGGATTAGTAAAGGAGTGCTATGATGGTTTCCTGAAGGTGGCGTTTCAGAAAGAGTAGGCGTTCTTAAAGCGACGGAGGCCCAATTTGAAGGCGTTAAATTACAAAATCATAATTCATATAAATAGATTTGTTTTTTTACAACTAAAATTAACATAGTTACTTTTTTTGTTCTATGAAATGGCAATAAGTGCCTGGAAAACACATAGCACTGTCCCTTTAACTGTCCAAATATCTCCATTCCAACTCCTCCTCTTTGGCTTTTTCCTGTGGTTTTAATGGCAATCTATGAATGACTTGGGAGATTGTTGTTGCAGGATCGCAACATAGTGATGCAAGACGAGGAGAGCTACATGTATCGATCCCTCATGAAGTACCTGGACGCCTGGTCCCTGAGCCCGGACAGCTGGGAGTTTAGCCTCCACACCGGGAGACTCCTGCTGCTGCAGGGGAGAAGCAAGGAAGCTCTGCAGCACGTTCAGACCGGGCTGGCGCTGCGCCCGCTGAACCCCGCTCTCAGGTCAGCGCTCTCACTTATGGGATTGTGTGTGTGTGTGTGTGTGTGTGTGTGTGTGTGAGAGCAGGTTTGAAGCTCGCCTCACGCATATTGATACACGGGGAAAGTGTAGATTTCATGAAAGAAACTTAAGGGTCAGAGTATGGATAATGTCTTAGGAGCTGCGACAACGTTAGAGAAACTGGAAATACAACATTAATGTTGAATGTTTCAGTGACAGTGTTGCAATTCAGCCACGTCTTCCTTCCTTTCCTCCATCGTGACGACCACATTGTTCTCGTTTCGAGAGCATCGAGAGAACACGGGCAAACACCCAATAAGTCTGCCTCTACACCTGCAGAAGGAGAAAAACAAAAAAAAACAAAAGAAAACGGAGTAACAAACAGCATTCTCCTGGAGCGCTAACATCTAGATTACTAAGATCTATTTCGAGCGTGCATAAAAGACAATGAAAGACCCAACTGGCACGATACATTACTGTCTAGGAGAGTATAGTCGCCTACCAATTGTTCACACACGTAAATTGTGATACTGACTGTGCTCCATACGTTAAAGCTTGTTTTGCTTCTGGAAGTTGAAGCGCCGTCTTGATTAAATACTTTTGGAAAGTGCCACATCTAAAATCTCCACTTGTCTTCAGCGTTGATTTGTTTTTGTTGTGGTTGTTTTGTTGGTTTCAGATTCTTCACGGGGCTGGCTCTGCTGCAGCAGGAGCAGAAAGCCTGTGAGGCCACGGAGAAGGAGGCTGCACTGTTCTTACATCAGGGCCTGGAGCACTTTGTCAGCCAACGCTGTGGCGAGAGGTTGGTTAAGTGTGTGTTTTGTTTGAGTGCGTGGCGGAGGTGGATGCATTCGAGCGAGAGAGGGAAAAGTGTGAGGTCATGGCAGCATGTGTAATGTATCAGGATGCTCTGTTCGGGCCTGCGGGAGGGAGAATAGGAAGTGTTTTTTTTTTTTTTGTTTGTTTGTTTTTTTTTTTCCGTTTGTTTGTTTTTGCGAATTCCATGTGCAATTCTTGCTTCACGACTTCCTCTGCAGTCAGGAGAACCAGGACCCGTTTGATCCTCTGTCCAGCCTGAACCCACAGTTCCTCCGAGGGCTTCTCACCCTGGGGCAGCTGCAGCAGAAGACCAGGCTGTCTGAGAAGTCCATGACTCCTGAGCAGGTGTATCACATGTAGGTTAACACATGGAGACATTCAGAGCAGCGCTTTGCATGCCGTGTTATTTTCATGCTATTGATCAACGTAAAGTTGTGGATGATTATGGTTGTTTAACCAACCTGAGGCATGGTTCTATGATGTTTAGGCCATACAGATGGTCTGCCTTTAGTGTCACCGGTTGCCATGGTTACCTGCCATCTTCTTGCCGTTTTAACCAGCAGTGTCGTCAGTCTACTACAACTGCTTATCACTAAGTATTTTTGGCATATGACATTTGACATGAGAGAGAACTAACCTTTTTGCAGAATAATTGAGCTTATTCTGCAATTCCTTATTTGTTTAAAACAATAAATAATGCTAGAATATTTTCAACATTTGTTGAAAATGTTGTAGCTCCACTGGCAGATTATTTTACATTTAATTAGCGCTTCTTCAATATGAAGGAATTATTCACTTGAAACAAGCTAGTTTTGTTTCATTTCAAGACATTAACACTAGAAACTAGACCAAAAATACTTGCTGACCTTCTTGTGTCTTTGCATTTTTCTTTCTATCTCTTCATAGTCATTGAAGTTTCTGGTTGTACTATGAACAATAAATAAGAAATACTTGTTTCGAAATACTTCAGCGTAGCGGCGCTGGCAGCCCGGAGCGTGAGTCAGTTTGCGTGTCACAGCGAGGCGAGCAGGCAGCTGGAGTGGGTGCTGCTGGACGCTCACTTCGCCCTGCTGCAGAGACTGATCCAGCAGGGCGAGCAGCAGGCGAAGGCGCCCGTCGACATGCAGGCCCTGGTGGCGAAGAGGTGCCAGGGCCTCACCGCTCTCATCCGCCTGACAACCATCTCTCCTTGCCAAGAGCTGCTGGACATGCAAGAGAGGGTAAGAGTTCAGGACTCTTTAGGATTTTTTTTTTTCATATATCGATGGTTAATGGTCACCAGGGCTTGGGCGTGACGTTTCCTCCCACCCGATCGCAGACGTGCCAGCTGGCGGTGGTTACGTCTCCGCGGGACAGCCGAGCTCTGTGTCACCTCGGAGTGGCCCAGCTGGCTCAGTACGACAGCAACCCAAACTCAGACAGGTCAAACGAGGTCCTGAGCGACGCCCGCCTCAGCTTCCAGGCCAGCATCGAGCTGGAAGGCAAACCTCAGAGCGGAGATCCACCAGAACCGCTGGGCAGTGAGTCCACACCTCCCACCTTTGGGAGAAATTAATCACAGACGGTGCAGCTGAGATTCCACAGATTTAAGCTGCCGTATGTAACTTTTATAAACACACACACACGCACACAAACGCGCTTTTATTTTGATATATTTGTTAAATCTGTCACCAAATTGTGACCGTTTATGAGACAGATAACCTGTGAAAAGATGAACCTCTTCTACCTCCATCCTGAGCTGCTGTTGTTGTGTGAAGAAATCGACCACTCCCAACCTAAAACAACCAATCAGAGCCAGGAGGAGTGTCTTACCGCTCTCATTTAATCTTATGTACACGCTGCCAAATCTGCTAATGGGCGAGAAACAACTTACCATTACAGGAAAACCGTTTATCTGCCATCATCGGTGGTCATGCTGACCAGGCTGAGCATTCACAACATGCTATGCTAGCTGCAGCGCAGCAGGGAGCAAGGTGGGGAGATTGTGATTGACAGCACTAAGACTTGAGGAATATTTATGATCACTTTCTTGTGAACGTAGCTCTGGATCACAGTCCCAGAAGAAAAGGTTAACCGAAATACACAGACAAGGTCAATAACAAAACAGAAAAACAAGAACAAAAAGCAACTCAGTTTTAGCTTCATGTCGGTTAGTAACTGGGTTTGAAGTATATTTGAGTAATTTGAAGTGTTTATGGAAAAATCTAAATGAAAAGAGCTGTGCTTATGTAACGGGCAATGCATGACAATGTATGGTGAAAACAACTGTAACTACAGTTATTTGTTCTTGTCCAACTCTTACATTGGTTGATGACACAGATGACTTTAATAAATCATCATTTAACCATCAGTTCTTGTCTTCTCAAATTTACCGGCTGCTGTAGCTCAAAGCGCATGTTCTTTCTGCGCAGAACAGAAGTGGTGGCAGCAGCACCTGCAGGATAAAAACAAGAAGGCAGCCGCGCAGGCCAGCCCTCAACCAGCCCAAGCTCCGGTTTCCAAGCCCGTGCCAATCAGGGACGCCAAGCTGGGCAGAGGAGGTCCGATTCAGGGACGGGCCCCTGTGTCCAAACCTCCGCCGGTTGCCCCTGTGTCCAAACCTCAGCCGGTTGCCCCTGCAGCCCCCGTCAGAGGAGGGAAGGCGGTTCAACCTCCAGCCAGAATTCCTCCAGCCAAGTAGGTTATGACTTTATTTTTTTCATGCAGGTGTTTGTGGTTTGTGCATGCCACACTTTTAGCTGCCTCTCAATATGAATGAATAACTTATTTCTGTGACATATAATTTTAAACTGAGAAATTCAGTTAAGGGCGTTCTGTTCTTTTTTCTTTTTGTTTTTAAATAACATAAAAGGCTCTAATGTTATTGGCTCACCAAGCAAGTCCTGAAACACATAGGTAACTGAATCTTTTCATTTGTTGTATTTATAGACTTATTCCTTGATTTTAAGGCTTCCTGTTTCCCCGGTGAATCAATACGACATGGGACATTGGACACTTTCTCCGAGCTGCTTTTAAAAACAGAAAAGAAGGACCTCGTGTTTATGTTGCTGTAGGGTTACTGCAGCAACAAGTGGCAAAAATAAATACTGAATATGTTTTTATTCCAGCCTTGGGCATGCATGGCATCCTGCACTTGTAGAAAAAAAAAAAAAAAAAAACAAGATAAAAGGATAGACATTGATCTGAAGGGATTCCCTGCTTATGCAGAGGTTGAAAATAATTTCATCAAAATCTGGTGGTGTCTGTCCAAATAGATAAATAAAGACAGAAAATTACAATTAATTGTCACCTGGTCTTTCGATTGGTACCAATAATTATGTCATGTGCAATTTTGAAAAATTACAATATTTACTCATATCATATCAGAGGCTCAGTGTGAGGTTATATTACTAACCCTAACCACTCTGCAAAATTAAAGTACATTTATGTAGACAACATAAATGTAGCAGTTTGAACTTTGAACTTATACCAGTTCAAAGTTTGATTTCACAAAAAATCTGCACAATCATTCCATGCAGTCTTCATGAAGGAAGTTTTTTTGGTTTGTTTGTTTCGTGACTTGCATTGCATTTTTCCTCCTGTAGGGGGAGACCTGGTGCAGCTGTTAAACCCGATACAGCAGCTAAACCTGGAAGCGAGGACACTAAAGCCAAGCTCCCTGCAAGCAAGCCTGAACAGGAGTCTGGTCCCGAGGCCGTTGAGACTGCAGAGGGTACGTGACGTGAAGTTAAGGCCCTTCTTCTTCTCGGCATCATCTTATAAAACTAGGGAGGAGTCCACCCGAAAGAGCTGTGAAGTCATGGTGATGACCTCAGAAGTGCATGAAACACATTTTATTCCTTTAAAAAAATAAATAAATAGGAAACAAATATATATATGTATATATATATAAATAAATAACTGAATATTTTTTAAAACACAATTTGACAGTTTTATATGCTGTCATTAGATATATAAATAAATCGATATATAAATAAATAGAATACTTGACTTTTATGCATTTGTCCCAGTGAAACCTAATCTGCGACTCTGTCATTATGTGTGAAGTCCCTCCAGCAGAAGACACGGCCAGCGCGTCGGGCCCATTGAACCCCAGGTCTCATGTGTCACGGCTCGGCCTGGCTCGGGCCTTCTCACGCTCCGCAGACACCCAGGATCAGGCGAGGCACTTCTACAAAGAGGTCATCGCCATGGCGCCGGGGGTCAGTTGTCATCTGAAGTGTTTGTTTCGGGCATTCCCTTGAAGCCTTCGCGGTGCAGCTTGCGCCGGTTTCGAGATAAGATTTACGTCCCCGCCCCGCGGCGTCAGGGTTCCGACACGCGCACGTTGGGATGTAGAAATTTCAGACTCCCCTCCTGGCCCCCCCGCGACGCAACCTCACAGAGTTCTGGGTCGTTTAAATTCATTTTTAAAACAAAGAACACTAAAGTTTGCTTTGATCTTTCGGCAGATGTTTTACACAGTGGGAAAGATGTAACTGTAGAAACTGTAAAATCAAAAACTTTATGGAAGGAAAGGTGGGAAAATATGAATAAAGGAAAGGAAATGAAGCAAGGACACATGATAAGAAGGGAGGAAACAAACAAACAAACAAAAAATACCTAAGGCAGAATTAAAGTCAATTCAGGACAATGTAAACCACTCTGTAGGTTTTGTCAAAAAAGGGAGATTATAAGCCCAGTTTTAAATTAGACAGGGTGAAAATAAGTGGGAGAGGAGCCCAATAACTTCACTATTAACGACGTTATATGTAAGAAAAATACTAAATTCTGTTTAACAGGAAACCAGTGAAGCAAAACTAAAGCAGTAGAAATTAATTTCTCTTTTTCATTTCTAATCAGAAAGCTTGCAGTAATGTTTTGGATCAGCTGAAGGGTTTTTTGGAATGTTTTATTAGTAAAGAAAAAAAAAAATTTCTTTACTAAAAAAGATTAGAGTAAAGAAACAAAATGCCTGGCATTTTGTTACAGCCTAGCAGTCACAAAATGTGAGAACTAAAACAAAACAAAAAAACAAAAAACAAAGGCTAACGATTACAGCAACCCTAACACAATGTTATTTCTCAGTCTTAAGCTGATATTTTGGACGACAGATCCACGAAGCGTACATCGAGCTGGTGAAACTGGTGGAGCCCTCGGACCCGGAGGCTGCGCTGGACGTGTACTGCGGGTTCCCTCTGAGGGACGTGGCCGAGCAGAGCTTCGACGACGCCTTCATCACCGGGGAGATCGTCCGCCTGCTGATGTCACAGCAGCAGTATGATCACCCGCTGCTGGGCCCCAGCCTCGTCGCATACGGCAAAGTCCTGGGGCTAAGTAAATACCGCTAGGTCTGATCATTAGGCCTGGAAGAAAGCTGAGGAAATTGTAGATGATGTACAGAGACTAGCAGATTTTTTTTTTTTTTACATTTTGACCGTGTTGGTTTCCTCATTAAATCTGAGTCACATACGGAGAGGTTTTAAACTCCACTTCTGAAGCAACACCTGCGGCTCTGTTCGCAGGCGTCATAGAGAAGTACATCGACATCCTGGACGAAAAGTCAAAGACGTCTCTGCTGAAGAGCATCTACGCAAAAATCAACAACCGAGAGGAGGACGACCCGGATCTGCAGGACTTCTTCAGATTCAAATGCTGGATCTGACCAGCTGGATCTCCCTCTCAGGCCGTCTTGTTCTTTGTGTTTATGAAGAAATGTTTTTATTTGACTGTGATGTCATATTTTTTGTCACGTTGCACAGAGGATGGAGGTAAATCTCTCTTTTTCTTAAAGAACACTTTTAATCCGGAAAAGGTTTTCATTGGTAAAAATCATATTATTACACAGAACTAGCAAAATACAAAATGTACACGGATCGCTGGATGAAAGACGGGAATTTTAGCGGGAATAAATCTTCACCTCGACATGCAGGTTGTATAAGTAATTATTCAGATGCATGTCTGCACATCTAAATGCGTCCGATTCCCAAAACTGACAGATGGAGGGAGACGCTCCTTCTCGGTCTTCCCGGCAGCTTCTGTTACGCCACGTTGAGTTTGGTGACGATGAGCACGCGGACGGTCTGGTCGAAACCCGAGCACACGCAGAGGCCCTGCTTGTCGGGGCTCCAGTCCAGGCTGGCGATTGGCTGAGTGGACAGAGTGGCGTTCTGCAAGAGGTTGACCGACCCGGCGACGCCCACGTCCGCTCCGTCAGAGTCCTTCTTGCTCCTCTGCGCGGGGTACTCACTGGAGGTAGGATTTGAGGGAAAAAAGCGATTAGCACCGTCTCTTGAACGTTCTCCTACCCGATCCAATTTCAATCGGTTTTCTCTAAAGAAGAAACTCTAAATGGAAATGTTTTCAAAAAGTGGCTTTTAGTTCAATCGTCACCTTCTCTGAACTTTACGACGGAGTGTCAGGGCCACCAAGGCTACAAGAACTTTTGTTTAATTACAAGGATGTAGTTAAAATGTTAACAGAATAAAGACACACTTTTACCAGAAAGGCATTTGAATTTTTTTTTTTTTTTTTACAAAATAAACAATAATTTAAAACTCCTGCTACTGACAATAAAAGATAAGAATATCTGTTTGTAAAACCGATACCGAAGTGGAACTTCAGAAGATGTTCGACATTCCTCGTTTTAAGTTCTTCTGTGTTGGGAGTTCTCAGAAATGTATTACTTTATTCTCCTAACAATATCGCTTTATTCTCATAATTGACAAAAAAAAAAAAAAAAAAAGTACCGGTAGCCTGACCCTGATAACGCCGTCGTAGAGTTGACCTGAACTCAAAGTTCAGAATCTGTAAAAGGCACTTGTCAAACAAGATGGTGGCTCTGGGCTTGATGACATCATCACCATAGAAAAAAGGAGTGCATTGGTGGGGGAAAAAAGAAAAAAAAAGAAATCCAGATTTTGGAAAAAAAAATTAAATTACCCTAAGTGGAAGATCTATGTATGCCGCACTTTTCAAATACTAAAAAAAAAAAAAAAAAATATGAGACGATGCATTGTTTTCACTCCGGTTCACGACATTCAGTGTTAATGTAGCGCATAAGTACATTGAAGTTTGTTGCTTTGATGTGAAAAAGTTAACAGGTTGTGACCACTTTTGCTCAGACCTGTGAAGTTTTTTAGAACAGCAAAAGTGAAAAAAAAAAAAAAAAGTGTAAGCTCAAAGGGATTTATGTCTGATTACTCACTACTTCCACAGATGCAGGTTTCCTGCTCCCCCTGCAGTCATAAAGATGTCTCTGTTCTGGGGCAAATGCCTCACCTGCCAGATGGTTGCTTTGTGAGCCTAAAGGGAAAAAAAAGAAAGAAACGATGATTATTTTATTAGAAGAAAAAAAAAAAAACAGAAAGGAAAAAGCTTAAAAAAAATAGCTGAGAATTTCTGAACACAGTGATCGTGGTGGTGATGGTGTTTTATCACATTGGATAAAACAGTTTAAAATAACATCACCCATATGTTGAACTTCAAATATCTCTGGACTTTTGAAAAAAATATATCATGACCAAACTTTCTAATTTCTGACTCTATTTTTTGGCCTGTCGCAGTGAGCAACTCATTAATTAGTCGCATGAAAAATGAACATGAGCTCAATCATTTCCATTCTGGCTTGAGAGGGTGAACTCGCGTTGTCATTTCATGTTAACTTGAAAATAGTCTTAACACAACAATATGACTGTTCATCATGACAATTACGGGGACATTTTATCGTCGCGCCGCCCTCTATAATCACCTTTTCGGAAACGGACGCGAAGCCCTTGGCGGGGTGCTGAGTCCTCGTGTCGAAGACGTGGAATTTTCCTTCCAGCGAGGTGGCCACCAGTTTGTTCATGTTGATGTCCTTCCTGTCAAACTCCACGCAGCACACCTGCTCAGAGCACGGAGAAGAAAGGGAAAAATGTAGCGGGCTCCAAGCCAAGAGCGCAATCGTCGGCGCATCTGGATTCGAGAGGGAGTGAATGATGGAAGCAGCTGAGCAGTCGAAGCAGCGCAGTCAATTTATATTCAGCGTTCAGCCTGTCATCCTAGCTTTTTGTTGTTTTTTTTTTTTGTTTTTTTTAAGTTGGGGCTTAAAATTTTTTTTTTTTTTTAATCTAGCCACCGTAATTCCTCATAAGGGATTTGGACACGTGTTTTCACCTCACCCCGTTTTTAATGTTGGTTTCCCATCGGAGAGACATGTTCCGCAAGTCGAAGAGTTTGATGTCGCCGTTGTCGTAGCCGGCGCACACACATCGGTCCTGATCGTTGAAGGCGTGACCTGAAGAAAGTTATTCTAGATCAGGGGTGGGAACTTATCGTATCGCTTATCGTTTATTGTGATAAATGTCTTATAATAATACTGATTGCGATTGCCCATTTAATGATGTTTAAAAGTCCCCCCCCCCAAAAAAAAAACTGTCCATCTTGTTAGGTTGATTGTTAGGTGTAACCTTTTCCCCACTACTTGTTCAGTGAAAGCATCAATAAACACAAATTAGACTTCTTTATGTAACCGGTGTCCTGAAGAGGCGTGTTACAAACGGGAATATTTTTTCAAAGAGCTGTATTTTTGTTTTGTGGGGCTGTAATTACTGCAACACACAGTTCCAGCTATACGGTTACCTAAAAAAAGCTTTTATCATTATTACAATACCATCGCAAAATATCGTCACCAAACTTTAAGTCCATATCGTCCACCCCTACACTAGATATGTCTAAGATTTCCAGAAGATTGTTAAAAATGAAGATAAAGACCCAACATGGTTTCATACGTTACTGATATTTTAACAGTTTATCCGCTGCTTAATTTCAAGAGGCTTTTTCATGCAAAAAAAACAAAACATAAATGACAGAAGACGGTGGTAAAATTGGACTTTTCCACTTTTTTTGCACAAAACACAAACTATTAGGTATATTTAATTGTTTTATAAAAACTCTTAAATTAAGCAATGGGTTTCAAAAGCACTCATAATGTCTTGAACTTGTTTTGTGAAATTACAACAACAAACATATGAAAATGAAGCAACACAAAGTAGGATTTTGTTATGAATCTGAAAAGTGTCGGTGATTTCTGATTGCACTTGGTTGGACTACGTTTTTCTTTAGTGCGTCAGAGTAAATAAGGACACTTGCCACAGCTTTTTGGTTGCTATTTTTTAAAAAAACAAGCAAGACACTATTTCAACTTTTCCTTCCACTTCACAACTATGGACTAGTCTACTTTGCTTCCCATGTAAATTTCCTATAAAATATATTGAAGTGTATGGCTATAAAGTGACGAGATGAATACTTTTCAGAAAAGGTCCAGAAAAGACAAATTGAAAATCTTACAAATGATATTTGTATTTTGACTCCATGTGATATTTTAGTTACCGAAGGCAACAGTCCAGCAGTCTCTCTTGGTCTCTCCTTCCACAGGCTCCATGTTGGCCACAGGTAAATCCTTCTGCCTGGGATCCCACACCTTCACCGTCCCTGCAAAACCCAGCCACGTTTTGTAATTCTCTCCTTTTCTGTGCAATCAAAACCTTTCGCATCATAAGAACAGCACCGAGCTTTTCCGTTCTCACCGTCTCTACTTCCCGTGACGATCTCAGGAGCACCGTCGCCAATGCCGAGGCCACCGACCCCGTCGATGCTGTTCACAATCTCTTTGTGGGCCTTTGTGGCATACACCGGCACGTCAGGCGCTTCCAGATTCCTGTGGGTGAGAGAGACAAAGTAGACTGCGTACGCCGACACTGTTACTTCTGCTGTCCATCTTTCCCGTCAACAACAAAAGAAACTCTTTAGAGTTGGAAAATCTTCAAATTAAAGGGTAATAACCACACTGAGCTTTACAAAAAAAAAAAAAAGGTTACAATTGTAAGTAAAGCTACAGTTTAGCGTACACAGACAGTTGAAGTACCATATGTGGAGATTTCCATCAAAGTCTCCGGTTGCTATGTGTCTTTGTTGAAGAGAGGAGGCCCCAAACGTCCCACACTTTATGGGTTTAGCTTTCTCCACCTGAAACATGGGGGCGTAAAGAGATGCTTCAGCTCCAACAAAGGGACAAATAGATTCAAATTAAATGTACGGCGCCTTGGAAAAATATTCATTCACCTCAAGCATTTTTTAAAATTATTATTATTATTATTATTAATGTTTGAGGCCACGAGGGGCATAGAAAACATGCGGAATACGGCTGGTGATCGGACTAAACTGTAACTTCTCGACCCAAATTAGAAGCGCTATCCATAACCCATGCTAATGCATGGCGGTGGAAGCATCATGCTTTGGGAATATTGTCCTGGGCAGGTACAGGTTCAGGGAAAACCGCTGGCGGTGGCGTTCATTTTCTAATCAACAAACATAGTACCAGACATAGTAGTGATGTACCACTGAAAATCCCAATAAAACACAAGGAAGTTTGCTGACATGACAAAATGTGAATAAAAAATTCAAAGCATAGGAATAGTTCAGCAACACACTATAAATTCACCTCACACTTTATTATGTGCATGTTAACAAGCAAAGATAATTAATGACGTAACTGGGTTATTATTATCTCCTTTTTGCGGCACACAGCAGCCACACTGTGTCACCTGGTTTCTGCAGTTAACTGTCCACCTGTCTGCAAACTGCCTGGCTGACTGTAACCATGGTTACAAGCGAGCTGGAAGAAGGTTCCAGAACCCTCGCTTGGGATTTCTCGTGATAGCCCGTTCACGCGGTGACTTTAATCCCCCCCCCAAAAAAGGCCCAACATACGTGATGACGCTACCTCTTTTATGAGCAGAGCCTCGCCGTGTTGAACTTCATAAATTTGGAGCACCCCTGTCCCTCTGGCAAAGTTCCCCAAGCAGACGAACTTGGCGCTGCACGGAATCCATTTGCTGTCGAACACCGTGTAGTTCAGACTCTTCTGAATGTGTGCGATAATCTGAGGCTTTGATAGGGGCAAGGACATCTTCTGAAATACTTTCTAAAAGGGCCGAGAATCTGTTGGAAAACGGATATCTCCACGCCAAAACAAAATAAAAGCGAGGATCCTCCCACAGAGCTCGTGGCTGTCTGCAGAAATGCCTGACTGTATATTTATATGTTCAGTAAATACCGTCTGCTTATGGGCATACATAATTCGGCCAATAGACATTGATAAACGAGACTGGATTATAGAAACGCGTTCAGAGTTGCATTTTAAATCATAAACGTGTTCAAGGATTTCTTAACTCCACAGGCGCTGATGACGCGGCTGTTTGGGTCCTTTCCATCGCACCTCATGCCTCTGTGGCCACAAGCCTGCCTCGGTTCTCTGCGCAAAGCAGGATTTTACAACACCGTCTGTGGAAATGGACGCCGAAAAAGCTCCAGCTGTAGACGCTGAAGTGACCGGGGAGAGTAAAGATGGAGCAGAGGCGTTTACGAGGGTGAAGTCTAAAAAGAAGAGCCAGAAACGAAAACGTGAGCAAGACGGAGTGGACATGGACACAGAGGAGAGCGTGGCCATTAAACGGCCGCAGTTTCCACCGATTTCCGGAGACAAATTACGGGTAATTACCTCCATTTGCGTCCGTCACATGTATGTAAATAATAATAATAATAATAAAAAAAAAAAACATTTCAGGCACTGTTGTGGTTTTAGTACTTTTAACAAGTTGGTTTGTGTGCGTCCCCTTTAAAACGTGCGCATGCGCACGTCGTTCTTCAGACCTATTTGGAGAAACTACTAAATCCGTCGCTAAATGACGTGATGACGTCTCGAACAGAACCGACACATTAAAACAGTGAAATATTTAAACAAGCAAATGAAAATGATGCATCAACAGCAAAACGAGCCGGGCGACAAATGAACAAAAAGACTAAACTATATCTAAATATGCATCGTAATGGTGTTACCATATACAGCTATATAGACATAAAGTAGTTATGCTAGTTGTTGTTATTGCAGGATTTCATACACCATTCTGATAAGTGTATTACTATTATCTCTTTAATATTTTTTTTTATCATTTTTTCTATTTATTTTTTTCTCCAACATATTGCATATTATTCTCTTTCAGCCAGGTAAACAAACATAATTATCCATTTTGTGTCTTTAAGTTCAACTACTTTGACAATGTATGCAAAGAAAACTACCTATGGCAAATGTTTACCTAAAAAAAAAAATCCATAAATCTGTTTGTGTCCTGAGATTAGAACTAGTGAATGAGTGATGGATTCAGCACAGATTCGTACTCGCATTTTGAAGGTGACCTTATTTGGATGTAAACGTTATCTGTGCCGTGTGTGTGTGTGTGATTCAGGGAGCAGATGAGATGCGCAAGATCCCCGTTCCGGCTCACAGATACACGCCGCTGAAGGAGAACTGGCTCAAGATCTTCACTCCCATCGTAGAGAACCTGCAGCTTCAAGTGCGTTTTAACCTCAAGAGCAGGAACGTAGAAATCAAAGTAAGTCCAGGCGTGGCGGCAGCACTGATTTGAAGTGACGTGACTATTCTTAAGGTTTTCATTTTGTTTCCTTTGTCTGTTTTTGTGCGTGTCGTGTTTTCAGACGTGCAAAGAAACGCAGGAGATCAGCGCCCTCACGAAAGCGGCGGATTTCGTCAAAGCGTTCATCCTCGGCTTCCAGGTTGAGGTGAGTGCACCGGTGCTTTTATTTCAAGTCTGCAGTCGGTGCAAGAAATGCTACGCAACGAACAAGCTCAATATTGATCAGCTGGAGTTTAGCCAACAGTCGTCCCGTTTTGGAAGTCGAAACCTTTGAAGGTTGTGATTTCAAGTTTGTAGGGCTCCTTGGAGTCTTTGACGTTGAACCCGCTGGATTTCTGCCAGTGATGTAACAGTCGCCCTGCCTCTTCCCAGGATGCCATGGCGCTCATCAGATTAGACGAGCTTTTCCTTGAAAGCTTTGATGTCACAGACGGTGAGATTGTGAAACCCGAGGCCGTCTGTCTGCTCCCCTACTCTGCACCTGTTTGCTCTCCTGTTCCTTTGCAACTGATTAACCTTTTTGTCGTTTTTCTTTTTCTTTTGGCAGTAAAACCTTTGAAAGGTGACCACTTATCCAGGGCCATCGGGAGAATAGCAGGGAAGGGAGGAAAAACGAAATTCACCATTGAGAATGTGACAAAGACTCGCATCGTTCTGGCAGAGACGTATGTGATCCAAGTTGTGATTCGCCCATCACAGTTAAACCTTTGTGTTTTTTTTCCTCCCCCCCCCCCAATATGTGTGTATTTAGAGTTTTTCTGTGTGTCTCAACAGGAAAATCCACATTTTAGGTTCTTTTCAGAATATCAAGATGGCCCGAACAGCAATATGTAACCTGATTTTAGGTAAGCGGCCGATCATTTAACATTTATATCAAAACTCTAAATGCTGGAAATGACCTTTAAAACCCCCCACCTCTCAACAGGAAGTCCACCTTCAAAGGTTTACGGTAACATCAGAGCGGTGGCCAGCAGGACTGCGGAGAGATTCTGATTGGCTGCTATGCGCCTTCCTCTCCTTCCTTTCTGTAACTGCGATGAGTTGAGTTCACGGACTGGCGTTCGGGATGGGAAGCCGACACATACATCATAAATTTTGACAAACAGTGTTGGTCTCTGGAAGTATGAGTTATGTAAATAAATATAAAACAAAAGACAATAAAGGTTTATTTCTGTGACTGAATGTTTTTAGTTTTGAGGATGAGGATTTGCTAAATGATTAGGTTTAAACTGAATAGTGACACTTGCAGCATCATCTATCAGTGGTGTAGATCAATCATGACGGGACACAACATGTAGGTTATCCACCTCCTACAGCAGAATGTCAGCCTAACAACTAATGTGACATTTAACCTTTACTTTCCTCATTTGTTTACCGTTCTCATGTGAACATTAATGAGGATGCAATTCATTTTGGGTTTTATTTTTTATTCAAACGCTTCGTGTTTAATAAATGTATGCAATTAGAATCCACACAAGGCTCAAATAATTACATTTTGGATCGTTGTTACCTTTTTATGTTTAATATTAACAGGGTTGAGGTTTGGGCTATTACAGAATCTTAAGTTTAGCTTAGTTCTATTAAATCAGTTTTGGATTATTATTCTGTTGGAATACACAATTGTATGCTTGGAAACAAACCCTAGTGGCGAGACATCCTGTCAGAATGATGAGAGAAACTTGGTGACAACGCAGTTTCACCAGTGACTTGCTAAACCATTTTTGCTAACTATTGTATTGGACAATGTTCAGCTCTCAAGTTCACCATACATTTTGTCCTCTCGATTGCTTTTGTTAAAGGACAATGAAGTTGTTTGTTGCAGGAATGTATAGAGCAGTAAATCAAGAGCTTAACTCTTTGACTCAGCTCTCTTTACCATGAGAAAGTAGTACAGCTCTTGCATCAATGTGGACGTCGCACCAAACAGTTAATCACAGCTCACTTCCCCCCTCGTCTTCCTGATCTGACGAAGGCGCTTCACCGTTCTCCGGCTCAAGAATGTAGCCCCAGATTTGGAGGTACTGATCCTTAATCCGGCCGCGAACCGCTCCAGTGGAAGCTGGAGAGCAAGACCTGATGAAGCCAATAGGACAAGATCATCTGCAAAGAGCAGAGATCCTGTCCTGAAACCGTCTGTAAAAGTTATAAACAGAATCTGGGGAGAGGGTAGCGTTGGTAGAGTCCAACTCGCACCGTAAATTACTTACTTGCCAGCAAAAAAAAAACAAAGACCAAACAAAAAACCCCAACAAGAATATTTCAACTAAGTCTTTCTTTAGAAGTCAGAATGAGGGGAGGAAAACGTGTTACTTTCAACATTTCAAAGTTTATTTAAATTTTATTTTCATACAGTATCAAGTTTCCAACAGTCCCACAGCATAATATGCAGCATGCAGAAAAAGGAAAAAAAAAAAACAAAAACAAAAAAAAAGGTTCTCAAACTTAAATCTTTTCAGATATTCCCACGCAAACTAAAAAGAACCCAATTCCCTCAGAGAAAAAAGTAGCACTTACAAACTAAAGCGCGGTCTGAACTATACAGAGAACAGAGAGCCAGAACTGCATTTAACAAATACAAATACAAAAGAAAAAAAAAAAAGAAAAAAAATTTTTTAATCAAATTTCCCCTTAAGCTGAGTACAGTGTGTGGCAGTTTGAGACAGGATCAGATATGCAACTTTTACTGGAATCGAAGCATCTTGCTGACCCGGGTAAAATACAAAAAAGTTACATGTAGTTCAGTTCATTTGGATTACCGCTCATAATATGTGTACATTTACCAAAGTTTGGCAACATCCATATTGTATACCGTAAAATTCTTAAATATATTAACATCACCATCCATGTGTAAACAAGAGTTTTATTTCAAAAAATTGATCTACATGCACAACAAAAAAATAATAATAATATACTTCCATGTCATGCAAGCACAGGGAGGCCCAAAGCCGTGCAGAGCTCAGGGATGGGGAACAATAGAGCACTCCAGATCTGACTGAGAAGTCCTGTTAAAACTAGCAGTTGGCCTCCAAAGCAAAACGGACATCTATCCCAATGCTGTTAATAGTAGGAAGCATTTTTCCCCTTGGAAATAATAAAAAAAAATAAAAATAAAAAAAATTTTGGTTGAATTTAAGGTTTTGTCTTTTGTGTTTTTTGTTGTTTCCTATTCCTGCTTGAATCGGCAGGTTTGGAAAAAAGAAGGATTGGGGGAGAGAAAAACAACATGATTGTGAGAGAAAATAATAGTAATAATAATAATAATAAAAAAAAGTGGGAGTGGAAGCCAACTTTTGAAATGTACACGCTCCAGATAAAAACAGAAAATCCTAAAAACTAGTCTAGCGCCATTGCACACCGATCATGCTAACGTGTTAAAGTTTAAGTGTTTTTGCGTTGAAGGAAACTGACCCGTCCTGTGCTGCACCGAGACATTTCAGAGGCAAAGCCTTCCTCCTCCTCCTCCTCCTCCTGCTGCTCTTCCCCCTCTTTCTGCGGTTCGATAAGATGATCACACATTGTTTACCTAATATACACATATCGGTTTTTTTTTTCCCTTACAAAAAAAAAAAAAAAAGAAAAGAAGAACAACAAACGACAACTGCTGCCTGCAGGTAAGTCTCTTAAGTTGCTTTATCCTCGTACAAACAGCCTAAAAATCTCTCAACTGTTCTCTCTCGGTTCTTTGCCAAAACGTCATCCGGCATGTTCTGCTAGCGTCACGGGAAAAAAAAGCATGATTTCCACTACAGTTCGATAGCGAGTGCTTAACTATTCTTTGCATTGGAGATTGTCATTATGGATGCGCAATGCTTTCTTCACGAGTAAACCACGTTATCAGCTTGCAGCCATGACTGGTTTAAGTCTTTTTTTTTTTTTTTTTTTTCTTTTTCGTTTTGTTTTTTTTTGTCCTTTTTCTTTATCTGGAAAGACATTTTCTTGGCATTAATTGAACCTAGCTAGAATCTCATGATCGGAAACAGGGATGATGTCCGACAATATAAACACATTCTTACGTATAAATAAAACTAGCAATCTTATTAGAAAAAAAAAAAAAAAAAAAGACGATGAGAAGCGTCGCCAAGATTGGAAGCTTTTACTGGTCGGTTCAAACTGAGCGCGGGAGCAAAAAAAAAAAAAAAAAAAGTTCTGAAATTTTGTTTTGTATTTACGATGCCTCGCAGTCGTGCAGTTGGAAGGAAGCGTCCGGTTTTCCCCTCTGCGTGAATGAATGCAGTGATGATAGTCAATAACGAACTGGTTCTGGATATGTTCTGGTTGGCACTTCATACCCTGCTTTCTAGCTGTACTGCTGCAAGTGTAAATACACGACACTTGTCCTCTCAAAAAACAAAAAAAAAAAAGAAAAAGGGGAAAAAAAAGAAAAATGAATGCAGATATATTGTATTTTTTTCTTTATAAAAGACACCAAAAATAAATATCAAAAATAACAATTACCAAAAAAAAAAAAGGATGAAATATGAACAAGCCAACCAGCCTCTTCACTGCACCCCTCCTCTATCCCCCTTTCCCTCCTTTTTTTTTTTTTTTTTTCTTCCACAACCAGAGATGCTCTTTGCAAATGACCAAATGGACGTCCTTTAGTCTCTTAAAGTGCTACGACCGGGTTATTGCGGATTTACAGTTCAATAACACTTCAAAGTTGGCTTCACGAGGCCCGTGGTTTTTCAAAAGCAAAAAAAGAAACAAAAAAAAAAAAGAGAAAGAGAGCGAGAGAGAGAGAAAAGAAAAAAGCGGCTTCACAGAGAGATTAGACATAAAAGAGAGAGAATACTTCCATCGAGTTACACAGAGAGCGTTTTGCCAGACGTCTTTGAGCAGATCTTCGGAGATGGTGGAGAAAAGCGAGTGTTGAGGGCGAAGGAGGGGGATTCAGCGAGCGGAAGGGCGCTCACACGTCCACCACCATCTTTTTGTGTATATCGAGGCCGCCGACCACCTGGGGTTAAAGGAAAGGAGGGAGAGACGAAACCGAGGTGAGACGACAAACATTTGAACACGGACGTCTCTGCGTTGGGGAGTTTTCGCTCACGGATCAGTCATAAAACCCAAACGGTTTGAAGACGCCACTGACCAAACAGAGAAACGTGCTCATGTTTATAAAACATACTGGCGTGAGTTGGGCACCGCTGTATGAAGGTTTTAATAAGGTTTGAGGTCAAGGCCACAAAAATGTTGCCTGCTACTTAAAAGTTTATTTTAATGAGATGCAAGAGAAGAGTGTGAAAGTAAAAGCGGGGTGTCTGCAGGTTTCACCAACTCAAATTTCACACTTTTTAAGACCATTATGAATGAAATTTGAGGCCTATATCTCTACAGAAACAGCCATGATGAACGCAAAAAAAGTTCGGTAACTCGCTGTATGTTGGCACCTCCACTGTCTTGAGCCACAGAACTCAATAAAGACCTGTGTGACTCAAACTTTTACCAAAAAGTCCCACCATACGTAGAATCAACGCAATTTAATTTTGTAAATATGGTTAACATATTTAAAGACAACTTACTTTAAAAAAAATTTTTTTTTAATTAATTTAAGAGATTTTAAGGCCTTAATTTCACATAAACAAACTTAAGACTTTTTATGGACGTGAGGACACCAAGCATC
Organism: Poeciliopsis turneri; assembly: GCA_922788865.1. NCBI lineage: Eukaryota > Metazoa > Chordata > Actinopteri > Cyprinodontiformes > Poeciliidae > Poeciliopsis > Poeciliopsis turneri. The sequence continues at coordinate 1,645,534 of CAKLNU010000758.1, forward strand.
ATTGTTAAAAAGGCCGCACGGTTAGTTTCTAAAATGTTTAAGACTTTTAAGAGCTTCCCCATCCAACTTTAATTTCTTCTGATTAAATATTTAAGTGAAATATTTATCAGCTTAAGTCGGGGATTTCTTTTTAGCTTCGGCATGCAAATCCTTTCATTTTACATCAAGACCGTGGAACTTTATTGACTTTATTGGGCTCTCTGTCGCACAAAGTGTCTCAAATTAAGATCTTGTATGGAAGCTCTAGACCTATGCAGGACTTTATGGCCTGAAACGAGAATTATTAAGTTTAACTCAACTTTTTCAAGACAGTTTAGAAAGTGCCCTGTCCGTCAAGCAGCTGGCTAAATAGATCAACTAAATAAGATATCCATTTGCTGTACTTTCAGGGTTAATCTAAGAAGCAACAAGCAATAATGTTGTAAGGAAAGTTACCACTACAAATCCATTTGCTTTGGAAAATTTGAGTGTTTAATTTAAATGTTTGTGCAAGTTCATGTTAAGTAAAGAACCACGTAGTATGTCTAGCATTTTAACAACTCTGCTCGCTTGAGTAGGAATAATTGTTGCTCTACTGTTTGACACTGAATAAATAAAAAGTAGGAAGTGGTTTTAGTAAACCGTAACATTCTCATTTCAAGGTTAGCAGCTGATTCTCAACACCAAGCAGCTTCGAACAGACGATGAACGTTTTGGGTGAATATACCAGAAAGGTACAAATCTACACACAAAGATCAGATTAGACTAAAAAAACTTTGAACAAATCAAAGTTTACAACACAGCACTAGCAGGTTAAATTAAAAAGTGTTGCAGAAATGTAAATGTGAGTAAAATCACTTGTGGGAAGAAAAAAAAAAAAAGCTGTAGATGCATTTGTTGCTTTTTGATGAGAATCGTCACCTCTGGTTATCGGCTAAAAGAACAACCACTCATTTTTAAGGACATTATAAATATTTGACTAGAACATCATGAGTCAACCGTGCTTAAGATAGCTTACAATTCAACAGTGGTGCAGCTGGACAGATTTGGATTAAACTGAATAAATTTGGACTGGATCATTCTAGTCTGAACATCAGCTTTATTAGCAAGACATTTATTATGTTGGTTTGTTAGCGATATAAACTGAAAACAGGTTATAAAGCGTTAGCGTAGTTTACGACCCAAACGTTAAAGGATATACTGAAGATAATGAAGAAGAGATGTTCTGCTTTAATGTGTGCGCGTCTCTGTTAATAACGCAAAAATCAAAAACTGATAAGTGAGGGTAAGAAAAACCCAAATATAAAAGGTCACATAAATACAAAGCAACACAAGCCCACCATCGCCACATCCGGGTTGTAAATACTCAAAACCTTGTTTTACTACCAACACCCTTCAAACTCAATCTTTATCTATATTTTTTTTAAAACAGATTCTCTAACAGAACTGCTCCGACCAAAACAGTGCTAAACTCTTTGAAGCGTGAAATGTTTGAGCTGCACTTCTTCTTCTCCTGCACTGTTCCGAAAATACACCCTGAAAAGGACGTTTTAGTTCAAGGCTCTGGGGATCTAGCTGTCAAATACGGACCCTGAGTCTGTCAGAGCCCGATATGGAGCCTTTCATTTCAGAACGAAACCGGTTCCCTCTGGGGGGCTGCCGAGAGACGAGCCGGTGGATGTGACTTTTCGAAAAACGAGAACACCCAGCGCATTCAGACAGCTGTCTTTGCCCCTTTGATCTGAAATTGGATAGTAGAATTTTAATTTCCAAAAGGCTGGATTATAAAGCAGAACGACAGAAGAAGTCGCTGGTTTTAAGCAGCATCTCTCCAGTCTCACCACAGCAGAAGCTCCTCCGACATGCGCAGTGCTCGCTCACTGAAACCCTTGTTTTGCTGTTGAGCCCCAGCAAATCAACAATAAAAAATAAAACCCAGCAGTCTTTCCACAGATTTCTTTCCCCTTTGACCTACTGCCGCCTCCGCATATCGGCAGGATCAGCAGAAACGTCAACGCTCCCCTCTGAAAAGCCCTCAGGAGGGTTTCGACTTACTGCACAGAACTCTTCGAAGGATATCCTGCCGTCTCCGTCCTTGTCTGCGTTTATAATGGTCTTGTCCACGATCTGCTGGAGCTGCGTGTCCTTCAAGTTGTTGCCCACCATCATCTTCAGCACCTGGAAGAGCTCGCCGTTGGAGATGTAGCCGTCCTTGTCCATGTCGTAAATCCTGAAAGCGACTGCGGTTCGGAACGTGGCGCGAAAAGAAAAAGGGAAAGCGCAAGTTAGTCAAGTACAACGTTTTACTTATTGTTTAGAAATGCGTCTTTGATGGTGGAGTAAGACGTCCTGATTAGGAAGGCTAAGCTAAACAGATAAAAAGTCTCCTTTTGAGTAACAAAACAGACACATGGCTTTGTGATAAGATGGCCTGACTTGACCAGATTTACTTACATCGGAGTTTCTGTTCTTTGTCTCCCTTGACGCTGAACTGTGAGACTCCTTCAATAAACTCTGAGAAGATTTAAAAACAGAAGTATGTAAACTCAGGCTCCACTAGAACATCATAGACATCTTTTACCATTTCTCTACGAAATTCAAAGCTCAATCCAGACTCACGTCTGGGAATAATTTCACACAAATAAGGCCCAAACATAGGAAGGCAGTTTTACGTTTTTACAAATTGCTCACGTTTGTGATTTCCAAACTTTAAAGACCAAGTCTTTCACCTAAGTTTCAATTATGGGACCAAATGTCAAAGGTTTAACAGAGAAATTTAATGGGAATCATTTACTCACAGAATAAAATTCCCTTAGCATTTAGCATTCATGTTTTGATATGACTTATTGATAATTTAGCCCACATGTTTCCAGTTAAAAACAAATATATTCTGCAGCTTCAAAAACTGGGTCATGCCCCACTGATTATTGTAAATGTTAACATCCATTGAGGCACTGCAGCCATGATTTGTGCTGAACTAAGGGTTTTTTTTGTTTTACTGAAAGTAATTCTTCCTTGTATAAAAAGAGAGAATAATAGTTTTTTCCTGTAGACAAATAATATGCATGACAATTTTGCTCTAAATCTTAAGAAAAGAAAAAAACAGCACCAAAAGAAATACAGCTAACAAATGTAATTGTGTTTAAAAATGTAAAAAATACACCCAAAGTTTGAAAAAATAAAAAACCGTGTTGTCCTTTCAACATGTGGAGTTTTTCCAGACTGATTCTACTTTCAGCCTTCATTTAGCATTCATAAGAACACCTGAGACTCCTGAGATGTGCAGTTTGCATTCCAGGATCCTTTAGCCACTGTTAGGCAAACATGTTAGGCAAACCTTTCTATTTAAACCAAAAACAAATCTTTCATCCCCAGAAAGCCATATCTGACGATAGATAAAGCTCAACACAAAGACCAGACCAACATTAGAGCTGAGAATTGGTCATCAAACCCTCCGGCCGGGTCTGTGGCTTACCTTTAAAGTCCACTTCTCCGTTCCCGTCCGTGTCGAATATGTCGATAACCCTCTGCACCAGCGGGTTCTGTTGCAGCTCCGGCAGAGACATGAATTCCTCCACGCTGAGCGAGCCCGAGTTATCTAGGTCGAGTTTCTTAAACCTCTTCCCTAGCCTCTTAATCTCATCAGCATCGACTGAACAAGGAGAAAAAGAAAAGAGACGGACAAAGGATCTGGATGAGACATTGTCCTTGTGGGCATCTGACCAAAGTTCTAGATTATCAAAGCGGTTATGAGCCGCGATGTGTGAAAGTGTTGGATTGACATTGTGCTGACAGCCTGAACACAAGGAACAAAAAAAACTGGAGCACCGATCTGAAAACATTTCAAACAGAAACGAAACTGGATTTTTATGCAAATGATACCCTTGACAAAACCTGCATATCATGACTCTTACAAGTTTTACAAACGGGTCAATGACGACCCGACATAGACAGCCTCAAGCCACAGAACCGCACACGCACCACCACAGCTTGTTGTGCTCCTTGCAACGACTGAAAACCAATGTCTTGCTAGACTGCAAACAGTAAGGAAACCAAAAATGAGAAGACCTGCTCTCAACCTAAGTCAAGAGAATGCAAAAGGACAAAAAGAAAAACAAAAAAATAGAATCAAGAAGGATTATGAAATTGTACCTGGTTTCTGCAAACTTACAGCCTTTGTTGTCGGTTCATTTTTATTAGACTCCGTTTGGGTGTTTTTTTCTCCAGCCATGAGGGAAACGCCTCGCCTCTCAGGCCGCTATGCTGAGCAATAAGCCAGGAGTAATCCAGGAGCAATAACGCAGTCTGTTGTTAGTTACTGTATAAGCTCATTCACACAGTCACATGATCACACTAGCCATATTACTTTATGTGCTGTAAGCTGGATTCCTAATGGCACAGATCTTCAAAAAGATAGGTGTGGCCATTTCGTGACGTCCATTTTATGACAACAGGGAGAATTGTTCAAAGCTGATATTTTGGCCTCAGCCTTAAGATGTGATTTGAACCAAACGGGAGAGGCTGTAATTGCATGACTATGCTGTTTTCTGACATGATGCAAGGCAAGGGAGCAGGACGGCGGGTGTGCGTGGTGTCCTGCGTTTCAGCACTCCAGCTACATCAGCTCGATGACTAATCTGCATGTGTTGGAGGAAGGAGAGGAGGAACGAGAGAGGGTGAGAAAGACAGATTGAGAGGGAGAAACTTAGGATGGCCGAAATTGCAATAAACTCAGACTCGGGTGGAAATTTTTTTAAAACCGGCACCCGGGCCACAGATTTTTTTTTGGGTCTCGTTTTTTTGTCTATGTGAATCGTTTTCCTCAATTTGCCTTCAGGTGCACGATGTTAGCAGAGCACTGTTGTATGAATGTTAGCAAAAGAAGAAGGAAAAAAAGAGGCTTTGCTTTAGGGTTGTGATGATTGGTAACAGTCAGTTTTAGCGGGAATCCAACAATACAAATCAACTTTAGCGTATCATCCATCTAACATAAGAGAATACGTTGAAGAAAGAAAAATGTAAGTATGAGTTTGTTTTAATACACCAGTAACAGTCACAAAAACACGGTGTGCATGGCACCATCCATTTTAAACCAATCAAAAGTTAAATTGATGCCACCAATATCTCTTTATTTTTATTAGGCTGTATTCTAATATTTTTTAGTGTTCAATTCTGCAGCAATCTGGCTTTTATTTTAAAATCTTTTTTTTTTTTATTTTTTTTTTTTATCCTGCGCTTCTCCAGCTGTCATGTTCACTAAACTCAGAACCTGACCCAAAGAAAACTCCTAAAGCGAGTTGTCACCAGGCCCAATAAAATGCTTTTAGGACAATATTCTTTTATTTTTACGGTCGAGAGAAATAAACCTATCCCACTGTTTAGTGGCCTGGAATGACCTCACATTTCCTTTCCCCTGAATGATAATAAAGTGTTAGATTATTTGGCAGTACATTTTATTAAATGGCTCAAGAGTTTGATAAATATCATAAAGGAGCATTGAGTTCACTAAACTGGAAGAGAAGAGATAAGCGGGGGCCACTGATCCAACAACGTAAATCCTTAAAGGACCAGGCCTAAAATAAGAACTATTAAAGAGAGGGTTACTATTTCATAAAAAATAAGATCTATTAAGAAAAGGAGCTCAAAAAACATTCTCAACATTTCCAATCAAACTATGGGAAATTTAAGCTGTAAAAACCTGATGAATTCAGTTCATTATACAAAAGCTATTTTAGCTTGTTTCAAATATTTCCTTTGTGCATTTGGTAGCAATTACTATGCGTCGCTCTGCATCTAATTTCCATTAAATTTACACATATAAAACATAACTATTAATAGGGAGAGGTCACCAAATTATTTTAATTAATTCGAGGGCATAAATCCACAAACAAGCACACGCTTTTAAAACGGGCAACTCTTCCCCCGGGGGCTGGCTCTGTCCATTAGGCCCAGTTATCGGAGCTGAGCAAGCGGCTCTTCTTTGACACAAAACACTTTCTTATCAGCAGCCTCCCGTTTCCTGTTCACAGCAGATGACACCAGCTTAGCTCACAACAGCTGAGCCCGTACATGGAGTATCAATGTTACAGATACAGATTTAGTATTGTACTGTAAATCAAAGCCATGTTCAGGAGAGCCTGCTGCACAGCTAAAAGTGTCCTTTTCCGACCCGAGGTGTGAGAGTCCATAAGTCTTTCAAGTCCTGGGCATTTAAGCTGAAAAGCACTTCTTACCAAATGTGTACCATGAGTCTGGGGAATAAAACTTCAATCAAACTCACTTTATATATAATATGTAGCGTAGATAACGTGACTAAAGCTGAAGCTATCGATTATTTGAGTAATGGATTATTCTGAGCATTTATCAGATAAATAAAACTGGCACACTTCAAATTATTCATTTAATTATTTAGAAATACTTGAACACAATTGCTTTTTTAAAATAAGAAAAATAAACCAGTTATTGCCTAAAATTTTATTTTGCCCGGCCCTTTCTGCTTGACTTAATACAGTGTGATAATGACCTGATCATTTCTTGGGATTAACTGATTAAGAATCGATAGCAAAAGGTGCTTAAAAGCAGGTTTTATTTACAGAATTTGTACCAGGGAAAGCTAAAATTATGCCACTTGAGTTCTGGGTTGAACACTGGTTCAGAGATGACAAAGGTTGGTTTTATTCTCTTAAATGAAAAGACTATATATTTACTAGGGCTGTATAATTGCATTGATTCTATAATACTTATCGATTTTTTTCCCACCCTCAGAAGGTATCAATTTTTCATCCGTAAGTATCGGTACGTTAAACCATAACCACAAGCTTATACAGTGTTTTTAACATGTCTGGTTTGTGATGGCGTAGCCAATTTTCTCACTGCATCTTTGATTCATTTGTCCTCCTGTAGACTGTCAGACTCTGTCCAATCAGAGTCAGGTACTTTGTAGTTAATCAGTTTTCAGATAATTAAATCCAAGTCTATGGAACACAAAATGTCACTAAAATCACTCTGTCCTTCAAACATCTTTCAGAAAATCATAAAAGTGCATAGAATCGTATCAAATTGTATCGTTTGCCAAATAAAGTAATACATATCGTATCGTGAGATTACTGAGTCGCTACACTGCTTGTATTCACCTTTACTGTTTATGACGAACCCAATTCTACGAGTTCAGCCTGAGAAAATGTCATCACTCTGAGCCAAACCAATAGAAAGAGGTGAAAACAATAATCTACGTTTTCCACCTAGAAACAAGAAGTTCTTTGCCTAATCTATGAACAGAAGTCAGTTTTCATACATCAGAGTGATGTTCATCAATTCTGTCAGATAAACTCAATTCACATTACCGCCGTCACGTCTGTAAGCAATTCATAAATCGCCAAAGATGCTTGTTTTTGGATTGTGTGAAGAATTATACACACAGAGCCAACAGAATGTAGATGGACTTGAACTAACATTCGAGTACAAATTGGAATATAAAACAACTTTTAACAGGAATCATTACAGCTTAATAGAGATGAAACGTCTTTTGGGAAAAAAAGGAAAAAAAATATATATCCCACTATATTAAAACTAGGGCTCCAAGATAACAGAAAATATTGTGATATTTCAACAAGGGATACGTAAATTCAGCGATTCAGACATAAAATTGTTGAAATGTTAACAAGACTGTTGACATGTTCTGACAAATATGTGAAATGCTATTTAGATGAGCAAACAAACTATGACTACAATACTTGGCTTCAATGAACAATTACAAATGATTCTGAGAAAATAAAAACTGTTCCCTCTCTCTTAAAATAACGTCAGTGTCTTGGCTACATATTACTAAAGCCTACCACTATTTTGTTTTTAAAGTTAATGAATCAACAGTAACTAAAACCTTCAGGTCAGCTGATACAATAAATATGTAAATCAAATATACCCACAAAGTAGGTCTTTTAAATCTAACCTCTTTCTTTTAGTGCAACCCCATCAGCTCAGAGATGTACACACCATGAGAAAGAAAAGAAGCAAATATAAAGAGCTACAACATGTCTGATGCAAATTTTGATACAGCTATTGAGTGGAGAACATCTGAGCACAGCAGCCAGATCCCTTATTGATGTCAGAAGCTGCCAAGAGTGTAGGTACATGTATTATTCATGGCAGCAAAGACGACTGCCTTCTCACAGCATGAGTCCCCTTCTCAGTCTCAATCCAACCAGTCTCATGTCTGCCAGCGTCAGAGAACCACGTGGCAGCCAGCTCAGCCAAGAAGAACTCATCATTACGGCACTGGATGTGGTGCGTTTTACGACACCACTAAGTTTTCAGGAAGGGACGCTGGTTTCTTGTTTTGGTGTTAGTAGGACTGAAAATATCCCTCGAATGACCACTGCAAAAATGTGGAGGTAAACTCTGACTGACGATTATTTTAGTAATCGATTATTCTCCGTCAGGCGATTAAATCAAACAAAAAGTGAACACGTTCTTCAGATCTTTGTGTTTAACCACTTAATCACTAAATTAGTTGACAATCATTTCAAGAATTCAGTAATCACAATTAATCGCTTCAGCCTTATGTCTGTCTGTGCTTGATTCATATTCTATAACTACATATTTCATCTGTCATGTCATTGATTTTTGTGTACATGAATGTGAGACAAGATGAAGATGCTTTGTGCTAACCTGAGTTAGCTTAGCACAATATTGAAACATCATAAAAAAAAAACTTGTTTTTGAAAAGGCTGCCTTTCCAGTGAACTTAGTATTTACTGTGTAACAATCATCATGCTAAAACTGACGTAGACATGAGGCACTAAAGAGTCAAATAAAAGATTTGGAGTCATGCAAACCACAGGTGGAGCAGCTCAAAGGCTCTGAGCCTCACTAGAAAAACAGCAGCGATTGGAAGGAAATAAAGTCGTGATAACAGAGAAATCCGGGATTTATGATTTAATGTCAAAATCGTGAAGAATACAGGTGATTTATTAGGATTATTGACTGACATGCTGTTTCATTCAGGTACTATAAAACCAGCGTTTCAAGTCTTCAACACCTAATGAGAACAAAAACTCTTTACTACAAACACTCAGAAAAACTAGATCTCAGCTCACTCTTTAGCTTTTTCACAAACTGTCCTTGAACCAGATTAATCAAGGTGAGAAACCACAACTGCCTGCAAATAGCCAGAATCAGCTAACACATAAGACACCCTTTAAGAACGATTAAAACTGCTTATTTTAATAAACACCAAATGGCTTAAAAAGCTTTAATATGCCCAGAGGAAATCGTCATAGCACTGCCACAAAAGATAACATCGATTGCCTTCCTTATCTCTGCTCTTTTAGGTCCAGCCAATCAGCTCCAAGTAAAATAAAAGCCCTTGATTCAGCAGCCAATAACATGTCCAATAGCACTTTTCTGAATTTTGTCTACCCAACCTGCATTTTTCAAAAGGAAATGCAGGTCTTTATTTATTTTTTTTTGCTATGAAACCGCTCTGTCTAATACGAAAAAAAAAATGTCACGGAGAATAATTTACAATCGGTCACCGACATCTTCAACAGGAAGCCAATTAGACTCAATAAAAGTCTGCAAATGATCGCCATTATACTCATTTATTTGATTTTTTTTTTTTTTTTTTTTACACACTATTTTGCATCACTGGATCTCAATAAGTAGTTTTGTATTTGCATTTTAAATATTTAGGTCTGACATAAGCAAAATCCCTAATGGAGAAAAGCAGTGTTAAAATGCCTTGCATGTACAGTATTAGTTCATATTTCAGTCATCAATTCAACAATATACTATAAAAGGAAAAAGAAAGTGGCAAATAACAGAACTGCATCATAGCTGATGATTAAGAGAAGAAAACATGAAAATGTCTGATTCAACTACAACCACATGATGCACTTATGCAAGTTCTTCCTACTGTGTGATCAACTGAGCTCAAAGTCTTTCTATTGTCAGGGTTAAAAGCAAGGCGGCACTCCTGCTGAATGCAGAGAAAATCCTACAAAAGCTATTTGAAGTTAAAGGTTCAAATAACTTCTAGTAACGAAAACAACGAAAAAAGTGCAGTCTGGATTTTACAGACAGCTGTGTTCCTGCAGAAAAGTCTGATGAAAAGGTAACAACTAAATGTGAGAGCCAAGAAAGGTAGGAGATGTTCTGATTTTTTTATTTTTTTTTTGTTGCAACACCTGCTACAGAAAAAAAGAAAAAAGAAAATCAAAGCAGGAGGGGGTTAAGAAGAAAGTGACTAATACGGTAGTATGCATTTGTGGTCTGCTGTTGTCTCGTTTCCTTGGTTTTTACAGAGAAACGAGAGGCTCAAGGATTCGAGACGCAAAATGGACCCCACCGTTAATCGCAAACCTCCTACATAAAGCTGAGGAGAAAGACGGATGTGATTTTCACCTCAGCGTAAGAATTCACACTTCAGCCACACACGACGGCAATATGATGCCTCAACATGTGTAAACTGTCAGGTGTAGAAACGGAAAAAGACATGCATGTTCAGATATCTTGCATTGTAAAGTGTCTGTTATAAAACAGGATGGAATGATGCGTTTAAAGCCTTGATTTCATTTAGTGCGAAGAGAAGAAATGGGACCGGTTTGCATCATCAGACGCTCCTCACACCGCCATGCTAATGAGCAGCTCTGAGGGACACCCGATGTAACTGTGAGATGATTATGATAATCTCATATAGTCTAACATGCAGCGCGCGCGCGCGCATACACACGCTTTCATAAATGCTGTATGCACCCACAACAGTGTTACTAGGCAACGGGAACCCATTAGCCCCCAAGGTAGCCCACATCCACATGCAGACACACACTGAAAAGAAACACTTAAACAATTGTTCAGAAGGGGAATGCATGAAAACACGTAATACATATATATATACACATATATATAAATATAAATATATATATTCACAGAGAGAGAGAGAGACAGAGCGAGCACCGGTCTCTGAGAATGAGTCGTTTTTCACAGAATTATTATATTATTATAAAAGCGACGGCAGTAACACGACGAAGACCCCTGCAAGTCGTCTGGCTGATAATTTACATCCCGAATCAGCAAGATAACCCTGAAACAGCCGAGCTATCCGAGGCCCAACCGCTGCAAAGCAGAACCCAGAAAATCGATCCGTTTCCACCATCTGAGTAATTATATATATATATTTAAAAAAAAACCTCATTGCTCCAAAAAGTGTCATTAATGATTGCGTCCTCCTAAGCATGCTAAGCCCTTAAACAGTGCACCCTGCACATTGATGGAGACATGTGACTCCATTAGCAGCCAGCCGGCCTGAATCGAGACGGGTGTTGGAAAGAGGAAGCAACATGGAACTGCAGTGTGACTGAAAATAACAGCCTTGTTCTGTGTGGCTTTCCAGGCAGCCAAGATGAGGCATGACGGTGGGTAAACATGAGAAGGTTACATGCACAGCCCAGTAATTACATGGGTTTGACACATGACACTGAGCCAATTAGCATAATGGGGTTGGGTTGAGTAAACGAGGGTGCAGCAATCATACTGAAGGACACAAAGGCAGGATGTAATATACACAACGTACTTGTCAAAATTGACCATGTTCAAATTACAGGCTAGATTTTTTATTTTTTTAAAACCCAAAATCTCCATTTAGTTGGTTTTCTTACGTGTTTGTTTGAAAGTCAGATTTTAACTCAAACTGAATCTATAATAATAAATCTGGACTAAATCGTCTATATACCTTGGTGTTGTTGGTAGAAGTTCCCAAAAAATGGAGTTGGATGCTTTGTTTGACATCTAAACTTAAAAATGTCAGATTGTAACTCATCTAAAAGGAATTAAGAGGCTGAAAAAGGATAAGAGAATGCCCTTTGACCTTCAAAACAGAGCATTTTATCTCCAGGTTGGCAATTGACAGAATCTAAACTTCTCATGTTGCATACTCAAAACGACTCGTTTTTATACAAATCTTATTTGGACTTTGAATTCCGGTCACCTCTGAGAAAATGTTTTTGTAATGATAATAAAGTTATGATATTAGAAACATACAATGAGAAGAAAGTACTAATTTTATGAGAACTACGACACAAAAACAAAAAATTATCCCAAGCCTTTTTCTTACTCAAATGATGTCTCATAATTGTAAGATACTGTCGAATAAAAACATGTTTTTGTTTCGTTACCATGACTATGTTCTCGTTATTAAAAAAAATAAAATAAACAATTCTTGTAGCCAGGACCCAATACTCCATCGTACAGCTCAATAAGAAGAGTTCAAATTCAAACCAAACGACTGGCTTAAGTTGGCTTGGACTGAGCAGACCCTGGATTTCAGAATCAGGCCATTTCTGAGGCTAAATAAAGCAACTAACACACACCCTGCCACATTAACTAAGTCTTATCTGACACAGGCCAGCGATGACACCAGGCTGTATAACCTGGATTGCATACTACAGCTCCGGCACTTTGTGCATTAGGCTGATTGTGCCGACTGCTCTGATAACATACAGTTTGCTTGCATGGGCCGAACTGAGGACACAGCAGGGCACAACATTGATGGTGTGTATTTATAGCAGTTCCATCACTAGAAAACCCCCAACTCTCCACCCCCCGCTCAGTCGGCGGCTCACCCCCACCCACCCTCAGGGAAACCCCTAGCAACAAGGAACTCCAACAAGCTGCCTGCTGTTTTATTTTTATTTTGGATGGCCGAGGCTCGAGCCGCAGTTGTTCTGAAGCGCGCTGCTGCGTTTCTGTCAAAGCACCGTGCATTTGTGAGTGGGCATGCTTTTAAGCAAAGTGTGTGCTGGAAATGTGTGGAGGTGCGTCTTTTATGCCAAAATATGCATGTTTTTACTAGTGGGCTATTAAATTCTGCAGTACAGTAAGGGTACAAGTACTGCACCGGCAAAAGCAGGCCTTCAAAGTTTCCCTCCTCCCACTTTTTACATAAATCGGTCAAATCGAGGTGAAGCGCAAAGAAAATATTCATGTTTATCTGGTGGACATCAATACACAGAGCTGAGGAGGGAGTGACTGAAGGTGAGAATTTATTGGTGAGCGTCATTTTAAGAGCGGTAACCTGCAGAAGGACGGATTTCTCCAACTTGTTGGAGTTCACAGTCGGGGCCCGCCTGTCTGAGGAGTTGGGGACTTGAATAGCTGTTGATTAGTGAGGCAACCAAGATGGGCAAAAAACAAGGATATAGGGGATATTGTATTGTTTATCATTTATCACAAAAAATTTTGATGCCACAAATTCCAATTAATGATGTTTTGAACCCCCCAAAACTGTCCATATTATCATGATCAATAGTTTTTCTATTTTCTCCACCGTTTGTTCATTGAAAACCATCAGTAAAAACCAATAAATTTGAAAACACAGCTTCTTTGTGAAGCTTAATGACACAAATCACTTCTTCACGTGACTAGTAGGTATATTTTTCAAGATTAGTGTTTGTGTTTATAGGGCTAATGTATAGTTATTGTCACTTAATGTTATCTCAATAGTACCACAAAATATTAAGTTCATTTCGCCCATCTCCATAAGAATGTTCAAAAAACATGAAAGATTAGAGAAAGATCCATAATAATACGTAAAAATGATGCAACGGACACCTTCAGTATTTACCCGTTTGGAACTCAAAGAGATCCATAATCACTCTCTAAATAGGAATATGTTAAAATTTGGTGTTTTTATTTTAATTGCTAAATTTGGAGTAGCTATTTCCAGGCTCATACAGACCATTTAAGAACAAGGTGTCATGGCGCACAGCTAGTTGCTGGAGTTACAGCAGAGCTCATGGAGAGAGAAGAATACACATAATAAAAAAACAAAACTTCAAAGCAGAATGGTCAGAGACTTGATTGGTTGAGTGTTCAGTCATGCCTCATTTGAATCCCTCCCTCCTCTCTGTGGCGCCCTAATCCAGAGGGATGCCTGGGAAGCCAGGCCGGCCAAGGTCCTGTCCCCCACTAAGTATGGACAAGCTAGAGTGTTGTCCTCTTCAAAGCCCTGCTCACTTTACCAAGACATATCACTCTCAAAAAGTTATGAAAACATTTGCACATTCTGCAATGTTAGAAGCACAAACTTTAACAGATTTTATTTGTAAATGACGTGATGGACCAACACAAAGAGCATTGATGCGAAGCAGAAGGAAAGCAAAACGAATGGCTTTCAAATATGTCAAGTAAATGTTTGTGTGAATGTGCTTTTAGCTCCCGAAGCACACTCCATGTGCTGATGTTGCTAAGAGAGCATCTACAGACTAAACATATTACTCGTTAAACTTTGAGACAGCAATGTGGAATTTATGACTAGACTTTGACTGGAACTTTCTTACACACTGATCCGGCTTGATCTCCACTGTAGCTCAGTTTGCTAGTTTTTTATCACTGTCCTGTTTTAAGGTAAACCATTACCAACAAGTCTTTTATAGCTGCCAACAGGTTTTCTTTTAGGATTGTGGTTTCTGCAGGTTTCGCCAACTCAAATTTAAGACTTTTTTAACACCACTATGGATGGAATTTAAGACCGATAGATCTCAAAAGACATGTACAAAATTTGTCCAACCAATTGACGATAGATTTTACCCTATGATAGACGCAGGAATGTTGGCTTGCTGGTTAGCTAGCAAGGGTATGTAAGCAGTGAGTCATGCACTGCAATGAAGATGTTAGCGTGTGACCAAAACATTCACTTGACAGAAAAGTCCCGCTTGAAAGGCATACATTGAATATACACAAATAAGTCCTGCGAAAACAAATTTTAAGACCTGTTATTAATGTATTTAAGGCCAACCTACATTTTTCAATGATTTTAAGGCATTTCAAGGCCTTAATTTTGGATAGATTAATTTAAGACTTATATTAACTCAACTTTAGCTTCATCCATCTTCCCATCAACTCTGGCAGGTTGCCCCAATCTGCTGGGGAGATTGAGATAACCTGTCGGCGAGTAACAGACGCATCGCCAAGAAAGACGGAAAATGATAAAAATGTGAGATTACTTAAAACTACATGAAAAAAAAAAAAAAAAAAAACAGTTCAGGGCGTGTAGTGCAAAACAGAATACAAGTTTCACAATAGCATGTCGTGAAACATCTCAGAAGGAAACATCCACTACATGCATTGAGCTCATCCTGGCTGCTCACAGCTGACATTTTCATTCTCTTTGAAAAAATAAAAAAAAAGATTGTTAGTGCAGAAATTAGCTTTCCAGAAGGAAAACATATTTTGATTAACATTGCATGTTGTGTTCGAGAATAAAGAAGTGAAAAAATTTAAATGTGATTATCGGTCCCTTCACATGGTAGATTTTATTTTAAAAAAGTATTTGCATACATCAAACCTGAGACTTCAAGTGAAATGTAATAAAAAATTAATTTTTGATTTTAACTTAAATTAGCTTTTTAAGTGAACATGAATCTTTTTTATTTCTCATTTGATTTTACATTTAAAAAAAGGTTTTTTATACTTCAAACTAAAAATGATGTTTTTCTGGCATTGCATTTTAAACAGTAAAATATCTTCCTGTTAAAATAACCACACAGTGTTTTTACTACCATTTTCTCTTTCACATGTTTCCTTTACTAAGTAGGTACAGCAATTGTCAGAATAGTAAATATAATAATTTATTAATAACATCATAATTTGCGTTAAATTTCTCAACAGTTTTACGTCAGACCTTTCTGTGTGTTGCTTGGGTCTTCATAATCGATCTTTGTTTAACAAATGTTCTCCAATACTCTGAAACCTTCAACGATAAAATGTAGATTAAAAAAAAAAGTGGTATGAATAATTCTGCACAGTATGTGGCATAAGTCTATAATGAAAGTTGAGTTGGTGTTTCATAAATCCCAAAGCTACAGGAAATAATAATAATAAAAAAAACTTTCAGTGTATAGAACCAAAAACTCCATCATAACAAAAAATAAAATGAAACTTAGCTCCTTTGCTCTGATCAATATTACAGCATAAGATTACCATTTGAGAGAATATAGGATGTTTTTCCACACTTCTGCCTCCTACATGCCTTTTAAAACTGTCTCTGCAGCTATGTTCAAAGCCCTGATGTAAAAATTACTGATGGTGTGAATGACTGATGAGGTCAATCTATACCGAGTCGCAGTCCCCAAAGACCACCTACACTGCATAGGCACCAGCCACCATCTGCATGCTCATTAAAATACATGCAGCGGTGGAGCCTTCAAGCTGGTTATTACCAATATTAAACTGTAAAGAGTGTATTCTGCAGCACAAAGAGGATGCTTCAATAAAAACAGATGTATTACAGATGAATGTAAATTATTCAAACCCATGTGCAAATTCAAATATGGGGAATAAGCAAATTACCCAAGGAAATAAAAAAGCAAATAGGATTTTATCCAAACTCAATACTAAATTGTATTTTCAACAACCTCAAAATTATAAGATCACACAATTACAAATGAATTGTTTCAGCAGTGTTTGAAGGAGGATCCCCTCAGATGCCTGGACTCTTGACTGCAACATTTCACTGCATGTTAGGAATATGGTTAAAAAAAACATAAAAAATGGCCTAAAAGTTCAGAATGCCATTAAATTCAAAAAGTCCCTGAAAATCCCCTAAAGAGTTACCTGGAAGTGGCAGGAAGAGGAAGAGGAGGAAACTCTGACTGATTAGTTCTGTAGCAAGACTTAATGCCAGCAGTGAAGCACGGTGATGGCCCAGTGATGCTCTGTGGCTGAATTCAAGGGAATGAAAGATGTTTTGTTCATGGGTGAGGTGCAAAAACCCAGAACTAAACATTCTCATCATGAAGGGATTGAATAGTTTCAATTTAGAAAACTCTTTTTGATCGATTACAAACAATAATAAACCAATTAATGTTGATTTATTGCCAACTATACCAATTCTATAACCAGAAATGGGTATAATTGGTCAATTATAGACTTAGAAGGTAAAGGTTGTGCAAAAGAATAAATGTATTTAATTTTCTCAACTTTACGCAACAAATTTGTGCCTCAATATATTAAAAAACGCAAAAGTAAAACAACACTGTTTGCTTTCAACATGGTGGCAAAATGCACATCATCATCTGGATCCATGATGATCAACAATAAAACAATATTACATTAGCTTGTGCGCTCTGCAGATACTGAGCAAAGTGTCAGTCCGCTGTGTGAAGTTACATAACAACTGGAGTAGGCAAAGACAGGAAGGTTGCCTTCCATATCTAAACCAAAAGAGATTTAACATGATGGAAAATTTCAGTACTAATTCATATCTGAGAGTTGATTTGTTTTTGTTTTTTTTAAAAACCATGATATTTTTGAAGAACTAAACATTTACTCAATAGACTATTCTAAAAGAAAACTAAGCTAATACAATGCTACTAAAGTTAATCACAGTTACATAGATCATAAGATCGTTAAATATACACACAAAGAACTGCTTGTGCTGTAATGAACATCAGCTCATTCTTTAAACACCCTGCATTCAGGCTCCCTTTGCTAATAATACCCGAGGTGACACGGACGCATCGATATGAGCATTTGGGCAGATGTCAGTATCTGATATTAATATTGTTATGTTGACCTTAATACAAATGTTAAAGTCAATCTGTCATGCAGAGGAATAAAAAGTAAAGAAGCAGTAAGCTGGTCAAGTTGAGAAAGAACTGTAATAAAACTAAATATATATGAATATCTTCAGTATTCTTCATAAAAAATTTTCCTTTTGTCCCAGAAAAACCAAAATATTTATAATCTTGTCTGCTAGCCCTTCAGATAAAAACAATGGAAGCTGTAAATATTATTATAAATGATAAATAAAGATTAAGCAAAGAAAAAAAGTACTTACAATGTGAGCACATCTCCAGGGGGTAACTGGCTTCATTTCCCTGAGAAATGAAGAAAGACAAAATTAGCCAAAATAATACTGAAAGTTAAACTCTTAGTTCAAACAGTACACTTTCATTTTATACATTTTTTGCCTCTTCTCTTGGTGATTTAATTAAGGTGCCCAGACTGGTTGATGCTGAAGCAACCACATGCACGGCTGATTTCACAGCTCATTTGGTAAGCCCTGGTACACTGAACCATGCAACAAAAGGGGAACCTTTGCTGCACACCAAAGATTGATGAACAGGCTGGTAACATTTCCTGTTGAAAAAAGAATAATAAAAAAAGATGGGGTATACAGTTCAAAACATTTTATAGATTTGGACTCTATAATAGAGTACAAATTAAAGTCAAACAATGGAGAGCAAAGCTTTAGAAGGTGTGAATATAGTGTGAAAAGTTATTTCTTCAGTTTCAGATAGTTTGCTTCTGCTCTAATTAGGTTCCCTTAGGGTACTTTTTCATCATCACTTCACTATAAAAACCACAGAAACATGAAACTCTAGTCTGAGTTAGTCACTTAGATAAAGAAACATACTTTTCTTTTTAATCAACGAATAATCACTACAGCTGCTTTATTATTCCCTAGCGCCTGTGTGTAGTATTCAACTTTTTTCTACATGGAAATGTACATTTTTGTGGCAACTGTGTGTCAGAAAAACATAATCACACTCAGTCGGGTTTGGTAAGAGTAGCGCCAACAAGTCTGATAAGAATACAAATAATGTGTTTACCACACTATGTTATCTTTTCCCTGCAGTTTAATTAAATTAGCTCAATGAATGTGCCACTATTAACACATCCTATAGATATACTACACCAAGGTTATTGTGCCAGCTCACTGCAACATGAATTGGCAATGTCCCACTTCTGGAACAAAGCTACACGACTGCCATCTGCTTTGGAATATTTTGCATACAAAACAAGTGCTCAAACATTCAATTATTTTCTAACATCCATCTCATCATTATGGGATGGATTAAGGCAAACTTTATAAGTCTTTTGTTTTCAGAAAATACAATTTTCAAATAGTCATTCAATTGTGCAAGTACAAAAAAAAAATCTTTGCCGTTTTACAACAAGTAGCAGTAAATGGATTTCCCCCACAGTTTTGTCTGGAAAAACCCAAAACAATATATGACTTCGAAACCACAGCCACGTGAAACTACACTCATTATTTTTGAAAACATTAACTGTCAACGTTGATCATGTGTGCAATTTCTTATAAAAGATAAAAATAAATAAAAGAAAAAAACCTAACAGTTCTGAATATGTTTGTAAGATGGACACGGTACATTAATGCTAATAGCGTCTTTGTTAGAAAGCTCTGCTGATAAGATTCTTTGTATTCAAACAGGTTCTAACAGGTTTGTTGTTGTGGTGAAAGGTGATGATCATTCCAGCCCTTTGGCATTTTGAAACCGTTAAGCCTTCTGCTATGCAGAGTTTGCCATCAATTAATCTGAAGTGCCTTAATGCATCTTTCAATACATTTCAACAAATTCAACTGCTTAAAACCTCTCGACTGTCATGAGAACACCAGCGTCCCCATGAACCCATTGACTTCCAGGTAGATGGATTTGGGGTTTCCGTATTGATGGTTTTTCAAAGCCAAGTACTTATACTGAACCCAAGACAGAGGCTCTCGACAGAAATAACGTCTTTGTGAAATCCTGGCTCATGTTCAACCTCCACATCAGCAGCATTCCCATTACTTTCAACTGCAGTGTCAACTAAGGTGGTTGGATAATTGGCAGAGTGAGACCAAACACTTTTGTGGAAGCCAATGAGAAAAGCCTTTACTAAAGTGGTAGAATTGATGGGATGCATTCCCGAAGCCAAGTAAAAGATCCAACAGGCCAGGGAGCAATCGATCGCTCCTCCAAGAAATGCCAAAGCAAATTTCTATTTGGCAAATCTGCAACAAAGTTTAACGTTTCTATCGGTCAAGTCTAAAGAATGACAACATTTTTGCTTCAACACATCACTTCAGCTGGACAGTCTTTTGATCTATTTTACTCAATGATACACAATCAAAGTTAGAACCAACGTAAATGCCAAAGCAGCTCAAATCAAGAAGAACAAAGTCAAAAAGTTGTCATGTCAGCTTAACTCTGTGCTGTAACAAAGAGGAAGGGCTTGCCACACATAAGTTGAGGTATTTTAAGAGCGACAAGGAGAACGAAGTGAGACGGGATTAACCAGGAGATCGCCTTAGCATTTGACCCCCTAAAGGGAGAGTGGAGTCAGCGCAGAGATCAATGGTTGATATGTACAGTTTTCCTCTGAAACTGCTTCACATTGGCTGAGTGCAGCCAATTCAAGAGAGGGAATTTTTGGAATAGCTCGACCCGTGAAGCACAGCACCACTAGTATCGCGTTTTGGTGTCTTTTTGACATCACTGCCCTGTCATAGTGGCAATGTGATACTTTATTGAACTGAACAGGGAAAAGTCCTTAGGTTTGTTATTTTTCTCCCTGATGTAGAGCTCAGTGAGCTACAATGTGCTACATTTCTACAAGGACAACGGATGAACTCTTACAAGGGAAGAGCACCAAGAGTGATTCATTATACATCATCATGTAATTTTAATAAAGCTTTAATCATAACCTAAAAAAACCCCACAGAGGATAAACAAGCATTGGGTAGCTTGACTCTTGACTACAACCCAGACGTTCATTCTTGTTTAAATGCAAACTGCAGGGTCTCTGCAGGTAAAGAGACTTACGGCAAAGGAGATTTGGTTTGAGGGATTACAGGTTTATTGACCAAGGTATTAGTTCCTTTCTGGGGCCATCAAGGAGTAACTCTTGCTATGTCTTCCTGTGACAAACCACTTCATTGCACTTGATGCACAGATGGGATAAAAGGAAAAATAATAATAATAAAAAAACAAAAACAAAAAAGCACGAATTTCTTTCCTGCATACATAGACAGAAACAGAGGCAGGGAGGGATGGACTAGTTTGCTCATCAATAATGCATGCTTCATTCAGAATCAATTAGACCAATGCGCACAAAACACGTTTTGCATAATGAAGAGTCTGGCAAAGTGGCTGGTTCAGTAGCAACACTGCAGCCGACCCAAAAACCCGGCTAATTATAGACCTGCAGGACTCGTAACATGAAAGGCTATTACAGTGCATGCGGCTGCAGAGCTGAAGTAGTTTTCTGAACCTTTGTGTTCTCCTCTTTTTAAAACAAATTAAAATAGGCAAATCAAAATTGCAGGAAATAAGTGACTACCCGCAAGCCGTTTCATCCTTTTAATGGATTGGGCCATAAAGAAGCAGAAGCATTAGTCATCAAATATCCCAATACTGCCTGTCAAAGTAATCAAATTGTTTACCCCGACAAGGGTCACGGTAAAATGAACCAAAATATATACAACATGATCAGGGGGATGTTTGATTTTGACTTCTCAGCAATTTTATTTGCTTCCTCCTTATAGAACTGATTATGGGTTGCATAAAATTTGTTTCCCTCAAGTTGTTTGGCCTAATAGCTAAGACACACTTACTTTGAAAGTACATTTATCTAATATTTTGCTCCATTACTTGATGTCCCTGCAAAAATCTCCAGCTATAAATAACACATAGACATGAATATTGTTGATCAAGTAGGATGGATGAATGTAATAACCTCAGGGTTCGCCACATCCTATCTTAAGACCAACACTTCCAGGTCCTCGTGTAATAAAAATAAAAATGGTTAAAGTAGGGCTGTGGGAAGGTACTTTTTACTGTAAAAGTTAATGGAAAAAAACCATCTGGAAGTAAAAGAAAAAATTGTACTTGTCAAAAACTTGAATAAAATGCAGTAGATACACTAGCACAACTCTTAGAAATCACCGTACAACAAACGAGAAAGACATCAATTAGTCTCCTAATCTAATTGTTGGTGCTCTGTTTATTGGTTTTAATGGAATAAGACACACTGGGCAAGACCATGCAATGCATCTTAACTGCATTGGGAAAATGTTCGCTCCTGTCTCAGAAATCCGCCTCATTTACCTTTCTAACGCGCTATTAAAGTACGATTACAATGCAGATGTGAGGGTTTCCAGTATACTTGTTTAGTCTGGCTCACAGTTTTCAAAGTTACTCAAATTAAGCATTTATGGTTGAGTACCAGTCTAATACAATTACAGCACTGCCAAGGAAAATAAACTCAGAGGCAATATGATTGAGGAAACTCAACTTTTACATTTCTTTGTAATATTCCTGCACAATATTATGACGCAAAACTAAATGTTAAAGTTAGACAAATGTTTTTAAAACTCACTTTGGTGTTATATGTCTGCGAGGCTGACTAACAAGTATTTCAAGAATAAATGTAATAATTTAGATTTTTTAATTGTATAAACTAGTAGTACCGTTTGATTACTACAATCTATTTTAAAACTGGTCCCAGTGATAGAAGTTAAAAGTGTAGTTTTGGAGGTATATATATATATATATATATATATAATAGATAAAAAGGCAGTACATAAGAAAATCAATTAAGAATTAATCTCAATTTGCTAAAAAATAGGTACCAGGCAACTGAAAAGAAAACGAGAGAAAATTTGAATACATCCGAAACATAAAAGCATACAAACACTTTTTATAAAATCTTACTTAACTTCAAAATGGCCACAACTTTTTATCTACGGTTTTAATTTTTTTTTTTCAAGTAATTTAGTGTTTTCTTACCAGTCTATCAAAAT
The DNA here is from genome assembly GCA_922788865.1 of Poeciliopsis turneri. Taxonomy (NCBI): domain Eukaryota; kingdom Metazoa; phylum Chordata; class Actinopteri; order Cyprinodontiformes; family Poeciliidae; genus Poeciliopsis; species Poeciliopsis turneri. The sequence continues at coordinate 1,668,095 of CAKLNU010000758.1, forward strand.
AGGAATACTAGTAGTTTTCGATTATCTCTTCAAGACTTTACCATCACATTGATGTATTAAAAGTTTACCATATTTACTAGGGCAGTCAATTTACAAAAAAATTTTAAAAATCCAGGATCAAATTCAATCTCCCGTCGATATACATATCGACCTAATATGCAAGGTTGATATGTATACCGTCTGTTTTGAACGCAAGTGAAGTAAATAAGTTCCAACTTAAAACCACAACATTTATGAGATCTCAAATTGTTTGTTTAGAATTTTTTCCCATTTTTTTCTCGGTTCACTTCTCTCGATCAGGGATCGCAGAACTACACTCCGCCACCACACAACCATGTCTGAGAATATCAAGCTTACAGGAGAACTTTGTGATAGACTGAACCAGTGAAACAGAGCAGATATGGGCTCTCTGCTTTTCTTTGAACACAAGTTACTTTCACCGTTTTTCCTCTTTATACAGCTGGGGCGGGCAAAAAAACAGAACAACAGGCAGAAGGGAATTATAGCTGTTAGCATGTCTGAATAAATGTTTAATCTCACAGGTTAGCAACATAACCAAAAACCTTTTCAGGAAGGTTTTTGGTTATGTAAATTCTCCCCTCCGGTTCAGTTTCTGAGCCTGATGTGTGGATGTGTTTTCACTTTTACAGTGTCTCTGTTAGGGGATGTATGTGTGATTTCTCCGTGTCAAGCTAAAGCAGTTTTAGGAGAAAACATAAAAAAATAATTAACACAATCTGAGCTGCCTGAAGGAAGCCCAGCTCTCAGCCATTACTTGGCCTGACTCAAGCCTTTGTATGAAGAACTTAAAGCCTCATAATGCCGTCAACCAAACAACCAGCTGTCTCAGTCAAGTTACGCATCAGAGTATCAGAGGGAAATGCTATTTTTTATTATCAAGAACTAAGTTAGAAGACAAACTTTCTGATTAAAAGAATTATTAGATACTTGAGCACATTTAGCTCTACTTATGTAAGCATTTTGTTTAAGGATCATTTGTAAGTTTCTGCTGTCCACATAATAGATAGCTATTGATTTTAGAACGGGACTCATTTCATTTCCCCTGCTAATAGTTTTAATAGGGAATTTATTTTATTTTTATATTTAAGAAGGTATACCAATTTAAAAGAAACCATATGTGCAGTAATTTATCTTCTTTTGGTTTTAAATGTTTATGTTGCACATCTTAATACAACAGGCAACATATTTAGCAAGAAGTGAACAATATAGCATTACTTTGCTTCAACAGATTGTCTAGGTAGTTTGTCTTCACCAGGGTCGGAGAAAGAGACGCAAATTTGATCCAGTTAAAACCCATCAACCTTCCATAAGTTCTGCTTTTTGCCATTAGGCCTGTCATCATACACAACAAATAACTTAATCGCATGACAAATTAATAACTCTCATTTTCATTTTCTATTGTTTTTATTTCTCTCCTTTCTACCAAAAACTGGAAGACAAAAGCCTTCAATTTGATGATTTGGTCTCAACTAGCCCCATTTTTTTTAAAAGGGTGCTAGTTCTGTTTACAGAGTCTTCATAACTCATTTTCTTTTGTTATTTTGTTTATTTATTTTCAACGTCTTTCAGTACCAGTTCTAAATATTCATTAGAATTTAAAGATGATCTTTGAAAACATGCTCTTGCATTATTATGCCATTGTCGTTATATCACTTGAAAATGATGTCAAAGCAAGAATATTATGGCCTATTGTAATAACTTCTGGGACAATTTACTGTTATTATGACAATTTATGTCTCGACAACGTATTTTATAAAATTTGTTATTGTGACAGGCCTAGTTGCTGTCTGTAAAACCTGGGATGCGTCCTGCTGTAACCCAGACATAATGAAGACAGGCTAACCTCAACTAACCTGCTAAATGGCACTTGAAATATTTGCAAATAGTTGTTTACTGATGACGTAGAGCTTCAGGCCGTGCCGGTGACGGCTGGCTCCAGCGCTGAAGGCTGCAGATGCGGAGCGGTCAGCGAGGAGAGACAAATCCAGATTGAGTAGGCTGGCTGGGAAGTGCAGCGTGGATCACGTCGTGTTGATCATCACTTGTGCTGGTGCTTCTCTGTGGCTTTTATCTCTTTTACATTAGCTACAGCTAAATCCGTATGTGGGTGGCGCTTGATTGCTAGGCAGCATATGGTCCCCTTAGCATCAGATCATTCCACTACATGCTTTAGTAACTGCGAGGCTCTAGCTCCTGTCTAGCCTTGCAGCAGAGATAGATCCCTCCAAGACAAACAATAAGATGGCTGAAAGATATGCAAGCCTGAGCGTCGACCCTTAAATATGAGTGTTGTAGAAGGGAAGTTTACCTATTTTTATTGAACAATGACATTTTTAATTCAATTAAGCTCAAAAAGCATTCATCACCGACTCCAGGTTTACATGTAGTTCCTGACTGCATTATTTGATAAAAAAGGATCAAACTGAAATCTATTTGTTTGCCTTAGAAAGTGTTTGACTGGATTAAATTGAGTTTTTTTGTAAAGTGTTTTGAGAGGATATTTGTTGTGAATTGGTGCAACACTAAACGAACTGAATTGACTGAATAAATAAAATCTTTTTTGTCATTTACAATTTAGAGATAATAAAATATCTAAAATACCAATATTAAGGTTTGGTAGTAAAAATTTGAAACAAGACTGTACAAGGAGAGGAGGACAGTTTTAAATGTAGACACCTTGATTGTGCAATTCATGTAGATCCTACATGAATTTCTATTTCAACTCTGTTAGAATCAATTTATGTGTTATACCTGTACCCATACCTGTATATAGATAGTAGTTATTTTGCTCGACAACCTGTCTATCACTTGTTGTTTGTACACTAATGTACATTTTGAAGTATATGCAAACTTCTGATTACATGTGTATGACAAGAGTTTCTTTAAAAACTCATAAGATCAGTACACTAAAAAATATTTACCAACCAATGACATCTCAACGTTTGCACAAAGTAATCCAATGACATGCGATGTAATTGTCAGCTCTCACCTGTAGGTGAAATTTCAGGTTCAGTGACCGATCATCCAACAGTATTATGTTGCCCTTTAAGATTTCAAGATATAAATGGCGTTGTACGTAAAATATACTATTGTTATGTGACTAATGAAATAAAAAGAGTAGGGTGGAAATATTATTTAGATCACCTGCTGGCAAATACACCAGCTGGAATTCATTACATTCAGCAGAATCACTTTTTAAATTATGTAGGACGACAATTTCTTCTCGTAACAACTCTAATGTTTGCATTAGTCACACCGGCATCTGCCACTAGCAATGGTGGATCTTAACGGAGCATCCAGGGTGTTCCCCAGCTGATTCACCTCTGAAAATAGTCTGCAAACCACGCCTACTTGGCACAGCAGGGATGATGTCATCTACAAATAACTGTTGATGCAAAACCTTATCTACAAACGGCAAAAAAAACAAGTCTAGTTATTTATAACTGCAACACGCCACAGGAAGTTGGTGGAACCGTATTATCTCAATCATCTGCCAGAGAGTAAAAATGCAGTCTGTCTGTCCTCAAACAGCGGAGCTCTTCCTCCACGGTAGAACTACTTCCATGCGCGAGCGCCTATAGATGCACTTCGGGGCCATATGCCCACTTCAACACAGGTATGATTCAGACAGAGTACGGTGACATTTTCTGTACCTTATTTCTCACCGTGAACAAACACTTAAAAGAGTCGCACTGAAGAGTCTGAAAGTCTTACCATGTTAGCTGTGGCTTACTGAAACCATTTTAGTTATACTGGCTAATGCATTAGCAGCAATAGTAAACAAATGAAATCTAACTCAGCACTTACAAAAACAGATATTTTGCTGTTTTTTTGTTTTTTTTTTAAGAATCTGAGCTACCTTGGGAGAGCTTTTGTTTAAAATAACCTAAAATCTCACAAACCCAACCTGAATTATTTTACACTAAACCGATATTCTATAAACACTATGATTCCTGAAATATTTTCCTCTATTTGTGATAAAATAGTGTAAAAAATAATCCACTTAAACTTCAGCATTTTTGTGGCTTCAATGTTTGACCCTTTGTAAAATAGTCAGCATGACCATTAAATGCAAAAATATATACATTTTTAAAAATAAAATTGTATAACTAAATGGTACTCGTCTATTTCTATTTTATTTTACTTAGCTGAGAGGTTGTAACTGTGTGGAAATATCCCAGTACAACTTCAGTATTGTAAATGAGGAAAATTAAAGATTTTATCATTAAAGCCTTAAATAATACCTCCCTAACTTTTTTTTTTTTTTTTTTTATTAAATAGAAAAAATGCATACAAGTTAAAGTTTTTTTGACAGGTTTACAGATATAGTTCTTAGTTTCCAGGGGGAAAAGAATATATGACTTTAGTATTTGGCATGCTGATCAGAACTCATTCATAGGTTAATAAAAAAAAAAAAAAAGATTGACACGTTCCACAAAAGCAAAACAAAACACGAAAGCTATTGTAATCCCTCAACTTGGAAAAATAAAACACGAGACCAGCAAGGCATTGAAATTTGTCGGCATGTTCTTCAGCCATTTAAAAAGGTACCTCAAAAGGTTACTGGCACAATTCCCTGCATCTCAGCTGAACATATATGGATCGAGGCCTAGATGCTGTTGTCTCAGGTTCTGGATGGTTGGACCTGCTGACCAATACTTACCCTCCATCCCACAGAACCATAGAGCCATCTCCGCTGCCCTACATTACATTTTTTAATAGGCAACCTGCTAAATTAGCCGTTCACACCACAAAGTCATTGTCGCGCTCTCTTTGGTATTTCACTGACTGCTTGTTGCATTGCTGTGCAGATATATAAACATTTTTTTTAATGCAGTTCACGATTATAATGCATTTTAAAATGCTCTCAGGTATGCAGACTGATTGCCTGATGGTTACTACAGCAGGCGGTGTGTGGCAGTGTAGCAATCCTATGGCCTGCTATGTCAGCTTCCCTAAAAAATAAAAATAAAAATTGTTGTAAATTGATTCTAAAAAAAAAAAAAAAAAGCCCCGACTTATTATTCAAAGCATGTGCAGTAATATTATATAATGCAGCAGTTCCACATACAGCGTCGTGCTTCTTATATGACAATAAAATGCGCTTTCTATTTAATGCACAGCACTGCCGCTACATGACTAGTCGGTGCATTTTCCTGCTCGGTGGGTAAAAATGTGTGCCACAATTAACCGCAAACCCACATGCAATAAGCGGGTATTTCTGCCACTAAAACTAATTTGCGAGGCCCTGGTTGCTAATAAGAGTGCGGGCTATGTCGAGAAAGGATGAGAAATATCTGGGCCACAAGCTGCAGGCTACTGTCAGCAGAGCCCTGGGGTATTGGAGCCAAAAGTGGGGAAGAAAAGCGTTTCCTCCTCGCAAAGCTCGACGTTTCTCGACCGTTCACTCAAAGCCAAACACTCACGGCGGAAAAGAAGCTGTGAAAACGCCACATTATTCAACACATTAGAGCCCGGGCCTGCCAGCTGGTGTGTTTACCAGTCGGCGGAGGCTGAAAATAGGAGCCGTTGCTTCTGCTGCTTACCATCTTGCGGGTCGGATGATGAAATCCAGGCGATGAGAACGGAAAAGAGGTGAAACAGGAAGAGTCAGCGGGCCGCCGAGCTGAGCGGAACGATACAAAAAAAAAAACCCAACGCGGTAGTAGTGCCTCTTCAGAGGTCTGGTCCTGGATTTGTACCCAGCTTTCAGACTCTCCTTGCCGTCTCTCTCAGTAACCGAGGCTTTCACTGCAGTGGCGAAGGGAGTGAGAGCCGCTGGGAGGGGACAGTAAGCGGAGGAGGAGGTTCGGTTTGACAAGCAGGCGGTGGCGGAGAGGCGGAGGGAGAATGAGGAGGGGGGAGGTGCGGCAGTACTGTACATCCGGGTATTACAAGCTGCATGTTTTTTTTTTTGTTTGTTTTTTTTTATGTCTAAGACACAAAGCAGCTTTGTGCATGGGCTCCTCCTGGTGGTGGAGTGTCAACATTGCAGGGAGGTGTTTTCCCTCCTAAACTATCGCAAAACCAGATCACCATATAAAAATTATATTTTTTTTAAAATAACGTGTTGGTTTCTAATGTCGTTTTTATTTATCTCTGTAAAATAAAATAAATAGTGAAACACAAAAATGAACGATATTTAATAAACATATATATATATATATATATATATATATATATATCCATCCATCCATCCATTTTCCGTCACCCTTCTCCCTAACGGGGTCGGGAGTTGCTGGTGCCTATCTCCAGCTGCGGTCGGGCGAGAGGCGGGGTTCACTCCTGGACAGGTCGCCAGTCTGTCGCAGTACATATATATATATATATATATATATATATATATATATATATATACTATATATATATATATATTCACGTGTCTTTGACATGTAAAATACAAGACAACATTTAATATACACATACAAGACCTCAAAGTTTGTTTCTGGTATGAATAAGACGGACATTTCTCAGTAAATATTGAAACAATCTACAAGGATGTGAAGATAAAATTTGGTCACTTTTCTACGTTGCATTTGACATGAATGTCAATGTAATGCCAAACAGCAGATTAGCGAGTATCAAATGTTTATTTAGGACCTTCAATGTAAATTATGCCGACCACAGTCTCAAAGAAAATTTCACCTCATGTATTGTTGAAAATTTCCTAGAAATAGTATTTAAAGAGATTATTAGAGCAAGTAAACCATGTAAACCACTTAGTATGAATGACAACAACTGATGCAAAAATTATATATTTCCTTGTTTAATATAAGAACATTACAAACATCACTTTAACAACAGGAACAGTTTTGTCTTAGTATAAATCCCATCAGGACAGTATATTGCACATGTCATTTTGTCGCCCTAATATTCTGCATAGATCAATTTAATTGAGAATTGAAAGTGTTTTCTGAAAAAATAAATAAGCAATTTGAAAAGAGTTCATGGTTCTCTGTACAAAAAGGTATTTTCTCATATAATGTCACAAAAAATATAAAACAATCAATAAACAGGTCACTAAAGGTTTTGGCTGGGAATATTCCAAATAAATTTTTTTTCCACTCTCCCGAATGGAGAGGCAGCCAGGTCCTTTTAGAAGAGGTAGCAAACACAAACACTCTGGAGACAAGAACTGCATACAAAGCTAAAACACCTACTTTTATAACTGGATTTAATGTTGAAACGACGGTATTCAACATAAGGAACTCCCACATAGGTAAACATAGAGTGCTTCAAACCAAGATGCTTTTTAAGTCGGTCAGGTTGTACCAAATGTTTAATCATTTTAAAACTGTACTGATAAAACTTGATCAACAGGTCAGCAATCAAGAATGCATAAACATGGCTCCAAATATGGCAGTACCACCCTCAGGGCATTATAGATGAAGCTTTTCATGAGGGGTCTGGTCATCGTCTCAAATGTTTGACCATCGTCTTCCACTTCTATAAGAACAAGGATGACAGGGGAATCAGGTCCGGCAGTGAAAACCTGATATCACTCTCACCAGAAACGTTCTCCAGTTTGTTCTGGCAACCTGGGGGCAATCCCAATCCAGAAAGGACAAACAATCCCCTTAGTGGATCTTGGGTCTGCCTTGAAGTCTCCTGGGACATGACCAGATATCCTCCAAAAGAAGGGCCCTTGATCAGATCATCAAAGTTCAGGGTCAGAATGTTGATGGACTCTAAATAAGGACCTTAATTTTTTTACTTTTTTCTTCCTGGAACATCAATTGCATTATCCCAGATAAGGCCCCAATATATTCATCTATATCCTGCTCCCTCCTACTATAACTTATAAACAAGACTCCATGATTCTATAACTTCTCCTTTACACAGAGAGAGAACCTTGACCAAGAGCATCATTCCTCAACCCTGGTCCCTACAAACCACTGTCCTTCATGTTTTAGGCGTTTCCCACAAGTGACTTAAACAAGTGAGTTGTTAACAGGCTTCTTCAATCATCTGAATCATGTGGTGCAGATGCACATCTAAAAGATGAAGGGCAGTGACCTGTAGGGACCACGGTTAAGAAGCACTGACCAACAGTAAGCAGTTCATCATTTTCCAATTGAGAACCAGGGTCTCAAGCAAAACAAAACTGATTCTCATCCTGTCCACGTCACACTAAGCTCTGATACGCTCAAGTGAATGCTGAAAGTCATTGTTCGAAGACACCAAAAGAACCACGTCATCTGTGAAAGTCAAAGATGAAACCCTGAAGTTTGCAAACCATACTCGTCCCTGTATCCGGATTCTAGATAAGAGGCGGATCCGGCAAAATCCAACCACCACTGGGATATTTACGCAGTTCTTGATTTGGCATACTCTACCATCCCCCTCCACAGAAAGAGACAAAGTTATAAGTCTCAAGATCCACAAAGCACATGTGAACCGAACAACAAACTCCTAATAGCCCCACAGCCAAGAACCATGACCAGAACATAAGCCATGCCAAACAGTTGATCGGAATATCCAGTAAACTTTCTCAGGGAGACTTAGAAGTTGGATCCCTCTGAAATCAGGAAATACTTTCAGGTCCTCATTCCAAAAAAATTAATAAATAAAAAAAAATACTATAACCACTCAGTTTGCCAAAGTCACAAGTCCATTTTGAACCATTAGAAGAGGCATCTCATTTACATAACATCTACAGCCTTCAGTTTATTGGTACAAATCTCTTAGATTCTATAGCACCCTGCTGCCAAAGAACCTTTTACATGCCAACCATTGCTGCCATACTGTTAGTCTCTCCCAACCCCCCCCCCACCTGAGTTCTCACACATATTTTATGGCAGTGCTTTGCGGACAGATGGGGGATGATCACTTGGGCGCCAATTAAACAAAACCTAGCAAATACAGCAGGCATAAGGAATGTGTGTGAAATTATGGATTTTAACAGTGCAGTTGCTTGACTTTTATGCTGGCTTTTGTTGCTTACAAGGAACAAAGTGAATATTTCATAGCTAACAATGGATATGAAAAATGGGTAAAAACAGCAATGCACGCCATTTTAAGCTGCCCCCAATAACGTATGCCTTCGATTGGAAGCAGCCAGACTTTTGTTTTTTTTTTTCTTTTTTTTGCAAACTTTTCAATGAAATCTTCATCAGTTTCTCCTTCGTAGGGTTTTTCAAAAAGCTCGTGCTGATCTTAAGCACTAGCGCTATGCTAATAGATCCTTGGGAATCATCTTATCGGTGCTTAAATACTAGATTGTTTTTCCTGTTTGTGACTAACTCTGTTATCTTTGGTGTCTGAGATTGAACTAAGCTTATAAATGGTTCTTTGTCAAGTTTGCTGTTGTATGAACAACACTGAATCAGTGGAGACTTTGTGACCAAATCTCATTACTCAGCGCTAAGTAACTTAAACAAATCAAGTAAATCTCAAGAAATAAGAGACAGCTCAAGACTTTTCCACAGTACTGCTTATAGCTTACAAATACACACATATCCACATAACCACATCAGTAGCACCATCTGTAAAACACATACTCATCGGAAAACACAGGTAATTGTTCACAACTACAGTACTGTTACACAAAACAATTTTTTCCAAACTTATGGGACAGAACACCAGAGTGTAAATGGAAAAAAAAAAAAAAAACTTGCCAAGGAAGTTTATGCAGTCTTTGACATAAAATAGCAGGGTATCGGCCTGTTGCGGTTCGCATTTTCTGACACTGACAGAAGGTTGAAGGAGGGAGGCCTCGTGAAAGCACACGTCCACGTCTCTCTCGCCACCTCTGGTCGTCAGACGAACATCTCCTTGTTGATCCACATGAGCGTGCGCGTGTCGTTGGGCTTGCATTCGTACTCGATGCTGTTAAAGCTGTTGCCCCACTGGCAGTGGTCCCTCTTGTTATAGTTGTAGAACTTCACCTGCCACACGGTTTCAAACGATCCCGCCTCCGTGAACTGAAAAGCACGGACACAAGTACGAGACATGCTCACCTTAAGGTTCGAGCATCATCGAATTGCTTGCTGTGAAAACGGGATTATTAATAAAGGAAACACCCCGTGTACGTCCAATTTTAAAGTACAGTTTGTGGAAAAGCCTTTAAAGGTGAAAGACAGAGGAACATATTGCAATGCAGAGCTCATGACACCATAGGATGAAGGTTAATTTGGATTGCTTTAGCGTAACTAAAGAAATCATTTAAAAACTGCATCTTTATCTGCATCTAGCATTTCTTTGTTCAATATAACAAATGTTTGATGGTCTGAAACACTTTAATCTGAACAAAAAAACAACAAATTGTGTTTTCACAGCTCTGCACACTTTAAACATGCTTACAGTTCCATTTAATTTGAATGAATTGTTAAAGATTAAAATACTTGTTTAAATAAGTGGAAGGCCGAATTTTTCTAATTCTTTCGGTGCAATGAAAGCTCGATTTATTTAAAACATTGTGCAACAAACTGCAAATAAACCCGGAAGCCATTGCAAATAAGCATAACATTTAAAATGCACCTACTGTAACAACATTTTAATCAGTGTTTAAAATGTTGTTACAGTAGGGGTTTGCTGCAGGAACTCATGCTTCCCAAGAATTATTTTTTTTTTTTTATGATTCAACTTTGACCCCAAGATAAGACAGCGACAAAGTTTCACAGACAGACATGATCGCATCTCTTTCCAGTGAGCAACGAAAAATAAAAAAGTATTATTTTTTTAGCAGAGCATTTTCACATCGTATTTATAGTAATAATAGTAATAATAATTTTAATCCCACCAGGCATTCATAAACTCATAAAATAATATGTGAGGATTACTGTTACGTCTTTGCAGGAAGACTGAGTTGGACTGCAAGGTTCCACGTCAGGGTCAAGGTAATTTATGTTATATTCTTTGTCTGCTCTAATTTGAATTTTGAAGAGATACAAATACTGGATCAGTCGCATCATTGACGATAGTGGAAAACGCCGTTCGACGCACACGCTGGGTTCATACTCGTCGAACGTGTGCAGTACACCCATACCTGTATGTTGATTTGAACTGGCTGCCTTTCTCCGCTCTTTGTGTGTGCCACCCCCTCAGTGTCATACTGACCGGTGTAAACCACAGACTGGGGGTCTTTGGATTGCTGCTCCAAGGGAAAGGTCACTCCACCCACACTCATGGAGCTGCAGGCGCAAACACGGAAAAACATTCTGATGACATATACAGAACCTCGCAAAAAATGTTCACTTTGTCACGTTGCTGCTAGTATTTTTGTGACTGACCAGCACCAGGTGGAACAATTGTTCTTAAACAGCTCAAGCTCGACCAAATTGGATAGAGAGGATCTTTGAGCATCAACTTTCTTTTTTATTTATTATTACCAAAGATTCTCAATTCCATGTTTTGACTAGGCCATTCTCAGAGATAAATATCCTTTTATTTAAGCCAGCCGTGCCCACCTCCAGGTCAAGAGCTGCTATCTTGGGACTTTCAGAGACTTTCAGATGCATAATAGGCTGCGAAAACACAAACTCTTACCAAGTACGTTTGGTCTAATTTCTTGTGGAAATATCTTAGGACATTTGAAATAAGACATAACTAACGTTAAAGAAAAACACAGGAGATTGTTTTAAGTGAATAATTCCTTAATATTGGTAATAAAGTACTAGTTCCACTGGCAGATTATTTCACTTATTGTGAGGGAAAAATGTTTTGATGTAAAAAAAACAAACCATATTAAGCTCCCATGCCTTGTTACTTGTAAATTATCTTTGTCTCATTTCAAGTGTTTGGATGAGAAACTAGACCAAAAACTACTTGGTAACAAACGTTGTGTTTTTGCACTGCAGTTCTCACGATGCCACTGATTGCATTGAAAAAGAAGAACTGACACATCTTTAATTAATCAAAAAATAATTTCTCATTCATTCAACTACTTGTTGCTGCAATGCGTGACACACAACCCCTTCTGAATGCATTGCAGTTCTCATGCTCCTTAAAACATAAAAAGCTTCAAAGTACTTTTTTCCAAGCAACTGTTTTGAATTTTTTTTTTTTTTTTTTTTTTTTGCTACAACCCCACTGACAAATCAGAGTGGAGCTGCAGGCTCCCCCAGCTGTGCTGTGTGCCCCACATTCAGCTGAGCAGCTCTTCTGCATCATCCCATGTGTGACCTACATTCACATAACTCTTGTTGGGGAGCGTGCTCAGGGATGTTTTACAGAATTACATCCGTCTCTAATCCGTGTTCGGAGATGGCAGTGCGACTCTGCTGATTGCATAACCAGAGAGTCCGAGTCACTAGAGCCCCGGCGACACGGCGCCACAAAGGCCTGCGGGCCCACAGTAATCCTCGGTGGATTTGACTCGCACGCAGGGAGGTGTTCGTGTTGCGTTCACGTGCCGCACGTAAAGTCGGCTTTAAAGTTGCCTCGACGACCCGTGGAGCCCTCAAGGCCAAAATGTTGGATCAATAATAAAAAATAAAATAATAAAAACACACACACACACACAACACACACACACACACACACACACACACACAAAGAGCTGATCAGTCTGTTTCAGCATGAAGCAAAAATAATAATAAAACAATGTATTTTTTTAAACTACCCTTTGTACTATTGGACAATAGTGAAGAGAAAGTACTCAGAAAACGTAGTCCATCTGTTCGCAGCGTTTTGATGAGGAACTATCTAATGGGAAAAGTCGCTAATCTGGGTTGAAAATATTCTTAGATGCATTTATTTAAAAAAAAAAAAAAATAAATAAATAAATAAATAAATAAAAAATTGCAGCAGCAACCTCACCGAAAATACTCAGATACCAAGCTCCAAATATTGGCTCTTTTAGAATGTGATACCTGTTGGTTTTGCCTCCCAGCCTCATCAGATTTGCCCCCCAGACCAGATCAGGATAATCCACGTGAATACCTACGTGGCCTGGACCGCTCCCGGCTTCACCACCACCTCGATCTTGTACTTGGAGCCGGTCAGCAGCTTGATGGTCCGCGTCTGTCCGAACCGAGCCCCGTCCGACTTGAAGAACACCGCGCTGTTGTTCGGAAGCATCTTCAGGGAAATTCCGATTTTGACGATCTGGGGGACGTCGGCCATGTTCCCATGCGGAACGCAGAGGACGCCTCGGCGCGGGGCGAGTGATTGCAGCGGCAGGCGGAGAGAGTCGGGGTGCGCCTCGGGCGTCGCGATCCAGTTGGCGGCGGAGCGGACCGGGGAGCTCGTCGGGCGGCGACGAAGCGCGGCGGCACACTCTGCGCGCGCGACGCCGCGTAATCCACTCCAACCCACAGCGCGAGCCTAATCCCATCCGAATCTCTCCTTTCAGGAAAAAAAAAACAACAACAACAAATAAAACCCCTCCTGTCCCTTTCTCTCACGTCACACTCCTACACTATATGCCCACTCCTCTCGCTCCTCGCGCGTGTCTTTGCCGGTCAGCTGTCCTTGGTGCTGAATTAAAAGCCGATGCATTGTGTCGCTTGCAAATACAATCTATGGTCAAGCAAACATGGCTACAATAACAAAAATTACTTGTCCTCCCCCCCTCGAAATTTATTTTATCTGTCTGTAAAGCTGAATAGTCTCTATGCTGAGAGGCTGATGGCCAAAATCATAATCTGAATTTAATCATCATCTAGGTTTCACAATCTAACTTAAAGAGTCCAAACACCTCTTTTTAAACATCTCTCTCTCTCTCTCTCTCTCTCTCTCTCTCTCTTTATATATATATATATATATATATATATATATATATATATATATATATATATATATATATATATATATATATATATATATCTATATATACATTTAGAACGTTTAATGCAAAAAGAAGGCCTATCATAGGGAGCACAGGGAGCCAGAGGGAACAAAAACAGGAACCCAAGAGAAAAAGACAGCAGGCTTGAACAGGGAAGAGACTGGGGAAAGAAACGGCAGGAACCAGTAGAAGCGTTTAAATAATGGGAGAGTGAATGTGGGAAAAATGAACCAGGGCTGATGATTAAATGTGACTGCAGGTGTGAAGGGAGAGAGAAAAAAGAAAAAAAAAACAGAGAGACAGACTAAGAACAATACACTGAATTATAAACAAATCTCAAAACAACCCAGGATCCTAACAGGTGACTTACAAACTCACAAGAAATTTCCTAAAGTAATTGTCTAAAAGGTTCTGTTTTTGTTTTTGTTTTTGTTTTTCTTCGAAAGGCCACACTAAACAAATTTTATTCGGCTGACCTGAGAGCAAAATGTAAAGGTTTGCAGAGCCCTATTTATTCTAGGTTCTGCTGGTTCACTGTAATGCGACAACTTTACCACTAGAGGTCAGGCTTGCACCGCAGCGAGAGAAAAGTTTTTTGTTTTTTTTTAATGAAGGAGACGGGTGTGTTGATTAGTCGAATATTCGTGGAAAAAGAAATGTGTAATAAAGTTGAAGCAATTTATGCAATGAGTTGTTGGACCTACTACTGTAGAATGTAAAAAATAAAAAATAAACTACTACTACTACTACTACTACTACTACTACTACTACTACTACTAATAATAATAATAATTTGTAAACACCAATACTGGGAGTCATCAATAAATTTGCAGAGATTATGCTCTGAATACATCAGATTTCAGTTTTGACTAATAAAATTGCCACTAGGTTGGAGAAGTCGTTCAACATTCAGTTGTTTGATGGCAGGTCAAAGTAGCACCTGCACTCCTCTTGTGTGAAACTGTTATTGCCAAAGAGGCTTTTTTTTTTTTTTCCTGCAGAATGCTGCCATCTGGGATCACACGAAGCTTACGCTCACTTTTCAACACGTAAAACATTTAAACCTGAAGATTGACAGCTTCATTGACGTGTCTTTTTTTTTTTTTTCTTACCTTCACATTTCAATCGCAAATATATATGTTGAGGAAACAGATTAAATAATTTCCAGTTGCTTTTCAAACCAAATGAAGACTTTGTTTTGGGGGGCTCGTGCTGCGCCACACCTCTGTCCAGTGGGAGCGGGAGGATGCGTTGGTGAAAGAATGAGTGTGGGAGGGTGGAAGGGGAAGAGGGTCTTTTCCTCCCTCCCTCCCTCCCGACAAATGTCTTCGGAGATCCACTCCTTCATAACCCAACTCTTTCCCAGCCTTGCGCAGATGGCCAAAGTATCCAAATCGGAGTCAAATGAGCGTAGAGAGACGGCATGGGAGGCCATTAGTGAATTAACCCATAATTAACCCCTCGGTACCGATTTACATCAATAGCTGAAGTTAGAATACCAAGAAGCACACTTGGCTACATGTGAGTGCGAGCCGGTCTCTGAGCGCGCTCACCGCTCGCGCCGGTGATGCCATGCCGCGCAGCCACACCGGCGACGAAAGCGGCGGCACCGGGATCTGGCTGAAGACCTCCTCCGCCGGGAGCCGGACTCAGGAGCATCCGTTAAAAGATGTGGAATCTGGAAGGAGGGCGATGAACAACGCGGTTCGGGTCGGGGACGGGCTGCTGTCTCCCCCAGCAGCAGGTGCGGCTGCGGCGGCGGCGGAGAGGAACCAGGGCGCCCGGCTCAGTTTGCTGGGGAAGCCGCTGACCTACAGCTCGCAGAGCGGCCGCAGGAACGCGCGGTACCGGCGGCTCCAGAACTACCTCTACAATGTGCTGGAGCGACCGAGGGAGTGGGCTTTCGTCTACCACGCTTTTGTGTGAGTACAAACTTTAGCTACAAATATTAAGAAAAAACAAAACAAAACAAACATTGCTTGCTACTCGCAACTTTTAAAAGTCAAACAACTGCTTAGAAAATACACGCTGCTTCATTTACCCCTCAACATCGACTTCATCACCTGGACATGTACAACACAGACACATTAGTGCAGAATAAAGTAGAATATTGTCAAATTTCACTGTAATTTCACTGATTCAATTTAATAAGTGAAAGAGATTCGGACATTAAAATATTCCATCCAACGAATAAAGGTTTGTTTACACTGTCAGAGGCTTCACTGATGGTCACTGACACCCTCCCCAAGAATGGTAAGCCTCAAAAGGCATCACTCAAGAAGCTGAGTCGTTCATATAAACTAGTGCCAAAGTTTAGTGGAAGGAAAAAGTGCGGCCAGAATAATGCTCACAATATTTTGAAATTAAGGTCCCAGAGTCAGAAAAAGAAGAGCAGAGCGTTGCAGAATCCATGACGGGTCAAGGCTAATGTTGATGTTATCTCGACCTGCTCTAGTGTTTTGAGAAAGTACGGGGACATTTTGGGTTTTCTGCCACCGTAACCATGAAAATTAATAAGCTGAAATATTGCTTAAAGATACGATATGAATATAAATGTTTGTAACAGGAGCATACTTTTTGACGGTGTCCGGTTGCATAAAATGTCCTTTGACGTAACTTGTGGCTCATGCCGTCACGCACAGCTGAGCTACAGTAAACAGAGCTCTATATAACTGAACCAGAGCTTGTTGGCCATGACAGCGTTTGTTGTGCATCAGGTCAACGCAGATAGAGTGAAATTAAGCGACGCTGAAACAGAAACCGTAGTGTGCTCGCTGCCGCGCGACATAATTAGGTCACGGCTTAACTTATCTTTGGACAACTTGGACGTCCTCCAAGAGATCTGGGAAATCAGTCAGATTACAAACGAGACGGATATCAACAGGCTGGTTCTTCAACTTGATTCAAAACAAAGTGGTTCTGGGAGGAAAGCCCTTAGATTGAAAACATCCTCCCCCTGACCACAACTTGTTTTCGTCTTCTTCTTCTCCTTTTTCTTATGTGAAATACCCTGATTTCCTCTCTCCACTCTCACACAATCAATTTGCAGATCTTTCTGACCTCTCCTGGTTTTTGTCTGTCAGCAGCACTCTGAACGATTTGCTGCTTGTGACCTAACGGTTTCTGCGTCCATAAAGCTTTTTTTATTTTTTATTTATTTTTTTGTCGACTTCGCACAAACCCGCAAACTTCCTCCTGAAGCAGGAAATGGAGCGTTTGTAATGCCCACAGCATTACATATCCTCCGCCGTACTTTGGAGTGGGTATAAAGTGGTTTCCTACATAACAGTCTCAAACGGTTTCACACTGAGATGTAAGTCAGAAAATGTTTTTTTTTTTTTTTTTCATCACTTATCGCTCATAAAAAAACCTGTTATCGTAAAGATTCGCCTCTCGTGGTCATCTTGTTGTCTTGGTGATCCCAAGAGCTTTGCGGCATTGAAGTTTAGATGAAAAGATGGATTTGTCTTAAGGCTTTTTATAACTCTACACCAGTGGTGCCAATGAAAAAGGCTTCCACTGAGGTATTGTGTTCCCATCATCGGACCGAGACGCCGCCTCCCTCCTTATTCCGAGCCCTTTCTTTTGGAAGAAGAGCTCTGTGAGAAGGAAGTGGAGCTGTCAGAGGAGATGCTGCGAAGCCGGATGCTGACATTTTATTTGCTCCTGCAGGACAGCCGAGGTCGCGGGGGGTTAAGTTGTTACATCTGCTCCAAACCGCAGCCTCCCACACTGAGCGGTTCTGATCAGCTGTGCACACTTAACAAAGCAAACCATTTGTTTAAGTGGGATAGAGGGGAGATTTGCGCAAGTAATCTCTCACGCTTCAGGCAAGTTTGCAGGAAAAAGCGAGGGACAAGAAACAAGAGAATCCAGGCAGAAAAGGAATTAAATGATCGGAAAACGTCAACGTTTACGCTTTGCTTTGTTGTTTTTCCGGTATTCTTGTGTAAGTGCTGTTTGTGTTTGCACACCTAGGCTTTGGCATGTTTAAATTTCTCCCTAGAAAGCAGGGAAAGCAGATAGAATACTGTAATAAGTTAGAAAATGTATTTCAGTTCAGTCAAAGCCAGTTGTTTAATCTGAAAACTAGGGGGATGATAGAGAAGCTCAGCACTGATTCATGTCTGCTTCACTCTGATATTGTGGAGGTCAGCTTAATGAAACAGAACGTCAGTGCTCTTAATTTCCAGCCAGAGGTTAATATTATGTGAACGATGACCTGGATTTGTGAAAATGAGAAATTATGAAACATATCAAAAATTTTTTTTACAGAATCTGTATCCAGGCCCAGGTTGGATTACTCTATATTTATTACTGTAACACTCCTTTTAACATTCAAAATGTTATTTTCCTTCTCCCACATCTCAAACTGTACTTATTCAGTCAAATTTAGCTTATCACTTACCAGGCTTAGCCTTATTGTCCAGCCTCAATGGACAATGACCAGCGGGTCACTTCCCCCTAGCGAAACACATCTGCCTGCAAATGACAAATTATTATTTCTTCTCCTGAGAGCACTTTTTGTCACCCAATGATAGAATAACAAAATCACAGCATCAAAATAAAAGTTTGATATTCATTCGCCTAAAAGTTTGTTCAATTGATTTTGTGGCAACAGGATGCCTGGGGGCATTTGAACAGACGTTCAATCTCAGTGAAAAAAAAAACAAAAAAAACCTCCCAGCTGCAAAGATACAAGTCCACTGTTTTAGTCTCTACACGTTGCAAATGAAATCTGAATCTCCTAAAGCCAGGATGTAACTAATCCTCCCTTAATTAACCGCATAATGCGATGCATATGGCTTCGACGAAGAGCCCCAGCACGCAAATGCATATGTAAAACATAAAATGTCACCTGATTTCCAAACACACCGACAGGTGTTTGGTAAAGCTGCACAGTTGCAAAAACTCGCCTGGTGTCGACATATGCTTCTCACAAATACTTTCGCACGCAGGGCTCAGTAAAGCACAGAGCGCATGATTTATAAAAGAAAGGTTCCCTTTGATCGTTGCTGTTTGTCTTTGGTCAGGATTCACACCGAGCATTAGAAAGGTGTTTTACTTTTCTCCTTAATGCATTTGTGTGTATAGAGGAATGTACTATATGTATCTGCTGTATGAATCTTGATGCAGACGAGCCGCCATTGTTGCTTTCTCGCGGAGTAATGCTCCTCTGGCTGACATTAAGTCTCTATCTCCCAAATGAGATAGCGTGTGTTGGGCTAATCACATTAGCAGGAAATGAGTTCCAGCCACAGTCTGCATTTTGTGCTGAACTGACTTCTTGGTTTCTTTAACAAACTTTTTAGACGATTTTTTATTTTTATTTATTTTTTTGCTTTTGTATGCAAAAATCACAGTACATCCATGTACTTATCCGTGCCAGTGTGTAAAGTGTTGCTTTCCCCACATGCACCGCGCTGACATGTCGACATGTTGGATTGTGACTGAGTAACAGAAGCAGGTTTGGTATTTGGGTGTGTGTTTGTAGGAAACTGATTGGGTTATCCATGGTATGAGTGTGTCAGCAAATGTTCTGGTCTACTAACAGGGAGAGCGGGGGAAGACAAATCAACCAAGAGAATTGCCATTCTGTGTGTATCACCTTGCTAAAATGGTCAAGCTGAGCCCATTCACACTTATATTTCTGCAAGATAAATTGCTTTCTGAAGGATGGACTGGGTGTAAACTTCATCTCCTCATATTTTAATATTTTCACGACCAGCTATTACCAACTTTAAATAACGAAAAGTGTTTCAACAAAACAGGAACTTCGCAGCTCATAGATTTTGTGGTTCGTTACAAATGAAAACAAACTCAACAATTTATCGTTTTTCTCTTTTCTCTCTCTCTTGTTCCACCAAAAACTGGATGACAAAAGTCTTCAGTCTTGTGCTTCGGTCTCATCATGCACATTTATTTATTTTTATTATTATTTTCTTTTTGAAGGACACGTTTTTTTTGCAAAAACTTCAGAATTCATTTTATTTTATTTGTCGTTTTGCTTATTTATTTGGGATATTTAGAATGTCATCCAGACCCAGTGCTACACGTTGACTAGAATTTAAAGTTTATTAGTTTATGAGAAACTTATTTTGCCATTAAGACTTGAAAAGGGTCTTGAAAGAACATTATCATTTATCACAATAACTCATGCACATAAATGATTCAAAACGTAGCTGTACATCATAGCGTTGCACGTGCTATGTAAGAGCTGTTACAATTTATATTACAGGTAGTTTAATCGTTCCCCGACAAATTTTATCTCCCTGTATTGTGATCATTTATTGTGTTTCTCTAACGTAATGCAACCAGTGCTATTAAATCTCAAACAAAAGGATCTTGTTGCCACACTCTATTCCATCACTTGCTAAGCTCCAGCTGCATTGATCAAAACAGGAGGAAAAAAAAAAAAGGGGGGGATGTATGATTCGCTTAACATCAAAGGTCTCTCAAAGAGGCTGCACTTTGTTTCCTGAGAACACAGCGACAGACACCTGAGCGCATAAAAGACTCTATGTTTAGGTTCAGTGTTAGTTCCAGGTAGCTGGCCAGCACCCAGTGGAAAATGCTGGAAATTGCTTGGGACCTGTTAGATCAGATGAGCAGAATGAGAGATTTGTGTGTGCGTGTCTGTGTTTGCGCATAAACACTGTCATGTTGTGTTCCGGTGTTTGCATGAATGGGCACAGAGCTGGCACTATTAAAGACAGCATGTGTGTGTGTGTGCGTGTGTTAAGTCCTTACTGGATAGTGTAACACAGCACAGATACTGGGGAGTGGTGTCACCGCATCACTCGCTGGTGCACCGCCATGCCAGGCTTAGCAGAAGGATGAGTGGAGAGGAAAGAGGTGGAGGCAAAAAATATTCCACATTTTCTAGGAAAGGAAGCAGACAGAAGGATGTTGATTTCCAGGCAACATCTGGTTGCGTATCTTGATTTGCGGTGGATGGCAGACAGGTTTGAATTCAAGATATACAAACAGAACCGAAAGAACAAAGTGTAATCGAGACCACGACGGTACAAAAAGTGTTTCTTCCTCAAAAGTGCTTTCCTTCTCAGGAACAATGTTGAAGATGTCGGACAACAGGGAGCCACTGTGGGAGACTTTTCCCGTTTCAGTCGTTCAGTCTTTAGTGGGTAGATGTCATGCAGGTTTGAGAAATAATCTGTTGATTGCTGCACCCGCAGTTCCTGGAAGACCTTTTCTTTTCTCGTGCTAAGAATAATCCCAAAACTTCCATGTGAATGCCTTACAGTCTTACTCAGTAAATTAGGATATATGTATTGTATGTATACCTTTCACAAAGGAAGTTCAAAAAGCATTACCTGTCTGTCACTTTGAATACAACATGCAGCTGTTGCCGAACATAGATGCAGGTACATGAAGACGGGACCGTCGCTTCATGCCAGAGTTGATAGGGACATGTCCACACCAGTCCTTCAGGAAGTTACGCCTATGTGTTGTTGCATCTCATATCTTGTGCAGAGGTTGAAATGTGCAAGTAGCTGGATTGTCTCCATTGATCAGCTGGAAGTCGTCCTTCAAACATGCCACATTTTGAAACATTGTCAATCAGAAGGCTTGTTTATGTCAACGTCTGTCAGCCATTGGCTCATGATCACGTTTGTGCAGTAGTGTTTTTGGAAAATGCTCAGGCTTTTAGTTGTGGGTAATTAATCTAATTGGTGATTAAACTGTGCTAATTTGCCTTGATGCTGTTGCAAGCAAAGCCTGCTTTTAAAGTTACTCGGTGCAAAGCTCTCAGAAAGCACCTTTCTAAAGATCAATTATCTGACAGCACAGCGAAAGGCTACTACAGGAGTTCTCCCCCACTGATTTCCCACCACTAAATTACTAATAATTGATGCTTAAAGTAATTTCTACCAGAAAGGAGAACGGTGTGTGGTTTCTTATTCAAACTCAAGATTAATGGTCAAACCCTCACCCATATTGTTCAGTGAGTCATCAGAAGAGTCACATTTTGCCTCGTTTTCCTCAGCCGTTTCAGTCATTAGCATTTCAGTTTTTCTCATTTCGCTCTGATCGTCATGCAGTGATTCCGACGAAGCCTTGGTCCCTTCGCGCCGGGTGCATATGGTGGGTGTTATGTTATGGACTCACTCTGAGGTGTTAATGAAAAAAAAAACAAAAAAAAAACAAAAACCCTTGAACTAATCCTGGCTGAGTTCTGGCTGCGATGTTGACTGAAATAGTCAAAAATCTACATTGATGAGGGTAAAATGGTGATTTGAAGGTGCTGCAGTAACAAATGGACGCTGTTGTACTGAAACAGGTCTGAGAGGAAGTGTTTAGGCTCTAGAGGTGTGTATGTTTGTGACTATTGAGACTGAGAAAGTGAAATTGTTGTGTGCATGTTTGTTTTTTTTTCCTCCGTGTGTAGTTCTTCACACTTACAGTCAGTATATATGTGTGTCTGCGCTGGCTTGTTCTCATCTGGCAGTCCTCTAGCACATTATCAGAGGAACAGACTGCAGAACTGATGGATTGAGACAATTTCAGCTTGTTGGTGTCCCTGCCCACACGGAGTGCACCAGGAATGGTGCGCATCTCACCAGTGTTCCCCGCCTCTCCGCATATTACCATATCCGCTCGACCAATTTGATTAACTCTGCCTCCGGAAAACTCTCGCACAGAAGGGTTATTAGCACACGTAAATATTTAAACCAGTGTTGCTCATGCACATTCTTGATTGCCTCTTTAAGATTTCACAACAGACTTGAGGGGTATTGCTCACTGCAGCAAAGAAGTTGATGAAGTTGGCGCCATTAGGCTGTGCGTGTTTGTGTTTTTTAAGAGTCTCTTTTGTATGAATTTGGATTCTAAAAATCTATAGAAATAAATACCAAACTAAAGAACAAGTAAAATACAAAATAAGATGTTTAAAAATAAAGGTCGGACAGGATGTGATTTATTACGATACATTGCAGCAAAACTGGTCGGCCCCATTAAAAGCCTCAGTACTTAATTAGTCTCAATTCTCAAAAACGCATTTGAAAAAAATGATCTAATCTTATAAGTTAAATTCGCATAACGTTGTGCTTTATCCACAGATATGTAAATGGTTTTGATCTCCTTTGTAAGTGTAATGCAGAGCTCTCCATGGATTACATTTCCTCCTCCACATATAGGTAACCTTTCACTGCTCTCCCACCAAACACACTCTGCTCTTTTATGAGTCACCCTCTGAATTCCTCACACACACACACACACACACACACACACACACACACACACACACACACACACACACACACACACACACACATGCATATAAAAATTATGAGCTGCTTATAATGGTGCAGCACCACCTGGGTCGAGTGTTAATATTCCAGTAGTCTTGGCTGGAATTTAATCCTGCCATCTTTGTTCTCACTGTGTATAAGCGACCATATCTAAAACAGGATCTACCAATCGCACGCTATGGATAATTTATCTGGGTTGTCGCTCATCCTTCTTCCTGGCGAGTCGGGAAGAGCGGCGCCGTCTCGCCCACTCATCCCAACGGCAAATTCTAGAGAGTCATCCATGCGAACAGGGGATTGCTTCCCTTGACATTTTGTCCTTTTGTTGAAGGATCCTTGATGAAGTCATTCATCACGCCCGTCTTATTCCTGGAGTTGGGGTACTGATATACAGCTGAATGTAAATAGTTCAAGCATGTGGAGAACAGAGGAGTTCATTTTCTCATGAAAGAAAATGAGAAAATTATGTTATTCAGGAAGTAATATCAGTTTCTGCTTCCCCAAGAAGTTGGTCACAATGTGACGGTCCCCACATACTTCATCTGAAGTGCTGAAATTGGCTCTCGTTGACATAGACACGTGATGAAAAGGACGTAGTCTTGTTTCTCAGAAAGTCAGACTCGACACCAGGCTGTGGTATGATTATTCAGAAGTTTGTTTCTGTTTTATGCAGGTATTTGCTTGGACAGCAATGTTGACATTTCTCTTAAACTTGTCCACTTCTACTATTCGAGTTTACCTGCAGAGGACACAAATACTATCACACTTGCTGGATTTGCCAGTAGATGATTTATTGGCTCTTAACTTGAGATTAGGTCAGAGTAACCCCAGAATAGCTGGACTAATGCTTATTCTCTTGCATCTCTAATTGAGATGCAAGAGAAACAGAGCCACATTTTTTTCCAAATATTTCTCATATTTAATTTTATTTTATAGTTAAAAAGATATGCATTGAGAATTAACAGCACCGGTGTCTTGAGACATTTTTGTTGCTGTGGGGAGCGATCAGATTTTACTGGGTCAAATAACAGGGCAGCAGAAGCAGAAGTTTTCTCCTTGCTTCACTTGCTCCATTGTTCAGGTGCCTGCGCAAGTTGAGGAAAGACGACTCAGCAGCGTCAGCTACACTCAGTGCCCGTGAAGTGTTTAAAATGAAGTCTGGGGAAGTACAAAGGAAGCTGTTTAAAACGAAGCTCTTTCTTCAGAGACACGTCGACTGTTCATTGATGCTAATTTTAAATGAGGAGTGATCGAACTCAACCAAAGTCATTCTGCTTTGGTTCTGTTGAGTCTTTACTTCTGTCATTGACTTTGCTGGATGTGGAAATGTTAGGTATCTGTATTGTCTATGTCGGGGATATCGAACTCCAATTTTGAAGCCCGTGGGTCCTGCAACTTCTACTGTACCTTCTCAGCATGTAGTAAAGTTCTGCTGAGTTCTGCTAATGACCTCATTATGTGATCAAGGAGTGTTGAAGCAGAAACACTCCTGGACTGCAGAATACACTCAGAGACTAGACGATATTATGCATGTTCCAGGCACTTAGTGTCATTATATATAACACAATCAGGAAACTGTTACTTTCAGCTGCGATGCAAATGCCATGTATACATTGAATATGACGTAAAATAAATGTGACTTAATGTGATTTAATGCCTTGAAATTGGACTTCTGTTGATGTTTGGTGTGGGCGAGAGCATTAACAACAACAAAAGGAATAAAAATTGGGCCGTCTTGATTGCTGGAGGTAATGTTTGCTGTAAATAGAAATATTACAAGTGCAGCTTTTGACCAGCAGACCCTAGAAACGTACGACCTGACTTCAAGGAAATCGAATCCAAGAAGCAGACATGAGCAGAAACAAGTGGTAGAAGTCATTCATCTGTTATCCCATTGACAGCTGTAAGTGATTCCAGGAACTCTTGACAGGTTTGCAGAACAGGCTGGCCGGTCAGCAAGTGGCAGAAAGAACAGGCACAAAGAGAAAAGCGGTGCACAAAATGGATAAAGAAAAACCTAACTTCAGAAAAAAAAAAAGAAAAAAAAAAAAAACGAACATTTTTCAGCTGGATTGAATGTTACCCATCTGGCAAGTACCACGGTCGGATGAGGAGTGAAGTGAGTCGCAGTGAAGAGAAACTTCATGGTGATGAATTAATGAGGAGCAGCTGAACCATGCAGCAGAGTGCCAGGGATCAGGAAGCCATGCCTGCAGGAACACACAGGGAGCAAACGGAAGGTCATACTCTGACACACACACACACACACACACAATCAAGGAAAATGTGTAAGGGAACAAGAAGGAAGATTCGACCACTCCCAAGCAAGTAAGGCATATTATCGTACACCTCACTGTGGCGTTATGACAGCTGCAACGTTGAGATTGGGACTTATTCAACAAGCCATAGAGATGGTTCAGGTTGTAAATTTAAAGAGTTTTAATGAACAATTTTACATTTGTGCCCACAAAAGTATATACGTGCATTTTTAACGATTAACTATATATATATATAGCCTGATTAATATATGTAAGGGCTGCACAGTGGCGCAGTGGGTAGCGCTGTTGCCTTGCAGCAAGAAGGTCCTGGGTTCGACCCCAGGCCTTTCCGTGCAGAAAGGCCTGGGGTCTTTCTGCACGGAGTTTGCATGTTCTCCCTGTGCATGCGTGGGTTCTCTCCGGGTTCTCTGGCTTCCTCCCACAGTCCAAAAACATGACTGTCAGGTTAATTGGCCTTCCCAAATTCTCCCTAGGTGTGAGTGTGTGTGTGGTTGTTTGTCCTGTTTGTCTGTGTGTTGCCCTGCGACAGACTGGCCCCGCCTCTCGCCCGGAACGCAGCTGGAGATAGGCACCAGCAACTCCCGACCCCGTTAGGGAGAAGGGTGACGGAAAATGGATGGATGGATAATATATGTAAATATATCTTTGATTTATAATTAATTTGATTTTAGGCCTTGGTGCAAAGCTTATGCTCTTCTACTTCACGTTTGTTTCGATTTTCCTTTGACAGAGCCAAGCTTTACTCTTGTATTGAAAGCAGTCGTGATACAATAAGTGTAACAATCTGAAAGCGGAGTTATTAAACGTAAGCCAGATGTTTGTCATAAACAGTATTACCAGGTGTCTAAATAACTCCTTGTGAGGCTCATTAAACCCTGCTGGCGTTGATTAGGCTTGTAGTGGTGCTAAATAAACGCCAGGGGGCGCTTTTAACTCTGGTTGTTGGACATGATGTCATGGTGAAAAAGCACACGTATTATGTCAGAAATGGCTTTCCATAGTTTCCAGTGTTGATCAGGATTGTGAAGCACAAGCATCAACATTATTGAAGTGAAATTGTGATATTGGAGCATCTGTTCAGAGCAACAGTGAGATAAATAATCTGAAACGAGAAGCTGAACTGCTCCATTTAGTGAATTTTTTTTGACAAAACTCAGAGGCAGGATGAAATATTTACAGGGTGAGAGGTTTACGGAGACGCGGTGAAGTGGCGCAGAGTTGACTTTATTGTGGAAAACCGTCCGTGTTCTTTAACAAACCAAACTGAGAACGGAGTGTAGCACCGGACAGAGATGTTCACAAGTCATTTTTGCCAAATCAAGTCCAGTCTTAAGTCATGGAGGGGTGAGTCCAGCTCATGTCAGAAGTCTTGCACCCAAAGTCAATTCTCATCACTGCACTGAAACGGGTTTAGACCTTTTGTTAGTTTCCAAGCCAGCTGCAAAATTGCAGGCGATATGATCAGATTGTTTCGAGCCATTTAATCTCTCTTTATCCACCAATGTCACAGTCTGATAACTGAGTGCATCCTTTCACAGTAAAACATGCGCAGGAACTTTAGTCTGTACTCAAATGCACTCTTTATCCCAAAAGACAAAAGCCGAGCCTTAGACCAGGAGCCCAAGTCAAGTCTCAAGTCTTTTGTTTTTGCCGTATTCATAGCACTGAGAGGTAAGTAAATAACAATGTGCAGAGTGGCTGTCGATTCCATTAGTAGATAGAAATGTTGGCACTTGGCAATCCTAAACCTGACCATTTTTCAACAGTGTCTGCAGACTACATCCTGACACACCATGCATCATTAATGAAAACTCAAATCCTTCCTGCATGTTTCCTGCCACTTGGTGACATGTTAGCCTGACAGGTTAGTTGTCCAACTGTGAGGTGTTGTCAGTGGAAAACTGTCAGGTTTAACCATTCGCATAAGTTTCTAAACTGCACGAAAAATAAAATGACCGCACAGCAGATTGTATGGCTTTCTTAGTACCTTATGATGCAATTCAGAGATTTATTTCCGTATTTTTCTATGTGAAAGCATAGTCACCACTTGAATCTTGGTTGACAAGGGTGACTCACATTTACGTGCTGATTTAGACCTAGTGAGCCTACAATGAATCAATTATAACATTAAAGACTAATGAGACGATACAAACACCACATGTGTCACCAGTCGCAATCTGTTTCGATATTAATAAGGTCTGTGGACGCTTTGCTACTCAGAGATCCAAGCAGGGGAATGGCGGCGCAGCTGCAAAGAGTCGATCGCTACCGGGTAGTAAACAGTTTACAGCCACGGCTAACTCCGGGAGCCAAGGTTTTTCCTATAGTTCAAAAGACCTTTTTTACCTTGTTCCCCCAAACAATTGCATATTTTTTATCATCTTGTTTTGGGCTGAAAACCCATTTAATGAAGATTAACAGAACCTTTCATATCATCGCATTTGCGTTAATACTTGCTTTCCCCTGTGGATTTAGTTATTTGATTATTCAAAGGGTGCAGTGACAGCCAGTGTTGTTGCATGCGCTTGCTTCGGCTTCCGAGGAAGAGGCTGTTATTGTGAGTCTGTTGAAGCGCTGAAATGGCGGACATCAGTTTCTGCACATCCGCAGACATGAAGGAAGTCAAGAGTGTCAGGGAAATGATTGCCTCAAAGAGGCATTATTATACAGTAGCGGTGATGACTGACTCTGTGCTGTAATTACCACACTTAAAGAACACTTTACAATGCCATTACGTGCATTGTCGTGTGTGTTAAATAAAATATAGTTTCAGGTTGGCTCTTTAGGGTATGTGTGATGTGAAGTCTGACTGATAAAGTAAGATTGGCCACAGACAAAGGTTCAAATGATTGAAGAGTTTCACATTGTAAACCAGTTTGTTTTTTTCCCTCCATCATGTGAAGCAGATCTGTAGAAACGTTCAACTTTCCTAATGCCCGAGAAAGAATCGGAGCTTGTGTAAACCTAGACAAAATGTTTTCGTGAGATCTGTTCAGGTAAAGTAAAACCTCAAAAGTTTGACTTTGAAGTTATGAGTATTTTGACTTTGGACTGAGGAGTTTTTCAAACCAGCTCCTTTGTTCTACACTTTGCTCCGTACAAAGGGTCTGGTCCTTTCGGCTATTGAAAATCAATTGCTTCCTGGAAGTGTGGGCTCTGTTGAGGTTTTAAATTTGGCCAAATCTCCGACGTTTGTCCGTGACGAATGCAACACGCTGGTTCGATGCTGTGAAGCTCACCAGAAATTGCTTGCGCTGCAGACAACCATCCCCCTCTCTGAAGAGAGAATGGTGTGCTGAGCAAGATGGCTGCATAAGTTAATTCAGTATTTGGAAGCACAGTTTTTATGATGTAAAGCACTTCAAACCTACTTGACCTGCTGCAAAAGGAAAGCATTCATACACCATGGACTTTTGCAGCTTTTGTCAGACAAAGACAGAAGATTCCAGTGGGAATAATTGGGGTTTTTACAAGATTTCAATGAATTGAAATGGATGCAAATGAAATGTGTTTTTTCCCCCCACTATCTTTACATCTAAAAGAGTGAAAAGTGTGGTTTGCACTTGTACCCCACCCTCACAAATAAATACTCGGAGAAACCAACGATGCTAAAATTCTTGCTGAAATCCATTATCTCCACCAGCTGTGGCATTTCCAGACTGAATTTTCTGCCCACTCTTCGTTTCTGAAAGGGCTCGAGCTTCTTTTCCAAAGACTCTCAATCAGATTTGGGTCAGGACACATGAATAAGCTTTGATCCGCTGGACCTCCGGCTGCATGTTGAAGATTGCAAATTTCCCCTCCCGCCTCAAACATTCTGCTGATTGTCGTCCCAGATTTCAGACGAGAGGAATCTCATCAACCTTGCGGACGTAACGAGTTGGAGATCGGAGATGGTGTGCGAAACATAAAAGCGTGGAAGAGAAAAAAATGGCTTTGGGTAAAGTTTTAAGTGTCTTTAAACATGATCGTATTCCTTCCTCTGACTTTCCTTGAGAGTACACAGCTCTGATGTGGGTAGGCGTGCGAGCTGACTTTGCTATTCGTGTGAACTCATTGCAATTCCTCAGCTGGTGTCTGAAACAGCGAGTCCTCCACTTTCCCGAAGACAGAAGTCGGACTTGTGCAATCCGTCTGCTCTCGTTGCAGATGAATTAGCCCGTCTGTGCCACATTTTTTATTTTGCTTTGGTGTTAGATAATGACATATGTTTACAAAACCTACCAGAATCAACCAGCTGTGTTCACTTCGTCTTCATTAAGACGCTAGAATGATTCTCTCACACTTTTCTGCTCTCTGTTATGTTGCCGGGTCTGTTATGAATCAGGATTCCTTTATTGCCCTTTAAAGATAATTCTTTTGTTGTGGAGTCGCTGATCCACGCCCGCCCTTTTGAAGTGCTCTCATTGAAGAATATCTGGCATATGTGTGACTGACTAAAACGTCTTTTTTTTGTTGTTGTTGTTTGTTTGTTTTTTATCAAAAGCCATCGCCAGACAGAACACCACGTTCAATGGTATTCCCCGGAGAAGGGAGCTTCAGCCCCCGTCCATCATCTGTTTTTATTTGTTTGCCAAGACGGGGCGTCGCTGTGAGCCTGAAACAGTGGATCATGAGCTTTGGTTGTTTGTTTTTTAAAGCACTGGTTTAATTTTGAGAAAATTGGGACGCATCTTTCCGCTGTGGCATGCCTAATAAGAAGCTCAGTGGTCCTGAAAGGCTGCAGTGGTAAAGACTGGCTTTTCTCCATGTGGGCTTTCCTTTTATTCAAAGATCAGTGCTCTTGCTATGACTCTTCATCAATTCATTTACAGATTATTTATGTGACTTATGTCTATTCCGTACAGCAGCAGCTTTTTCTCTCTCCTTTGCCGACTGCAAGAGAGTCTATTTTAATATTTCCCTCGAATTTATGTATGCTTGTCAGTGACTTCAGCACAGAAACTTCAACATTACCAACAATGCTAAGCTAATTAAATCATAGCATATTTACAGCACAATCAGTAGCCACAGGCATTATGATATTATTATTGTTGTTATTAGAGGTGCCAGCTCTTGTTTGAGTAACATCTCTCTTCATCATCCGGGTTTTTCCTCTATCAGTTTAAAGAATATTATACATGTAAAATTCAAATTTAGACTTAGTATTTAGCTGTGGATGTTTAGATTATGATTTGAAATTGAGGTCCAGATTGAACATTGAGCCATATTTTTGAGATATAAATTTAGCAGTTAGGGTTAAAGTCAACATTTAGATCAAAATTTTGTAACACTTAGATTTGAACAAGACGTTTAAACATGTCGTGAAGCTGCTTTTTGTTCTTTTATGTCTAAAAGTCATTTGCCTCACTTCTTAAAGGATTACAAGGACAGTCGGTGACGGTGGCTCTCGCTTGCATAGCGGGCATCGAGTGGGTCCACACCTGCACGCGTTGGAAAGAAGGCTGAAAACGACAAAAAAGGGAAAAACATCCTAGTAGTGCAGAGTAACATAATGTTCTTAAGTGAAATGCCATCAGAACCGAACGCTTGTCCTTTACAGGCTGTAATTTGACAAGAACATCCCTTCGCTTCACGTATTTGCCAGAGCAAATCCTCTTCTGTCAGCAACAGCAACAAAACAGGTTCATCAGATTCATGAATTAAGAAGACAGCAAAACTTTTCCAGGCTAAATCAATTATAAATTATAATGTTGAACTTGGAGGTTTAATTAGGCACACTGCTTTATCTCTTAATCTGCACTGATCTGGGCGCTTTTTAAAGAGAGGCTAAATGTCAGGAGTCAGACAATTAAAATACTTTACATGAACAAGCGTATAGTTTCAATGGTTTCTGTTAACAACTCATTTACAGGTGAGGGCAATCCAAATCAGGTTCTGTTATAAATTCAAAGTGAGCTTTGTTGTCGTGAAGAGTTTCTTTCTCAGAACAGTTCCACCAAATGGCCACCAACACCGTCCCCTCGCTGAATTTGCTTCTGACGTTTATAAAACACCAACCGAGCCGACCATATCGCTCGCAATTACGAGTTTTGAAAAACAAAGATGGCATTGTGCAATCAAAGGAGGCGTCCAGTGGCGTTCAGGAAGGTTTGGCTTGGTGGCATTAAGGCATCCAAGTCAGCAGAGTTTTGTCTTTAAAGATTTGGGAATTAATCTATATGTTTTCAACATTGCTTATGCTTACAGTCGAGGACACATCTTATCCAAACCTCTTTCGTTCCAGCAGCAGTTTTCAGCTCCTCCTTAAAGATTTTGAGGCATTCCCAGGCCAGGAGGAATATGTACTCCTTCCATCATGTTCCAAGTGCTCTCCAGGGACTCCTTCCAGCAGCATATGCTTCAGTCACCTCTATAGTGGGAACATCCAAAGCCATCCTGAACACATGAGTCAAAGGCAGCAGAGCCTCTTCTTTCAGTTCCTTCCAAATGAACAAGTTTCTTGTATGTAAGCCTAAGCCCACCTGCTTGGACTCTTCAGTCCAAAGCCCACCCACTTACCAAACTTAAACTATCTCATTAAAAGACAAAAATACATGTGCCAATATGCCCGCTCTGCCAAGCAACTGGATTTCTGACAAGAATCGAGCCTATTATTCACCCAGCTTAAAATAAAAATAAAAAATCCATCAATATTTATTTATTTTTTTCTTTTGTGTGCATAAATGCCATCGCAAATGTGTGACTCGAGATGAGCCAAGAGGAGAGAAAATATTTCAGGGAATTCATGCCAGCAAAATCTCCCAGCCCTTTCAGCTACGATTGTGTTAGCTTGGGCAGACAAATTGTCACTGGTGAATATTCAGATTAGATTCGGGGTCTTGCTGTGGATTTGGGGGAATTAGTGTCCGCAAAACTGCAGAAAGACCACGTCTGTGTGTTTGTTTTGGCATTTCTCACAAATACTATATTGCTCTCCCAAAGCCTGGGCCTCATAACAGAAACTGCTGCTTTAGGATCAGAATTTGGGTTTAGGACTAAGGTGTAAATTGAGTTTAGGGTATAAAAACAGAATGAATCAATGTAAAATCTTTGTGAGGACAGAAAGACCTTGCGGGTCTGTGTGTGTGTGTGTGTGTGTGTATGCGTGTGTGTGTGTGTGTGTGTGTGCGTGGGGTATTGGCCCGATCCATTCATGGTCAGTCTGAAGTAGAGTAAATCTCTGTTCTCTCTAAGTAAGCCTTCAGCCGTACTGCAGCCAACATTTCCTCTAGCCTGACTTCCTCAATCTGTGGGGCACATGACACTAAATTAGGACAAATGGGAGATATTTAAGTCTTTAGTTACATTTATTTGTATCACAATATTGTTTGCACATTCTTATAATTATGCCAAGAAGAAATAAGGAGGTTGAGATTACAAGAACTCTGACAAAGAGGAGCTGCAGAGAAGAATAAGATACTGCAGTAAAATTTAAAAAGGTGTTTCAGTTTCCAAAGGCCACTCTTGCTCCAAAAAACGTCTCCTCTTTTGGCTCAGTGAGCTGTGAGTTAGCATTTTGTGTTGTTTAATGAACACTGGAATAAACTTTGCTGAACGAAACTTGTGAAGCTCTTTTTGGGGAGGTGCCGGATGCTGAGGAGACAGTTTGATGTGAAGACGCAAATAATGCAGTGCGCCACTGAGCTCTTGGCTTTGACTGCAGGCCACAATCGCTTTTCTAAGTAATTCACCTGGATGTGCTGGCTTTAATGGTGGATAACATCGCACTGCGCAAATGAATCACTTGCTGTGCTTCATGAGTGTCTTAGCTGGATCTAAAACTCCTAAGATCTGCGCTTGCAAGCAATCACTGACGTAATTTAATGGATCCCCAACATCACATTACCCTCCATCTGTAGTAGCACTGTGTCTTTATAAAAACACCAACTCAGGATCCAAATAAAAATTAAATGAGATTGCATTCAGTATCGTCACGGCTAAAAATATACAACGCAATTGAGATTACACAAGAGCCACTTTCAGATAAAATTAAGAAAAATTGATAATAAATAGCAAAATCATAAGTAATTAATATGAACATTTCTCAAGAGAAATTTGAAGGTATTTTAACTTTTCAGCTAATTACAGAAAGTGCTAAATAGATTAACAGATTATTTTTTAACTACATTTGTAAAGACTAACAATAACATACACCAATTGTACATACCATACAATATTAATTTCTTGCAAGTAGTAGATTTTACTTTGACCTTATCTGGGAGGGTTTGTGTCTTGATTTAGGGAGGATAGTTCCCAACACGGTGGATGAACAACTCTATTGGTTAGTGATTGGAATAGGCCATTCGATCCTTGCTTAATCCAAAACTGTAAATCCTCAGGATTAGGATGTAGAGATGTGACATTTTCAGTCTTAACTTTAAGGCCTAATGACTTTTTAAATCCATATGCAGAAAAGCAGATAAGTTTCTCCCATTCTCACTGAACTGCCCTGTTCTGGAAACAGTTCAGTAGTCCTTAAGAAATCTATTGCTTCTTCTCCACCCAATGCAACTGCATCAGAAAAGGTGAAACTGTTTGTTTCCTCTCATCAATAAGCACACTCTAAACAGAAAGTGCACAATTGCCAAAGAAATCCCATGTAATGTCAGAATGAAT
This sequence comes from Poeciliopsis turneri, assembly GCA_922788865.1. Lineage (NCBI taxonomy): Eukaryota > Metazoa > Chordata > Actinopteri > Cyprinodontiformes > Poeciliidae > Poeciliopsis > Poeciliopsis turneri. The sequence goes on from CAKLNU010000758.1 coordinate 1,701,994, forward strand.
GGGAGGGCAAGCGGGGTGAAAGGGGAGGAATCTTGGCAGCAGAAAGAGGGAACGTGTGTCAGCCCGTTTGCTACACTTGGTAAATGTCAACTTCATCTAAGGCTGCATTAGGCTGCTTATAGGCTGGAGATCACAGCCTTTAATTTGTGTCTCTAATCAACATAAATGTCTGTCTCTCTCGACCGTTCACAAGACAACTCTGCTCACCCGGTGCAGCACAAACGTGTCCCGACTTTTGCTTCCTTTTGCTTCCTTTATTCGCAATAAGTGTGGATTGTTTTATCAGTTTGTCACGTTTAGAGGGAAAACCTATTCATTAGAGTCTGTCTGTCCAGATGTTTCCTCTTACTCAATATTAAAGCTGCTGATGCATATGAGCTGCTGATTGCAAGATTAATAAATATTAGGAAAAAAACTCCTGTACTCTGATTTTTGCATGTGTTCTGTTGTGTTTTCTCCACTGCTGTGGAGAAAAGAACAGATTCGGGATTTTCCTCTCCTCAACTTGTCCATTGCAACCAACTCATGTCTCTTGTTAGGGATTATTTATAGTCATAAGGAATTACAAAGATAACCACTTTCTGTGAACCATGTAAATGGAGCTATTTAAGTGTAATCATTTCAAGCAGAGTGACACAAACGGATGGAAACAAGAAACTGGTTTCTCTCCTATTAGCATATTGCACTTGGATGGTGGCACATGGGGAATGAATCGTTTAAAAATGTTTAGACTTATAGCTGTTCTTTTTGCTTACATCTAATAAGGAGAGCCTGATTATTGTATTATTATGCTTTTCATCATGCAGTTAGATTAAAAGACAGCTTTATGAGAGAACCTAAGCAAATTATGTGTAAAATCTGGCAAACAGAAGTGGCTAAATGCATTTAGAGCACATATTGTCATGGCGTAGGTTCCCTTTGAAGCCAATCCAACAAGTTCTTAGGGGAATCTCAATATATAGTTCCATACAAATCACATCTGTGACCATTTTACTCCTCATGAGCAATATTGATGGGTATGAGCATCTTTACAGGTCTAGGAATTACTTCAAACCCAGGAACGACACAGCTGTGATGTAGACGGCATCAGATTATCCAGCTTAGAAATTTTCTGTCCATCTCCGTTTGCACTGATTACACAATTAGAGTGAGTCTTTAAGTGGGCACAAGTTGGTAGTTAAGTCTGGTATGACTAAGGCCCCTGCACTGGAAAACTGACCGTTCTCACTCAAAAAGAGAGATTTTCTTTTTCATTTGCTCAAAAAGAAGTTCTGGCTTCGTATATTTTGCAATGAGGAGAAGAAATCCTTTCCGCAGGAAAGAGAGAAAAAATATACATCCAAACTCTTTGGGCTTTTTCCAAGTTATTATCAAGGGGCTGACAGTTTTGTGTTGCTTGTCTTTATTCTGGTTTAACGGGGCGATGCATCTCAACCTGACACAAACATAAACATGCAGTGAATAAATCGATTTTCAATCTTTTTTTGTTTTTTGCACCAAAGAGTTAAGAATAAACATGTTTTCACTGAGGCTCTTTATAGGCGCATATATTTGAAATTTTAAATCGGCATTTGTGACTGTATACAAAATAGAACAGCAAATATTACAGTAAGCATATTGCGAGGTAACGCAAAAGGAAAAACTTTTCCCCATGTCCCCCAGCTCTGTTTTCTCACGCCAGTGCGAGACTCTCACGTTCGCTTTGGTTGCATTTACCCAGAATGCCCTGCACTATAGTTTGCTTCCTGCTTTTGGAGTGGTTGCTGGCCCGCTTGGCATTCATATGTGGATTTGATCCGCACCAGAGTTCACTTCAACCAAATCGAGACCCAGGTTTTTAGATGGACCAGCGTTTGGGTTTTTTTGGTCTGCATGACAGTTTTACGCATTCACACCTCCCCCAAATAAATCCCTTTCTTGCTCTCGTATCTAATAGACTGAAGACCTCACTGACCCTGACCTGCAGACATGTTGGCAAAAACAGATCAGCTATTTTCAGGTCTCTTTCAACTTGGAGCTCAGCCATATATGAATACATTAAAAAAAAGTAACAACATGTACACCCACAGGTGGTCACAGTGCTGAACTAGGCCACCTGACTTCTTCACACCAACAATACCAAGCTGTGTGCTCACACATCAGCAGGCACACAAGGGTCTCTGGTGTAAAATGAGCTCATTTTTAGCTTTCAGCCACGATAGATTTTCCATACTTGCAGAACCAAGTCCACACACATACACATACATCGGCACAGAGACACCATGAAGGAGTGTGCGGCTTCTGCAACTTGACAGGCAAAATGACAAACGTCTTCTCCCCTTTCTGTCTCCTGGCCTTGTTAAGTAAAGAAAGGAGGAGTGGAGGAGGGGAAGACAACAAGTTTCAGAGAGGCCAGTGGGTGAAATATTGCCGAAGGTTTCTGAGGTAAATGGTGCATTGAGAACAGACTCTGCCTTATTTAAGACGTTCGAGCTCACACCAATCGGTGGAGACCCAGCAGTGCTCGAGCCAGGCAGAGACGCAAACTGTCCAAGGCATCACAACTCATGACTTCACGATTTTATAAAGTCAGCAGGGGCTCATCTTGTATAATGTGTGTTTGCTGCCATTCATCTTTATGTCCTGTTTTTCCCCAAACTCTTTTCCCGTCTTTTCAGACTCTGGTCCTCTTCTTCTTGCCTCTTGTCTCTTTTAACTCATCTTATTTCTGTTCATTCTTGTAAGATGCCTCTGGATTCAGCTTCCTTTGTGATATCGGTGCTTCCGAAAACCCAGTTTTGAACAGTTTTTAACAGTTTTGAAATGCACCCAAATTCAGTGGAGTGCAGAAAAGACAAAAAAATAAATAATTACCCGAATAACTTTGTGGGCGCAATTTTGTTTTTATTATTTTTTTTCCTTCGAATGTTGAAATCATGGCAATAGCCAAGCTTGTAAGCATGTTGCGAGAAACTGGTAGTAACTGGCTTCTCTTAATCCATGCTTGACAAAGTTATTCAGTGACATGTGGGTAATTCTAGTGCTTATAACAGATTGTAATTACTTTTCAATGAGCTGTAGTTCACGCTCTATGCATTACAGGCTAGTTAAACAAAAAGTGAGTGAGCTGGTTGATTTGACCGACTTTGCCATGAGAGACTGAGTGGCTAAACCTTATTCTCTGCCTACATCCCCCAGAATGCAGTGCGGAGTGGGATCGGAGATCAGCTCAACGTTCAATCAGGTGTATTTTTTGATGATTTTGATCACGTCTATTGCAATAGCCGTTGTTAGAAATGTGTTCTGTTGCGATGTGATGGAGATTTAGATATTTTCCAAGAGAAGATGGGCAAGAATTTCAACCTTGTATCCCTTTTTTTCTCAATGAGCTGTAATAGTAATAGTCATATGAGTGCATAAAAGACACCGGATCCGTGTGTGTGTGTGATTTGGACCGTGTAAAATAAGACCCCAGCATAAGGTGCACTCCAGATTTTCTGGTTGCCTGTTTGAAACACCCCAAATATTCTGGTTTGTGGTGGAGGAAAACATTGTGTTGACAACATCCACCCTGACATGCGATCTGCATTTCAGAGCTGATGCTCATGTTATTTATGAGAAGCCCATGGAACGATATAGAATAGGTTTCACCGCAACAGTCGCCACAACAGTGACACAGATGTCGCCCCATGCGGTGACGAGGCTCTGTTCAGCCATCAGACAAACAGTGCGTGTGTTCGAGAGTGGATGTCTCTTCATAAAGTGTTTGTCAGTGTCTTCGGGCTCGCAGCAGATGAATGACACAAGTGTCGGGAAGCATTTACAGAAATAAGAAAAACATTTTTATTCCATTGATCATGAAATAATTGCTAAAAAACAACATTTGTCAGCCAGGAAACTTGACATGTCTGGCAGCCATAGTGTGTATGACTGAGCCGCTTTCTATGGGTGTGTGAAGTCGTAATGGTTTTTCCATTATGAATCACTTTTATTAATCATAATTGGGAATAGCAGTCAGCCTAACACTGCAATGCAAAACAAAAACAACAACAACAATCACATTTAGGAATACAGCTGGCTCATAATACGATCCTGTAATTGGAAATATATGGGCGGAAGAGATCAAACCATCTGTACTGATGAGCCTGAAGTCAGTGAGTTTAAAATTGTTAAAGTTGTAGCCGGGGTTTTTCTACCACATTCCTGGTGATGATTTATTGAACATGACATATTCTTTACTTATCCTATCATTAAAACATTGAACTATTTTCCATGGAACAAGAACTACTATCTATGACTAATTATTCATTGCATGCAAATGTTAAGAGACGCTGCGCCGTAATTATGTTTGTTTCAAGAGTCAGGCCTTGGTGTTTTGAGCAGATATATGATTAGAAACAAGAAACTTCTTTACTATTTTATAAATTTAAAGAAAAAAAAAATGAAGGAATTTTCCCTCTTTCGTTTATTTCTAGGTTAGAAGCATCTTTCACATCTCCTGATGTTGGACCCATAAGGGGAGCAGCCTAAAAATACTGCGTGATTCCTTATCAAGCAACGTCTCTTCACTGAGACGTTCTGAAACAAACTACTGTTCATTGTTGATGTGTGTTTGCCATCCCCACCTTTCAGGTATTTGGGTATCTTGTTATTCAATGGAACAGCAGTGTGAGACGGCGGAGATTCAGTGGTTTCATCAGTACTGCTGCCCAGCCTCTGTCTCTGAGCACATCTCAGTTTGTTAGCTCAGTTAGCTGCTCAATTCATAACAAGTCATTTATGTATTCCACACACTCAGAAAAAGTTATCCTGCTCTCCTTTTAAAATCCAAAAACCTTTTAAATGAGATATTTGTTCTACTATCAACATGAAAATTGGCTGATTTGGCATGTCCATCGCCATCCTCAGGCTACATTTGGGTTGCTACATGCAACCCAAATTCTTTTTTTTTTTTCCAATATATGCGTCTCATATATTTCTGTGGTCTTTTGTTTTTTTCACCTGAAAAAACTTCAATATAAGGAACTAAATCAGACGCGTATCGGATTGTTTCAAAGAGTTTGCACTCAGAACGGTCATGCCGCATTTAATCCCACATTTACGTCATCGAGGAAGAAAAAGCCAGACTGGATGCAAACACTGGCTAAAAAATGATAATGATGAAATCATAACAGAAGCCTGTGTCACTGAAGCGTGTCGCATCACAAACCCACCGCTTACGGCTCCCGACTACCGATTCAGACTGCTTTACTGAAGTTGCAGTCAGTGGTCCACAAAATGCCGTTGCTATTTGTTGTGCTTTCTTTTTATTAGCTTCCTTCGTCTTGCTATGATCTTCTGATGATGCTCCCTTTGCTCGACAACTTTGAAACCGATCCACAGGCGCCTGCGTCCATCATCGCTTCCGTTGCTCTGCTATCAAAAAATAAGAACGAAGCATTAAGACTTTAGTCTAAAACACTGAAAAATGGTGCTGATCTTTGCGGGACATGCATCATCCCTAATGGTGTCCAAACCACAGTGCTTGAAATGACATATTGATCCAACGCAGGAGTCTGATAATAAAATAAATACGCTTTGGCACAAAATCCTTGTCGGTGTGAAAGTAGGCCATTTCATGCACCACAAATTTATGCTTTGATCACATTTTTTTTTTCCCAGGTTATTTTAATTGAAGGTTACTGTTTTTAAAGTCTGAGCAAAACCTGTTTGCACACATTTCCAGCTTTCATGCACATGGGTGTGAGGAAAAGGTATATAGTGAAATAAATGACTCAGTCAATGCAGTCATTAGGACCATGATACCCTTCCTGTTCACTGGCCTTTGTCTTTTCATGCTCTATTAATCGTAATGATGTTGAGATGTCCTCTGTTGTGATTGCTCCCGTTAGTAATTATCCTGCCACCTTCATCAGGGGCTCTTCAGGTTTTGTAATATTGAACAGGCTCAACCATAAATGACTCAGTCAGGGGCTTGGCGTGTTTTACTTCAGCCAAACACTGTCATTTTTGCCTCTGTTCTTTTTCCTCCTTACTTATAGGAGTTCTTCTTTACCCTTTGCGTTGAAAGGCAGATGGTCCGACTGATTTTGTACAGCTCGCTCTCCTTTGATCATTGTTTGGTCCGCTGCTGAGATCCGTGTCGGTGTGCTTCAAAACAGAGCAAAGAAACAACAGATCAACGCGCAAGACGGTTTGCGCGGTTTCCTCATCACTTCAAAAGCCGCTGAAACTTTCAAACTTTATTTCAAACAACGTTCACCATTTAAGTTTTGCTCTGGATTCCAATAAGCCAGAAAGACTCATGCAGAAACCCTTCTTTTGCGGCGGCTGCTTTAGCCCAGCGAGCCAAAAGGGACGTTCGCCGGTTCGGCCCAGTCGAGTCAATAAAAGCAATTAGATATGAAATCACTTCTCAGAGAAGACGATTTCTTACTGGAAATCTGCTGATCTGTGGCCCAGCTGAGCCGGCTGGCCTACAGCAACCGCAGGTTGTGAAACAGCTTGACTGAGGGGAGGAAATGGTGGCAAGACGAAAGCAATTCTGTGTCAGCTGTTGGCAAACGGCAGACGTCATAACATTGCAGAGGGGAACTCTTTGAAAGTTAAAAAGTTGCATTTTATTGTGATGTCTTTCTTTCATTACGGGCTGTTTTATCGTTACGTCATTTTGTTTTTCCAACAGAAAATGAAAAACAAAGATGTACTGTATGTTGACACGAAATCCACACCAGATGTTGGTGACGGTCCATGCAGACGTTCAAGGAAATCTCAACAAATTAAGCCGTAAAGGAAGTAAAGTGAAGTGGAATGTCACCAAAAATAAGGACTGAACATGCCTCATGCCTACTGAATTTATTTTCTTCGTCGCAAAACCTTTTTGTCTCAAAACTTGTCCTGTACGTGAAACTTGTCGCATGCATTCCTCACAGATCCTTCCACACGGATCTTGAAAGCGCAGGAAGTCTGGATCGTTCTGATAGTTATTTCTGTACTGGGCCAGAAATAACTTGGGCCACTCTAGAATCTTGAGTCTTTTTCTGAAACCAGCTGAGTGTCTCCTCGCCTGTGTTTGGGATCACCGTTTGCCGAAAAATCCACCCTCGTTTCATAGTCGGCTTCTCATCAAGAATGTCTGTAAATTCCTCCATCCGTCCTTCATTTGATCACACGAAGTACGCGAGCACCACATTCTGTGCTGCAACCCCACACCATAGTGCTGTCACCTCTCAAACTTCTCTGTTTGTTGTGTTTTGGGACGACTTGGAGGGACAGTAAGTTTTCACCTGACCAGGCTTGGCTTGTCCAAATGTCTCATGGGCAACTTTTAATGTGCTTTTTCTTCACCAGTGGAGTCTTGCACGGTGAGTGTTGACTGTGATTAAATGCAGTTATCATTTTGGTGGAAAATCTGCACTTGCTAATTCCGGACACAGTGAGCCATTGACGTTTTGAGAAAAAATTAACTAATCTTACAAATACTTGAGATCCCCTCTAAGAATGCCGGTAACCGTCTATTTAATAGGCAGTTGGTATATTTGGTGTCTTCAAACACCAAATACAGTATACCTTAATAGACTTCAATGCACACAGTGGAAATCGTCTTAGCACTACTGCAGAAGCTAATATCTGAAGTTTTCCATATTTCTGCTCTTGGGGGGTTTAGCCAACAAGCGCCGATGTAAATGGATTTACATCTGGATTGATTCTGGTCTTAATGGTTGTCGCAGTGTAAAGATGCATTTGGAATAGTTTCCCGTTTAGTGTTGGCTGAATCGCTCAAACAATCCACATATCTCAGAATGGATCATTAAATTACAAATAATTGTTTGTGTCATACCTGATTTATTTAAATATGTTGGTGCTTTAGCAAATTTTCAATCTCAATTCAATATCTACTTGACAGCAACAAAAAAACCCACTTATGTAAATGCAGATAAATTCAGGAAGAATGGGATTTGCCAAGTAATAAAACATGTAACCTATCAATCACTTTATGTGAACTCTGAAAAAAAAGCCTAAAGGGAAAAAAGAAAGAAAAATAGAACTCGAGTGTTTAAATGTGTAAACACACAATCGTTAAATATTATTATTGACATTACTCAGGCATTGACATGTATTTCCTTCTAAATCCCCGACAGAAAAAGATCCATCTGTTCTGTTGCTTTTCTGGACGTTTTCATGTGCAGAACACGTATCACAGGTTGTCACTGTTTTAAATCAGGCCCCAGCAATAACTGGGCCACGCAGTGTTGTGTTTGATCTGCGTTTATTGGACCGAACGTCCTGATGTCCATGCGCCGCATTGTTCACTGAGACTCATCTTCTACCTGCACTTCATTCATTGTTACATGTAGTGGATATGACAGGATTTTTTTTTTTTTCTGTTTGCTTTTGCCTTTTTAATATGACTTTACTTTGTATAAAATTCTAATAAAGGACAAACTCATCTGTTAGGGCACGATATATATCGAAAAATGAATACAGAAAGTCTCAGAAAACCCACAAAATTGTGCACACCTTTTACTTTCCACTACTTGCTTATTAATGCATTTTACCGCTCTGGAGCGTTGGTCGTGTGCAATGAAAGTGGCGTTTGGGGATCTTTTATTCTACTGGATGGTGATGTTGAGCACATGGTTACCATCCTGTGCATATTTTTCTGTCAAACTGCCAAGTGCAGCACTTTTAAGAACGAGACTAATTTCCCCCAAGGGGACAATAAAGCATATTGTATTGTAAAATACCCTTTGATTCAATTTTGGCATTCGGTCCCTCTGAGTTCACTCCTGCCATTAATTATACTGAATCCAAATAATCTGAAAGTAATTTCAGCCCTCCTGGCTGGGCTGTCTTGACATTTGCTGATTGGCATCCTTTACAGTCTTCAAATGCTGGACTGCAGTCCAGATGCAGTCCCAAATAAAGTCTTATTTGGACACAGATTAGTTGGCAAAATGTGATTTTCTTTTTTTTTTTTCATTTATTTTTTTCTTCTTTTTTTTTTCAGCAGTTCATACTCACGGTAATATGGCAGGAGTCGGAGGACTTCCAAGACAGAAATGTTTTTACTAAGATTGGGAAAACCTGGGGGATGTTCTCGTCTCCTGTGGGAAACCTGGCCCATTTCTCCGATGTCGTCTTGTTACAATTTAGGTAGGACAAAATGCAGGTCGTGGTAAAAATCTAACGTCTCTAATGAAAAAACAAAGAACTTACAATGAAACAAGTGTGGAAAAAACATGCGAGCAGATGCAGCTGGGGAAGGGAGCAGGTGGAGGCATACGAGGGAGGGAGTTCAGCAATCTGTAAAACAAAAATAACGATCAGAAAAAATATGAAAGACGCTTCAACAACTGGACATATTCATTAGCCACTCAAAAAACTCAAGTTCTACATAAACCTGGGCTACCATAAGTCTCCGAAACAAGAGCATTTTCAATGTAAAGCCCATACATTTTTGTCTTTCTTGATGCATATGTTGGAAGCTTTAGACCTAAAAGTGGGTGAGTAGATTTCCCTCTTAAGCGTTAGCATGGACCAATTCAAAAATCTACACCAAACCTCAGAGACGACAATTCAGTTTGGTCGTCTCAAAATATGACGGTGGTTTCCTCCTGGGAAAAGCAACGACAGGTGAAGCTGATGTTAGGATTAAGTTGTGCCAGATGCCTGTAAAATCCTCCAGTGGAAGGTCACCCACCCATAGTGACCGCCAGCTGACTCTTGGGACACCGATGGCGTCAGAAACCTTGAACCGCTTTGACACTCTCAGATCTGCCTCTTACACCGATGTTACACAACTTCTTCTTGACTCAGAGCAAGCCGCCTGCGTAGGTCGAAGGGAAAGCAGTTTTTCTGGCTCATCTTGCCGCTGATCCACAGCAGGAGAGACACTCGGGGAAGAAGAAAAGCAATATCTGCAGTGCAACACACTGGCTGCTTTGTATCCACTTTTTATTAAAGTCCACTCTGGTATAACCCTCCGTAAACCAAAACATTCAGGGGTTGTTTCTTTTCATTGTCCCTGAGAAAACGTAACTGTGGAAATGGCCGGCCACAAAATCAACCGTTTCAGATTTTACCTCGGCTTGGTGGCCAGTTTGAACGTTTTGATCCACCTGTTTCACTGTCTGTCCTTGTTTTCCTTTTGGAGTTAGGCTCAATTTACTCCTCTGGCGGTTTTGAACGGGCGTGACACTGAAATGTCAAAAGAAATTTTATTTTCATTGATTTGTGAGTCAGTTACAAAACAAAAAACAACAACAACAACAAAAAAAAAACAACTTAAATATTAGGATAGCACGAAGATACTCTTATCCTGATGGGGAAAAACAAATTCTTTAAAAAGCTTCCAAAGTCTAAAACAAGCACAGAAACTATCCTCTGTGATCTCTTTACGATTCTGGTTGGAGGGGATATTTAGAGCGTACCTCCTCGCTGTTGTCTTGTTTGATTTAGTGAATTTACTGTGCTCATATGCAGTTTATCTGCCTGACATTACAGCTGACCAGTACTGGCTGTGCTTTTGCAAATTACATCGCAGCCTGCGCCCCTTCACCGTGACAGTTTGTTGTCTGCCAGAGCGAGCCATGACAGGTCATTTCACCGCACTGGCTGATGTATTTATAGATAGATACTGGAAACGTAACCTCTTTTTTTTTTTTTTTCTGCAACATTTGGGATTTAACTAGTAACTTACAGTGCATCTGGAAAATATTGAGGTCACTTCTTCCACGTTTTAATGTTGCAGCCTTATTCCAAATTATTCTATGCTTTGTTCTCCGAACGTCAGGCTGTATTATTTATTTCATGTTTTTTTTTTTTTTTTTACATTTGTTTTACGTTTTCCTTACAATTTCTAATTGCATTTTCTGGACTATTTGAAAGACGATACTTTCTCTGTCAGGCCTCTGCGCTTCACTCAGCTGCTTACTCACATGGCAACATTTCTATCTGTGCGACATTATGGTGCTTTTATTTTGACGTCGGGGTGATGATGCTGCAATTTCATAGATCAAAGTACAACAGTTGGGGAAAGAGGGATCAGAAGGGGATGAGAGCCACACACACACACACACACACACACACACACACACACACACACACGTTGTGCAGTCCCCACAGTGTGACCCAATGCACCGATTACTCTTCATCCTGCTTTTTAGTGCAACATAGAAAGAAAAGGATGAGTTGTGTTTCTGGTTGCGTTCTCATCAGCTGCCAAAAATAATCTCAAGCGTAGCCTGTTTTCTAATTGGCTTCTGTCTTGTGGCCTCATCTGAAGAGACAAAAATCCCATTAACTATGAGTGACAGAAATACCCGAGAGCTCTGCAGCGCTCCAAAGTCTGCAACAATCCTGTTATTGCGCCTTGGCCCCTTCCTAACCTCTCTGCGCGCCATTGTTGGTCATTCATAACAACGTCGTACATATTTCATGCCACCATAAGGTTTCATGCCACCTTATAATACTGCAGTCGCCGGGGCGAAGAAGCCGCTTCTTATATGGAATCCATAAATAGTTTTCCCGTCTCTATGGGATCCTCGCCAACAGCTCTTATAAATCCCGCGATGTATGAATCCTCTGGCTACCGATCGATGCTCTGCCACCAAAGTGTGTCACTAGATATCCTTCATTTGACAGCGGCTTCCCGTGAAGTTCATTGTGTTTGTTTTGGTGGCGGTGAGAAGAAAACCATTTAATGTAGCTCCTGTGGCGTGGGGAATGCTCCAGGCAACAAGCTATTAACATGGCATTGCTTGGATCCTTTAGGGCATTTTTAGCTCCTGCGTTTTCTTTCTTTTTTCTTGCCACCTGCATGATTGTGACGCATGCATGAAGTGTATGTGTGTTTGCTGAATATCAGTGCTCCCAGCTTTGTGTGCCTTTGCGTCATTCCTCTCGGCTCACGTTTTTTTCTTTTTAATTTATTATTATTTTTTTATTTCCTCATTTCGGTGCCCCCCACCCCCTCCCTCCTCACTCCTTCACTTTCTAATAGTGGAAACTAAATCTGGGCTGAAGTGTGTTAGAATTCTCTGAGGCTTGTAAATCTCTTTTACTACAGTTTTACAGCTCTTTAATCCAACCACACTGCTGCTCAGATCCTTCCTGAGCGTCGCGATAGCTTAGAACTGTGGGTATTGTTGGGATCTGGTGGTGGGAGGGGGGGGAGAAATAAAGATGTTACCAAAATTGGCCTGCAGGGCTGTCTTGTAAGACTGATGTCTCATTTATCCGCATGTCCAGGCTCAAACACACTTAGAGCATGCCTTGCAGACAGAATTAATCTGGGTCAAAGAGCTGGCTTCAGTGAGGTTGTAATTGCAGGAGAATTTCGAGAGCTATTACTTTAGTAGCTAGAGGAAATTAACTGTCAAACTGAATGAATGAATTTACACTAGACACCCCAGAATCCATTTGGGTCAGATTTAGATTTAAAACACGGTGTATAATATCAGCAGGACCGGACAGATTAACGCCGACTGTTTCTCGCGCTCATTTCTCAGCGTTTTGCAGCCTCTAACGTGTTTCCTTCGGAGATTCTCCTGTATTTTTTGCTTCATCCTCCGACCGGTCCGTCTCTCCTTTTTGATGAAAAGCGACCCCACAGCGGGAGCTGCCACCAATAAATTTTCGCCATGGAGATGGTACATTAATTTCCTGCCACATGTAGCAATTTGCATGAAGGTCAAAAAGTTCTGCAGAGTTTATTTGACCAAAGTATCTTCTTGCTCGTTTACACATGTTTGCTGTGTAAATGTTGAATGGACTGAGTCTCGTTCACTCATAATGTTCGGTATGTATCTGGGTGTGAAGAAACACTGCAGGAATCAAACCCACAGCATTTCCAATTAGCTAGAGCCTCTCCTCCATTTTCAACTTCACCAGTTGTGTGAAAATATAAAAAAATCTGCTTTTTTTTTTTTTTTTTTTCTCTGATCGGGGGGAGTCATCGATTGTCAACACGGCCACATCTTGGTGGCTACAACACAGGAACTGTATTTTCCAGGGACGTATCTAAGCTATTTATTCAGTCTGCTGCTTTTTTTTTTTTTTGATTCAATCAAATAACAGTGAAGCTGCAACTTACCTTTTTTTTTCTACTTTTACTCTTTTGTGGAAAATCATGACTGCTGTTCACACTAATGACAAGCTTGGCTGATTCTAATTTCAGATGCACGGTTTGAAGATGTTCACACTGAGACGTCGCCTGTCCTCAAAATATAAATATTTAATGGCCACTGACCGCAGGATGACTCGTTCAGACTCCTGCAGTATGTGGTTAAATTATGATGGGGATGAGTAGTGCTGGGCTCCTGAGACAGAATTATATCAAAGGATAAATCTTACACAATTAACTTTTTTATAATTTGCGGTTTTGAGTAATTAAGAAAGACTTTTAATAGGGATGTAACAGTACATCTGTATGTCCTGAACTGTCTAGTTACGTACTTCATCCTCCTGTTGAAGAAGTAATATACTACTAATGTTGATTTCTCTTAAAGACATAGAGCTTTAAGAGAAATCAACATTGGCTAAACTCGCTGCACGAGGTCATGCCTTTACAAAATTAGTGAAATTGCATGTCTTGCGGCATCTCATCGAGTAAATCGTTTTGAAAATATGCATCTCTCCAGAAGTTGGTGGTAATACACCAAAGAGGAAGTGACTCAGCCACAAAGTGGTTGCCCACATCACATCTCAGAGCGACTTCAACAGATGATGAAGCATATAGAGGTCAACCACTTCAACAAGGGTCAATAATCCTAGAACTCTGAACTGAATGGTGTTCACATTGGCTCGATAACACACTGTAGGGTGCTTCAAGAAATTGGTTTCTGTGGTGGAGCAAACGCATCCAAACGTTACATCACTAAGTGCAATGCAAAGTGTTGGACGAGGTGGTTTGAAGTGTTCTTCATCTGGGCTGTAGAGCAGCGGAGTGCCAGGAGGATGGCACTTGACTGACTGCATTGTATCAAGTATGAAGTTTAGTGGTGAGAACATCAGGGTACAGCAGGGATGTTTTTCAGAAGAGGGACTTGGCTTACTGAAGTCTTTAGCCTTAAAAGACACATTGAACAACTTTGTGGGAGCATTTAGGGATGGTCTTGACATGAATAAGTCCATACCTCAACCCTACAGAACATCTGCTGCATGTCTGTAGGTTTATTAGCGTGTCGTACCCGCACTCCTGAGGCTTGTGGTTTAGATTTTAGGCAGACATGGATAATAGGACTTTCTGTTTTTTCTCAAGATGTAGCTTAGAGTATTTCAGTATTTTTTTTTTTTGTGAGGATATTTAGTGAAATAATGTCCTCTAACACAATCTCATTTAGGGCATGTCTTCCTGTGATATGGTATATAATATGTGATATAGTATAAAGAATCACAATTTGACTTAATTTTTTGACATGAAAATTTGTTGGCCATGTCATCAGATTGAAGTCACCCAATTGTGCGCAGCTCAGACGTGACATTACTGATGGCATGAGTACAACTAAGCTACAATATAAATGCCCTGTCAGCAGTGAATGATGAACACATCATTTAGTGAATGTTGCCATTCAGACAAACTATCTTAGCAAAGGCCTCGACAAAAATCAAATATAGTAGTTTCACTTTCTCACAGCTGGAGATAATTATGTTGACCAACGCAGGCATCGGCAGTGACTTGAACGTTTCTTAATCACAGCATACATTTGCATTAGAAAATGTAATGTGATTAGAGCATGCAAATATTTTCCCTCAGAAAAGTAGTCATCACACAGCAGCGAGGGTCAAGACTGGTGAGACACAGGCGATGCGTAGATGCAGCGAAGTTGAGGATTCAAATTTTGAGCTCGTACAGAAAACCAATTTGTGGATCGGTCAAGTGGACGAAATGATTTTCTCTTATTGCTTGCATTTTACTTGTCATGTTGACCCTGATTTCACATCACAGACTTCAAAAATGCTGCAGGTAAATAACACCTTAACCAGGGTATGTAATTTGCTCTCAAGCATGCGTGTGCACATTAAATTTTTTCTTGTTTAAGGGCCTAAAGACCACGAGGAGAAGGTATGCGTTTACATTTGGTTACGAAACCTCCCAGCAGCTGCTGCCATCACTCTGTAATGGAGCAGCAGCGAAGGAAGGAAGAGTTGCTCATTGAAGACGCAGGAGTGAGGGGGAAACAATCATCACTCTCCAAGTCTGGACAGAGAAAATCTGCAGTAGTTTTTCATTCGCCTGTATTTGTGCTCTGCACATTGGCTAAATGCTTAAGAAGATTTGCTTCCAGCCACATTACAGCGGAAATGATCCATTGGGGATTTGATTACTCCTTTGTGGGATTACATCACCCGCAGCAATATATTTCACCAGTTTTGCTGTTTTTCATTTTCTTTTACATCACATTTAAATGGATTTGATGCCGTCTGGCCACGACTCTTTAGCAGAGTCCTGGTTATGCCACTTATCCTTGTTTTTCCGTCTTTTCCTGATTTAAATCTGACACATTAATAAACATATTGCAACATTCACTTTCTGAAGAGTCTTCTCAGTAAACCTATGAACCACTCAAGGGTCAATATTTGCCTTCGGAGGTCAGGTGTAGCAATGCTGGCTTGAATAGACAGCACAGTTTACACCAATACTTTGAGCTGAAACCAATATATTCAGGTCTTTGCTGACCCTGTGAGACCAAAGACACCATGGTGAGTTGGGAATGAGCTTATCTCTAAGCTAACTTATTGAAAGCTGCCTCTGATTTTAAAAAGGGCAGATATAAATATTTTTGACAACTCTTTGCGACTCTTCTTTTTCAGGCTTGCATGTCATTATAGCTATAACTATCTAAATCTCTGCACTTCTAGATAGCTGAGAATGGAGCATTGATGCTTGAAGAATGATGTTTGAAACACTAAACACAGGAAGCCTTGACTAATACATTGGCCAACACCAATAAATGGCATTGCAAAGCTTTTACCATGGAGTTATCGATTAGGAGCTTCCCAGTACTATAGTACGATGGTCTCGCCGCAGTTTCCACAAGCCAAAGCAACAAATGCCAATCAAATCATTTTTGTGCAATAGGTGTGGCTTGCACCAGGCCTAACATGGTTCCATCACAGAGAAGAGCCATGCAGAATCTGCAAACGGAGACCAATCCAGGCAGGAAGGATTGGGAAAGAGCTGGTGAAAGCCACGCCTGTGGAGGTGGGGCTTAAGTTTTCAAACCCAGTCTCTAAAGAATCGTCCCACACCATAATCCCCTCTGCATAAAACTTTACAGCAAGTGCTGTCCCCTGGCAATTACCAGGCCCAGACTCATCCACTGGATTGCCACATCAAAAGGCATGATTCACATCTCCAAGGAAAACCTCTCCACTTCTGACTAGTCCCATGGCCGGGTGTTTAGACCATTTCTTCTGATGCTTTTCATCACACTTGACTACATAAAGTTTACAGAACTGATCTCTGAACATTATGGGCTTCAACATCCACTGACTCTGTTCTGTGATCTTAAGTGGCCTGTTACTTTGCGGCCGAGTTGCTGTTGTTCCCAGTCACTTCCACTTTGCTCTAATACTACAAACAGCTGACTGCGTAGTGTTGACGGCTGATTCACTCCACAAGAACAGAGAACTGTGTTCTGTCTCACAGGGCTGGGAACAAAATGACCCGATAGCAACCTTGGTTTGGGAGTTCTCGCAACTTCCTGTGGCAATCCGTATGTTTTCCAATGATTAATTTGCACCTTTTCTGGACTTTTTTCTGGTAAAGGATGAGTAGATGCGCTGAAAGCAAAATAATTTCTTGTAATAGATGACCCCCCAGTATCAGTCTGACTAATTCGGTTGATATTTGCAGCCTCATAAAATTGAGTCACAAATTCATACTGGCCTCTGACTCATTTTCCCTTCGGCTTGTTTGTAAAGTCTGAATTTGTGCACCTCTGCGACAGTTACGATGAATGATTCAATCCCGACCGCATATCCTACTCCCAAAGTGTGAAATCGTGAGTAAAGAAATGGGCCGAAATGGGTTATTTCTTGTCCTGATTAATCTGTCTTGCTGACCGTGGCGAGGAGCTTAAATGCCACAGGAATCAGACCATGCAGTTCATCTGTAGCTGGTATCAGTGAAAATACCAGTGTGTCAGTGCAGAATCGTGTATCAATTCCCTCTTTTGATACACGAAAAGAGGGAAATGGACATTTTGCAGAAAATGTCCATTTAACCTTCTGGACATTTTCTGGCCTCAGAGGATAACTTTAAAACTTTGATTATCCCTCACCTTCTTCTACCACAATCAAAGTTGCAACGTGGCAATTTCCCTTCTGGATAGGTTTGATTTTATTTTATTATTATTTTTTATTTATTTTTTTTTATCAAACTGTTGCTCAAAACTTTGCTTTCTAAAGAACCTTTAAAACCTGCTGAGTGCTGCTGGATGTAGATGCAATTTCTGCTCTATTACTAGTAAAGTAAAAAATATTTCTACCTCGCTAATTTCTTGTTTTTTCTCTTTTGTCAAATTTAAATGCTTCAGCTGTTCAAACAAATGTCAATAAAAGGCAAAGAGAATTTGAGTGAATACGGAAATAATTCATTTGATGTGATTTTTAAAGTGGAAACAAAAAAAAAACAAAAAACATATTTTTTGGACAATAAGCCGCTACTTTCCCCCCTCCCCAGCTTTGAACCATGCGGCTTTTCTGTGCATTTTTATTCAACCACCAGGGGCCTCTTTAGCAGGAAGTGAATCATTGGAAGTCAAAATTGGAAATCTAAGAAGAAAGCGCTAATTTTTATTTTGTTAGCAGTTTTTTTTTTTGTTTTGTTTTGTTTTTTCAAAAAGTTTGTATGTGCAGCTTTTTGCACTCTATAGTCCAGAAAATACGGTAATCTGGACCAATGCTAAATGTGACTTCAACTTATAAACTTGTTTATTAGAAACATATTACCAGACCTGTAGGATGAAGAAAGTATTTGTAGAACCTGTCTGATAACATCAAGCAGGCGAAATCATTTCTAAAATCAACATGTCATGTACTGATTTGTGAAGAAATACAGAAATTTGAAAAACGAATAAGAAACAAAGTCTTTGACATGTTGGCATGCTGTCCACGTTGAAGCAGTGAAACATTTATTGAGGTTGATAAGGCTTCGGTGCGCCACGCCCCAATAAGAGGCATTACTATCCACAAATGGACACTTCTGACAATAACCTAAAGCATTGAAGACTTTGACTAAGACGAGGTTAAAAACAACAACGAGACTTTGCAGTGATAGCTGCTTTGTTTCTTCGGAAGCAGAACGACTTTCTGTAAAGTGATGAACCAATGAATGCAACTCTTTCCCAGAAACTACTTAAAGAGACGGAGCAAACAGTTTGTGATCTGAAGCTCAAGTGCACAATGAGCAGCGGGACAATGAGCTGAAGCACTTCAGCAAGTTTACTTCCCAGTTGTCTAAAAGAAGAAAAAAGACGTTTCGATGTACAGTAGCCTAGTCAAAGTTTGCAGACAAATCCCATTGAGATCCGGTAGCATGACCTGACCTTAAATAAAGCTGCTGGTTAAGAAGTAACTTCCTAAAACAAAGCTAATTGCTTTTCACGTTTAATTTTTATCTTGTACACGTTTTCACAAAGAGCAAACACAAAAGTGAAAAATAACTTTCGTCTTCCTATACTCAAATCAAAGTGACATTTGGCTTGAAAAGTGCATCACTCACATTGACTACATTTATTTCACATAATAACTGCAAATTTGAACATGGCATCATGTTGTGTCATTGGTTCTGTCACATGTCGTTTTGAAGCAAATGTGGCTCCGTGAGTAATGTGTATGTTCAATCACTTTCTCTGTCACCTCCGTCTCTGTGAATGGAAAAAAGGTCAGGCCAGCATGTAAAACACTGTGGGGAACGCTGCAAGCCGATTGCACAGTTTGCAGACACAACCCGCCGCTGTTCCTCTCCCTCCGTCGACTCACTGCAAGCACAGAGACTTAATGAGCCCAATCTGCTAAAGAAAAATATCTATGCAGCCTTGTTGACAAGACGAAGTGTTGTAATTAGTGCTTACTTGCTGAGGGGGTTATTTCAAGTTCAGCAGAGACCACAGCCAGAAACGAAGGGAGTCAGAGACTCAAAATAGAAGCAGTGCAAGACTTAAAACCTCGGTGCTTTCCTGCAGCACAGGTTCTTTGGAAACAGACCTGCTGCAGCTTAGCTGTGGGAGAGTTGTTTACAGCACCGCATGCTTTTTCACCACAACCCACTGACGGCTCTGGGTGGCTGCAGCTTAAGCCTTTTAAAAGAAAAGGTATTTATTTCTGGGGCTCTTTTTTTTTTTTTGGAGCCATTTTAATGTTTAATGTCGTCATCTTTCAATGTCTCCTCAAAATGTTATTGGTGCTTGATATGCCATCAAACTGTGAGCAGTCTGATTTTCAGAACATCAGGGTTTTTGAGTCTTGTTACACAAGCATTCAGTAATAATTGGTGAGCAAGGAAAAGAGATATTTAAAACATTCTGAATAGATTAGGTTCAAAAGAAGCGTGTTTTAGTTGACCTATTTGTGCTCCTTAAGTCTTTAACACAGGAGGGATTTTTGGGAATTCCTCTTGGGTGCAACATAAGCTCAATTCCCTCCCCATCATGCTTTGGATGATTTTTCACAATCGTCATGCAAAGAGCTTGAAAGACAAGAAACGTGGCTGAATCCACCATCCCCATCCCAATAACTATGGTGCCATGATCAGACTTTATGCATATGTAGATCAGTATGTGCTTGCCTGACTGTTAAACAGTAGTCTCAAAGTGGAAGAACGCGCACACACCTTTAAATTCAAAATCCACACACGTATTTTTTCCCGTGTGTGGTCCGGCGAGGTTGCACTGACCCCTCATGCACTTTTGCAACCTTTTAATGTGTGTGTGGTTCCGGGAACTGACGGTCTGACGGGACAAACCACCGCTTCCCCATCTGCTATGGTCCTCCAGAGTGTCATGACTGTGGGAGGGTTAATCCCAGTGTCGATATGAGAGGATTAAAACTCCACTATCTAATCGAATGCAAAAGTCAGAACCAGTAAAACAAGCAGCGTATCTTAGAGTGTCCCACTCTAAGAGTTAGCATAAATAACAATATTGATAAGTATCTAGATGTTTGCTACAAGAACGGGCAAAGTTGAACCAAAACAAACATTTAAGCTAATCAGAATCACTCTTTAAAATACAAGACTATGAGTAAGAAGGGATTATTCTTACTGTTTAACTAAATACACAACTTGAAAATCTGTCTGCCATCCTGGCTGTTCCAGGATGTCATACCCCTCTGGGAATTTATTTACGTTTTTTTATTTTTTTTTATTTTGCCATAACAACCATTATGAAAGACTAATGATGTTTACACCATCTTACAAGTGCCCTGAAGTGCTTTACTGTGCTGTAACAAGTTATTTGACGTGACTGCAGACAACCTTTGTGGTTTTTGCTAATGGACGTTGTGTCATTTGATTCCACTTACATGAAGCGCTGCTGTAGCGGCACAAAAACTGCTTTTTCATACAGATTGCTCAGTGGCGGCGTGGCGTTCTGTAACCAGCCCTATCCTTAATATGCAGTGGGAATACAGCAACTAACAGAGCTATCTATCGCCTCTCGGTTTTATAAGCTAAACAACTATTTGGGAAGGTGACATTTTTTAAATCACAATGTTGACGCCTTCTGAAAGCCCCCCGCCCCCGCCGCCTTTACAGCTATCAAGGCGGATGACTAAGGCCGTGACCCCATCCAGCGAACACTTTAATGGTTGCATCTGTGGGGCGAACCGAGCTAATGTGGGGCCCCTCATTCAGGGGCTCTTTAAAGTGCAGCTCCATAGATGTCCATGCTCAGCGCCAGCGACAGCTCCGCCATAAACCTAAATGAGAGTTGGAATACGTTCCAGATGCTGTGCGACTTGTGCAACATGCTTGCACATGTCGAAATCTCCACCGGCGTGAGGAGCCCGGTGGGGGCGGAGGGGAGGGGAAAGGCGTGAGCCACTGGTTCAAGGGTCAAAGGCCACATGAGATTGTCTGGTCATTACTCCCATTGAGGAGGGAATGTAGGGCAGTTAAATAAGGAAGGTGTATCCTTTACACAGCCACACCCTGCTTGATATGTCCACTGAGTGGGAAGAGACCGATACGCCTCACAGACAGAGCCGCGCTGATACTTCTTCAGCAGCTGTTGAGATGCTGCTCTGGAGGAGAAATAGCTCAGAGACACTTATACAAGCATGTGGCAGCGATATTTTTGTAACAGGAAGCTCACGAACGGGTGGGAAAGCCACACGCAAGACCGGCGGGAGTGTTTTCGATACAGTTTGACATTTGTGAGCGCGGATAAGCCTTACCATTCTCGTGTCAGGATGAACAGACATAAACACAACCACTTAGCCGTTTCATACTCAGTCTCTCGGCATGTGTTTGTTTTTGTTTTTTTTCTTCCAGTTTTAGTCATATAAAACTTGCTGTTGACCGAGGAACCTTTGGGTGAGCGGGTTTCGTAACAGGTTCTGTTTATAGCTGTCTGCGCTGATGGTCGTCCTGTGGCTGCAAACCGATTTTTGTAGGCTGCCTTCAGTTATTTCCGTGGCTAACAGTGAGCGGGCTCAGTGTGAAACTACGATCCTAATTTACAGATATATTTTGCATGGAGACAATGAAAATGATGCCTGACACACCTGCTTTGTGTTTCAGCGGGTAAGGAAACAACTTGAGTAAATGACTCATGATGCAATAGTGAGGAACCAAATGCAGCAAAGCAGACTGGCAGGCAGAGTGGCAGCAGGTAAAATCTGCAAGCTTACGAAAACTCAAACGAAGAGCAAGAAAGTCATAGGGAGAGCAAGAAACGGCAGGTTGGACAACAAAAAAAAGTGGGATGTCAGGCGAGCAGAAGGATCTGATGAGGTTTTGAAATGCAGAGGCTTTTAACTAAAAGACTAATCTGCAGGGTGTGGAGCTGAACTGGCCTTTAAGCAAAACATCAGATGATCTTGATAAACCAAACTCTGTGGACTGAAGGTAAAAATAAAAGCCAAAACCCAAACAAAAGAAAAGAACATAGGAAACAATTAGGAATCAAAAGTTAAAAAAAACAAACAGTGAGCCGTGAATGCTGCCGAAAGTGGCTTGGTATATAGTCACAATCTTCCTGACTTTCTTTTACGTTGTCCTGGTATGTTGAAGGACTGAACTGAAAACCAGTAAAAACAAAAGAAAAAAGAAAAGGAAAAACTTTCAAAAAGCCCGGAAAACTGTTGTTTAGGGCCACGTTAAAAGATAAAAAAGGCAAACCCAACTTTTCATTTACCATGAAAAACTGTTAAAAGCACAAGGCCACAGTCTCGAGCTGATGACACATTCTGTGTGTGTGTGCGTGTGTGTGTGTGTGTGTGTGTGTGTGCGTGTGTGTGTGTGTGTGTGCGTGGACAAGTGTAAATTGTATAACCCAGACACTGCAGTGTTGACCGCAGCCTGTGATCATGTCCAGACCACAGGCAGCTCGCAGACACCACTACTGTTTTTGTGTGTGTACTCTTCAGCAAGAGATAAAACACAGCTACAGTTGTAAGCCAGACACGAGACCCGCTGATGTTCCATTACATACCGCTCCTTTCTGCAACAACGCCGCCGGCTGCTCTCAGTCACCTCGTACAACAGTGATTAAACAATTTACTGTGCAGATTCGTCGCCTGTAAAGAAAGAGTAATTATATTTGCTTCATGACTCAGGAATTTGCTGGCATTTTGTTCCACAGAAAGACCTCAATGACTTTAATAAGATAAGTACTAACTCATCCGTTGATGCTCCGGAGACTTTGAGCTAAAGTTGGAAGAACAAAGAGGTTCTTTAGGGTGTTTATAATCCTTCAGCGTTACTTAAGGTGTTGTCACGCTGCTGGCATATTGAAAAAATGCATGTTGCGCAGGTCTAACACTCGGGAAATGACAGAAACCTTGTTGGAACCTCAAGTTATCTGAGGTAGAACAAACATTTTTGATATGCTTGTGCTCGTGTAGTGGAATCAAACGTGTAGCTTTCAAAGTAGTGGGAACATTTTAAACCTGTTACGTTTAAGAATTAGCCGAGCGTCGGGGGAGCGAAACTTCAGTTCACTTTGTTCCCCCAAAGCTTAAAGTGGCCAAATTATTCAGAACTCAAGCTTTCAGTGATGCTTCAAGCATTTAACATGCTGAGGGAAGTGGATCCTCATTAGTGCAGCGAAATATTTACAACTAAATTCCACGTGCAAAAAATTACCCTGCAAAAAAAATTTTGCTTGGAAAATAAACAATTGCCTCAAAAATTCAACTGCGAAGATTTTCCAGGGAATGCTGGGATCACATGGCGATGCTGCGCTCCTTTGATTACGTTACAAACAGCTGATAAGAGTTGTGGCAGAGTTGAGCACTTGTGTCGAGAGATTAAAGGAGCGTAATTTGATTGGCTAAAAGACACTTCACTCGGTTTGGTGCCGCTTGCTTTGGCTCGGGTCGCCGGAAGGTCACGACGTTCGCAGCAGAATTCTTTACTGGCAAATGTTGAATTTAAAGTGACTTTAAACTACAATTAAATAAATTTTTAAAAAATCACATAACAGTAAATAATAAAAATGTAGAGTTTTGAAACGCATTCAAAACTTTGTGCATTTCTGCTTCTTAAAAAAACAAAAGCGAAGTTGTGAAGATGGTCTTTTTAACTTTCTACGCCAGTTTCGATGGTTTGCTTTGTCAAAGAAAATATATTGAACTAATTTTTTTTTTCTCTCTCCCTTCTTGTGGCGCTGTTTGTCCTCCATATGGGCTTCCCGCTGGTTGACGAGTAGGTGAGTAATACGTTTTCACACGCATTCCTGCAAAAAAAACCACATCCTTCAAAGTATTTAACAGTTCTGTGCTTTCAGAGCTGGGTGGTTTCAAAGCCGCTTTTCATTGCACCCCAAAGAGTCTGTGCATGTGTGTCCCAGCTCCGCTTTAGGAGGTGGAACGTTTCTCCACGCAGCTGACCCCACGGTTCAAATCGCTGTTAAACCTACACAGTCGAAACGCGCATTAAAGAGGCAATACTGGACATGGGAACACGCAGTCTCCGACTTGACCTCTGATTGGCTCGGCATCGACGCTCACACACACTTTCACTTGGAGGGAAAAAAAAAAAAAAAAAGAAGAAGAAGAAAGAAGCAATTTCCTTCTTTCTGTCTCCTGCTTCTTTTGGCAATCTCAAAGAACAATTTTATGGTCCAAGTCCTGCTATTAATAGTTATTTTAGCCAAAAGTGCCCCATCTCAGAAATTCAATAATAGCTTTTTTTTTTTTTTTTTTTTTTCTTCCCCCTCCGATATTGATTCTCGCAAGGTGTTGGCTGTGGTGGAAGATTCACTTTTAGTTTGCTGAGTCTGGTGTTCTTGGATGAATAAGCTGCAAATTAAAGTTTGGTGAGGATTATTAGCGTCCCTGGCTTATAAGCAAATGATTGGTGAACAGATGCTTTGTGGAGTGTTTGTCATTTAGTTCATGTATGTTTGAAATGCTCAAAGGCATTGGAACAACAGCATTAAGGAATTAAGCTATTCAAATAAAACTTTTCCTTATCTGAATTTTATAGCCCTCCGTGAAAAAAAACAAACAAACATGAACATCAAGGTCTTTCCAAACGTTTCTGCCCACTTCAGTGGATTTCCCTGATTCTTTTTGTCCCTGTGAGAATCTAAGAGTTATACATTAACCTTGATCGTGTTTTACAAGGTGTTTACTGGATTTCCATTGTGAACACGTTGCCTTTAAAACACACACATGTGCCACACTCTGAGAACTTTACTTTTTCCAGTCGGTTTTCTCTATAAGCTATTTAAAACCATGCTGTTGTGATTTAAAAGTGTATGTCATCAACAGATTGTACGAAACTATTATTAAATTGTTTATATGCTCATTTAAAGACCAAACATCAAGAAGTGATATATTTTCAGTTTTCTTTGCTGTTGTTTGACAATGTTTCTTAATTTCAGAAAATATGTTCACCCCCCTCTTGGATGTTTAACCCTCTTTGTTGCTTTTACATGTTATCACTGATTTGTACAAGCAGTCGACAAAATGTGGCTTTTTTGTCAACAAAAAGTTGTGAAAACCCTTTAATGTCAAAGTGAAAACTGATTTCTAGAAAATAACTAAACAAACTTCTGAGACGTCGCTGACTCACCTCGTCCAGCAGAGGTCCAATTCCCCACTCCCCTCTCTCCATCTGCAGGGAAATGTCTGACCTCTGGGTTGACCTATTGATTACATTTATAAGCGAGTCTCAATCAACGAATTGTCCTGGGAGGGAGGAGTCGTTAATTTCATATTTTAGGAGTAGAGGCGATTATCTCCTTGCAGGGACGAGTTGCTGTGAAACAGGGTTTCATCACTGTAAAACAAGAACCAACTGGTTCGGAGGTTACTGTCTTGGCATCTTAAATGGGCCTATTGGAAGAGTTTGAATTGTTAGACAGCAGTCCGTGTGATTTCCCCCTTGGGAATTTTCACTCCAATATTTCCAGAAGAGTACAGTCATTTCCAAATCCATCAGGTTTCAAAACAGGTGGAAGCTGAAAAGAGTGAAACAGAGCAACTTGGCTGTTCTCTGTTTAGCTGGCTTTGGGTCAGTTTTCCTCTTTGACAAAAACAAACTTCTCATGTTTCTGTGCTCGCTTCAACTTCGGTTTTAAACGCGCCGCTGGTCCTGAACTTTCACTTTTTGGTCTTCTTCACTTAGTGACAACTTCCACAGAAAATACTGCTGATGTCAGTGCAACCTCTAACGAGGACGATGTGCTTACCAATTGGAAAAAGATCGGATTTTTCAGTTTTAATTTTTGAGTCGTCGGTCAAGTCAGTAAAGCTGAAAGAAAGCCCCCATTTACTAGATTTATATACAAAGAAAAACATTTTAAAAAATTTCAAATAGATGATGGCTGTGGTGATACTTGCACAGCCTAGCAGCGAGAACAATTATTTAAAATGGTACTTTTAGTGTCACTTTGCTGTGGAAATGAATTGCTTTGCATGAAAAAAACCCATAAAAGCAGCTCAAATCTGCATTTATTTCATCTATTTTTTAAAATATCAGTTCCAGGTTGCAGACTCCCAATGTACAGCCAGTTGGGGGTGAATAATGTGGTTAAATTAGATTAAGGATTAGAACATGCCAATGATCTGCCTAAGCAGGCGTTTGTTATTTCTATAACAAACGCCTGGCACATTCTGTCCATTTTGTTCTGATCTGTATTAGTTTTTCTGTCCATCAGCTTCATAAACTAACTTTTATGTTGAAAGACATTCACTTGGTCTATCAGGATGTCATTATTTACATGTTTGACTCATGAATGTTATGGCAAAATTGCACAAACTCACTTTTAATTACAATCCATCCATCTATCCGACTTTGTTTTTGTCGGCGCGTACATGGCAATATCATTTGCGGCGTTTTCCTGCCGCAGTTTCGAACAACTTGTTCGAAGGCGTCAATTAGCTATCGGGAGAATCGAAAACGAATCGGCGTTTCTGTGACCGATGCATTCACAAACAGCCGTGCCAGTTCTGCAAAAACTGCAGCTCAAACAAACGCTCATCAGAGCAACAAATGATCCCCCTTCGTCTGCCACGAACACACAAATCGGAAGCGGAGTAAACACATCAGTGTTCGTGCCACTCAGGAGCCCGAGGCGTCCTTTGGTTCTGGTGTAATGAAAGAAAAAGAAAAGCAACTGTGCCTGCGAACCTAACAGACAGCTCAGGAAATAGCATGCAGTCTTCCAACACACATGCGGTCAACATGCAACAGCTGGCCGCAGCTTTAGTCAGATAAGCAGGAGTGAATGCAATTTCCTTTCGGAGAGCGGATCTTTGTGTTTTACAGAATTCCACCTACGGAGGTTAAGAGGCACAAGTGTATGGTCACAGATTTTACTCCATTTCTAAATAACTTGAATAAATGCGTTTCCACCCAGAGGAAAAGCCTCTTCACGTTTTGTGACGCCACATTCAGCGATTAAAAGTGATGACGCTGTGGAAATTATGAAAGCAGAATCGGACAATAAAACAATATGTCCACGTTTTGGACATCTTGTGGAGCGCCGCCCGGTCAACCACCTGCAGAATAGAAAGTGTGTGCCACAAATCAAACCTGGCAAGAAACGGTGCGTTCAGGCTGCAAAAGATTGGGACAAGGGTTCACCTTTAACGATCCTAAAAGTACAGCCAGCGCTGCAACGGAACGGTGGGGATCAAAACGCATTCATGTGACGGCCCCCGTCTAATTCCAGGCCTGGATGCGTTTGGGAATCTGTGGTGAAATTTGGAAGCTGCAGCTGACAGATGTTCCCCATCCGAGCTGACTGAGTTTGAGCTGCTCCGCAAAGGTGAACATTTCAACTCTGGAGTCATTTTTCTTCTAATTCACAATCACCGTCTGCTCTGTGTTGGTCTACGAAGCAAAGGTTCACAGGTGCGAATGCAAGGTGTTGATTGACCTTATTGATCGACCAAGGATTTGTTGATAATCAGCCATTTTCTTAAAAACCAATTTTCTCTTGTATCAAGAGGGTCAACCGTCTTTCTATTACATGAACGGCTAAATTTGCATAACATGCTTCTTTAAAAAAAATATATAAATAAATCAGTAAAATGTAACATTTTGTCGGCTGTTGTCAGACTAAAGAAACAGAAAATTGTGGTTTTTCTCACCTTATTAAACTCAGGCATTTTATGAAATTTAGCAAAACAGAAACCTCTTAGGTTGCTGAATAGAAAAAAATATATATCTATCTTGCTTATTGGCGTCATGTTGTTTTCCATCATGTCCTAATTTTTCTGCATTATCCTCACTTTTGTGCAGCACATCAGTCAGTAATTTGAAGTAAAGCTCAATGAGTTTTTACACGGCTCTGTTTTGAAATATAAACATATTTTGAATCCAACTCTGGACTCTGCTTGAACCGTTTATCTTTCCCGTTCTGGTGTGCTGCCGCCATCTTCACGTAAGAATGACCAGTGGTGCCCTCGTCTGGATGGTGGCGAAACTACGAGACTAAAGGAAGACCTAAGCGGATGTTATCGTCGATAGCGTCACGATTTGTTATTGACCTAATGAGCCACTATAGAAATAAATCACAAATCGATTGTTGTTGAATTATTTTCGCAAAAGTCTTGCTTGACCTTTTAGTCCAGATGTCAATGTGGGACTCGTCAAAAACCTGGGAAGATAAGGGTAAACAAGAGGATGCAGCAGAAGGAGCGCATGCTGCAGCAATCGATTAAAAGTAAGAGCAGAAAAGAAACTGATGGATGCATGCTGAAGACATTGAAATAGCAGTGGTTAGTGTTAATCAAAAAAAAAGAAAAAGAAAAGAAAACCCTGACACAGGCTGCGCTTGAGAGGAGTAACTGTGTAATCAGCTGGGATGATATCTGTTGGGGGTCGAGGCCTGGGTGTGGGAGTGGTGCGTCTGATTGTGAATAAATACCACGTATAAGTGTGTGTGTGTGTGTGTGTGTGTGTGTGTGTGTGTGTGTGTGTGTGTGTGTGTGTGTGTTTGAAAACATGCAGGTTAGAGGCCAAAAAACAGGAGGTGATCCTGATGCATATACACCAAATATGCATCAGTCATAACAGCTCCCTGCGTATGTTGAGGTAACAATTTGCTGCAATTGCAGCCACAAGTGATTTTGGTTAAACTCACAGATTTGGACTGACACAAATGATACCCTTTTTTTTTTTTTTTTTTTAAAACAACTTGATTTGAAAAGATATTCCAACAAATTCGCACCTCGCATTTAGGCATGGGCTTTGACTGGACCGCTCAAGCCGATGGCTACGCTTTTATCTAAACCGCTAAATGTATTTTTTTTATTTTTTTTATGTAGAGTTTTTATCCCGCCAGTAGGTGAACATTTGTCACAATCCCAAGTTGTTTTATTGTCTTTCTCTCAGGTTTGTTGTATATTTTTCTCCATATTTACATAAATTCTGACCAGTACAGGAAAATATACCATCAACATGATGCTTTGCCACATGAATGGCATGTTAAGTCGGCGTATTTTACATTTATGACAAAAAGCTCAATTTGGTCCCAGAAGAATGACAGGAAAATGGCCGCCGCATTAAGACGAAGCTGTTCAAATCAAGCGACGCGTCGAGAGAATCGAGTCGTCAGTTCACCAGAGGAGATGTGATGGAGTCACGATAGGAGCAGATGTAGCGTGTCGCACGGCCCGTGCACACGCTCTGCACGCTCCTAAACACGGTCACGCTTCGCATCACGCTGATGCCCTTCCTCAATCGCAAACAGATACGTTACGCACTTCACAGTGGAGCGGCCGCACGCGTTAGATTGCCCAGAATTTCCCCGCCAATCAGACATCAAACGGGCGTGTGAAGGTTTCCCGTCAAAAGCTTTTGATCTGTTTCAATGCATGTCATTGAGGCGCATGCTTCTCCCGTCTCCCTCCCTGGTGCAACAGCCGTTTGTCCCCCGTTGCTGATTATCTGTGTTATCTGGAGGCCATCAGTGGCTGATTGGGACGTTCCCAGAATTCCACCTTTCTTCTTTCTTTTTCTTGTCCCCCCCCCCACCCCCCCTGCCGTTGGAATGTCTGTATTTATCCCGCTTCTTCTTTTTTAAATGTGGGTCTTGAGTGCTAAAAAAAAAATCCCATCTCCCAGCTTAAAGGTGCTGAGTTACACCTTCAGGTGCCAAAAGCAGCGACTCTATGCAGAGTAGATCATGCATTCAGCAGAACCTGCTGAACTGATCATCCAGTACCAACATAAGTTCAGGAAGAGAGTCCAACCTGCACCTCCAGGAACATCAATATTTACACATTATCCCTCTTGTGTCTCTGCCACTGATGTGTCTCTGCCCCCAGAGACATCCACATAAATCATTAACGAATTGACGATGCTATTTTTGCTTGTAGTGTAAGACATTAAACGCTCATGTTCTGGACTTTTTTTGGCCAGAACCTGAAGTAATCCGTTGCTGGTGAATTCCTCCGTCCATGTTGGGTCGTAAAATGTTTCGCTGAATTTCCATGCCCATCAGTCCGCTGCTGCGTTTTATGCAGATTCTGTCCATAACATAATTAGCGTCGGTCCTGCTGCGTCATAGACTAATGAACTGCATGGCAGCACAGTTTCCCTGCAACGTTGAAAGGAAGAGAAGTCTCAAAATAGATCTTTAACGGTAGGAATTCAGCAGCAGATTTTGCGTCCCTATCACTTCCCTGCTTTCTCCTCGTTTTTTTTTTTTTTTTTTTTTATGTCCAGGAAAAAGAGAAAATGGAGAGAAGGCGAAACAACTGGGGATTTGTTCATTTCCTTGTCTTCCTCGAAGGCTGACTGTGTCCTATTTCCACCAGACCGGAAATGAAAGAAAAATATTCTTGTTCCTGCTTCTTTTCTCAGCATTTCCTCCTCCTAAGACGGCTGCCTTTTAAGTCTAACTCTTGTGTCTACTCCTCACTGCGCTTTGATGCACTAAATATACAAATATAAGTATTTGAAACGTTTGGCCTATTAATACCTCATTGTCTTTTTAAGCTGTCTGCAAGATGCTCTTATTTTGTGACAGCTTTTCAAAAGTCACCCAAAGAATGCTGCTGCTAAATGCCTTATGTCGCCGTTTTTATTTGCGACTTTTGCCACGTTTCTCAGGGAACCGCCTCATTCTGTCCTCAAAGACCTGAGCTGGCCAAAGTTGAGAAGAGAAATTAGTATGGAAAAAAAAAAAACACCCAGCAGCAGTAGAACGCTGTGACATGAATACTGCATTTGCGGACGTGTGTGTTCATCGATTTCCTTCTCGTTCCTTCGCAGAGCCGAGTAACGAGGAAAAGCGAACGGGAAAACACCCAGTTTCATGTTGAAAACATGCGGCTTAAGAGGCAGCAGAGCAGATGGAGCCGTGTGGGCTGATGACAGGCTTTGACACGGTGGACAGCTCCTTCAAGTACCATAACATTACACTGAAATGTGCACCATTTATGCCCACACACTCGGCACTCAAAGATGACGAGAAACCAACAGCTATACATATATTTATCATACATTTCCGCACAAACTCACATAGGCAGAACTGACTCAGTGTCTGTGGCTCAGTTTCTCTTTCCTGGTGATGAAATGAAACACTCAACCATCTGCTGACCTAATAAGCTCACTCCATCAAGGCGGTTTTATCTCCGCAGTCTCAATCCGCAGATTTTTTTTTATTTATTTATTTTTTTTCAGAGCAGCAGTTTCTTCAGGAGATCTCTGTTCATGTGCCTGCCTAACAACGGGAAAACGCCAGACAAGTTTTGACTTGATCTGTCCAGTGAGAAAGTTTTTCTGCAGTGCTGAGGATGTGAGTTGACTGGGGAGGGGATTGTCGCGGGGATCGCATCCCACAGCAGCTCGAGAAATGCAGAAATGTTAGCTGAAATGCACAGAGCGAACGTATTTGGACAACGCAGCAGGGATGCAGTTTTTGAGCTAGACTGCACGAAAAGTGAGCGTGTTTAGCAATCTCACCGCAAAAAGTGCGGGTGTTAAGACTCGGCCATGATGATCTGTCCATTCCCTCTCTGTGATATACTCCAGAGATGATAACCTGAACACTTCATCCAACTGTATTAGTATTCAGTTGACTTTAATGGTAGCAAATTGACATTTCATTCAGAGCCATTCATCAGCATTTAGCATTCTGAGGTAACCAGAGAGTGTCACCTGCTCTGTGTTTCTCTTGCTTCAGTCCCGGTGTCTGCTGGAGACGGGCTTCGACACCAGCACTCTTATAAACCCGATTAAAGCGATGCTGAAAAGGTCGGGTGGGTATGTGTTTTTAGGCCACACGATGCTAATATTAGCAACATTGGCTGCTAATGGTAAGAGGGACATGTTCATCAACCCTCCCACAGTCCCAGGAGGGCCCGGGTGGACCTTTGCGTGAACTTTTTATTAAGTGCGTGGAAATTATTAAGTGGAGTCCCCCCACTTTGTGCGCCGTCCCAGAGGGATCAGACCGACTCCACTTTTACGAGTTTTTTATTTTATTTATATTTTTTATTCTGTAGTTTCGGGAACAGACAGGCTGATGGGACGCCCCTTTCCCGGCCGTTCCAACGTGGTGTCTGCCTTACCCTGCGGGAGGGTAAACGCTTGCAAAGATGTGTGCTGCTATTTGCAGCAGCTACACGATGCTAAATCTCACAGCATTGCTTGCAGCTAGTGGCAGCAACATTGCTACCATTGACGGCGACACGTGTAGCTGATGGTAGGTGCAACTCATCTGCATGTCCCACCTCGTTATAATAAACCATCTAGGGTTAGGAAGGAGTAGTTATTAAAGAATATCGATGCAGAACTTTGCATGAATGAGAAAGTAAACTCCAGATAAAAAGCGAAGTAAAAAAAAAAAAAGAAGAAGAAGAAAAAGACGCTGGTACACAATTACAAGCGTTACGACTTTGCTGGTTCACCAGGTTTGTAATTATAGATAGGAAACATGCAGACAGACGTCTGCTGAAATGCACGGAGACGGAGCAAGCACAATCTGCAAGAGGTTCAAAACTAGGAGAGTCGAGAGGAAACCATCACGAAGAATCCTCTATTGAAATCTCGACTCTCCAAATACGACTGTCTCTCAAAGGTTTGCCCGACGGCATGACTAATGCTCGCATTTGGTACCAATCTCTGCTCAGCAAGTTTGCAAAAATAAACATTTAACTTAAAACGCAATTGAGCAAGTGGAACATGACAGACAGACATCATCACTGGGTTTAGTTTCGAGCAGCAGAGAAGTTCAGTTCCACTCCATGTGCCAATCACTGGCTCTGGATGCCCCGGCTGGTTTGGGGAACCGCAGGGATTGAGCCGCTGGGCTGGAATCGAACGCCGTCTGGCTGCCAGCTCATCTCAACTGCTGAGTCTGTATGCGCTCTGCTGCCAGCGCTCCAATAAAAACATGAAACTTTCCAAAGGTTTTATTCAATTTGAGACTTTAGAATCAAATTTTGATGACTTTTTTTTTTTTTTTTTTACTCAGAGACATTAACTCGTTTTTCCTGGAAATCATTACAGCGCTCGTTGCTTATCAGCTGCATCGATGTGTCAACTTTTGCTTGTGCAGGGACTTGCGTAGATGCGCCACATCGTCATAATCACTGGGTTGCTTGCCTTTATGCTTGAAATAAATTCATAAGAAACTAAATAAAAATGATCATTAAAAACATACAAAATTTATTTTTAAAAAAAACACATGCATATTTCAGCATGTGGATATGATGGATGCATTTGTTACCTGCAACCAGCTTCCTTTGTTGAGCAGCATTAAAGATTAGACAGCAATACAAGAACTAAGGACTAAACCTTTAATTGGGTGTCCAAATGTAGCTCAGCTTTATCTCAACAGAAAGTACTAAACACAAAATAAAAACACTTTCCAGTTCTAATCTCACTGTACTGTGTTAAATTACTTGAAAGAAAACGCAAAGGGCGCTTATAATAACTTCAATAAATGACAGACATTCTAAAATATGGCCTGACTATCCATTTTTTATTTTTTATTTAACTTCAGTTCAGTTTTAACAAGCTGCACAACCGCAGCACTTATTCGATCATTGTTCAATTTGGACTCCAGCAGCTCGGTCTGAGTAATGAGCCTTCATGCACTTGCTCCTACCTCAGAGCTAAGTGGCATTAATCAAGGCGGCCCATAAAACCCAGTGGATTTCCTTTAGCACAGCAAGTGTAAAGTTTGACATCGACGCGCAATATTGGTGGCAAAGTTCAGTGGAAAGAGTCGGCGTTTGTGTGTGCAGCGATGTTTAAGGATGTTGCCTCGACTCAAAGGTTTGACTTCGAAGCAGTGCGTTTCTGCGGCGATGTCTAAGAAATGAAACGATCCCGCTCAATTCTTTTTTTAGTTTTTTGCTTTAGGCTAACTGAGTTCAAGAGGATCTAATTTCAGAAAGTGCATTAAAAATTCAAACTACTTCCTTGTCACGTGAACTTCTCCCCATGTTTCATTTTGGGGGTTTTTGACATCTGCTGCACAGAACTCCCTGAACAGGAGTCCTGGACTGGTTTCAGTCCCAAAACGGGTAGCTGATCAGAATCTGATGTACGGTGTGTGTGTGTGTGTGTGTGTGTGTGTGTGTGTGTGTGTGTGTGTGCGTGCGTGCATGGCCGTGTGTGTGTGTGTGTGAGCCAGTGTTTTCGTGAGCCCTGTTAGGTGTTGGCTTTCCTCACCGACATGTCAGTCTGCGTCTAGTTAGCGAGGGACACGCGCACTCAAGAGTTTTCCGACTCTTCTCCCACCCGTCTCCAGCGCAAAAGCATCATCATGGAAAATTGGCTTCTCTCCGGCTCTGCTCTCGTTCTCTCTTCCTCTCTGCTCTCCATCCACCCGTCTCTCCTCGCCGCGATCGCATGGCTCCTGGATGCTGGAGAAGAAAACAAGCAGCTGCTTCTTCAGCTGGCAGGTTTCTAATGAGTCACTGCCTTTACACGCCAATGGTTCTGATGCATGTGGGTCACTCTGCTCTTCTTCACTGGTGGTTAAGGTATTCACAAATGGACCTTGCAGTGACAGCAGTGTTTTTATTAGCTTGCTATGAAGACAGATTTCTTTTGGTTAAATCTAAGCAACATGCAAAAGGTAGCGGAATTTGACAAATAATTTATTTTAAGGGCTGTTTTTTGGGGGTTTTTTTTTACATTCACATTCCTGTCAGGAGCAACAGGTTGGTAGAATGAACACACCAACCCTTCATCTTTTCTAAACAAGGTCATCTGTCATGTCTTCCAGCTCGTTTTCAACACACAACTATAGTAGGGGGTAAAAAAAAAAAAAAAGAAAAAAAAAAAAGAAAGAAATCTCATAGTCCTGGCCTTTACGCGGTGATCTACGCTGTGCAGCACCTCGTCGTCGGCCCGGCTCTGTTTGGTCGAGTGGTTGCCTGGAAATAAAACCCTTATGTTTTACGGCTACCATCATCAGGTAAGATACTGCGCTCCTATGGATAAACAAAGGCATTAACCAAACGCGCACTGGCAAGAAGTCGGCCTGTAATCCGTCCTCCTATCCTTTTTTCGTCTCCTCTCTGTCTGACATGTCCCTTGACTCATCCGGGTCTCCTCCTGACTCTGTGCTGCTTTAACAAATCAAGCTTGGTGGTACTAGTAGCAGTCTAACAAAGCAACATAAGAGCAGAATTGATTACCGGATCGATGGCGGCGGTGGTTGTTATGGATCCAAGGAGTAAAAGATGAGTGAGTGAAGCTGATGAAAGGAACTCTGTTAGTTCTTGCAGCTTGTCGGGCCTCTTGAAAATAAATAAAGAAATAAATAAAAACATCTTGCATCACATCTCGTTTTATCTCTGATGCGCCAATATAACAACCCGGACCTTAAAGAGAGATGTGTTATTTATAGCCGAGCTCGCCCTTTATGTTCCTCTGATGGCCGGGCTGCTTTCATCCAGGAGGGCCCGGCGGCCTCTCTCCTGTAACGCTCCGTCGTTTTGATTCAAAGGGTTCAGCGTTCCACTCTTTGTGCCACTGTGGAGTCCTCTGCTGCTCCGCTTTGTGCTTTCGAACATCGTGAGGCTTTCACAGATTCTCTTTCTTGGTTTTCCGTCCCTCTCACTCTGTTGGTGTGGAGTTTGCAGGGTTGGCACCGAAAAAACAAGCAAACAGATAATGGCAGAGATGGCATCATATTCTTACATTATTCCCTTCAATTGCTCATTAAAAATAATCTTGTCTTGTCTGTGTGTACTACAGTGTGTGTACTACAGTGTGTGTACTACAGTGTGTGTACTACAGTGCCTTGCACGCGTATCTGCACGCCCTGGAAGTATTTCGTATGAATGTACATTACCACCACACGTTTATATATTTTATTGATATTTTATGTGATAAAATATATATACTAGATATTTATACTTCCACCCACTAGAGCAAAATTGCAAGGTGGAAGAAAAACAAAAGATTTTGCCTGCTGAGAATCAAATTGAAGCAGGAAACTGATCGAATAAATAACATCTGCAATAAGGTTGAAAAAAAGAATCACGCATAAAAACTAATCCACTAAGCTGCCACCAAAAGTCAAAGACTTTCTGTTTTTCTCTAAAAATATATAATTTTTTAAACAAAATCCATTATTTCTCTTCTTTTGCCTCCTTCTTTTAGGGTCTTGCAATAATTTTAATAATCTGTGACAATTACAAAGGCATTAATGGAAAACTGGACCGACTCCTGAACAGTTTATTTCGATTTCATCCAGATTATACGTACCGCAAAACCCCACAACAAACTCATCTCCATCACCTCCACTGTTTGAACACTTGCAGTGTATCAAAGCTAAGATCGAGCTAAAGTGCTCTAGTTCCTTGAGTCGGGAGCGTCGTCTTTTCGCTCTCTTAATGGAAATATTTTGTGTCCATTTTAAGATGCTTGCAGTGATTCCTTGTAAAGCTCTGAGTCTCCAGGGAGCTGATTATTCACACGCTTAAATCTCTGCTGCTCGTGCTTTTCGGACTCCTTTTGTGAGCCTGTTGGAGGGAAGGCTGCGGGGCTGTATATGGTTTTTCTCTGCTGGGCCCCATCCATCAACATTATGGCTGCAAGTGGTCGGGGCCCTCTCCCTCTCTGGCACCTGCAGCCTGTCGGCGTGGCCCTGTCGAGCATCAGCTCAGCCGCCAGCTGCTTTGACGGAAACGCGTCTCGAAGAAACGGTGACGAAACCGAGAGGCACTATTTTCCTCGAACTTTCCCTTTAAGGAGCTTGATCCGTCCAGTTGTGCCACCATCTCTCTGTATCCCCTCTGACTTTAATAGTTATGCTTTGTACTTTAAGTATAACTGCACCAATCAATTCCAAGCAGGTTTTATCTGCACATCACATCAATCACATTCTATAGTTTTTTTGTTTGTTTGTTTGTTTGTTTGTTTTGTGACTTTTGCAGGAATCACTGATTTTCATAGCAAACAAGTCACACAAACAGCCTGGAGGGGCTGATCAATGTGAAAAGAAGTTCAATATTATCACATTTTAAGCAGCACGTATAGAATGGATACATGATTGTTTATTAATATTTCATCTGCTGAAATGCCAGAACGTGTTGATAAAATCCATTCACAAACTGGTAGCATTTAGCGGTTTGTTAAAGGACAGTTTCATCGATACGTTCTGCCGGCCCTTTGACAACGTTCGTGGTCCGGATATTGCACGAGATTAAATTTGATGCCCCTGAACGTAACATGTCCTGTACGGGGGCCGCAAGGGAAAATAATCAACAGCCTCGACAGCACAGAGTCGTTTGCGCGCGCAGTCGCAGGTGGTGGAAAACTGTCCTGAAACGTCAGGGTGAATATATTTCGCTCGCTGGGCGCTTGCCCCTCGAATGTGATTTTCTTGAAATAAAAATAAAAGAAAAGAAGATTTATTTATTTATTTTTTTCCCTCTTCATCCCGATATCAAAGTCCTCTGTCTTGGTTTGTGCCAAGCCGTACAGTTGTGCATACCATCACTTTTGCCAGAAAGTGTTTCACATACTTTTGAAGGAACAGCCTGATCCACGATGTCTGGAATGGTGAATATTAAAACTATATTGAGATGGATGAGCTCCCGACCCCGTTAGGGAGAAGGGTGACGGAAAATGGATGGATGGATGGATGGATGAGATGGATGAGCAATATTTAAAACTTCGGCTGACAGACACTTTGTTGCTGCTTTGTTTTAAACCTTCTCGTTGTTCGGTAACTGACTGAAATGATTTGCATTTCTCCTTTAATGGCTCCTCCTGTTGTCCCTTGATGAAAGGAACAATTGACTGTCAGACAATAATGACAGTCAACTGAATGTATATCTGCCACCGAGCCGATCGTTTTTCAGGACCGCAAGCCAATAATGTCTGTAAAAGACAGAAAAAAAAAAAGCGGCTAGATCTCCTGAAGATGATCAGTATAATGACACTGCTCACTATTTGCCACCTGCTCACATCGATAGATTATCTTTCTTACTTCTGTTTGCCCTCACCGAACAATTCACTCTGCAAAAACCGGAGAGATGGAAATAGACAAAACAGCATTTCCAAAACAGACAAAATGCTAAAGCAGAAACTTCGCTGAGGTCTGCAGACACAAGTATTCCTCATCATTCATGTCTGAATGTAACCATCCGATGACAGATACTTCACTTCCAGGCTCTGCTCGCTGAAAGGTCATTCACTTACACGGCAGGCACATTTTCTTGGTATTATTTCTATGTCTTTCACAAAGAGAGAGGAACAAAAATGTTTAGAGCACAAAAAAGGAACAAACTCAGAATGTTTTGACGCCATCATCAATGAAACGTCTTTGTGGATTATTCATGAAGCCTGGAGAATCCATTCCCCTCCAGACGATGAACTGAGTATTTTTTACAAAAGGCCTCCGACCCCAGAACGATGCTCCATATCTTCATCAGAGTTTTTAGGATTCATTTTTGTTTGTGTGCGTTTGCTCGTCTTTTTCTCTCTTTCTTTCTTTTTTTTTTTTTTTTTTTTGCCAAACAAAGGGTGGCCCTGAAAACCCGTACAGGAGCAAACGAGCACAGAGGGAATAATTGCGGCTGAAAACCTTGATGAAATACGTTTTGAAGGTCGATGTGTCCACGGGATCATTCATCTGTGCACTTATCCGCTGTTTTCAATAAGTCCTCAAAATTGGACGTCGCACTTGAAAAAGCGCTGGGCTGCTATTTCATGCACAAACACAGCAGTGAAACTTATTACATTATCACTCAATTAACTATTTTCCCTTTGGTAATTAACCATCAGTGCAGATCATGCATTTTTTTTATAATGTACTAAAAGACTTTACTCTGTTTTTTTTTTTTGCACATCACTGGTACTCAGACTTCCCTACGTGGCTCACAAACTTGCTTTTAAATGCACCTTTAAACTTTAATTGTATTATGCTCCATATTCAAGGCAGTTTGAAATTGCCGTCTTTGATTTTCGGTGCTGCTGTTTGCAAACCGGCTTTCTGCTCGGCTACGCGCAACTTTTCATATTCCTTCTGAGGCCCGTGGAAAATTAATGGCTGCATCAATCATGCGGCTGATCCAGAGGAGGGAAAAGTACAAAGTGATGGCTGGAAGCGTCACACAGACACAAATGTGACTTAAACAGAGGAAGGGAGGCTGGTACCTTAGAGTTAAGAAAGAAAGAAAGAAAGAAAGAAAGAAAGAAAGAAAGAAAGAAAGAAAGAAAGAAAGAAAGAAAGAAAGAAAGAAAGAAAGAAAGAAAGAAAGAAAGAAAGAAAGAAAGAAAGAAAGAAAGAAAGCAAAGTAGGAGAGAATATAGGTGCAAATGAGACGAGAGGGAGACCGAAGCAACATTTTGAGTGGAAAGGAAACACTTGAAATGAGCCCATTAATATCAGAAAGACAGATGGCATTTCAAAAAGAAGTACACACAAAAAAAAAAAAAAAAAATTAAAACACCCTACTGCGGCTGCTAGCCAGTGCATATGTTGTGTGAAAACTTCCTTATGAATTTGAATTTGTTTCCCAATTAAGCAACTTACCAGATGACTGTTTTGCCTCGTGGGCAGCAGCCAGACAAAGAGGATTCAATCTGGTGAAGTGGAGACTGGAGCAGCCTGTGTTCGGTTTTAATGTCGGTGTGTTTTGACTTTTCGAGTATTTAACGCCTTTTAATCAACCCGTCAAAGCACATTTCGGTATTAGGGCATGTCAAAGTCAAACTAGAACAACGTTTGAAGCTAAGAACGCAGAACCTGCCGTCCGTTTCGCTGGCGGTGGCACCGTGTTGTGGATTTCACAAAGTAAATATGAACAAGGAGAATGTCTAACTCCGTCCGCATCCATCGATTCAGCTGATAGATGGATGAACCTTGGACACAGTTGACTCATGTGGATTAGACTTAATCCTTGTTAAGGCACTGAACTCTTGCTCTTAAACCTGGATTTGCAATGCGCAGTGTGTTACTATGACCACCATCGGACTCATAGTTTCAAACCGCCAAGCCAACCAGGCAAGAGTCGGCGTGGATTTTTAACTCAGTGTTTTACTCAAGTGATTTTGCTGACTCCCCAACTCGATCGTCGCAGTTTGTTTCACCTCAATTCTCCTTTCTGGGCGCGTAATTGGCCATAACAAACGCCGTTCCTCCAGGGCGCGCCGCGATTAGATCCTGCAGCTTTGTGCCAGTCGCTCATGTCAATGAGCTCCTTTTTGTGTGTGCGTGTGTGAATAGGCACAATTGTTTCACCAACAGCAATAAAAGCAGGATTAGTGAAGCTCTTAAGCTGGATTGATGATAACGACGCTCCGGAAGAGCTTCGGCTATTCCTCAGTTGCAGCCTGCCGGAGCAGACACGTTCTGTGTTTATCACACTGCAACCAATGAGGCTGAACCTGTCATGCGGAGACTGAATGTTTGTCGCTCATGTGTGATGCGTGCCTTGTCTCCACAGTTTCATCCTGGTGTTTGGCTGTCTGGTTCTCTCGGTGTTCTCCACCATCCCTGCTCACCAGGAGTTCTCCTCGCACTGCCTGCTCATCCTGGTAGGACAGACCAACACACACTCCCAGACGGACCAACACACACTCCCAGACAGACCAACACACACTCCCAGACAGACCGCTTCATTAAACCAACACAACCAGAGGCTGGATGCCTACTTAATAATGTAGAAAGGTATCATTAAAGGGCAATTATTAGCAATTAATGGGTTTGCCTAAGATAGAAGGCATAAGATTGAACCTTTCTGATGGTCTAATGGGTTGTTATTTTCAGAATAAGAGGACGTCCAGAATTAAACCTTGACCGGTACGGATATTTCTGTGAAGCCAGGAAAATGTAGTCTCAATTAACTATATTGTGGGGTTTTTTTTTTTTTTTTTTTTTTTTGT
This sequence comes from Poeciliopsis turneri, assembly GCA_922788865.1. Lineage (NCBI taxonomy): Eukaryota > Metazoa > Chordata > Actinopteri > Cyprinodontiformes > Poeciliidae > Poeciliopsis > Poeciliopsis turneri. The sequence goes on from CAKLNU010000758.1 coordinate 1,742,966, forward strand.
TTTTTTGTTTTTTTTTTAGTTCAATGAGATGATTTTACAGTTCAGGCTGGAATTTGCCACATTTAGAGGTCTGAGTGAAGCACTGGATATAAGAAATGTTGACTGTTATAGTGTCAAGCCATGCCGAAGATATCCAAGTCAAGACAGACGGCTTACACAAAAACACAGACTGCTCCAACAAATCAAATGTCAATTCCACAAAGTAGCATTCAAGGACGTTACGCGCCTGGATTATTCTCCATCAGAGGAAGATTTCACTTTGTTTTTCCACTTAGATTTATCATCAGGGGCGTGCGAACGTAGATCTGCATCCTCTGTGGCTGCAGGAAATCACATTTGGTGTTACGATTCTCTAAATTTGTGTGTTTGTTAATGATGCTCACGGCAGCCACAGACTGCTGACTTTGCACACCCTGGCCTATAATGAACATTGATGAAGTTCCACTGCCAGGTGAAATCCATATTACACTCCCCCAAATTAGTTTAACTTGTGCATATGTGTGATTAAAGGAGTAATCCGTCCGCCAAACAAAAGCCATAAATCTGTAGCAGAGTTTAATTGAAATCATAAACTAAATTATATCTTCTTCTGTCAATCAAATCTGGATTTAGCGACGACTCGGCAGTTTTCCTGGCTTCCACTCAATCGTTTTTACCATTATTTATGATAATGTGATGTAAACATTCCTCCTGTTGCTTTCTTTCTGTTGCATTGTTTCAGTGGATCTGTGGGTATTTCATACGAACGAAGATTTAGTTTGAATTTAGAGCAAAGCTGTGATGTTGCAGTCTGTTCCTGATGAGTTTCTTTTCCCACTCCTGGTTTTGATTTTGAAATTGCCACGTCTGTGTCCGTTTTGTCGGTGTGTGATGTCCTGGAGTTATTTTTGCTAATAGCCAGATCGTTCTGGTTTCAACCCCCCGCTGGTAGATTCATGTTTTTGAATTAAATCAACTTGAATAAACTTTTCTCTTTTTTTTTTTTTTCTTTTTTTTTACCGTTTTTATTCGTTCATTTGGATTCCTGTTGATTCTGTTTAGACAAAAAGCGACTGAAGCTGCTTCTTGTCACATGACTGAACCCGTGTTTGATTGGGGGGTTTTTTCAGCATGCTAACGCTAACAGTCATCTGCTTTACATTGTCAGGATGTTTAAGTGCCGTAAGCCATTCACCTTCTAAATGTTTAAAATAACCTTTGAGACAAAACCTGATCTAATTTATTCATTTCTGGGTCACCACTTTTCACGGTTTTCAATTAAAATAAATAAATAAATAATAAAAGAAAAAAGGACACAAATGAATCCAGAATTACATTTTTTGAAACTTGAATAATCTTGGAACCGTTTGATAAAATGCCATCGCTGTTTTTGGGTGAAGTCACTCAAGAAAAGGTTTTAAAGATTTAAATCACATTTAATTCTTTAGAAACTATTAGAAAACTCATTTGTGATGTATATTTGTCTGCGAGGAAGCTTTTTTTTTTTCAGATTTATTTCTTCTGGACTCCTTTTTTTTCTTTCTAAAGTTGTTTGTGTGTGTGTGTGTGTGTGTGTGTATGTGTGTGTGTGTGGTGTGTGTATGTGTGTGTGTGTGTGTGTGTGTATGTGTGTGTGTGTCTCCTGAAGGAATTTGTGATGATTGTAGTATTTGGCCTTGAGTACATCATCAGGATATGGAGCGCTGGCTGCTGCTGTCGATACCGAGGCTGGCAGGGCCGCCTCCGCTTTGCCAGGAAACCCTTCTGTGTCATAGGTGGGTCTAATAGGATGATAAATGCAGAAACGCACCAAAGATGCAGCTTGAAAATATTCATGTGACGCTGCGTTTCATCAGAATAGAGTTTATTAAATGCTGACAAATTTGCATGCAGGCAGATTGTTAGAGTGTGAAGTTCTGCTGACTCTATTTGCAACTTTATCTGTTGTGCCCGTATAAACCATTAATCAGAGTAGGCTTATGGTGTGAACGGCATAATAGAAATAAAAACAGACTAACAAAAACATCTTGTCGTGAATCAATAGCTGTTTTTAAAGGAGATAGATGACTGCCTGGTTGGCTGTAGAAACCAGGTGAGAAGCCGGTTCCTGTTGCCTGTATTGTGCTTCCCATGACCTTTAATTTTCCCCGCTTTACTCCCCAGACATCATCGTACTCATCACCTCGGTTGCTGTGGTTTCAGCTGGTAGCCAGGGCAACGTCTTTGCCACCTCTGCACTGCGTAGCCTCCGCTTTCTTCAGATACTGCGCATGGTGCGCATGGACCGCAGGGGAGGGACCTGGAAGCTGCTGGGATCTGTAGTTTACGCACACAGCAAGGTGGGACGTCTACGTCGCCCCTTTTTTTCTTTCCTTTTTGTTTTTGTTTTTTTTCCCTCCGTTTGGCGTTTCCATCCCGCTTTGAGATGGAACATCGGTGTTGAAATGTTCTTGTTGATTTGTGCTGTTCTTCGCTTCTGCACGTTCTTGTCCTCAGTCAGGGTTTGGCTTTTGAAACGTTTACATCGTTTCAAAGAGGAGTGAGAGCGCACCGAAAGGTGCAGCATTTATTAATGTAACAATATATATATACAAAAATGAATTAAGTGTTTAAATATTCAATGCATCGCCGGTGTAATCCGAATGAAGCATTGCTGCGCATGTAGGAAGTATTTACATTCCCCTCTTAAGTGCCAGCGCTGTACGTCTGCAAGTGTAATCGTTTTAAAAGTACATGATAGATCAATTTTATGAACGGGAAAAGACACGGAGCACGGAGCATAAACAGCCTCACATCAAGCACGCGAGTAAAAGTGATTTACAAAAAAATCCCCTCGCGACTTACATTTCTATTACGTTGTGCAGAGACTTGCAATGCACTCAGACTCCCTGGCTTTGCTGCGTTTTTGTCAACACGGCCACCTTGATAGACTGAAATAGTCCAAAAGAAAGAGATCCAGTTTTTACAATAATAACTCAATCAGCTGACTTTGCTGAATCAGCTGAATAATCAGCCTGTGTGTAAAATTTAATTTGAGTTTAAATCCAGGTTAGTGAAGGTCTGAGAGGCATGATTGAAAAATTACTGAAAGACAAACCCATCGTGAAGACAAGAGTATGAATTGTTTTCATCTGGGCCAGGAACTATTTTTATTCAGAAGGGATACGGGACGATTATTTATCTTATGAATCACTGGATGGAAAAGGGTTTTATGTTATATCATGCTCCTTTTCAGACTCACAGTCACCGAACAAGTGGCGAATTTACATGCATTTGAGTTTGTATATTTGGTAAGAAGGTATTTTATTTACACGTGGAAATATGAAAGTTTTGCTTCGTTATTTTGTTTTGTTTGCGGATGAATTTAAAGCAGAATTATTTGCTAAACTCATTGATAATCGATTGTGAAAAGATATTTAGGTTGAAGACTTATTTGGTTTCATATTTTGCATACCTCATTACAGGATCACAGCCCACGATGTCTATTTATTTTGTTTTTGCCAATTTATTTTCTAAAAAAGAAAAAAAAAATCTCAATTACTTTTTCTATCCATTTGTAAACAAATAATAATCCTTCAGGGACTGTTTGCCACTTTCCTGTCAAAGCACAAAACGAAAGGTTTCGGTAAATGCCGGAGTGTGAACGGATATTTTTCTCTCTTCACCCTCGATTGTTCCACCGTCTGCTTGCAGGAGCTGGTGACTGCTTGGTACATTGGGTTCCTGGTGCTTATCTTCTCCTCTTTCTTGGTCTACCTTGTGGAGAAAGAGTTCAACAAGGAGTTTGACACGTACGCGGACGCTCTGTGGTGGGGCACGGTAAGGACACACATCACACACTCTCGCGCGACCGTCTCTTTGAATGTCACGCTGTCCCAGAGATGCGGTTTTCAAACTCCGCAGGGGACCGAGGCTTACATTTCATAGGATTTTTACATTTGATAAGACTGAGTTTGTTTCCTTTTAACTGATTAAGATACGCAAGATCTGCTTTGTGGCGTCGTGCGGTGTGTCATACGAAGGCCTTTTTCCTCACTCTTTGACATTAAACCCAACCAGGTTCGGTTTAATTATTTCCACTTGCTTCATGTCAGAAGAAGGGGACAAACTTTTCAGATAAACATTTATTGCTTTGCTAAACTAGAAGTGTTAATATACTGGGATTATAGTGTTTTTAAGTCATTTCTAACAGCTTAGATGAGGATTTTGTAGCTTTGTGAATTTCCAATAAGTTAAGTCACAGTATTTGAGGTAACTAGGTAAGACGTCTGTGAATGGTTTTTAAGGCAACGCCTCAAATATAAGGAGCCTTTGTGTGAAATCAAGGAAAAATGTAAGAAAATCTGCAAGGTGTCAAAAACAGAATTGCAGAGAATCATAAATTAATTTCTTGAAGGCGTTATTATTAGATAAGCATAAAAACCATGTGAATGTCTGGAAAGAAGCCCCAGAAATTAAAGTGTTGTGTAGCAAAATATGCATTGTTCAGATAATGCATAATCGGTCAGAAAGGAAGAAGCCGTTGCTCCAAGAGCAACATTAATGAAAAGTCAGATTACAGTTTGGAAGTGCACCATGGGATAAAAACCTTGCATTTTGGGAAAAATTTTGGAGGCAGGTTTTGTGGTCACGTGACATCTTAAATAATGTAATAATGTAATAATATTGATCAAATATGAATTATTTTTGTTTCTACTAACTGACTTGAAGGAGGAAAATCTGAATTTTATTTATGGTATTTTGGTAAGAGGGGGGGAAAAAAAGATTAATTTGAACAGTATTATGTAAACTTTCAGTTTCAAATATGAGAATTAAAATTGAAATTTTAAAATCCTCATATTAATTTTTAAACTTAACTTTAGAGCCTTCAAATGCACAATGAGGCACTTTTTAAAAAATAAAAAAAAAATCCTGTAATGCTGGGCTACATTTTTTGACAGCAGTGCTACATTTCCATTTTCACTTCCACTGTGACCCTTACAACACCAGAAATCCAGAAACCACCACAAAGGTGTATTTCTTTCTTCCTTTCGTTTTTTTTTTTTTTTTTCTGTAGTCACGCTCGGCTGGCCGCACCCACTGTTTCCTCCTATATCCTCCTCTGAAAATGTGGAAGCAGACAAGACACAAACAAGAAATGGGCCGATCAATAAATTCAATCTTGTCCTGCTGCCAGGTGAAGTAGGCCTGAGAGGCTTCTGGCATTGATACTGAAGTTTGGCCACATAAAGCCTCAGAGATGTACGAGTCGGCACAAAAGCTATCGGAAGAGAAAACCGTGAGGAAATTCTCAGAATATGTATTTCCTTCATATTTTCTGACAGCAGCTATTCATCCTATTCATACATAGTAAGATGGTTTTTTTTAATGGGTTAGGGGTGAAATGACCATGCATGGCTTTGAAATGGGGTTGCAAGTTGGCGAAGGAATGAACTGACCCAGAGTCCATCCAGAGCACTGTGTGTTTATGCAGGCGCAGCAGCAGGCAGAGCGGGTGACATGACACAGACGGGCCCGGGCAGCGCCTCCGTCTTCCCCACTGGAAACATCGTTAGGACGAACAAGGCCGAGACTCTAAGCAGACATAAAATTAGATCAGCGAAACCGCATGAGCATCTGTGGTGACGTTTAGGTAGCCGAGCACCCAACCAAAAATGGCTCTGATTGTTAAAAATCGTCACATATTATGCAAATAATGTGCTGGGGACAAAGTTTTGTCAAGGACTCCTGGTGTGTGTTATTTGAAAATAACACACTTGAGATCGGACCTCTTCATAATGCTACCCTATTAAAAGTTGCGCCTGGAGAAAATGGCAGGATTTATTATTTTTTTTTGCATATTCACTGCAAGTGCGAGAGCAAACGGACAGGTTGTGTGATTAAAATAAATGTCATGTTGTGCATACGTTCCTTGTCCATATTTTTGCCTTGGACTGATGTTTTTTGCCGCATTAAGCCTTTTTGTTTTTGCGCAATGCTGTAACTAAATAAACGGCAGAATCCTAGTGAGATGAAAGTCAACCTTTTATCCAGACTGAACAAATATCAAGTCGGATTTATCTCTTTATTTAGAGATTAAAAACTAAGTTGGAAGTTTTGTATGTCATCTGAAGTTTCAATAAGTTTTTTTTTTTTTTTTTTTTTTTTTGCGGTCACTATTACAAAACTGATTTGGGTTTCTCTTGCCTATCTGTTTTTAATATAATGTTTCCTAGCAACTCTAACTGCTGAGGTCACGACCTGATAAAACGGACAGAGATAAACCCTAAGAATGTCAGGAAAAGGGTCCCTCTACAATTTTTGTCAAGTTTTTTGAATTTGAGATCTGACCGTGTTTTGGAGCAAACACACCTGACGAAGTAACTTTGACCTTTCAGATCACCTTGACAACAATCGGCTACGGCGACAAGACGCCCCAAACCTGGACCGGCCGGTTACTGTCAGCCGGTTTTGCTCTGCTTGGGATCTCGTTCTTTGCTCTGCCAGCTGTGAGTGAACAAACTTCAGGAGCTAATGCATTGTCATTTTTATATCTTCAATTAGTTTTTGTTGTTATTGTTGGGGTTTTTTTTTTATATATATATTTCCTGTTGATGTGGTGTGTGGATGTTTGCCTGGCAGGGAATCCTGGGGTCGGGTTTTGCCCTGAAGGTGCAGGAGCAGCATCGCCAGAAGCACTTTGAAAAAAGAAGGAATCCAGCCGCCAGCCTCATCCAGGTATGAACGCTCACAGTAACCGAAGACGTTTCTCATCCACTGGATTCTTCACTTCCCAGCAGCTCTTTTAGCGTTGGAGGTCCGCCATAAACACAGACGTCTTTTGTTTCGCGTCATCCGGAAAACTCCACTCGTCTGTTTCGACTGCCTTGGCTTTTCTCTGTCTTTGTGTTGTGTTTGTTCACGTCGGGACGGCCGCGTCCACTGCAGGGAAAAGTAGCGGCGTCTAATTAAGCGCTTGCCCTCTGCGACCCTCTCCATGTCTTCTGGCCTTCTTCGGGACGTCGGCGCCTCCACGCCAGTCGTATGGAGCGTGAGGCTGAGGCGCGGCGTCGCATCTCGGGGCAACGATGCGGGGATTTATGAGCCGTTTCCATGGCGATCATTCCCCCAGGCAGACGCTCTCCTACACAGTCACTCATTGTTATAGACATGAGCATTGCTTTCCGGTGGGGGGGCGAGGAAAATGCATCTTCTGTGGGGTGTCGGCAGAAAGCAGCAGCCTTTCTCCGTTTCGGTGTTTTTTTTCTACATCTGAATTTGTTTTAGTGTGTCTGACATTGTCTGTATGTCCTACTCACTCCGTCCGGGTGCCTGATGTTTTGCTAAGCGCTTAATATTTTCTTCAACAGGTACCCTTCAGAAGGAAGCCGTTAAATATGCCGATGACATTGTGACTGTGTCTGTGCACTCCACCATTTCACACATCTCTCCCACCTTTCAATAACTGTTGGTTCCGTGTTGTTGTTGTTGTCGCAGTCGTCTGCATGCAGGGCAGGAAATTACCACTGGTTTCAGGGCGCAGCGGTCGATCCATTCTTTAAAAACGAACCGCTGTTGCGCCGCCTCTGCTTTCTTTAAAATGGCGTTTCAGAGCAAAGTCTCCAGCGTCATTTCAAATTGGCTCCGACTTTGGCTGGACTCCAGTGTTGATTTCAAACACGTCTTGTCAAAAAATGTTTTGACACCAATCTTGTAAACTTACTTGGCACCAATAAGGAGGTTAACTGATCTTTAAGTAAAATGTTAAGTCTCAATTTGATTTGAAAAACAAACAAACAAACAAAAACAATTGAAACCTTGTGAAGGATTATGTTCACTTCTATAAAACCGGCAACTGCTATATCAGAAGCTTATTCAAATTTATGTTGAGTCAAACATTTTCTTCAAGGAGCAGATACAAATTGTAGCCTTTGATTATTTTTGTTATTAGAAATGCTTTTCTTTCCAGCTGATTTTCTTTATGAGATCTGTAAGATTTATGCAAGAAATTACATAAATCTTTAACTGGAAACTCAAAAATCCCATCCTTTTTTAATCAACGAATACTCCACGCCTCAGAAGCAACAGATTGCGGTAAAAATAACGCTTTTTGGTGTGGAAGTTGTTCCTGAGGGAAGTAAACCCAAAGCTTATGATTCTCAAGGTGTTTTCATCTTTAGAGCTTTAAACCGTTGCATATTGTGGAGTGCAATGGGTTAATGTAATAGCCTGCCTAGAGAGACTAAATAGATCAGCCGTCTACACTTGCTGACTTTAATTGTGCTGATCCTTAACAAAAGAGGATGCCAGACTGTTTAAAACATGAACTCCAGAATCGCTTTGTCTTTGTTTAACATTAGCAAAGACATTTTTTTCATTGAGTAAAATTCATAGTGGGAACTTTAGAACAACATGAGAGTTTTCCTTCTGCAGTTTAAAGAACTCAGAGCTCTCCCGTTTGATTCGGTGCTAATTACTGTGAGCAAAACCAGCCGATAGCACATTTTCCCAAACTTTAGTCATTTGTGTGCAGAAAGAACATGTTTGAAATCCCATGTTTTTCTACCACTCAAACTTAAAACCTCATTTGTGTAAACATAAGTGCAGGTTTGCATAAAAGAAACGTTCCAGCAGGCTGATCGTGAAATTTATGATGCTTCTGTGAAACTTACAGAAGCACCAAAGACGTTCATTCAACTGCTGTTAAATTTAAAACAAAGTCTTCAGAGAGCATCCTGTTTTATCTGCAGTTATAGAGCAAAAGTACGTGGGATTTTTCAAAACTGACTGGAAAAGAAATGTAGGTTTTACTGAAAATTGATTCATTTCAGTCACTGGCTAATTGATTGGTAAATCATTAGTTTATGGTAACTCTGGAAAGCAAACTGTGCACACTGAAGTATTTTCTCTCACCGCTCTTGTAGCATCTGGTTTGTGCTTGATCATATTTTTTGATCAAGTGCACCGATTGGCTTCGAATTTGTCCGAACGTAAACTCTGCGCGTCTGACATGCTGACGGCGCAGAAGAAGGAGGCGAGGGGATCGGTTTCTGTTCGGCTCGTCAAATCAGCGAAGCTCCTTGTTTTGAAAACTTCTTAAATGTTTCGGACCTCCTGTTTGCTGCCAGCAGGTTACAATCCCTCTGTGTCAAATGTTTGCATTAATTTCCGTTCACTGTGCTTGTGGGGTTTTTTTGTTTTTTTTGGCCCTAATGTGTGGTGTTTTTCTGTGTGTTCCACATGAATGTGTGTGTCCTGTCCATCTCTGACCCCTCCCCTGGCCCCCACTCAGGCAGCTTGGCGTCTGTACTCCACCGACGGCGCTCGGCCGTACCTCAGAGCCACTTGGCATCACTACCAAAGCGCGCTCCCCCCCCTCAGGCATGTATCCCCTTCACCAGCACCACCATCACCGCCCCACCTCCCCTCCAGCACCCCACAACACTGCATCAGCATTACCAAAAAAACAGATTTTCCCCCTGTTTTGTCCCCTGCTCCCCTCACCGTTATTCTCTCATGTCATTCCCAACTTATGCAATCCCACCCGTTTTTATTTTCCTCCCCACATTCCATTGATCGTTTCTTTTACAATTATTTATCCTGTCGACTTTGCACGTAGTGTGTCTGGCGTAGTTATGCTGCTGATGAGAACTCGGTTTCTATTGCTACCTGGACGCCTCATTTGAAGGCGTTGCATACCTGCAGCCCCGCCAAGTAGGTAACAACTTACAGACTTACAAACATGGCCGCTGCTGTTTTAGCGCCCTTTCCATTGTTTCCTGCTCCTCACCTGATGTCTGATGTCTGCTGATGTTGTTTCTGCTCTCAGTTGACTGCTTGTTTATGAAAACGCTCTAATCATTTCTGCATCTTTTAACATTTTCCTCCTAAATCGGGCTTGTTTTGCTTGGCATGTGCGACTTGCAACATTCCTTTAACTTTGAAGCTAATCAGTGACCCGCTGGGGCATCAGGTTTTCTGTTGGTACTTTTAATTTCAACGCTCAACACCTATTTTAAAAGTTGTTTTTTAAATAGAAATAGCCACAAATTTAGGTAATCTAGGATTTCCCAAAATATATTTATTTAGACCAAGACAAACCAGTGCATTTTACAAACATAGAAGGATTCACATGCGCTGCTTTTATTTTGTTTTAAAACCTTAAGTCTGAAACTTAAGGCTTCAGACTCAAGTCTGAAACCTTAAGTTTCAGACTTAAGGTTTTATGCTTTTCTGAAGCATGTCTGAAAAGCATGCTTCAGAAAAGCATGCTTTTCTCTTAAGCCTCAAAGTTTGAAACCATCATCTGAAAATGGACAAAGGATGACAACACTGAAAGTCTTCAACAAACTAAAAGGAGATAATATATCAGAGAAGCAGTCAAGAGGTTCTTCCAGAATGAACCACTGCATTAAAATATGTCAGATTTAGTACAAAATGCAGCAAAAAGTGTCTCTGCAAAGTGTTCGACATGAACACACGCCACACTTTCTGTATTTTATCCATTCATACAAATTCCTGTGAACAACCAGCTTTTTGAATTTGGTGCATCACTTAAGATCCCAATGAAAACTTAGAATTTATTTGCAACAAAGCAAAATGTGCAAAAATTCCTTAGGCGTGAATACATTTGCAAAGTAGCAACACACTGATATTCAGAGTTTAATCCAACTTACATGCTCAGTCAATGATTGGCTTAATGTTTCACAAACACACATTACACACAGCAAGAAAAAACTTCTATAATGATTCATTTCAGCGGTTTGTGCAGTGGCACCTCACAGGGATGGGATCAGGGGAGCCATGGCCCCTTCTTGAAAAATGTTGGCCTCTCACTGAGGATCATGTTCAGGTCATTTAAAGGCATATAGACTCATCTTCAATCAAGAGATAAATATAAAACCCTCCAGAATAAATTATTAAATTAAAAATAATATAAAAAGATGTAAAAATAAATAAATATACAATTTGTTTTGTTGTTGTGCCTCCCTTAAATTCTTACTGGCCTGCTCTGGCAGCCCTTATGACAGTATTGCGGGGCCGTCACAGGGTCCGTGGGTTTTCTCTGAGCTGATGCTGAGCTTTTCTGTGCATGGCGACAACTTGCATGTGCTTTGATGAAAGCTGGTTGTGAAGTTGATTTGGCTGGATGCCTTCCCTGACCATTGATGGAAATGTCCGTACGATTTTATTCTGCTTGGAAACTGACTTCTCTCCCTTTGTCTCCTCCTCTGTGTCCCACTAACCACTGAAGGAAAGAGCAGGGCGAGACTGCCTACAGGTTTGTATGACTCGCAGTTCGTACGCATGAAACCACACAGACTCCGAACATGCAGTAAAAACTCAGATTAGTGCTGATGCCATGTTGTAATTTTTCATGCACTTTCATCTGGTTTTCTGGGCTCTTTGCATATTTGTTGACGTGTTCATCTCCCATTTTGAAGTGTATGCTATGACTCACATATATTTATTAGCCTGTTGACATTTGCTATTGTGAAAATTAGCATTTGAACCTCTGCTGATTTTGAAAGTTAGCAAAGTGTTATAACAGACACGTTCATGCTACATAGAATATCAATGGAAAATAATGAACAAAAACGATATAAATAGAAATTTACTAGTCAACATCAACCTGTCGGTTCTGATTTTGGCTTATTCTAATTTCACTGCAAGAACTGTGACACAAAGTCTAAAAACAGATGTTAAAATATTTTATTTGCTTCCTATTGTGAGCAACCACTAAGTTACAAACAGAACATTTTACTTACTGAAAGCACAGACACAAGTCGACATCTTAGTGTGGCTGGAATTACGGGGCAGATTCAGAAACATAAAGATAATCTTTCTAGTTTTGACATTTCCTGCTAACATTTCAGGAATCCAGCATATTCCGTGACAGACAGGTTAAATGTTCTGACGGATAACACACAACCAACTCAGTCTGTTACACAAGGAATCCCTGTTATTTGCTGAAAGTCTCGCTCTCTCTCGCTCTCTTGCAGCCTCCATGAATCACAGTCATCTTTTGACACGCTATGAGAAAAATAGCTTCCTCACACATCGCTGGTATTAAAATCTGCTGAATTTGGGTTTTCTGTCAGGAAGAACTTCCAACCTGGAGAGTGTTGTTGTCGTTGGGCGTTCATCAATCACAGAATGATCCCATGTTCAAGATTCCACTCAGCTGGTTGACTGAAGCAGAAAATCAACCAGTTATGGTTATTAGGCGTTTTCTCTGTGCAACTTTAGATAATGCTGTTGCTTCGCTGAATGGGAGGGGAAAAAAAGGTTGAAAAAGCCACACTGTGGTGTTAGAATACACAAAGTGAAAAAGCCAAATAAGCAGGTTTATTTTGATAAAGGTTAATCAAAGATGTTAAGATCTCTCTTTTTAATTCTGTGCTTCGTAAAACTGGTTTCTGTCTCCGTCCAGCTCCGAGATACAATATATTCCACTGCATACTGTGGAACATACACCAAGAAAAAAACAAAATAGTATTTTGAGCCACTTGCAATACTGCAGATAAAGTGCAAGGTGCTGCAGAGCAATATTGTGTGAAGATGCAGTTTGCTTCTATCCTGTGACAAAATTTTCATGTTGAACTTTACCTTTTCTAGTTTCTAAATCTTTCTCTCCTCTTGTCTTCCCTGACTTGACCCTTCACCCCTACAAGGTTGATTGTTGTCCTTGCTGCCCGAGTGTGTGAGCATTTCTCATCTTGTACACTGTACTATCTGTTTACCCAAGAACCCGCCGCCCCAAAAGAAGACATGTTGTTTAGAGTTAAGCACCAGGTTCAGGATTAAAGCGTGAACTGAGCTTAGAGCCGGCAATGCTGAGGGTTAGTGTCAGGGTTAGGCTGTAGAAATGAATGGAAGTCAATGCAAAGTCCTTATGAAGATAGAAAGACGTAATCTGTGTGTGTGTGTGTGTGTGTGTGTGTGTGTGTGTGTGTGTGCGTGTGTGTGTGCGTGTTTGCTCCCTTATTCTTTATCACATGCCTTCAAAGACAGAAGTCTGTACCATGTCTGTACCATTACACACTTTTTCCATTGAGATGGTATTTATGTAACTCATCAAACACAAAGTCTAGCGGCGACTGACTAACGCTGAAGAAAAGGGGAGGGAATCAGGATAAAGGGGATTCAAGAACAAGAGGAGTTTAAAAAAAACAAAACAAAAAAAACAGAAAGAGATTTGTGAGTTTAATTACGCTAGTATAGTTTTTACAGAGCAGCGTCTCTTTGTCAACATTTGGAGGCCTCATGTTGAGCCAGCAGCTTCATATGCATTTAAACTGGAGACCGCCACACACACATGCAAGTGAAAAAGAATCCGTTTGCGCTCTCTACCAAACGCACAAACAAACGTACGTCCCATTCTTCAACAAAGTAGGACTTAATTAGGCTTTGTCGCTTCCACAACAGCTATTCCCCAGAAATTCTTCTGCCCCAACGACTTAGTGTAATTATGTTTTCCTTTGTTTGAAACTTTCGGCTGCAGCCAAGTCCAATTTGCACTTGTTAAATCATAATTACCCGCACTTTTATGACACTGTTTTCTTTTCTCCACACTGCCCTTTTTACCGAGGGAATACGTAAAGCCTTGGCGTTATTAGCGGTTTTACAGACTGTCGACTCTCGGCAGCTTGACGGCGGTAGGTGCCGTGGTAAACGGCCTGTGATGTTCGTTTAGCAGACTTGTAAACACCAGCAGTTGTAAACGCTCGGCGCACCGCAAAGTGCTGCAGCGGATATCAAGCTGTGTGTAAGTGAGTTGTATTTTGGCAGCGTGAGATGAAGGATAACGGAGTTTACTCTTTGGGTTATGAGTGTAGACAGGTGGGGTATGTTGAGCCCGCCTGCCTTTTGTGGCGCACTTAAGTTTAATTCAGCCCCTATGATGTGGAAAATCAAGAAAATAAAAACACTGACCAATAAACAATTCGTGAAATTAACTTGCCTCTTTGGTTGCTTTCAATCTGGATGCTATCTGCGAATGCTTAAAGCTGCAGCGGACGATCTGGTTTGTTATGTCAAAGTCCTGCAGTTTTGGAGCTTTTTTGTTTGGCAGCGTGGCTCGGATAGCAGCTTTCAATCCAAGCTAAGCAAACAAGGCTATCAAACATGTCACATTTAATATAAAACCGGCCAAACTGAACATGAACACAACACATTATTCAGCCATTTGTTTGACAGACAAATGGTGAGAAATTTGCTCAAACCGCAGCGCCTTCCAAAAGTATCTCCGTAGTACTCCTTGATTTTTTTATTTATTTATTTATTTTTTTTTACATTTTTATTTTCTTTCTTTTTCCATGTTCTGTCACGACACAATCCCAAACTTTGATTTACTGCATTGGAATGTTAATGCGACAGACCGACGCAAGAGGAGTACGTCACGGAGGAGTCGAATTAGCGAGATGGATGGTTTTTAAGATTCTTTTACTAATAAAGAAATCTGCTGTGTCGGATCTCTATTCAGCCTCCCCGAGTCAGCAGTTTGCTAACCCAACTTCGCCTGATTGCAGCTGCATCTCTTTTGGGGGACGTCTCATGAACTTTGGACTTTGATCAGGCCGCTCCACGTTAGCTCCAGGTGTGATTATGGATGCAGATTCTTCAGCTCCGTTCGTCCTCCCTTCAATTTGAAATTGTTTTTTCTGAAATTCGGATCGTTCTGAGCCATCCTGTGACATGACAGAAAAATGATCCTAAACCTTTGGTTGAGAAAATAGATTCGGTGTCAGGAAAGTACATCATCCATGTGTTTCATCCCAACTTGAGAGGTTCTTGAGCTCAGGTGGGTATGCCGCTACTCGCTTAGCTTTTCCCCTCTTTGAAACGTGTCCTCTGCCCTTCGGTGAGTGTTGAGTGTGTGCGAGTCCTGAAAGCAAAGTCTCTGACCCCGTTCAACTCAATTCCTCTTCCTCTTTCCCCCTTCCTTTCCTTTTCTCTCTCTCTCTTTCTCTCTCCTTTAGTAAGGGTCTAACTAATGGGGGACTCTTCAGAAAGTGTTCTCGGAAATATAGGAGGTACTTACAGTAGCATCTTCTCTGGCCTGGCCCAAGCCCAGAACCTCATGCGTATGACTGACTAATAGCATGAAAGAGAGAGAAAAAAAAAAAACAACCTTCCTCATACAAACCCCTTAGTCCCTTTTATGATAAAAAAAACAACAAAATAAATAAAGATTTTGGCTACTTCTGCCTGCTGCCTGCTGAATGCAAACGAGACCTTGGTTCCAAGTGACAATTTAAAGGGGAATTACGCCAGAACCAGAATAATGCTTGTCATTATCTTTTTATAATTTGATACCTCAAAGACTTATTTTACCCCAATAATCTGACCAAAGTTTCAAAGTCAAACTCTAAATTCCCCTTTATTTTATATATTTATATAATTTCTTTAATCAATAAGTGCATTTTATGTCATTTACAGCATCGTGCTGTAGCTCTCACATGCTTCGCTTTTTCAGAGCCAAAGTTTCCTGTGATCATTTAATGGAGGTCTTAACGCTCCGGACTTTTTGACGGTCTTTCAGAGTGTTGCTTCTACCTGGTCACGCAGCAAATGTGTCTTTATGTTGGGCCCAAAACCCATCCACCAAAGATATTTTGTATTTTGACGGTTGTGTCTTTCAAGGATTAGGAAAGCAATTAATCAACAACTTAACACAGACCTAAGAGATGGACTCTTGTTTTGAAGTGATCCACGAAGTTGAGTTTTCGTTCTGACACGTCACAGACCTGTTAGGAGTAGCAGCTGTATCTGTAAAATCCCCCGCAGTTCAGAAATCGACTCTTTGGTCAGCAGTGCCTCTGAGTTTGCTTGTGTTTGGGCGCCACGGTAACTCACTGACCAATCGGAGGCACCGTCAGTTTCGTTAACAGCTCAGATTGCGCCTGTAGGTTTCACAGCAGACCTCTCCTTGTTGTCTCGGTAGCGCTCGCACTCCTCGCTGTTTCCTGGTCTGGAAATAGAAAACAGAGGACATAAATTCAGCCCATTAATGTTTTATTTATTTATCTGCTTCTCTTTCGTCCCTTCTTTTTCCTTCAATCCCAGACATATTTGCTATAAATTCAAAGTGAATTTTTTGCACTCAATACTTTTGTTTAACCCATTGGCTGTCATGGACCCATTGGATAACCATTTGGAGGCGATAGTTAAGGGCTTTTTAACTCATGCTTGTGCCATAAAAATTTGAGTGTGGAGACTTTTTTTTTTATATATTAAAAAACAAATTTTGAAAAAGAAGTGCGTAGGAATCCGTCTCTAACTTGCAGGGTCAGCATCTGTCTCCAATCACCCAGGCTGGTCATGTCTGTTTAGCAGTAAGTCAGTTCGTAACTAATCCTTACATAAAACTCAACATGAAACCAAACCTAATGTCTGATTGTCCTTGACCGAGAGAGACCGCTGTGAATGTGCACACAGGCTTTCTTGGATGAGAACAATTTGAAAGGCCTTCAAAAAGTGGTCAAATGTATGCCAAATTACGTTCATGTAATTTTAAGTATTGCATGAACAGCAACATACAAGGAATGAGAATGCACTCAATACTGTAAAGCATTGTCCACAAGCTGGAAATCTCGTGAATTTCCTCATAATCTTCGCATGAACCGTTGCAGCTCAGCGTCAGCCGAAGATCTCCTCTGGGCATTTGAACGCAGCTGTGACAGTTTAGCAAATGATCAGCTGTTCTCGTCTAGACAGCAAAAACATCAAATGAAGCAATTCCTGGTGCTGGACTGTGCAGTGATATAATAATGTGTGACATCCCTGACCCATTAGACGGTCAGGGATGTCACGACAATCGACTCAACATGCTTCCTGCATGCTTCCTGCTTTACTGCTGCCTGTCTTGTTTTCATTCCTTAGTCATTTGAGAGGAGAACATCCTTTTTTGGTAAAGAAGAATCTAGTAAAAAAACATAGTTTTGTGGTGATTGATATTCTAATTTCTGTTCAGCCAGTAAAACTCACAGGAGACGGAGAGGTTGAGAGGATTTAATTGATTTAGGGCAAACGGCATGCAGTAAGAAGCTAACATACCCTCAAGATGGGATGAATGTTAAATATGTTTTGTGTTTTTCCACTATTCGTTTGAACAATTGTTTTCCCAGAGTGGGATTGTTATTGAACAAACTGCAGTAGCAGCAAGAATTGGACGCACCAGAATTTCTCTGTCATTAATTTTAATATAATTAAATATTAAAAACTTTAAATGTTTTTTTCTGTTAATTATGTTTTTGTTGCTTTTTTTTTTTTTTTTTTTTTCAAAAAGTTGCATCCGCAACAACTGAATATTTCACAATCATTCCACCCTGGGTAAGATAGTTAATGTAATCCTCAGAACCCTTAAATGATTAACATTCATGCAACTTTTGAACACATCTGGTGAAGATATGCCTGGGAAAAAAAAAAAAATTGCATATCTCTTTCTTTTTGGTCTACCGCATTGCATGCTGGTCTCTGCTCATTATGTGGAGTGTGACTCATGTTTTGCATTCACAGCAATAAATTAATAAATATGTGACTAATGTGGAAAAAAGAGACATTATTCTGTGTCTAAAGTTGCTGATGCTATGAGCTTTTTGCTTCCAAGTGGTGAAAGATTAACTGAGCGATGGAGACAATGACTGGTCATAAAGATCCAACATTAGTAGTTCTTGTATAATTTCAGCACAACATAAATTACTAAAGTAGAAAAAAAAAATGCAAAAAAAGGGAGGATTTTTGTCTTTGGAAAAAAAAAAAAAAAAAAGCTGCATGAGCAACCAAGAGGAAGAAAAGAAAAAAAAAAAAGATATAAAAGTAAATCATAGTGAGGTTTTAACAAGCTTCTCTCAGTACTGGTGTCATTTGTTTAATATGGACTCAAAATGAATGTGGTGATGATGTATTAATGGCGCCACGCTTTACATATCACCTTTAAAAATCTCATTAGGTTTGTTTTGAAAAGAGAATAGATGAATACATTATCAGCTCATCGCTTGCGGCACCTTCAGGGTCCAGCGAGGAGGCGGTTTCTACTTTTTTGGTGGCTTGGCGGCCCTTCTGGCTCCGTTTGAAAGTTTTGGGCATGTTGTTTGGATGGATGGGGTTTGGTGAGAGGGAAAATATGAGAGCGCTGCTCTGAACGTTTTTCACTATCTGCAGAGAAATGATTGCAGTCAGCATCCATTGTTTCTTGTCTCCAAACACCTCTGTCTTTCCCTCACCTCTTCTATTTCAAATCTTTCCTTTGCTTAAAACTTTTCCTGTTTCTCTTTCTGCATCCATCAGCTTACCCTCTCCTCTTGTGTTTTTTTTTTTTTTTTTTAATTGTTTCTTTCGCACATCCCCTCAGTCAAAAGCTGAGCTTTAAGGAGCGGGTCCGGATGGCGAGTCCTCGAGGTCAGAGCATGAAGAGTAGGCAGACATCCATCAATGACCGCCAGCGCTGTTCCCCTGGCAATGAGGTGGTGGGCAGCAGTGAGCTAATGGGCGGGAGCCCCGCCAAAGTGCAGAAAAGCTGGAGCTTCAACGATCGGACCCGCTTTAGGCCATCGCTGAGGCTGAAGAGTCAGACCCGCACCGCGGCTCCAGACGGTGAGCAAGGCACCAAACGACCGGTTTACTCACCAGGATTCATCTTTTTTTCTTTTTTTTTTTGTCTCATTTCTTTTCAGGTGGTTAATTTTGCTCGAACAGACAAACTATGAGAGGATTTTAAACTTTCGTTTGCGTCTTTCAAATTTGAAAGATTTGCTTCAAGAGAATTGCTAATAAATATCAAGGACATTGGTTCACAACACTGCAGATTTGAACCGTCTCCGCTTCTCCTTTGCATTAATTTTAAAACACTGAAAATCACAAACTTGTGTCGAACTGTGACTTCTTCCTTCAGTCACAACTTACTCACTGAAGAGTGTTGCGATTAGCCCCATATTATTAGCACCCGGTGGAGATATAATGTGGTACATTCACTGGTCGGAAAAAGACAGGATTCTTGAGTTTCCCTGTCATCAGTCGAGGTGAAGATCCACTAATTAAAGTCGCCGGTTAATTTCTTTTGCTGGATTAAAACTCAAAATCAGCTGTATGAGGAAAACACATTCAAAGTTGATTTAGCACATTTTATTTCATTTAAAAATAGAAAAATAGAAATAGAAAGTTTAGCCTGACTTCTGATATTGTGGTTAAAAATGAAAAGAATAAGGTGAAATAATGATGCATACAAAAACCCTAACCCATGTCATCCAGTAGCCTCCGAAGGCTTGTTGTTGATTGTGATGCTGTGGGCAGGAAAGCTCTCTGGCAACAGCCAGTCTCATCTTTAAATCTCTGTCTGATTGAGAGAGATGTTGGAGTCGGGGATCTAAGAGGTGGTTTGAACTTCCTCCTTCTCTCTGCTCTTTGTTGCTGCTCTACATCCATGAAACCTCATTTTCAGCTCCTTAGGGATTTTTAGGTTGCAGTCCAGGTGCTATTTGAGCTGTCAGGGGCCAAGCAGCCACTCCCAGTGGTAAAAACAATACCTTGTTGCCATGGTTATGCATCGCAGCAACTGCTCGAAAGCACAAAAAAAAAAAAAAAAAAAAACGTAAGGATAAAAATACCATGAATGATGCAATTCTGGAATGAATTACAGATCACTTTTTTTATAGGAATATTCTGCATAAAGCTCATTGTAAATAAATAGTGAATAGGTGGATAGTAAATAGATGGCTGTCTAGCTGTCTATCTAGAAAGAGAGAGATGGATGGATGGATAGACAGATGGACAGACGTCCTAAAACCTTATATAGGTCAGTTGGCGAATCGCTTCTAATTCCTCATGTTCCCATCCAGACGGAGCATAAATCTTCACCTGCTTAAGGCCAAATAGTATCAGCTTTGAAAAGAATTCTTGACGTCTCCTGCAGAGATCCGCCTTGAAGAAAGTGCTTTATGGGTTTTTTCGGACTGGAAATGATTTTCTACGGGCCTGCGTTGATTGATGGACCGGTGCTGCTGTCTCTTGCAGTGGACCCAGGCATGACCACAGACGATTCCTTCGACGAGAAAGGCTGCCACTGTGACATCACTGTGGAAGATCTTTCAGCTCCGCTGAAAGCGGTCATCAGAGCTGTCAGGTAGGCTGGAAAATGAACACACGAGCTCAAATTAGGCTGAAACACGTTCAGCAGTTTGACCGCGTCACCTTTTGGTTCCCCATGGGGTATGTCAACTTTTTACAAGCCATTGTTTTTCAGAGTTTCTTCTTTTTCGTGTTGTCAAAATCTAGTGTAAAAAGTTAAAGATAATTTCTCACCTTAAATAGTAGGATAATCCAGATGTCCTGCTATGTTGTTAACAAATTCGTTCTAGGATTGGCAAGAGTTTAGCATCAAAAGGACGATGAGTGCAGCAATTCTCACTGCATAGCTGTGCAACAGCCAGGATGCACTTGATTCTGGGCACTGCTCCTGACCGCAGCAGCAGTGCCCAGAATCATCAACACTTGGCTTTAATTTAAGACCAAAGAGCAATAAAACGAGGTGGACTCCTTTACGAGATGTTGAACTTAGACGGCCACATCGTTGTTATTTGTCTGGCAGAGAAAACAAGCTCGGAACGAGTTATTAGTTTGGCACTTGAGCACTTTTTCCACGCAACATGGCTGAAGTCCTTCGATTCCCATCTCTTTCACTTTGAGAATCGGATCCACAGATGCACAAACTGTGCAACTGTGCAAACCTCTACCTTCTAACGTCCACTCAGCGGGCCACCTCCGTAGGTTGCCAGATCCCAGCTCTTTCCCAGGGTTTCAGGTTGAGGACCAGACACCCCGTCCCCCAGTCGGGTCTGTTTTTGCAGCGGGTCGTCTGTCTCGAGGTGTTTCCAATAAAAATGTGAACCAAACAGACAAGTGGAAACCAGCAGGGAATTTAAAGGAACAAAGACCATAGATCTTCTTACCTCCATCAATATTGTTCGCCCCATCAGTGCCTCCCTTCAGCAAATGGATGGAAGTAGTCGTTTGAATTTGAGGTGTTAATTTTTAGCTGTTGTGAAATTCGACTAACATTCGTTTTTGAACAGAAGATCTTGAGTCAGGCGTCAATTATTGATACCCCTGCAGATTTAAGTTTAAGCATTTTTTTTTTTTTTTTTTTTTTTTTTTTTTTATCAACCAATAACTTCTATTGCACCAATGAGACCTTCATCTCTCAAGACAATTACACTTAGCACCCTTCTGAATAATCAGATTTTTGTTTTCATCAGTATTTTGATAATTTATCTTTGGTGATGAGCTCTAAGTCTTGCAAAAACCTCCTTACCATCACCCTAATCTGATCTCCCTCCTCAGCTTTTTTCATCAAATTAAAACCGGGACTCTGCCTCTGTCTTCAGTTTTTATGCAGCCCAAATTTGGAACAAACTTCCAGAAAACTGTAAAGATGCTGAAAGACCGAGTTTGCCACCTTGAGATATAAGCTCAGACCTTGGGTGGATAAAATCAGTTCTTCCTGGAGCTCAGCCAGGTAAAAGAAATACGTTGATAGAAAGATTACTTTAAAGCCAAATCTGCTCTAAAAGTTAACAGGAATAAGAATTCAAGTCTATGACCAGCAAGCTGCTGCCGCCATCTGCTGGTGGGTCTTAGCAATTGGATCTCATCAGATTTTTTTTTTTTTTTTTTCGTTTGTCTAAGTTCTACTATCTCATGTATCTCCCAGTCATTAATCTTGTGGCAAGTTTCATTCATGCTACACATAAAGACACTGTGTGTTTGTGTGTCTATGTAGGATCATGAAATTTCACGTGGCTAAGAAGAAGTTTAAGGAGACTCTGCGTCCGTATGATGTGAAGGACGTGATCGAGCAGTACTCTGCTGGACACCTGGACATGCTCTGCCGCATCAAGAGCCTTCAGACGAGGTCAGGAAACTCCGGGAAGGACACAAAAGTGCATGCAGTCACAAAAGCTTTATACTGTAATTCTGGAATATTTACAACCTTCCTCTAAAGGTTTAGTAAAGCAATGCTATTTTTAC
Source organism: Poeciliopsis turneri (assembly GCA_922788865.1). Taxonomy (NCBI): domain Eukaryota; kingdom Metazoa; phylum Chordata; class Actinopteri; order Cyprinodontiformes; family Poeciliidae; genus Poeciliopsis; species Poeciliopsis turneri. Next base: position 1,764,950 of record CAKLNU010000758.1, read on the forward strand.
AGGACAGTGAATTTTTTTCAGTCTTTATTAGAAACATTTTCACTTGCTGTGCTCTCTATTGCCAATGGTCTGTATCTGAACTAAGTATCTGATTGATATTTTTTGGATGCAAGTTACCACAAAAAAAAACAAAAAAAAAAAACATCCTACTTCAGGATTCTTATCCAACCAGAGTGTCTTTGTTTCCCTATGTGCATGTTCAGCTTCTTTTCTTTCCACCAGACTGGATACAGTAGTTGGACCCCCTCCAAGGTCATTAAGAGGTCGTATCAAGACGTTTTCTTCTTCCTTGCTGCATTCATGTTACAGCCAGAATCAGAGGAAACACTCAGCGTCTGGGTTAGAATTGGCCTGCCCTGGCTCCCTGGCTCCCCTTTTAACATGGCTGGATGCAGCCTGGGTCAAACAGCACTTTGATGCAAATTAAACCTGATTTGTTTGAAATACCACCATATTTGTAAACCCGATGCAATTCAATAAATTGCTGCAGAATATTTATATGTTACAAATGCAGGTTGACCCAGGTTTAGCAGGACGTTGTTTTCCTTCATTGGAGGTTTATAAATAAAACTTTATTTTATTTATTTATTTATTTTTTTTTTTTACCTCAGTAGACCTATACTAAACTTGTCACATATTTCACAGCCAAAAGACAGTGAAATAAATATTCTGATAAAATTTTTTACCAATATTTCCCATCCTTAGCGGTCAGATAAGGTCGGCTAAATCAATAATCTGCTGTTGTTTGGTTGTGTTTGTTTTGTCACAGTCTTTCCCCACGTTAAAAAACTTTAATATCACGAGCTTAATTTGAACAAATGAAGGGCCTTTTCTGTTGGCGTTGTGTGCCGTTAGACTTTACTTGGTGGTGGGGAAAAAGTCAAGTTTGGTTCTTCTCCAACATTTCCTGCCACCAGAGGCCGACATACTGCAATTCTAAATGGGGACTTCAGAGACTACAGAGTGAGCCTCTGCTGCAATGCTGAATAAGATTCAGTTATACAAATGATTCAAGTAATCAGTTGGAGTCGTGAGAAATGACACGCTGCATATCAGAGTCCTGCCATGAAGACATGTTGATGTAGAATAACTTTATGACTATTGCGGAGCAAAGAGCCTTTTGCTTCAGTAGTCAGTGAATTGGGCGGCAGTGAAAATATTTTTACCATACCAAACAAATGGTTGTCTCATTGTGGAGCTCACACAAACCTGTGCTAAACTGCTAGCAGGTAAAGGACTGACACAGTTTAGTTCTGCCTCAATAATTGACTCAATCATCTCAAGATGACATGCTTTCTTTGTTGTACAACTAGCAACAAGGCTTGGAAGCCTACTTACGTTGCTTAATGTTTGCACATGCCTCCGCCCCTCACTTGTCCTCTTCCTCGTGAACTGGCGTTGGTAGTTTTGGTTTCTTTCATTCTTCCCGTGAAACAAGCACTGCTTTTATGTCTTCCTGTAACAGCCGAAGAGGGAGAGGTTCTCCCCTTTTCCAGTAAACCCAGTCTGTTTTGATTTGCTAACACCAGCAGACTGATTCCTCACTGCCTATACTCAATCGGTCGTGTTGAAATGAGACATAAAAAAACCCAAAAAAATCTCCATCAGATTGAACAAATTATCTACGCTGCCCATTTATCTTTAACTGTTGTTCATATAAAGTGCTTTAATGGATCTCTATAAGACAATGTTTTTAAAACACTCAGGAAAGATGCAGTTGTAAACAGATTGAGATATTCTGCATAAAAAGGCATAATTGTTATTCCTCACTGTCTGATTTCAAATCAGAGTGTTTTACCCTGTTTTAGATTTTCTCGGTTAGTCGAATTCATTTCTATTTGCTAAATATACTAAGATTATTACGGCTTTAAATCATGTTCGATAACCAAGATAGTGTTTGCTTTGCAAGCTCTTATTGGTTAATTTATCACATTAATTCAGAAGCTAAAATGACAGGAAATCAACCAGGAAGTTGAAGTTTGGGCACAAATACGTGAATAATGATTTTAAACATGCCCCCCAAAAAGAGACATAGTCTTTTCAGAACAACAGAGTCAGAGACTTGGCGTGACCACAATGCAAAAGTATGGGGGGGGGGGCTTCCCAGTGAAAGTATTTTAATACACTTGAATTAAGACAAAACTGACATCCAGACTTTCCTTTATAAGGCGTTAAATCCTCCTCCTACATGGTAACACTTGATTAGACACTGGCTGACATGCTCATAAAAACTTATTAATATTTATAAATAAAACCCATGACATATCCTCTGACTTCAGCCTGGAGCTCATCTCACGTTCCCTGACACGTTGTTTTTTTCCTCAGGATTTAACTTTGTGTGTGGAAACCGCTAAGTTGGGAGGATTTACAGTGTGTGTTGTGAAGTTTTAAATAAATCAACGTGCACATTAACCTGACTAATTAATTGATTACAACATTGAGGCCTGTTGTGCATGCAAAGACGTGGCTTTGTGTCCTGGCTGTGGGGATGTAAGCCTGCAATTGTGGTTTTGAAAACATGGTGAAATTAGCTGAAAATAAGGTTTTCTTCTACTGTTATTGCTTTGTTAAAGCCGAAATGTCACATCAGACAATGGTTTTTAAATTATACACAAGTATGTTCCTGTGCTTGAAGCATATCAATGCGTCAAAACCATTCTCACCCCTTAAACAGTTTTTCATTTTGTCACAACACCGCACAAAGTTCTAAGATATTCGTAAGTCATGTTTGAGAAAGGATTTGCTTTAATCTTCACATCTGCATTTAGCTCAGAATCAGTAATAGATGAACTGAAATGAGACACAGTGGCTTTCTGGCTTCACATTATCATCACCCTTCAATGCGTGTGTGTGTGTTTTAGGGTGGATCAGATTCTTGGGAAAGGACAGATTCCGGTGGATAAGAAACTGAGGGACAAACTGCACCATGATGGAGACTCTCTGGAGGGCATGAGCATGTTGGGACGAGTGTGTAAAGTCGAAAGACAGGTTTGGTTTTACAAAGACAATATTTCTCACACACAGTTCTTGATAAACTCTTCCGGTCAAAAGCTTAAGAGGAAACAACAAATTGAGCCTCCAATTTATTGAAAATACAGTAAATGGCAAACAGCCTGTTCATCAGATCATCAAACATTAAAACCACTCAGAGTCTCAAAAGGTTAGCTTCATTTGGGTTGAGGAGTTTTTGTGTAAACCCCCTTTAGATCTTTTTTAAAAAATGTACAAGGCCTGCAATGGATCGCTGGAAGAAAGCTCGCTTGTGCAGTACAACAATCCTGCCACAGAGCGTGAATGCCATATATGGCAAACTGGTTTTCCCACTTCTCATTTCTTGCCCCACCTTCAGATTTTTTGATCAAAATGTGTTGCACTAAATGTGCAACAAGCTGGATTAACTTCTTGTCTTGGATCTCGTTCACGGTGATATACCTGTTATTCAGGAAGAACTTGTCCGTGTGCTGAGACTAGTTTTGTTATGAGAGGGAGATTTTTTTTAAATGCAATGCTTAACATTCTTTACTTGCTTTGAAGTTTTCTCCATAATAACCACTGTTCTCTCTCACACCAAGGTGTCCTCTATTGAAACGAAGTTGGATTCGTTGCTTGATGTTTACCGCCAAGTCCTCCAGAAAGGTCCCTCAGGGCTCTCCCTCTCCTCTCTGCCCCTTTTTGAGCTGGAAAATCACCAGCACCACAACTTGGACTACCCATCCTCCCCCCAGAGGGGGGATGCAGCTAGAGGACGAGGAGACAACGGTGGCGGCGGGATACACCGTTCGCATGGTGCCAACCCAAGAGGCCTGCGGCTCATTCTGGCACCGGCCGACGACGATTGCCCTCCAGATTCAGCGCCTCCGTCCTACCCCCCTTCCACTGCCTCGCTCTCCCCTTCACCTCTGCTACCCCCTGACAGCCCTTACCCAACCCTTGCCACCCCTTCCAAAAAATCCCACTTTCCTGATCTGCCGCCTCCGCCATCATCGACTGGGAGCTTTACTCTCCAGCTTCCTCCCATGGTTCACTCTTCACACCTCCGATGCCCCGCCGACCCAGTCTCAGATGATGTGACAGATGAAGTAGGAGCCGACGACCAGAGTCTGGGCCCTTCTGTCGTTGTAGGACGCAGTGCTGATGGAAGTGCTGACGGGGGCGGTGAGGCGGGGTTCGCACCCGGTAGGGTGCAGCTGCGGAAGAAGTCCGGCTTGAAATCCGGAGGGGTCTGCAGGAGGCATTTGAGCCTAGAGGTTAACCCATTGCTGCTGCTCTCATCTAACCCAGAGAGGAGGCCTACAGACTGGGCGGGCAGTCTAGGGAAATCCCTCTCCGTGCATAATATCAACCAGCCTTTAACCAATCGTGCCCCTGGCCTTTCCGCCGCCCTCAACAACAGCAGCAGTAGCAGCAACGACAGCGAGCATGGCAACGGCCACAGTGACCTCAGCAACTGGGACGGGACAGACCTCTTCATTAGTGAGTGCAAGCTGAAGCCGGCAGCTGACCACTATGACTTCCTGTCCCAGGGACCGGACAGCGGCCAGTCGGACATTTTACAGACTGAGGAGGAGGATGTTCCTCACTCAAAGGGAAACTCGGAGTTCCTCAGTCAATCCTCACACTTACAGCTGGTGTAAGCACACTGACTGAAAAACAGAACACAAACTGCAAACTGTATGTACACATACTGTGGCCAGCGCCACTTTTTAAACATATTTATATCGGGCACCATGCACATCATGCTCTGAATTTGACACTTTATACATGTACAAACAGTGTTTTCTGTTTTATGTGACACGATTATGCCCATTTGCACATAGATCACATATTATTACACACTTTTATGTGGCACCTAAATGTCCAGTAGGAAGAAAGACGAGTGTGAACGCAAGTGGCCATGTTCATGTTACACAAAATATGAAAACTATACATTCAGTACTTTGCTAAATTATTGATACTCCTTGAACTTTTTCACAGTTTGCTACTTTGAAATCCCAATATTTCATGCATTTTCTTGGGCTTTTATGGAACAGACTGACACAAGGTGTAAAATACTACATAGTTAATGTTTTTTTTGTTACAAATTAGTTTTTTGCAGCCTTTAACGTGCGTTCTTCCAGGACTGCCCTGTATTTCGCTCTGTCCATCTTCCTCTCTGAGTTGCTGTATCTATATAGTATCTACCCTCCTGCAGATTTATTCTAGTTTTCTGTTTTTTCTTAGTTAGATGTTGGGTTTAAGTGGAGAGTTTAGCACAAACTGGATTGGCCTAAGGGCCCAAATTCATCGTCGGACATTTTTGCTAGAAAGCAGAATTTTAACTATTTATTTGTGAAGCAGTGATCACGCCCCACAGCATCATACTAACATTACCATTACCATCTTTTTCTGACATGCTTTGTTGTGCTTATTCGGATTATCCTATACTGGAGTTTTTTTACTGATATGAAGCATTTTGGTGTGACGAGAAAAAAAGAAAAATGCAAAACAGAAATCTGTAAGGGGCAAATACTTTTTCACACCATTTTCTTCTGACCAGCCTCTGTGTTACTGATGAGAAGAGAAAATCCCCACAGTGCAATTCTGCTAACCTCAGTGTTCATAACTCTGTCACTTAAATTGCTGAAAAGTACATTGGCTTTTGTTTGGTTGTTCGCAAGGCAAAATGTGAAAGAGTTCAAGGGATGTGAATACTTATGCCAAGCACTGTAAACAATATTTCAGGAGAAAATCAATCAATCAATCAATCAAATTTTATTTGTATAGCACATTTCAGCAGCAAGGCATTTCAAAGTCATTAAAATGCAGCTTTCCTGACTCTTACACTCAGTTTCATGACTCAAAGCACGATATTCATTTTGACAAACGATGCTTCTGTTGGAGGTGATGGAAACCCCCCGCCGCCCCCCATAGATGTTTATTTTTCTTCTATTTGAATAAGAATGTAGATGGAGTAAGTCAACCTATTTGGCTCTTCACGTGAACAACTGAGAGTTTTCTTTCGTTTCAAAGTGAATCTTTAACTTTCTTCTTTCTAATAATCAATCCGGATCTCAACTTAAACCAAAGAACTTAATCTACATCACCACAAATGCCACATGCATCCATTTTTGTTAAAAAAGGACAAAGAAAACATGAAGAAAAAACAAAAAAGAAACATCATTTGGCAAGCTGAAGGTGTAAAGAGTCTAAAATGCATTTAACTGACAGACAGTCTGTGGAAATCCGATCCCTGCCCAAATAGACGTTCGGTATGAATTTAGTAAGAACAGGGACAAGAATAATATTTGATCACAAACACCAAATATTGTAAGAGGAGCCAACTAGAACAAAAGCTGAGATACACACTTTCTGTACAAATGATTGTATATGAAGATAAGAAAAGCCATTTTTGCCTAGTTTGTCTTCAATAATCAACCTCTTAAACTTTCCATATTCATATCACTTCCTGGACGGTTCTCACAAACCAACTGCTCGAGGCTTAAATCTGTGGGAATGGGAAACGACAAATGATCAATTAAAAAAATAAAGAGCAACAAACCGACTGCATGTGTTGAGACAAGAGAGGAGTTAATCACATGATGATCTAAAGCAGTTTTTGAAGTCTGCTACTGGGTAAAGGTTTGACCCTTCCCTCTGATTTTGTACAATAGTTTGGTAAATCAAATGCTAATGATTTGAATGTGGATTTAGCAAAGGTTACTAAAGTGGACCTTCTCACTCATGCATGAGATGCCGCATGTGTGAAGCTGCTGATGTCAATGTCAAACATGCAAACACATTCTGCCTCCTTGAACTTTGTTTTACTTTTAATTTGTAATCATTTGGTAGTGTATATTTGCTTTATGAGTTAATAAAAGAGCCACCTGCTATGTCAACACAATGCGTACAACACTTCACTGGAATCTGATGTTTCCCTTTCCTGTAGAAGTCAAAATTAAAAGCTCTGGCACAGATTAAATACCTTGTTTGAACAATTCAAAGTGAAAGAGGAGTGTTATTAAGCAGTCTGTGCAGTTTTTGATTTAGCATGCACATTTTTTTTTCTTTATTCAGATATCCTGATTATTTAAAAAAAAAAAAAAAAAAAAAAAATCCACGTTATTGTTGATGAGAGCCAACTAACCACAAAATTGTCATGTTGGTTCAACAACCATCTGGTGTCCATTTAGGATTACCTCTACAAACAATATGTAAACATTAGATTGTAAATCACGGTTCACTGATAGTTTTTGGAAAATGTTTGGCATAACTGATGCTTTTTTTGTCTCAAAAAAAAAGACATCCACTCATCCACCGACTATTTCGGTCATTTTAATATCTTCTGTGTTTGATTTGGATCTTGGTTCATTTTTGGCACAGTCGCTCTCGTCTTAAAATGTGTTTTACTGTCAGCTGCTTCCTTTATTGACCTCGTGATTTCATCTGCGTTTGCCCGTGTTTTGGAAGCGGATTGCTAATTCATTTGACACTGAAGGTTAGAGCAAGTATTATTTTCAGGAAGAATGCCAACAGTTAGCATTTGTGTGGTTTTTTGTAATATTCTTTAATCCATATGAAATTTCATTTCTGATGCAAAGAAAGCATTCTCATCAGAAACATGTACGGCTTCTAGTGAACGCTGGGGTCTGGCAATGTGACAGGGTATGTTCATGCCTGCAGGATATAGGAATAAATGTAATGTCTTTAACGGTGGACTGGAACACTTAATTAGCCAAGCTGCAATGCTGAGGAACTAAAGAGGCTAAACTTCCCCTATGACATGTTGGTGTTTACAATCTGTAAATTGCTTACAGGTGCCTTTTTGCTCCAAAGAACTGCTTTCATTTCCATTCATCGCCTACATCCGATTACATCAGATTGTACTTAAGTCCAACTACTCATCTTGAACTGGGCATCCAGTCGTGTGGCTTTAAGCCTGAGACTTCAACTTTCATTGGCCGAAAAATACTTCATAATTTCTCTACTGCTTGAACAGTAATTTATGACACAGCTGGCCTTAAAGCTTGATAATGTTAACATTATTTCTTTGAAATTAATTTATTAAAGTGCACATTATATTCTCTGGATGAGAAATGCAAAAATGATTTTATTATTCATTAATAAAGTATGGATTAACAAAACTGTTTCGTGTGAGTTTTCTAAATCCGCATCTTGTGAAGCGGTTTTCACCAACTTCACAAGATGGAACGAAAAAAAGAAAAAATCCCTAAAGCTCTAATAGAGTAAAACCTTTAGCGAGTGGTTTCAGGGAAGTTCAATGAAAGTCAACGTCCAGAAAACCTCTCCAGAGGTTAGTTTTAACATTTACAGTGTAACTGTAAATGAATGTTTCCTGGAGGGTTCCCTGAATGGTACCTACAACTTTCTCAATGTAACTTTTTTGGAGTCATCTGGGAGTGATTCCATAAAATGAGATTTTGTGCAACTTGCACAATGTCACCTTTCGAGAGCCTTCAGTTACCTTGAGGTCATGTACAACTAACACACAGTGACCTTTAGAGAATCTTTAGGCAACGTTAAAGGAAGGTTAAGGGGTCTTTTCTTCACAGACCATGAATACTTTATGGAAGCTGACAGGGAATGGTTCCTAATGGGTAAGCAATCTTTAATCTTACAATAATATGTGGGTTACCGAATCATTTTGTAGTCTTCAAAGAATCATTAAGAAACTTACCCAAACGTTGGCTTCAGCAATGACACTATGACTTTCTGTGAACCATCAAGAAACGCTCACTAGGATAAAGATACCTACAACTTCCATTATATAATCTCGAGTCTTCAGGAAAGGTTTTCCAGAAATGAACAACTTTCACATCATCACCTTGACAGAACCTTCAAAGAACATTCTTTATGGTTGGTCTTTATGATTAGTTTCAATTTAATGTCATGTATTATGGATTAATGCAAATAAATAAATAAATAAATAAATATTGATTCTAATTAAGTTCAATTATGTTGTTTTTGAAGTGAAATTGAACATCTATCAATCCCTAATCATTTTGTTCAAAAACACCTAAAAAAACACACCACGCATTATTCATTGAATTTAAAAGACGACATATTACAGACAAACACTCCTTCCACATTTACAATCTTATAAAACACGCAAAATTACAGGCGCGCTAAACATAACTGGTTCCTGTCCAGACCGGAAGTGGAGCAGAGATCTCTTTGGGGCTTCATGGTAACGCAGCAGAATTTAAAATGTCGGACTGGGAGAACGAGTACGACGACTGCGGTGCTGCCATTGAGAAACCTGCCGCTAAACCACCTGCCACCGACAACACGTTATTGGGAGAAGACAGCCAAGGAGATGCGAGTGTTTATTCCGGTACAAAAACTCAAACCTGGTTCAAAGAACCAACCGAGGCGAGAGTTGAGCGCCGCCGGGATGCGGTCGAGTTCAGGAGCCGAAGAGGTGAAGCGGACCGCGGCGGGGGGCCTGGAGACCGTCGGAGAGGGAACGACACGTCCGACGGATCCCCACCTCTTATCTTCAAAGTGGAAAACATGTCTATTGGGAGGATAATTGGTGAGCTTAAAGCCTGAAGTCAAGTTCAAACCAGACGTTGCTATTTGGTCTGCTAGTTATGCTAACTTAATTATTTGCCAGCGGTTTAGCTCCCATTTAAAATTTTACCGTTTCTCAAGCGGCTAATTTTATTTATTGAGCCGGGCAAAAACACTTTTAAATATTTTATCTGTAGTTTTGAAGTTTGTCTCACTAAGGTTTGACATTGAACTGTGCTCGCAGGTCGCGGCGGAGCTAAAATACGTGAACTTGAGGAGAGCAGCGGAGCTCGGATCAAGGCAAGTGTGAACAGGAAGCGAATCGCCGGAAACGGCAGCGGCCTCCATGCGCACTGGAAACGCTTTTTTATTTTATTATTGAGCAGATAAAATGAAAAGACACAAAAACTTTTTTTAAATGTGATAAAAATATAATTTAGTGGTCTTTCAACTTAACAAGTCTAGCTCTCCTGGACGAAAGGTTTTGAAAATCATTTCAGGAAATATGAGCCATAATGATTTGACTATTTTAAAAAACTACCCTTAAAAATAATTCTGAAATGCATTGTTTAATCTTTTTTTTTTTTTTTTTTTTTTTTTAATGCTTGTTTTTGGGTCAAAATTAAATTTGCAACAATCACTCCAGTCTTACTATTATTTTTAGAATCCGCCACATGGACGTCAGTTTGTCCAAGGGTTAGAAAACCATTTGCTTTTGTATCAAACCCTCAGATTTTATTATCGCTATATTAATGAAAACAATAACATACAAATGATCAGTCCAAGTAGTACAGACGTTCAGCTAAACACAAATCAAAAATGGTTTTCTTTTCCCCGACAGAAAAGAAATGAACAAACAAAAAAAAACAAACAAATGAGATCTATTTAAACAGCAGCTGCACACTTATAAATTATTCTGTGTTCCTGAATCCTTTATTTAAAATGTAACTTTAAGGCACAGTTGAGGATATTTCCGGCGTAAAATGTCAATATTTTTTTTGTCTGTTTTCAAAGATTACTAGGGGAGATTATGACGGAGAAGTGGCCATCTCTGGTTCGTCCGCTGCTCAGCAAAACGCCAGAGGAATGATAGAAGAATTGATTGCAGGGGGCTCTTCTCGGTTTAGTTACGGTACATATTTGTCTTTGTTGGAAGTGGTGAATTTTACTTTTACTGGGGAAAACTAACTCACAAAGCTATGGTAATTAAAAAGAAAAACAAGTTAAAAAAAAAACTGTCATCTACTACAAATGTTTCTCTTTGTGAATTGACAGCGAATTACTTATTGCAATTTTGTATGGGTGAACAAAAAACCGTTGTATATCTGGGCCCACAAGGCCATGAGTTAAAAGGCTTATTTTTCTACAATACAATCAGTGTGTTACTCTGTTTCATACACCTAATCCATTTCCCTGTGCCGTCATTCTTCTCATTGAAAAAATGTGATTAACTTCATTGAGAGACCAATTAACCGGATCCATAATTTGTAGATTCTTTCTGGTCAAACACCGAGTTTCCTTTTCCTGCTGCTGTTGGTCAATACGCTTTCTTCAAGTTCTTGCTGCTGCGTCCTGTTTTTGGGGTCCAGCTAGAGGTCGGTGCAGTGACGGGGAAAGGTTCGGAGGAACAGCGGGTACAGGAGGGAGGAACAGGAACGACTCGGCCTGGTCGAAGGAGGCGCCACAGGCTGCAAGTGACAGCCCGGACTCTTCAGCCATCGACTGGAACGAGATCCGACAAAACAGGAAAAAATTCGAGGAGCTGAAGTGGAAAGGTGGGACAGCTGATTCACGCCGAGTTCAGTCAGTGATGCGTTTTGTTGCTGAACAGCTTTGGCCTTATGTAACTAAGTGTAAATAATGATTCCAGTGAAAACAAAATATATTTGTCGGAATTATTTTTTTTCCCATAAATATATTTTTTTGTGTTGTTGTTGGTTCTTTTCATATCTGTGTCATCCATGAGTTTGATTTAGTTCCTGATGATATTTTCAAACTTTTCTCAGACCTCCCACCAGTGAAGAAGAACTTTTACATAGAAGCAGCGAGTGTGTCCACGCTCACACCTGACGAAGTCGCTGCATGGAGGTAACTTCTTTTTTCTTTATCTTTTTCTTTTTTTTTTTTTTCAAACATCCTGCTGTCCCTTATATCATAGATAAAAGTCCAATTTTACTCTCCAACTCTGAAGCTTCCACTAGATTCTTGTTTTATTTTCAGACTTAAACTGTTATCAGTCTAATAATATTGCATTTAATGAGCAGCAATTTTAAGAAGTGTAAGGGAAAGCCTTATAACTACAGCAGGCAAAATGCTTTTTATTGCCTGCTGAAAGGAAGAGACTGACACCCACACAAGGCGCCCAGTCATCTTTAATTGTCTACTTTATGTGGTCTAAACCGGAAAAACATGTCATAAAAACATGAACTGCAGGAACTCCTCTTTCAGAGTTGGTATGTGAACCGCAGGGCTGTTCTCTGTTGATTTCCCCTGATTTCTAATACTGGGACTTCACAGAAAAAGTTGTCTGTGAGGAATTTTTAAAAAAATTACAATCAGAGTACCTAACAACAAAGTTTTAATATTTTTTGTACTATTGGTAAAGCTACTTGTCTTGTCAGTTTTGAGTTTTCTAATCAAGTACTAAACACTGGATAATAAATGTATTTTTAACAGAAAACAATTTGCCTGCTGCCTCTTTAAAAACAATTAGCCAACTCTGACCAATTTATGATATGAAACTATTTCCCTCCTATTTTTACAGGAAGGAAAATAACAATATATTTGTAGATGACATAAAGGAGGAGGGAGAGAAGCGACCCATTCCTAATCCGTGCCGTACGTTTCTGGAGGCGTTCCAACCTTATCCAGAGATTATGGAAAATATTGAGCGCGTTGGTTTTGTCAAGCCAACCCCTATCCAGGTATTATCTAAGCACCTACACAATTTCATGAAATAACATGTTTCCAATTATCTTTTTTTTTAATTTAACACAAATCCAATTTTAGAACAAAATGAAATGTCATCAGCAGATGAAACAAACCTTACAGCAGTGCTCTCAGAACATCTAACATTGCAGCATTTTTTTTTTCTGTTTTGGAGCGCTAAGCTGAGCTTAGACTCAATGCAAAAGGCTCTCGACTTTCATCAATAAACCTGGCTACATGTGTGGCCAGGTGCAGCAATGAGAATCCCCAGGAGCGATTTAGTTTTTAAAATACTCTACAGTGGCATTGTTGGGAATCTTTATCTATTTTAGGCCCATTTATAAAATTGACATCTGTAATCCCTCTCAGAAGAAATGAAAGTGCAAGAATGGCACGTTCAGTTCTTGTATGTAGAAAGTACCTCTACAAACAAGAGAGGGATGTGAATTTGGTTTCACTTTATAGAAAAGTGAAACCAAATTCTTGTGCGTGAATCACCGTTTCCTCTTGATGAAGCACGGCCCATTCAGACTTCACAATTATTCTTCCTCTATTCTGACGTGCTGAAGTTGCTCTTTTTAACCTTCTCTAATCATCAAAGGTGGATGTTTTTCTCTTCTCTCTTTGTTTGCATCGTCTAACGATCTCTGTGGCTTTACAATATGATTTAAGAAGTAAATGTCTAAATATTCCTTAAACACTCACTCATCAAGATGTCCATGCATCCGTAAGAAGCCATGAATTGATGCATTTGGACATGAATATAAGCGTAGCTTTTTTTGCATCTGGTGATACATTTGCATCGATAATGCAAATGTATCACCAGTTCAATGGACAATGTCTGTTTTTGCCTCTGGCTCACTTCTGTTGTCAGCCCATGCGAGTTAGCAGGATCTGCCACTCATGCCCTGAAGTTATAGTTCTTTCTGAAAAACTTAATTCAAGTTGATATTAAAATGTCTTAAGTTTTAAATTTGACCTGCAGATACCCTGATTATGTTCATGTCTTTATATGGCTGCAGGGGGGAATTAAACTGCATTGTCATCCTTTTATGTCACAATAACAAGAGCGGAATCTGCAGTACCAGTGTTGGGCTCACCGAAAAGCACTAATCATTATCATCATTTCTGCTTTACACTGAAGCACTAAGTTTGTTATTGCACATCTTATCTGCCCAGGTGAACTACGAGTCAATCAGAGAAATGCGCATTTGTCTTTTAGATATTTATTTAGAAAATCAAAGTCATAGCAAAATCATTTATTCTCAAAGATCAGGCTAGAGAGAGAAGTAGAGAAGGAAGAAAATGAGGAAGTAGTGAAACTTGACACAATTCTCTTTAATATCTTCTTCAGTCACATAAACAGCACCTCCCTCATTTCAGGGAGTCTTTTTCTCAGGCGTCTTACAAAGAAACACCTGTGGCCCTGAACCAAAACCCGGTTCAAAGGAGTTCCACTAAAGTTTTATGAGCTTCCGTTTTCCCAGCAATTAAGCTGAAGTCTCCATTTTCTCCAATAGACCAAACTCTGGTCCTTCCATTAAGTTCAAATGAGGACTATTAGGATTTACAAGCCGTTTAAGAACCGTCTGAAGGCCTGTGTGCATTTTGAAATGACTTGATTTGATAAAAGTGCAGCTTGTACCAGTATGGTTGATGACCTGCTGCATGATCTGTTGACCAGTCTCAGGCCTGGCCGGTGCTGCTCATCGGCGAGGACCTGATAGCGATTGCTCAGACAGGAACAGGCAAAACTCTGGCCTACCTGCTGCCAGGCTTCATTCATATGGACGGACAGCCTGTGTGAGTTCAGAACTTTTTGCTTTTATGTGGATTTTTTTGTGCATTTATTAAAACCCTTCTGATTTCGTTTCAACAATAGACGCAGAGCTGAAAGGGGAGGCCCGGGCATGTTGGTGCTGACCCCTACCAGAGAACTTGCGCTACAGATTGAAACAGAGTGCAGCAAGTACCGCTTCAAGGGATACAAAAGGTAATCTGTGATAAAGGATCAGTTACTTGTGATTTGATAGAATCATCGTGTCCTCCTTTTCCTCGTGTCTTAGCATCTGTGTCTACGGAGGGGGGGATAGAAGAGGACAGATCAACCTGGTGAAGAACGGCGTGGATATCGTGATCGCTACACCTGGCCGACTCAATGACTTACAGATGAACGATCTCATCAATCTACGCTCCATCACCTATTTGGTCAGTTTTTATTTCTGTTTTTTTTTTTTTTTTCCAACATTTGCAGTCCAGAATGCAGTCTCCTCTTTCTTTTAGATAATTGTGTTTTTTTTTTTAAAAAAGGAACCTGAAAAGGTTTAAATCTTAACTTTCATCTACTTTTACATGCCTTTTGGAAAAGTTTTGATACTGAAGTGATTGTTGGGGTTGGGGGGGGAGGTGCTGGACGAGGCTGACCGCATGCTCGACATGGGCTTTGAACCGCAGATTCTGAAAATTATGCTGGACATCCGTCCAGACCGGCAGACTGTCATGACCAGGTATACCTCAGTTTTTAATTGTAGTAGGGAGATTAGTACTTAATCCAATGCTAAGAAGTCAGGGTAGCTCTTGAGGAGTTGGCCAAAAATTACTCTCCTGAAGTAATCTGTGTTTATAAACATGAAAATGTTTCATCGTGGCTGAAAAGAAGTTGGATTTTGAAAAGCCTCAAATATAATTTAATTAGACATTTAAGGATGTTTCTAACAACAGAAAGTAATGTAAAGAATCCTCTCACTACTTATTCTTAGCTGACTGCAAATATTCTTCCTGGTGTTTCAGTTTCCTTCCCGAGAATATATCAAATGTATGATGTAAAAGACTAAAAACTGAACTGCTATTGTTGGTTTCAGTGCCACCTGGCCCACAGGTGTAAGAAGATTGGCTAAATCCTACTTAAAGAATCCCATGATGGTTTATGTGGGAACTCTGGACTTGGCTGTAAGAGGAAGTGAAAACATTCTGTTTGTACTTCACTTTTATTTCTTCTTCTTTTTTTTCCCTATGCTTCATGCTTTGTGTTTCTCCACCTGTGCATCAGGCAGTGAACACAGTGGAGCAGACCTTAGAGATTGTTAAGGAGGAGGAGAAAAAGATGTACGTTTTTGACTTCATCAGGAACATGCAACCCCAGGATAAAGTCTTAATCTTTGTGGGAAAGAAGATTACGTGAGTGAGGCGATGACCACTGCTTTTAAAAGATGAGCCGCACCTACTGTTGGAACCTGCACCTACTGTGTGCCCTCTGTGTTTGTGTTTCTGTGACACCAGTGCAGATGACCTGTCCAGTGACATGTCTCTGCAAGGTATTCCTGTGCAGTGTCTCCACGGAAACCGCGAACAAAGCTCCCGGGAAGAGGCTCTCCAGGACTTTAAGGACAGTATGTCAGAAAAACTTCATTTATTAATTTTAAACAATTAAAAATTCTAAATTTGTTTGATTAAAATGCCTTAAATAAAATTTAAACAACGACCGTCGCCCTTAAATATGTTAATTACTGGTCTTAAATTACTAGTCTTAAAAAAAACAAAACTTTTTTGTGGGACTTTTCTGTCCACTTTTGTTGCATTCTGTGACTCAGTTATTACAATCACAAAAATCTGTAATTATCTGCTAATTCTAGCCTTTCCTTTTTTGCTTTTTCATGGGCACAAAGCTGAGTTCAGTGTTTTCTATGCTTACTTGTAATTCTGTAAGTTTTCTCAAACATCCCCTATATTTATAGTTTTGTTTTGTTTTTTTAACATAAATTTCATGCAGGGTGGCACTTAATCGGTCTTAAATCAGACGTACTTTCAATAGATTTGATAAATACTCTGTTCAATAAGACGTTTTTTCCCCTCAAACTAGTCATTTCTGAAAGCAATTTGTTGCACTGGATTCTATTTCGTGCCAGTGTTTCCCAAACCTGGTCCTTCAGGCTGTCCTGCATGTTGTAGATGTTTCCCTGCTTTAATGCACCTGATTCAGCTCATTGCAGTTCAGCAATTGCCTGTTAATCTGCCATCAATTGAAATCAGCTTGGCTGAAGCAAGGAAGCACTTTAGACATGCAGGGCAGTGTGCCTTGAAGACCAGGGTTGGGGAAACACTGATTTTGGGAGGTCAAAGTAATGGAGCATAACATTACAATAGAGTATTTTGGTTTTTACTTGGAAAAAAGGCATATACCATTTCTTTCCACTTCCCAGTTAAGGAACTGCTGGTCTACCACATCAATTAACAGTAAAGTACATCGAGTTTTGCTATACTTTCTTTTACCCAGAATGCCCTGTGTTATAGTCCGCTTCCTGCTTTTAGAGTGGTTTCCAATTTGCTGTGAATTTACATAAAAATTGAAACTTCACCAGAATTCGCTGTTTTTGTTCCCTGTCAGAGTTCGATTGCACATTCAGACCTCACCAAACAAACCGGACTTTCGAGGCAAACAAACCAGAGTTCAATTAAAGCGGACTGAACAGGGCTGGCGTTAATACACACTTGGTGTTTGTAATTGTGTTCACTTTTCTAGGTCGGGTTCGCATCCTGGTCGCCACAGATCTGGCATCCAGAGGGTTGGATGTCCATGACATCACGCATGTTTTTAACTATGACTTCCCAAGAAACATCGAAGAGTACGTCCATCGTGTGGGTCGAACAGGCCGAGCAGGGTAAGAGATTGACGGTGTTAACCATCTTCATGTGGGTTCCTGTGAGTTAGTTGTGACGCTGATGCATTTTTATTCCAGACGATCCGGTGCTGCCATTACTCTGTTAACTAGAGATAACTGGAGGATGGCCTCGGAGCTGATTTCTATCCTGGAGAGAGCAGGACAAGTAAATATTTGCAAATTATTTATCAGAAGGTTTAAATGGAAAATATCAATAGTGAAAAGTTTTGTACTAAACATTGACCAGTACATGTATGTATTTCAGTCAAAAAAGGAAGGTTATTCAATGACATTGATGTAACTGACTTGTAATGATATAAAATCTAAATTGTATATGCAATATTTAAGGGAGGGCATTAACAATGCTGACATTTGGTGTAGCACCTGAATGTGTAAATGTTAGGTAGCAACCCATATTACATGAGAATGTTGTTTCAGGACGTCCCAGAAGACTTGGTGCTGATGGCAGAGAGATACGAGAAGCACAAGATGGAGAGAGAGATGTACTCTCCAAGAGGACATGGATGGGGTGGAGGCGGTGGACGGAGAGACGGCAAAGACAGAAGCCAAAACTGGCGATTCTAATCTCTGGTGATGTAAGTTTGCCCACTCTCTAAAGCTCAGATCCAGTCCTCAAATGCTGCCAACCCGCAACTTTCAGCTGCTTCCCTGCTCCAACACACCTGAACCAAATGGACGGCTTGTTTCCAGTGCTGATCCCAGTCTGTTGGAGTAAGGATGTATCTTGAAAGTTGCAAGATGGCATCTCTCGAGGACTGAACGAGAACACCCCGGCTCTAAAACAAGCACGTGAATAGGATTGTGTCGTTTTGCGATATTTATCTACATGTTTTTGAACTCAAAAAGTATCAATTTTTCATCCGTGAGTATCGATACAAAGTACAATACATTAAATCGGGACTTTGAGTTTTATGTCAGATCCACATGAATGAAGTAACGGCTATCACACGTGACATTTTTTACCCAATTGCACATGTACGTTAAAAAATGTCATGTAATGAAAGAACCATGTACAATTAATCAAGTAGTGAAATGAAATAGACAAATGACCTTTTCTGGATAGTTAAACACACAAAGTAATGTATAACAAAAACATTATTACAGCAGCAGTTCAATTAACTCAGTCCAAGTCTATGGAACAGTCACAAAATGTCACCAAAATCACTCTGTACCTCTAAAATCTGTCAGAAAATCATAAAAATGTACCGAATTATATAAATTTGCTGAGTATCGTGAAAATCGCATATTGTATCGTTAGATTAGTGCATCGCTACAGCCCTGCATGTGAATATTGCAGTAAGGCTGGAGCTGCACCAAAAATAAAACCGTCTTTGGGAAGTTGTTGTAATTTAAAGCTAACATTCACACATAAATAAATGTGTACAAACGTCACCACATCCCCTCTAACAACACTAAATGCTCTGTTAAGAGTCTTGGCAATATTTTTATCAGGAAAGCAAACTAACTTTATGTGAAAGAATTTTATAGCGTAAGAGGAAAATACATTGTCATGCAGCACTGAACGATTGGGATTGGTGAACGTCAATAAAAATGTGACACACAGACTAGTAGTAAAAACAGAAAATAATGAAAATGTATTTTTGTGTTCCTTTGGAAATGTGACATTTTGTTTTTTTTCTTTCTCAGCAGGTTGGAATACAGTCTAAAGCTGGCTGTTATTTCTTTTGATTGTACATAAGTTTTTATTTTTTGCTTAAAATTTATTTTTGAAAAAAATCATCTGTTTTGTTTGCTAGGTGGACATCATTATTGTTTTTCATAGAAGGTTAAAGGTTAACAGAATGCACTGTTCTTAATCCAGTGTTTGTTGTGTTTTTTTTTCTGCGTCATCAGCTTTGTTTACAGAGACTGAATGTGTGTGGGTCTTTTGTGGGGTGAAACATGTTAAATAAATTCTCTTTTTGAAGAGACATCCTTCTCCAGTGTGCATCTTTAGTAAGTTGTTCAAGAAAAAAAAAAAACTCAATTAAAGGTCGAAGTTTTCTGTAATTGTAAAGGAAATTAAAAAATGTTTATGCCAAACTCAAAAGTAAGATTTCAGTTAACTATTAACCACAGCATGAAGGCTCTCTTGTAGTGTAGAGAGTAACCAATTATGTAATTGCCTTCCAACACTTACGCAAGTCGAGCACTAAATGCTGCGAACGTCATAAAGTCACTGCATGTTACATGTAATAACATTCAGTGATTCAGTGGCTGTGATGATTATCTTGTGTGAGTAATTCCTCACAGCCTTATAAATGATTACCAGGAAATTAAGACCAAAAAAGTTTCTGTCAAGTTTCTGTTTTGCTCATTTATTTAACCTGTTTGGCAGCTACGTTTTATTCCAGTACACTGGTTAGCATTTCTCTCATGCTGTGAATCAGAACTAATCTGGTACGAATGGGGGAAAAAGAAATGAACAGGCAGACAACTAACGCTTGTACAACAGATTTTGTTGTATCGCAGTGGCTTAGTCTGGTGATTATAAATATATTTCATTCAAATGTCAATAAACCCCTTAACCTTTATAATATTAAAAATAGATCTGTGTCATGTAAAAATAACCAATGTGATTGTAAATGTGTTTATATAGTTGTTAGGTTGAAACCCCTAACATTTGTAAAACTTTACCTAAAAAGAAAGAAAGACAGACACAAGACATCAGTTCAGTTTTACTCGCGAGGAGAGTGCCCCAGAGACGTACTTAGTTACAATCTCCAACACACTCTAAGTTACGTCCTGGCTCTCAACGGTCTTTATTTCCTTTGGTTGCTCCTATTATAATTCGCGTCACAGTCTCTAAGGGGAGGGGAACCACACAGACTGTGATTATTTGATAAACATATAACAATATGATGACTTCTCCTTAACTGCTCACATGTCTCAGCTACTGTTTCTTAAACAATCAACTTTTATCTGAGTACAGTTGGAACAGTTCTTATCAATTCCTCTTTCCTTGTCGAACCTTTCTTTGCACACAAGTCTCAACTGCACTCTACTTTCGTAAGAGATCTAAATATCACGTACCCACTGAACTACACAACAAGCTTTAAGAGATATATTTTCTAGATAAACATGGGATAACTTGCATTTATTCCAACAGAAGTGTTTCTTAAAAAGACATTTTTGGATTAGTGGAAACAATACATCCAACTCTATCTTTAAATATTTGATCAATAAAAAAATAAATAATTTACAGTTTTTTGTTTTGTTTTTTTTACAGGAAGTAAACCTGTAAAATCTCTCGCATCTCTCTCAACGTTTATGATTTAACATGAACGTTGCGCTTGGGATCAGAATTCTCCAGCTTTTGAAGATCACTCTGAAAGATGGGGAAGCCGTTTTCTCGTTGCTCCTTGACGCAGTCTGCCAAAAGCTTGCAGTGGGTTTTCGGCAGACCATAGAGAAGGTTCTGACTGGGGATGAAGAAGTTGTTGAGTTCACCACCTCTCAGGTGGCTCTCGAAGTCCCGCAGGAGCAGGTCGAAGCAACGATTGAGGTCCGACGCTCCCCAGTTGCTGTCTCTGGTTCTGGAGCAGCAGGCGTGGAGGAGCGTCGTCTTGGCATGGTAGGAGCAGAACTTGGCAAATGAAGAGTTTGTTTCCTTCAGCAGATGCAGGAGATGCTTCAGGAGCTTCAGACAGTCTTTTCTGGATAAAAAAAAAAAAGAGAAAATTGAATACACACGCTTGAGAATTGATAAAGAACTGAAAAAAGGTTTGCGGTTATGAATCCCAAAAGTTATCGGAGGGTCTGAATTGGGAAAAAAACATCTGGTTGTATCTTTTGCCGAGGTTGCCGTTATTTCTGTAATTATGTTAACGATTACATTTGAAAAAAAAAAAAACTATTTAGTGTTTGCAAAAAATGCATAAGCAGTCTTGCCTGCAGCAGCTGGCTCCCTCTCTTTCACAGCATGTCTTTTCCGATCCATGACTCTTTATAATATCCTTCTCGACGTGAGAAAACGAAACCCGCCAGGCATCTGTGATGGAAAGACAAAACAGTCTTGGCTGCAGTTGTCTAATTAAATGGCATGTAAACTCTTTAGCTGATGGTGGAATCCATCTCCAACTGATCTCAGTATTTACCTTTTTTTTTTTTTTTTGCAAATGATCTCCGATATTCCTAATCCTCTTTTCGAACAGTTGGATAGTTCTGTGAAGTTACACTCACCTTTCTTAAGAACGCCATCGTTTTCCTCTGTGCCCTTGCCTTTGTATTTTGGCACGAGGTAGTAAGGTTTCCTTTTGTACTCCTGTTTCACTTTAGTCCCAAGCCACTGGTCAATTTTCAAACCATCGCTGGTAAAAGCCGGCCAGCTTGATTTCACTTTGAGAGAGAGGACGACATCCAGGGAAATGATGACCGAGCCCTCTTTATGGGTCAAGGTCACTGCAGGACAGCCTCCTATTTTTCTCTCAATCGTCCATGCTGAAGCAAGAAAGAGATGTCTCATTACAAATTGATGACTGGTTTATATTCACCCCCCACCGTCCCAAAATACATGTAATTACTGGAAATGTAATATTTTCATGCCTTCTTATCACATGCCATAATTTCTGTAAGATATTTGTTTGATCAAGTTAATTTGACATAAAAAGCAAACGCAACAAAGCAACAAGTTGGGCACTAACCTGGAAATCCCTTGGCAAATTTCTTCACTTCTTTTCTGAACTCTTGAAGCATTTCGCTTGCAGATAAGATGTCATTTTGCTGGAATTTCATCAAAGGGCTATTGCCACGTTTTAATGCCACGCTATAGAAGGCTCCGTTTTTCCCAAACGGTTTGATCTGAACTCGTTCCACCGGCATCGGAAGCATGACGTCAAACTCGTCAGGATCCAAGATCTGTGTGAACAAGGACGAAACTTAGAGATGATACAGAAATTGATAATAGCATTTATATATATATATATATATATATATATATATATATATATATGTATATATATATATATAATTATCAATTATATATATATATATATATATATATAAATAAAAAAGTTGCGCTGTGAAACAATTTCTCTAAATTTGAGAAAATGTTAACAGTAGTATCTTACCTTAAGGTTTTCATAATAGCTTCCTGTGTGCAGCGGTTTGTCTACTTCTTTGAAACACGTTTCCTTTTTTAAATGCTTAGTTAGGTTTTTTATAAACTCATTCACAACTTCACTCGCGTCTGATCTGTCCTTTGCCTTAATCTTCAGTTTTTTTAAAGTAGACTGCAGGACAGAGTCCACTGAAGCTGATCTTGTCTTCAGCAGATCTGGCTTTATTTTCTCGGCATGTATTTTATCGCAGGACTTTGCAGGAGCTGTTTTTTTTTTTCCCCCTGAAGGTCTCTCTGTCTTTTTCACCTCAGGTTGTGCACCTTGCATCTTCCCCGGAGCCTTGATACGGTGTGTTGGGGTCTCTGCCTTACCACCAGCTTTAGGCTTTGTGGCCTTAGGGTTAGGGTTAGGTTTAGGGTTAGCCTTTGCTGTCGCTGACCTCATTGTTGTAGCTTGTGATTCCAGCTGTCTGTCCAAAGGTGTTTCCACTGACATGGACCTGCTGGAACAAATTTTGGTTTTAATCTTCTCTGGAGGCCTTTGTTGTTCTCTGCCTTTGCCCTTTTCTTTAGCGGTTTCTTTCACAGATGACGTCTCTTTGACATGGTTTGGCTTCAGGGGATCCTCTTTCTTTTTCCTCCCAATGGTTTCCCGCCTCTCCTTTCCAGTGTCTGAGTCAGGACTCTTTGCCTGACGAGGTCTCTCTCTGCAACTCATACTGAGGAAATGAGAGCAATGAAACCGCGCTGCCGAAAATATACTAATGCCCTCCTTCCTGTTACACGCCCCTACCATTATAAAAAAAAAAAAAAAAAAAAAATGTTTTGATTCCTGTGACAACAGCTACATCTTGTGGCTGTAAGCCTGCATTAAAGAAATGTTCTGACTTTCCGAATGCATAGGTTCTGATACAAACATAGTACTACCAGACAACAAAGTGCTTTGGTTGAGAGATGTTTAATGTTGCAAAGAGGCTCATGCCATCTCACAATAAGGTGCGGTAGCTTATGCCAATTCAGTATTCCTCGGTGAAAGTGCAAAATTAGCAAAATGCCAATCAAAGTGCTTCAGGGGTCAAAAAGAGAGGCTGTTTAGAGTCCCTTCAAGGACAGGCTTAATACTTTTTCTACGCGGTATTTAAAGCTTAAATACAACAGATGTTTCACTAATACACTAAAACGGTTTCTAGCTAACATGTCTAACTCTTGCTATTGGTTCACATTGAGCAGCAGCAAGAAGGTGCGAACACTTAAAGCAGAACATGTAAGGAGACCCAGGACCATAACTCTAGACAGCTAAGATTTACAGAGTAAGTCTATTTGTTCAGTATCACAGAAAAGTATTACCATAAACCAAATTAACAGCTCACATTTAGTACCATGTTGTTGTTTTTTTTTTTTTGTTTGTTTAACTTCTTGTTACCACATGTTACACAATGGTAGTCTAGCCACTGAGATGGATTCAGGAGTATGGCAACATGGACTGAAGATCTAACATCTTTCTTTCCTTCGAATGCTTTTGCGATGCATTGTGATGATTAACCAGTCTTTGATTATTAAGTTGAAGTGGCCAATCACAAGATGGAGTTGGATGAGGGCTGTCCTGCCTTGGAAGACCTTGTGGTCGGCAGTGGAGCACAACATTCATTTGTTCCTCTGGGCCTTCTGAGCAGATTTGGTGATTTTACCCGTGGTGGACACTTTCTTCTCCACGCCTTTTATCACTCCCACGGCCACGGTCTGACGCATGTCACGCACCGCGAAACGACCTGTGAAGGAAATTCAAGAAAAATAAATAAATACTGATGCAGAGCACAACTTAACTGCGCTGTGTTAGATACTTTTGAGGAGCCACAGGAGACATCGGGAGCTTTTCGAGTCGCCCAAGCCGTTCCCAGCTGAACTTACCCAACGGAGGATACTCCGAGAAGCTCTCGACACACATCGGCTTGCCAGGAATCATATCAACGATGGCGGCATCTCCAGATTTGAGAGATTTGGGATTGTCTTCCAGCTTCTTGCCAGAGCGGCGGTCAATTTTTTCCTTGAGCTCTGCAAACTTGCAGGCAATATGAGCGGTGTGGCAGTCCAGCACCGGAGCATAACCAGCACTGATCTGCCCAGGATGGTTGAGGATGATCACCTACAAAGCAAAGTAGATGGCCTGTAAATAGGAAGCTTACTTCCTGTCAGATTTATTTATTTTGTTGCTGATTTAACAGTAGTTAAATAGTGTTTTACTAATTTAGACTAAAAGAAAAAGGACATCACTCTGCCTATTACTGTGACTTCGTAATGGAAATATTTTCTTCAGCCATACTTCAAAAATAACTTGATGCTATAAATACTTCAGAAGAGGTGGTTTTATGTTTCCACACAGGCATTAATTTCTATAAAACAGTTTTGCAGTGTCTACCTGAGCAGTGAAGTTGGCAGCTTCCTGCGGAGGGTCGTTCTTGCTATCCCCAGCCACGTTGCCACGGCGAATGTCCTTCACAGACACATTCTTGACGTTGAAGCCCACATTGTCGCCTGGGAGGGCCTCCGTCAGTGCCTCATGGTGCATCTCCACAGACTTCACCTCGGTGGTCACATTAACGGGCGCAAACGTCACAACCATGCCAGGCTTCAGTACTCCTGTTTCCACCCGGCCTACAGGCACAGTTCCAATACCTGAGGTAAAGGAGGCCACACAACATGAGCATCGGTAGAAGACATTCAGCGGTTCAGTTTTTGGACTTAAAAAACACGCCGTCCTACAAGGAATCTGAATGCAGTCTTAAAAAAAGAATGCAATTCCATCTCAGGTGCTCTGTGTTCGTAAATGTGCTACATGCCTCCAATTTTGTAGACGTCCTGCAAGGGAAGACGGAGGGGTTTGTCTGTTGGGCGGGTTGGGGGCTGAATGGCATCCAGAGCCTCCAGTAGTGTGGTCCCTGACGCACTGCCATCCTTCCTGTTAATCTTCCATCCCTTAAACCATGTCATCTAGAAGAGAAAAATGGGACGAATACATTCACAAAACATCCTGTAGTATGTTTTTATAAATTATCCCATAGAAAACTACGCAAGCCAATGGAGATGTGAATTTCTAGATGGTCTGATATGCTAGTAGTCAGTTGAGTACGCCTAACTTTTGCTGCGACAAGTTCTGTACACCTGACGATAGTTTCTTCCCTGTTACTGCGGTGCTGTTGACCGTCAACCGCTGGTTTGAGTCGAGTCAGACGCTTACATTTGGGCTCGGCTCAAGCATGTTGTCTCCATTCCAGCCAGAGATGGGCACGAAGGCGACGGTGTCCGGGTTGTAGCCGATCTTCTTGATGTACGTGCTCACTTCCTTCACGATCTCCTCGTAGCGCTTCTGGCTGTAGTTCGGCTCGGTCGAGTCCATTTTGTTGATGCCCACAATCAGCTGCTTCACGCCGAGTGTGTACGCCAGGAGAGCGTGCTCCCGAGTTTGTCCGTTCTTGGAGATGCCGGCCTCGAACTCTCCCACGCCTGCCGCTACAATGAGCACGGCACAGTCAGCCTGAGTATATACAAAAAAAAAAGATGGCTATTATAAAACGATTGCAAATGATCCTGAACATACACTCCAAGATGGCTTTTGAATACTTATTTAGGAACAGTTATAAAATCAGATCCACTAATTCATTCAGAGTTGGCGTAATTACTCGTTTTGCAGACCTGAGAGGTACCAGTGATCATGTTCTTGATGAAGTCCCTGTGGCCCGGAGCATCTATGATGGTAACGTAGTACTTGCTGGTCTCAAACTTCCAAAGTGAGATGTCTATTGTGATGCCACGCTCCCTCTCTGCCTTTAACTTGTCGAGCACCCAGGCGTACTTGAATGAACCCTTCCCCATCTGGAAAGGCAAAAAAATAAAAATAAAATCAAGATTCTTTATTTCTTGTTAGAAGTGACTATCTTCGGCGAGACCGTTTCTAAGCTCTGAGCCATCTACTTGCATCAGACGGTCATTCTCAACTCGTCCCCATGTACTTTACCTCAGCAGCTTCCTTCTCAAACTTCTCAATCGTTCTCTTGTCGATGCCGCCGCACTTGTAGATGAGGTGTCCTGTCGTGGTGGACTTGCCAGAGTCCACATGGCCGATCACGACTATGTTGATGTGGAGCTTCTCCTTTCCCATGACGACCACAGTCGGGCAGAAGTCACTAGTCCACTAAAAGCTGTGGTTGAGTTGTCGAGGACAGGAAATGGATGAACCAGACATTAGAAATGTACATTTGATATGTTCAAGATAAAAAGTGAGTGCACATTAGACACTCGTTTGCACTCATTGAAGTATTGGCTGGATAATGGAAGGATTTTTGATGCAGAAATGTCGTGACCTACACAGACATATAGAAGACTCTTTCCCAGTAAACACTCACTGACACCCTCCAAGTATATTAATGGAAACGTTGCAAAGCCAGTGACGACTTGAGGAGCCTGGTACAAAGACGGTTGTCTTCAAGGCACCTCAAGCCAAAGGTACCAGTATCTGCTATAATGAATATAGTATCATAGTATCATGAACATAGTATAGTTGTTTAATTGGACAAACAAACTTTCCCGACCTAAACTCCACAGAGAACATGTACACTTTGTAAAAGGAGACGAGAGACTCTTCAGGTGAGCTGGAGGTCGCAGTCGAAGCAAGCCGGGAATCCTTAACACCTCAGTTCCTCTGTGCTCCATTTCGGCATTAAAAATCTTTCCATTTGGTATTCTGTAAATCTCATCGTCTGTGAAGCTGCTTTGCATTAGCTGTAAACCAGAATGATTAAGATTGCATGTAGTTAACCCTTGAAATATGTGATATGGTGACTTACTGAGATGCACTTGATGGGCAAAGCAGTAGATTGTAGGTGTTTTTAGGGAAGATTCCGGCTAAATGCGCTTATATTTTCAGAAAACAAACAAACAAACAAACAAAAGATGCTCAAATGTTTGGCATCTTAATTTTTCAGAACTAATTCAAGACGCTGTTCCTCAGATGATTAAGGATCAGACCTCTAACCTCTGATCTGACCTCAGGACGCCTTGCCCCTCCCACTCTCTGATCCCACATCCATCCAAACCCCTGCTGCGCTCATCTCTGCGCCTCTTTCCGCACATCTGAGTGCATCAGCTGATGTCGCCTCTTGCTCCCTTCCAAGCCACAATCCACCATTTTGTCAGATCCAGCCGTCCGACGGTACAGCAGCCATTTCTCTGAGACCCTCAGACTTTTAATAACTGCACGACTTGCTGCGTTGATCAAGTGAAACGCTGCCACCCCTCCTCCTTGCGAGCTTTTTGGCGTTGCATGCATTTGGCCATTATCTGCATCTAATTTAGACGAGACGGCGGCGGCGGTGACGCGCATCCTCAACACGATCCTGTTTCAGACAGGTGGGAGTGGATCAGGTCCCAGGACGCCTTTCCGCTCGTGCGGTTTGGCCGATCTTTCGCAAATAACGTCGCAGCCACTGCCGCAGTGCGCATCGGCAAAACAAAAAGCCGCTCAAAACTGCGGAGAAATCCCTAAAAAAAAAACAAAAACGAGCACATCCACTGCGGTAAAAACTGAACGTTAGCGGGACTTAAGGGGGAATTGCCGATCCTCCGCCATGTTCTGTCATCCGCATCGCTTGCGGACGACTGGGTGCGTATTAAATACCAGCAGCTGACATTCCGCATCACATCTCTGTCACACACCGGGACGATGCGTTAAAACGAGCCAGACTGTTTGCATAGAACTAAAACGATGCGTGTTGCTGTTATTGTTCTTATTATTGTTATTGTTTTGCCTGGATGCGGTGCGTCGTACCTGAGAGCTGGCCGGTGACAGGTTGGCAGCAGGAGCGCAGAGGCTGCGGAGAGACGCTGATCCGTTTATAGCTGTCAGGACAGGCGGCGGGGGAGAGAGGGGAGGGAGGGGAGGGTGGGTTTGTTGCGTAACTGCGCACGGCGCGCTCCGCTCAGCATCCCAACGAGGGGGGGGGGAAAGATCTGCTCGCAAACCGCGCAGCAATCTCAACCATCCCTCATTATTAGTTGTATTTGTCTTGAAAGCAGCGTCCGCCTTTAAGTGGAGAAAAATTGGATTTTAGTTTTTTTCCCCGACACTGCGTCCGGTAATTGAAATGGCCTTGAATGCGCATTGTTTTGGTGTCTATGAAGCGGAGAAAAGTCGCTCAGCAGGCTGCAGCAATAAGCTGGTGGTAAACTGGCCTCCAGACGCGCTGTGGTTGCATTGATGTTCCCTTTGAGCCTTTCTACTGCGCCTGTCCGACAATTAGCGCAGCGGCCACGAGCCACTGACAAGACAGTCTGGGTCCAGTTGGTCAATCTAAATTCATTCTTCACATTCATTCCACCAAAATGTAACACGTGAGAATAATTTGTATTTACACAATTTAAGTTTCACACGTTCAAAACTTTTGAGGGTATGTGTCATAATAGCATCAATGAGCAACCCTCCAGCCATCAGGAGCAATTGTGAAGTCTAAGATGATTAGATTGAAACCTGGACTTTGACTAGACCATGATTTACACTTCACCATCCCAATCATATCTTGGTCTTCATGACGTCTGTCCATTGATGTTCTCTTACAAACCTCTAAGGTCTTCACAGTTTTTATGTGCTTATAAACTGTTTTGGAAATCAAAACCCAAAGCAATGTCAGATTTGTCACTGGCTGTATTTGATACATTTCTATTAACATGAATAAAGACATTTTTTCTGGAATGTTTCCATTACAATTATTTGCCATCATATCTGTTCACAGTGAAACACAATACAAAGTCCCTTTGATTCCTTGTTTTTCACCACAGAAATGAAAATGTAATATATATATATATACATATTCAGAATATGTCTAAAGAGCTGGATTAAAGGTGTCTTAATTAAGGCACAAGTGCATCGTTTCTACTCCCATTGTGGTGCTACTTGTGAAAAGCAATATTAATAACATATTGGTTTCACAAGTTTAAATTAGTCATATCAATTGAAAAAAAAAAAAAATAAAGTAAACTTTAATTTTAAGAAATTAGATCTAATTCAATTGACACTGAAATGGTTTGACTTTTCAAGCCACATATGGCATAAAACACCTGAGAAAAAAAGTGCCCTTCCTTTGAATCACTGACTTAGAGTTTAGCTGTAATTCCCTTATCGAGAAACAAAAAGCTTATTTTCAAGAAATATTGTAACCCATTTTTCTCATGTGATGAGCATCGTCGCCTACAAGGAGGGCCCCAGGGATCCCTCAATTAAACAAAGAGAAAAAAAAAAGTAAACATTAAGACATAATTCTCAAAACACATCACAAAAAAAGGCAACCGCAACAAAGAGAAATGTAAAGACTTCTTAAGGCGACCTCGATATAAGGCTAGTTTCTTTCCTCTCCTTAGATGAGCTCAGATATTTTTTCTTTCTAAAAGGAAAACCTGTAAAACAAACACACCTCGACTCTTCAGTCCCAGTCCTAAAACGAACCGCCTCAAATATGCAAAAGGAGGCAGGTACAGAGTTAAAATGTAGATAAAATCGTGACAAATTACAGGTCAAGGTACAAATGTTATACTAAACTTTACACAAAACAGTGGGGGGAAAAAAAACTCCCTCTTGTCAGTGTAGATCTTTGTTGGTTTAAAAAAAACAAACGGATTTGCTGTAGGATTTTTGAGTAACAACACAATGAAAGCAATGATAACATTATTGCTCCTGTAGCTTCAATGCCACTGTGCTAAGCTCCTAATGAAGCATAGATGACTGGTTACAATGCAGACTAATTTACTGGCCTTTTTCACTCAAACATTTAGTCTGTGGCTGCGAAACCATCAACCTTTTAACTAAAACCAGCTTTCTACTGTTCTCTATTGAACAAAAAATAAACAATGTTTTTAGCTCTTTTCTTCTTAAGATCACAGGATAAAATGTTTAAAGTCAGGTTTTAACGTCATTAAAATATGGGTCTTCACAAAATATGAACTCTGCTGCTCAACATCGGAACAAATTTCTTACAGAGTTTGCTCTCTGAGTGGACATGACGATGAATCAGTCTCCGTGGGAGTAGGCTGTGCGGACCGCCCAGGGCTGAACCGTCCCTCGTCCAAACACGGCGTAGAACAGAGCGCCGAACACGTTGATGGCAGCGGCGATGTAAAACACGATCTGCCATTCCTCGATGGTGTTCTGGAAGACGGTCGGCACAGAAATGGATGAATAATAGACACAAAGCGATGTTTCAGGTCAATGTAACTGTTTAAATTAAATGAAAGTAGCAGATTGGTTAGAAAAGTGTTTAAATCCTCTCTCTAAATGCCTTATATGTACCGTCTGTACAATAAAAATGATGATCATTGATCATTCAATTGCACACACAGAAAGGCTGAATTGTGATTTCCTTTTAGTGAAACCATTATATTGGTTTCCTGTAAAAGTAAACGTCAATAGTGGCATTCTTTAAAGAATTGTGTACAGAGCAGTAACTTCCAATACTATTAGAAATGTTTGCTTTAGGTCTCCACTCAGAAATCAAACAAGTAAATAAATGCACAAAAACATTAAGCAGTTTTTACAGAACAAATTGTGAATTTTTCATGTAAATCGAGCATAGAAAAAAAATGAAAAATCGTCCCAGGTTGAAGATGACCAAATGTTGACATGTACATCTTTGAGATGGAAGAGTAATGTTTCGAACTCATTATTCACAGTTTGAGTGACTCTAGAGAGGTCATCTTTATTGGTGCAATTGACAAGCCCCCCCCGCCCCTCAGTCTGAAACAATGATTAAAAAAAAAACAGTTGCTTTCGATCATGAAACGCCAACTCACACTGTGTGTAAGAGCTCTTGCTATGACGGGTCCCACCATACCAGGAATGGTGGCAAAAGTGTTGGTGATTCCCAGCAGGATACCGGCATACCTAGAAAAATATGCAACTGATCAACGTTCACGAAAGTGCGTGAAGACGATAGTTTGAAAGAGTTTAATAACACTTTAACTCGTTACAAAATGTAGACTAATTCCTCAGAGCAGGATGGGCAGACTGGTTCGTGAACATGCATCTTAACCCGTTCTTACGAAGGAGCGATGTCGAGGTGGTTGATGTTAAAGCCGGAGGCCGACACTCCGCCCAGAGCAGAGGAGAGGGTGAGGAAGGTCACGGCCAAGCTGTAGTTACAGCCGGTGTAACCTGCTGCCACCAGGAACACGGCGGGGCCGATCATACCTGACACAAAAACATGCAGCGTTTTCAAATCACAGCCGTCTAAAACAGGGCTGAAAACCACAACGATTCATCAATAAATCTTGATGAATCGGTTATTGAAATAACTGAAGCATACAGACCCCCAAAAAAAATCACCATACCAAAAGCGGTAATTAAGCCCAAACTGTTCATAAGATAAGAGTGTTTTTATCTTTGCATTTAAGATAAATGCTTGTGTAAATATGTTTTACCCAAAACTCTCCAAGTGGCAGAGTATTAACTTCACCTGGTTCAATTTCACTGAATGAATGCTATATTATTGCATTTTAAGATTTATTTAAAAAAGGAACTGAATTATTTGTTTGCATATTCTAATTCATTTCTAATATTATGTAAAAAACTTTACGTGGTTGAATAACAAATCTGGAGAACGTGTAAATTTAAAAAAAAAAAATCAGATTAATTGTCATAACAATCAATAGAATAATTAATGACTAAAATAACAGTTGGTTGGAGGCCTGCATGTAAATGTTTCTTATTACCAATCAGAGAGAAGGACTTCCTGACGATGACTGTAGGGTAAAGGCAAGTCTCTCGCAGGTAATCGGCGACTTGGCCGCTCAGAACGGCCATCAGAGCACAGCCCATGTACGGCAGAGCGGAGAGAAACCCGTTCTGTCAGGACAAACAATACATTCTCTCCTTAAAAGAGCCTATCTAGCATTTCCTGCTTGGGACTATAACAAAATGTACCATTTTTTCCCCAGGTGTTGTGCAGCCTTTCTCACCTGCTGTATGCTGAACCCCAGGATGTCGTTCATGTAAGTCGGCAGGAGAGTGAGGAGCGTGTAGAAGGTCCAGTTGTAGGAAAAGTGAGCCACGACGATGGCCATCAGCGGCATCGAGGTCACGATGGCTCGCCAGGGGATGTGGCCTGAAGAGGTAGACAGCTGGAAAAACAAAGCGGTATGGAAATGTTGTTTGCATCGTCTCTTTGGCCTTTGCTTTGGGACATCTAGCTTACTAATCGTGACAAAAAGGCTTCCATAATTTCATACAGGTTCACCGCCGAGTTATATCTGGTGTTTGATACCCTTCGACGAAAGATGGTGCTTTAATTGAAAGCTTTATTTCTCATTTTCAAAATAAGATGCTAAAGGAAGAGGAAGTTTAATATTACACTTGAGTACAACCAACATACAAGGTTATCTCAAAGTGATTCTAGGTTCTTTGTCTCCCCCTGCAGGTGTCAATTTTAGCATCTTTAAGAGCTCTTGAAGTGGAACAATGGCCTCATTTCCACTGAGCAGTACACCATGTAACAATTGAGACTAATGGAAATATATAATAAAATAAAATAAAAGCAATCACTAGTGACAGTCAATGAATTAAGTGTTTATTAATAGCAGGGTTTGTACTCTTTTACCACTGTAAAATTCAAGCATTTTCAATTATTTCAGGCACTTGGACAAACCTGTAATAAATTGTTTCTGATTTTAAACAACAATTAAGGCACTTTTGGAGCTCCATAAATTGTTGCTCTTGCAATTTTTAAAAATTTCCATTTGAAAATCATTCAGAGCCATGATAAATTCTCTTAATTTGCTTCATACGCGACAACCATACCTTATCAGTAGAAGAAGTTAAAATTTACAATAAGTTGATTCTTTACAGTCATTACAGATGCTGATGGCTGCAGGAGGTTGTTTTAGGGTTAAATGTTCTACATTTTATTAAACTAAACTCCAGTTAAGCTAGCTGAGTATTTCTGCTGACCGTGCCCATATAAAGGAATAGATAAGGCAGCATTTATTTCAATTTCATAAACTATGAAACAAGTCTATACATTAATGGTTTCAAAGCATGCTGTGGCTGAAGATTTTATGCTAGCCATCTGTAAACTGCAGATTCACTGCGAGTTTCGTCACCAAACTCCTGAACAAGACAGATAAGAAAATAAACAAGAAATGTCTGCAAGGTGATACCTCATTCTTCAGAGAGTTGGTGATGTAAAGCCTCTCCTGCTCCGATATCCGGGGGTGACTGTTTGGACTGTCAAAGACGAGGAAAGCCCACAGGACGAACCACACCAAGCCAACAGCACCTGGACACAAACATGCACACAGACACTTGCCTCACCGCAAACTCAAGACTTCAACACCCACGTGATTGCACATACTCAGAGATGTGTGACTTTTATAGCTTCTAAGACTCAGAAAAGACAGCGAAGCAACTTTACCGCAAGTCAGCAAGAAGCAAATGCGGTGAAAGTTGTGAACGGTTTTAATCAAACAAGCCATTTCCTCTTCGGTCTGCTTATTCATTGTTTCCACAAAACAAAGAGGAACAAACGGCAAACTCAAACTGCTTCGCTCACACCTTGTCAACTCATCCCTGACATTCTTCTGTCACTCAATAGCAATTGATAAAACATCCGATGTAGTTTAACCTTCTTTGTTGTAATTTGCTACATCTCGATCTTTTAACATCTTCCAAGAAATTCGCAAGAGCCTGATCACAACTTTTAATATATGAAAGAAAGAAAAATAACTTGCGGGAGTCTTCATTGTTCACTGTTTAAAAAGCGGAGATGCACCCCGAGTGGCAGAGCAATTTTTCTTCAACTAGCCACATTCGACATGCATCATTACCAAAGAGGTAGAAGACATAGGGCCAGCCCATGTAGAAGCAGATTTCACCAGACAGCGGCAGAGCCACGACGGTCCCCAGCTGGGCTCCTGGGACGGGAGACAAAACGGAAAACATCAGCTGTCCACAGCTGCGCACAATAAAACAGAAAGATTATTTATTTTCAGTTATTTATCATTTGTTGGAATAGTTTAAAAAATATATGCATAGTCTGCTTCCATAAGTTTACGGTAATCTATAGCTACTGATGGTGTAGTAGTGACTGAATTAGAGAGAAAGCAAATTAATCAATAAGAGTGATTAGAGATGGAAGTAACAAGACTATGATACGGATAAATTGTTGTGATAAAGTGTGAGGTATGTCATTATAAAATCATAAATTAGCAACAGAAACTGGAAGGTTGATGAGCCTCATCCTTGTTGCTCCCAGTGTGCTATGCAGTAAATGACCTAATCAAATTATACTCTTCAATTGGATTTAGGACTAAGGAAATTCTCGTGATTTCAATTCAGAATCTCTGTATCATCATAAACATCCGCACTACTTGCTGCAGGGGATTTGGCTAAAAAAGCAACAACAGACAAACATGCAGAAAAAATATTTTCAGATTATAGTTTGTCAACTGTGTTTAGAAATGCACCGGTTAGCGATTTTGCAGTGGTGTTTGGGTTCTGATGAAACCTAAACTGACCCGCATGATTAATGATAGGACACCATTAGCAGCATTAGGAATTAGTGCAACCTCTGTTAGTGCTGCATGGCTCTAAAACACGATACAGAACCAGAACGTGGCTGATAACAGTGACAACAAAGTGAACATATTTTCCTGCGTCTCTTCTCACCAATGTATGAAATGGTGAGCAGTCTACTTCTCTCCAGTGGCGGGGCCCACGATGCCCACATGGTGTACATTGCAGGGAACGTGACACCCTAGATACAAACGAAAAGAAGAATCTGATAACAATATGTGGCTATTATTTTTACATGTATGGTTCCAAGAGAAAGTTTTCACAGCCATTGTGACGCTTTTAATTAATCTCTGCCAGCTTTGGACAAACTTAAATGGACTGATTCTCACTTGCATTTAGATAAATGTGCTCTAATCTAAAACATTTCACTTTTGCTTTATGGGTAACAACTGATCCCCTGAAAGGTGAACTGCAGTCCTACTTTCCGCTCCTTCTCCGTTTCCGTTAACTCAGGACATTTTCATTCTCTTCCCCCAACATGATGACGCCATCATTCTGTAAAGACGATGCATTCATAACGGTGATTTTTTTGTTTTTGTTCATTTTAGCTCATCCTGTCAACTTGATTGCGCCATTCTACAGCGCAATCAAGTAACCATGTCACCTTCAGTTGTTATGAAATTGCCGCACATATCAAACATGACTTATGAGAAATTTGACTTTTGCTTAGCAATTTTGGTTGCCACCGGAAATTGAAGGATTTCTCAAACATGCATGAAAGAATCAAGGCAGCACTCCAGATATGTTTTTGATGAAGGAATTTTAACACGACAAAAAGCTAAAAAAAAAGTCAATTTCACAAAACACCAGCCCTTAAAGCCTTTTTTCAATAAAAGACTAGGGAACAAATCTGATGCAACTGATGTCTAATGTTTAAATACTGCACTTTTTATAAAGGACATTTTTCTCATAAACCCCTTCAGATGAAGCTTTCCAAATGAGTATTATGGCATAAACACAGCACTGATACTTGGAGAGGTTCTGGTTTTCCTCTGTTTTGTGCAAAAACTCAAGAAATTATGTCCATACTGCTAGAAAGACCAACACTTTCGCAACTCTGACTCTAACGACCGTGTTTCCATGAACGTCCTGTTCGCATACCTCTCCGACGCCCTCCAGCACTCTCACTACAATGAGGTAGCTCGCGCCCAGTTCGGCGGCCAGGGGCGTGAGCAGCGTGAAGAAGGCAGTTCCCAGAACGCCGAATCCCATCAGCCACTTGGCTCCGCAGCGGCCGGCCAGGTAGCCGCCGGGGATCTGCGTCAGGATGTAGCCGTAGAAAAAGGAGCCCAAGATCCATCCCTGAGTCGCAGAGTCCCAGTTGTACACACCGGCCTGAGAGAACGCACTAAGTCATTACTTTTTTTGCAGGGCTATTCAGAACGCTGAAAATAGAAGGCTGTGATCACTAAGAAGTAATACAGTGGTACGTAACCAAATGTGGCTGTAACGCTCACCGAGTGGTTGTGTTTGGGTGGTACGGGGTTGTCATGGGGGGTGCACACCGAGCCACTGTGGTTGCTGCTGGACTGCTGGGTGTTGTTGAGCATGTCCACCATCGCCACGCTGAGGTTAACCCTCAGGGAGTAGACCACGAAGAATCCGTAGCTGGAGAGCAACGCCAAGCCGTAGCGTGAAGAACAGCATGCTGGCGCTGAACGGAGAAGAAAACGGATTAAAACGGCCTGGTGAATTATTTCCAGTAAAACATTGCAGTTAGGTCCATAGCATTTTGGACAAAAACAGCTGTTATTACTGAAGAAATTAAGAGAAACCCAGATTTGTGGTCTGCAATATGTTTGTTTTTAACTGTTTCAGGACTAGACCTACTTTCAGAACCACCAGTATGGTTTAACACCTCCATCTAGGAAGGTCAAGGTCAAAAAACACTCTAAAAATTATCTGTGCAAGTTTATTGTGGGAAACAAAGAAAATGTCATTAAATTAAGTAAAAGTGACAAATTCTTTTGTTTTCTTTTCTTTATGTGTGTGTTTTTGGGTTGTTGTTTTTTTCCCTTGAA
The DNA here is from genome assembly GCA_922788865.1 of Poeciliopsis turneri. NCBI lineage: Eukaryota > Metazoa > Chordata > Actinopteri > Cyprinodontiformes > Poeciliidae > Poeciliopsis > Poeciliopsis turneri. The sequence continues at coordinate 1,801,754 of CAKLNU010000758.1, forward strand.
AACTCAATTTCATATTGTATCAGGCAGAAAAATATACGAGTAGACAGTAAAAAAATTTAAATCCTGAATTAGATAGTGGAACAAAACTGCACAAACATTTTTTTCATGCTCTTTTTTTTTGTCTTCCCCAATAGGGATTCAAATTTGGAAAATTATCAATCCAAATTTTCCCAGCCTTTTTCAAGACCGAGTATGAATCCTTTAAAAAAGAAAAAAAAAAAGAAAGAAAAAATATCAATAGCAATTGTCTTGAAATGCACAGATTTTTGCAAGTATTTTTACTGATTCAACAACAACAACAACAACAAAAACTATACATCTCCTGTATACTTTAGTTCTCTCCCTGGTGGCATCAACAACCTTTTCAGCATGTCAATGTTCTTTTTCTTCTTCTTCTTCTTCTAACGAGCCATCATTTAATCCCACTTTGGGCACCACTGCCTTAGTTCCACTTGTACACAAATCCTCAAACTTTGCCTTTAAGCACAGGTAGAGATCATTCTGAGTCTGCTATGACAATTTATTTCAGAATTGGGAAGCACCACTTCCTTAAATTGCAATGACAACACTGGCACAACTTTCTAAGCAAAGCTGAATTTTGGGGAGAAATATTCAACTAAATATAGTCTATTAAAGACTCGTAGCTGCAACTTGTGCTTCGCATGCTTAAAGCTGAACATTGCTTGTTACCTGCGCAGTTTTTTTTTTATGCATGTGTGCGTCATTAATGACGGCACCTGCTCAGGTAAAGCTGTTTTATGGGAGAAGACTGCCTCGTGACGGAGGCTGGCACAGGAAGTTCTCCGCCAAGGCAAACAGGAAAAGACGGACATTCACTGGTTACACCTGAGGCTCGGTGAAGTCGCTCAAAACACATTGGCGATGTAAAATAGTTGGTGGCAAGGAGTGAAGTTCTTGTTGACAAGTGTGAACAGAAAAAAAAAAATAATAAAAAAAAAAATTTGGAAGTGGGAGTTAAAAACAACTTAAATAAACTCCTTTTGCTTTCTTGAAACAAAGAAAACAAGACCACCGACTCATGTCTGTCGGTTGAGCCTTGCTAGCCTATTAGCTGAAGATTTAAAAAAATATATATTACTATTTTTATTATTGTCTCACCTCTGTGGACTTTGTCGTCTTGTCTTTGGTGAAGGAGCGGCCTTTGCTGCTCGTCTTTCTCGACGTCAGAGTCGTACCGCTCCATGTTTTCAGCAGGAAGTGGCCAGAAGACACTATCGGCTAGACGGGAATCATCGCTGTGACCGGAGCGAGACGAACAAACAGCTTTCGGCAGACACAAACTACGTCACGTGAACTGCGTCAGCTGACCGGAAGTAAGGGTTTTCGGTATGGCAAGTCAGTTTGTCATATAATTGTTAGGCTCTTCAAGGTACAGTTCCGTTAAAAGTATCCTCACTTAAAAAAAAGTGCTATTTTGATACTAGTGAGCGTGAGTAGACATAAGCCCTGGATACCCACGCTGATAACTACAGACTCTATGTCTTGCCCGCGCTACCCGCCACCACGTTTCAAAGGCGGTGACGTATTTCCGTTTACATTTCACACACGTTGTTCGCTTCCTGTTGTCACGCTCTCTTGTTTTTGGTGGCAACTGTCAGAGCTAAACCATGAAAAGGACTCAAAAGTTAAAACATTTGCGGGCTACAGGTTCAACAGCGGAGTTCTGTTGTGTGCCATTTAATAATATAATAGATATAATAATAATGTAATATAATATAATAGATATAATAATATTTAATAATATAATCGAGTACTTTTTTCCATTTTCCTTCTAATTTGGAGTTAAGGCAACAGTGGCCAGTGGCTGTTTGGTTAAAACATGGACAGCCGGTATTATTTGAGTGGAATAATTACTCTCTTCCAGGTCCAGAAACAAGGAGTTTGGAGAAAGTAACTGAGGATGTCCTTAAGGAACAAAATTCCTGAACCTGCAGTGGTAGATTTAGTGTTGGAAAATAATATTCTTAGGAAGGAAATCCACCAGAAACAGGAACAGGATTGGGAGCCTTATGTTGAAGCAGCGTTTTGGCATTCGCCGTTTTGCTTCTTCTGACAAGGACATTAGATTCTTCACAAGATAAATGCGTGTGCGTTGATGTATGTGTTTATTGTGTTAAGAGCATTAAGTAAATTTAGGAAACTCATCCAAAAGTTTTGTACAAAACCAAAAAGTCCTTAGTGTTTACATTGCAGATTTTATAAAGTAGGGAAAAACAACCCATGTAACTAGCAAGTCATCATTTGATCCAGGTGTGTTACACCGTTTGGTACAGGGGCAAATTGGATGCGGTAGATTGTTTATGCCTTAGTTTGCGGTTTGAATCCTCTGCTCTTTGCCTCCAGCATGCTGAGTTAGGCTTCCCATCATAACAACAGTAGCCACATGATATGCACCACAAAATCACTCCATACTAGTATGGACAAAAGGGCAATTAGAGCCAAATCAGCCTGTCAAATTAAAATCCAAACTTTTTTTTCCCACGACTTACCTCTTTACATGAAAATTTCACAGAACATCGAGCCAAAGCAGGGGGGGGAGGGGAAATTGTATTTCTTGAACCCCAACATATAAATACTTTTTCTGCTTTAAGATCATATTCTCATGTGAGAGTGAATATTCGCACTTGGCTCCATTGTCCCAGCAGTTTGAGATATTTGACTAGACTATTCTTTATGTTTCTTTTAAATGGGTAAATGCATATTTGGTGGGTTCTTAAATGAAACTGCTAAACAATTATTGGATGGAGTAACTTTTTCTGGTGAGATACGCTCAGGCTAAAAGAGAACCTAAGAAAAAAAATACCCTGAGGAATTTCAAATGGCGCATATAGGCCAAAATGTCCAAAAATGGCTAATTTAGGACGCTTGCCAGGACAAATGCCACTCTTTGACCTCGTTGGCCGGGTCGAGGAGCGCAAGTTTTTTGACTCTGAAATTCCCCTAGGCGTTTTTGGGAGTGTCAACCAACTGTACACTGTTGCTTGCCTACTAACAAATTATGAAAATGCCCTCGAGCAACTGCCTGGCAAAAGAAGCCTGACAAAGCATGTTGTATCTTCACTGTTCATTTTATAATACTGTTTAATAAGTCACTTTTTTAGAAAACTCTGTCTGTTTTTTTTTTTTCTCGCCTTTATCTCTGCGTTTATATCAAGTATTTGCATAACGCTCAGGCCTTGAAGTGGAATATAAAATTTTCATCTGTGGCAGGATGCTGCTGTGAGTGTGACACACAGCCAGGCTGTTGCATAAGCATATCATGTGGCTACTCTTGTTATGATGGGAAGCCTAACTCAGCATGCTGGAGGCAAAGAGCAGAGGATTCAAACCGCAAACTAAGGCATAAACAATCTACCGCATCCAATTTGTCCTACAACTATTGTAAAAGCCAGAATATCAGCACAGATTCGTACTATAACGCTCACAAGAGGTGATTAGAAATTTTGTTTCCATCAGAAGACATATTGTGCAACCAACATGGTGGAACATATTACAATATGAGAAGTGACATGATGAATTTGACCATTTTATAATAAAGTTTATGTGAGCCAAGAGATTGAGAGAGAGACTCGCACGTGTGTAAAATAATTAGATTAGAGCATGTAAAAATATACATTTTACACTACTTGAGACATGGTGTCATGATGTTTTTGGAAGACTTTTTTTTGTCCTGTGGAAAGCTAGAAAATACAGTGGGACTCAAAACCACCCAAAAATTCATATTTGATCTCATGAGAACCTCAGTAAACAACAATCAACAAACTTCTGGGAGTTACAGTCAAACTTCCTCTGCTGTGTGGGATCCGTTTTAGCTAGAAACACATAAAAGGTGGATTTATTTTTTTTTCACCCGTATCCAAAAAAACGGACTGATGAGAATTAATTAAAAAAAAGGAAAAAAAAAAGCATAAAACAGGAGAGTGCTTGCAGATGAACTTTAAAATTTCCATTCACTGAAAATAAATCAATTTTTTTCGGCTCCACAGGCACAAAGTCCACATGATATTTTCTCTAATAGTTATGGTAAGATTTTTTTTTTTTTTTTGATAAATGAAGAGTGCATTCTTCTCTTGCAAACTCACATGTAATGGCAAAATCAAATGATGTGTTGGGAATTATGTAACCTCAAAACAAAGTTGTTTTTTTTTGTTTTTTTTCTGAAGATGGGGAGCAGCTGTGATGTCTCAAGGCCTTTTTGTCCAAACCACAGAGAAATGGGTGGAAAAATCAGCGAGACACATCTCGTAAATAAGACCGGAGACGGACGGAAACCCGATGGAAAAAAAAGTGGAGAGACAGCTATGGGGTAAGAAATTCCCACTGGTTATTCAATGACCAAACACAGGAAAATAAATTCACATCTAAGCTCTGGGGTCAATCTAAAATCTTCCAATTTGAAAGTCCTGGGCAGCAGAGCATTTATTTACCACAAGCCATGTGTTCCTACTTATTTTCATCACATGACAGCAAAACTAAACTTTTTCGCTTATGTAACCTTATGTTGGGGGGAGGGGGGTTTAAACTATCACTGCGCATCATGGTAAGCAGCACACCACTGTGAAACACGGCAGTGGCAGCATCATGTCATATGTCAAGATGCATGACTGGGGCAGAAGGGTGACCTTTGAGCCAGAGCTTCAATACTGTGGTCAGCATCAAGGAACATAAAATGAGGAATCTGTGGCGAGAATTGAAAGTCACTGCTCACAATCGCCAGATATTCTTTGCAAAGAAGAACTGTCAACCTCATCAGTTCAGAAAAGGGGACAAACAGACTGTAAGAGACTCGCAACTCGAACTGCAGCAAAATGCGACCGAGTGTTGACTCAGGGGGGCTGAACACCTTCAGATTTTATTTGTAGTAGGATTTAATGTGATAAAGCAATCACATTAAATCCTACTACACTTTTGGCGGTAATGTGACAAAATATAAAAATCTTTAAGCGGTGTAGCGAGTTCTGGAAGGCCCCTGCAAACATCATTTTTTTAGTGATCTCTAATTCTCCTCAAATCACTGCATAAAATGATCTCGTATAATCCATTACATAAAATCAAACACGACGGTGTTTGATTGGCATCTTTAACAGATCAGTAAATTATGAAACACACACACACACAAAACAAGTGCAATTATGCAAAGTACGTAAGTGGTCAGCAGCTGGTTTGCATTTCAATCATCAATCTGCTGGTTCTGTTTCTGATGACCTGTTCAGCTCCCCTCACTGTCCTGTGCAGGACCCAATTGCCACTGAATTTGATGCTGGGATGCGGCAGCCAGACTTCTTTTCCTCCGTGGTTCAGCAGAATGTGTTGACAGACCTTTGCGTTACAACCACATCCATCCTTCTTCCAACACTGCAGCTCAATTGAACCTTCAACTGGCACTTCTCAAGGCCGCGGCAATAACCGCCTCTCTTTTTGGTCCCACACACTTCTGTGTAAGTCGTCCTCAACGACAACTAGTCACGCCTCCTTATGTCTAACGACGCAGTTACAGAATGTACGAGTCTATGGTGAACAAATGTCTCTCTCTCCACTTCTGATCTTCTTGCCCTCTATCCATTCAACCGGCCGAAGACAAGGAGCTTTTTGTGCAGAACGGGGAATCACAGGACTCACATGCTTCAGTAAGGAGAAACAGAGAGATTGCAACAGATGATAGACTTCCTCAGAAGAGCAGGAGACCGGAGAGGAACGGGCTGAAGTCAAGATTTGGGGCCGGACGAGGTACCTCCGAACCTGCGTGGACCGAGCTGGACCGGGCTCAAAAGGACTACCTGAAGATGGAGAATGACAGAACAGAAGCCGAGGAGAAGGTTGAGGATCTGGCCGAAGGTAGAAACTTATGTAAACACTTCAGTTGCAACGTCTCACAAACCCAGGTTGGTTATACGTGTCATTGAATCGTCACGGCTTCAAGTAATCGAGAAAAGAAGTCCTCTGACTTCTTTTGTGCCAAGTTTCATTGGATTATCGCGCTTTTCAAATCAGAAAGTTGAAATAATGTAAAGTAATAAAAATAAATAAATAAATAAAATTTTGTTTAATGAAAACTTTAGTAATTTAAAGTTGCAAAGTCAAAAGCTGTAATATGCGTTTCGGATTTGTAGACACTGCTCAGTTTTGAGAGTTACTAAAATACACAAGATTTTATTCAGATGTTAAGTATTTCTTAACTTTTGCTTTGAGAGTCATCTGACATGTAATTTTTGTTGCCAGGGTGTGAAGTTGTTGGTGTTCTTTGGTAAAATATTTCTCCATTTAGCAAGCAATGAGAAGTCGAAGACATCTACTTATTTCCGTAGCTCGGATTTTCAATCCAGTGCATTAAGGGCAAATTTAAAACATCTAAAATATTCTCTTGTGTTGTTGGAGATAAGAGGCTGTGAGACAACATTCTATTTTTTCTTCGTAATTGAAACAAAACAAACTCATTCAGAGAATTTGCAGTTTGTAAGAAAAACAAGACAATGCAGCAAACTTGTAGGCTTTTTTTTCTTTTTTTTGTCCAACATGGTGGAAACTTCATGCAATCGTAGCCGGATTTTGAATGCAGGGCAAAATTATGAAACATAAACGACCTGGATCCTTTGGAAAGGTTCCAATTCAAGTGAACAGGAGCCCAGAACTAAAGAAACATGCAGATACAATATGCAGCTGGGTCAGCGATTCATGCCTCGTGTCTTGTGGCCGTTTTGCGTCTTCTGATTGAAAACATTATTGTAAGCTAAAGGATTCTGTTCTTTCCGTGGCATGTGTTAGCATGTCCGCCGTCGCCAGAATCCTTTCAAAAGCTGTTTTACAAAATTACGTGTATGAAAAAAATCATTTTTGATATTTCTGTATATATTCGTTTGCCTGATTTAACTTTACAAAAAGAAATTTGAGAATATGTTGTTGAAAACTAACATCAAAATGACCTCCAGTGCAAGTAAAGGAGACTCATAAGCATTGGCATCTCACATATGGCTTTTGATAATTACCTTTTGCCAAAAAAACGTCACTTCCGATTCACTTGCTGCAGCAATCGGTGTCCCTCAGGTGTGTGTCATTGGAACTCTTCATTTCATTCTCTACTACAGTAATATTTACTCCTTTGCTGATGACAGTGTTATTTAGAGTTCTCTACGTACAGTAGGCCCGGCTCTCACTCAGCTGCAGCTGGCTTTTAATGTCGTACAATTACATTTCATTGCTATAAAACTTGTTTTAAACTCACAGGAATCAAATCTCATGCTTCCAATTAGAAAAACTAAGCTAATTAACTTGACACTATTTACAGATTTCCCTCGAGTCTGTGCAGACTTTAGAAAACAAAGACATTTCAATTCTCTGTGTCTCAGAGACATTGACATGAAAATGTCTTCTGAGTTTTGCTGGGGATTTTTAGAAGGCTCACGGGAAGAGCAATCTGTCTTTAGGTGTTTTGCTTAACTTTAGTTCACTCGTGTCCCGGTCCGTGTCGTCCAGGACACTTTGAAAAACCTGATCTTTTAAATCTCTGCAACATTTTAAAAAACACAGCTCCTTTCAAATAAAACTCACATGTTCCTGCGTCCAAGACCACCAAGAGCATTTTTATTTATTTTTTGTTTTAGATGTTTATTTGAAATCCCCGGGTTGTTTCAGGACAGTGGCACGATGCGACATCTTGATGCCAATTTTACGCAGCTGAAGCTGAAGTGAAGCACACGACCCCGAGTTGCCACAGGAAATTTGACACGCCGCGTTCCCACAGACAGAAAGGCCCGATTGTTGAACACTTGATACGCTTTCTTTAGCTCGCTCAGAGACATGCAGTGTGTTGTGCCAGTGGGCTTAGCCAATTATGCATGATGATATATGTGTCGTGCGTCTTTGAGGTGACCCTCTGCAGTTTTGACAGTGGCCCCAAACTGTGCTGTGGCATTTTAGGGGACAAACGGCAGCACTGTGCGGCGACCCGTGCAAAAATGATTTGCATTTGCACATAAAATCCATTACTTTTTGATTCAGTTGGAAGTCGCAGACTCGTCGTTGACAATTGCACTTCTTGGAAGTTAGAAAAATGCTTTTTGACTAATAAGTGGCATATTAAAAAACATCAAGAACAAACTTGTGCTCCATGATTGGTGAAGCGAACTATCTCAACTCCTGTGGGATAAAATATCCGTCATGGTCAAGGCCGGGGCGGAGCGGCGGACCCCCGGCCCGGGCCTGCGGGGGCCCGGATGGGAGGCAGAATGTGATTTCAGGGATCCAAACCTTTATCCCGTCTGATGAGGGCTGGAGAAAGCGAACCATCTCCAGTTGAGTATGGCGTATGTAGGACTGTGTAGTGTGGTGTAATAGAATATATACTAGACTGCAACTCATGGTTGCTAAAAACTTTCCAAGACCGACTAAAATTAGTGACATAGTGTGTGTGAAATATTGAATAAAATGTTGTGCGACACGACTGGCTTTAGTTTCACTCTTACATTTAACTTTACGACACACAAAATTACAAGAGGATCATCCATATTGTCTCCAAGTGTATTCTGGGTAAAGCTTGTCACCGGCCGTCCACCAAGGTCATCATTAGTCACTTGGCAACAGACGGGATACTAGCTAGAGCATTTCTACAGACTAAGTTGACATGAGTGGGGCTCCACGGAGCGGCAAAGTGAAAAGGCTCTGAGTAGAAATCGATAAAGTGTCAGAATGGTCCGATCGCTATCCGTGGTTCTGAACTGATTTGAATTTGTGTCGTTTCATTATTAGTGACTTACAGTAGGTCTGATGTTTCTGTTGTGCTTCATGTCAGATGGTTTTCAGAATGACACAGTCATTCTCTGTGGTGGTGAAACTTGCATGTCTATGTTGTAAAGTTAAATTATCATGAGCTTTATTATTTAGTATGAAGGGCCCGGTCATTAGCCCTGGCCCCCGGCACGACTCTTGCTTATTCCTCTATCGGGTCTGGGGTGAGCAATTTTACCACATTGATATCCATAACGTGTTGGTCTGCTTTAATAAGCGAAACATTTGTTGTATTGCAGTTGATAAATGAGTGGAATTGACCAACAATCAGTTAATTGATTTTTTAAGGACGATGTCAATGTGAGTTGGCCTGTGACCTCAGAAGGTTGGTGCTTCATGGAGATCTGAGCTGCATGCACAGGCACTACCAGAGTAATACGTTGCTTAAATCAAAACAGCATTCCTTATCATAAAGTGATAACTGTGGACTTTGAGGGAAATGTACTTCAAAGTTATTCTCAAGCTTAGAAATCCATTTGAAAATGTCGTGCGTGTCCTGCTAGCTACTATTCAAGCGATTCTGAGTCTGCTGTTTTCAGCAGCTGCCTAATAATAAGCGGATCTATTCGCTGAGGCCGTAACGGCTTTTTTGAAAAACGTCCTTAATTACTATGTAATGTAATTACGTAGTAATTACATTACATAGTCTTTAATACTTGCTTTAAAGATGAAGCCTAACAGTCAAATTGATTGTGTGCGTCTTTGACTGTTGGTATTGTAGTGATGGTAATAGAGGGACGCAATTACCAAATAAATCATTTTCACATTAAATACTGAAAACAAGCTAATAAAGTATTTGTATTTTTTTTTATTTTACATAAAAATAACCATCTTGTAGCTAAATTAAAATGACATTTAACACATGGCTGAATGTTATTTCAAAGGTGTTCATGTGTCAAAGTATTGAATGCAGCATAATACTTTATGTGCAAACAAACACAGAAGTACACGCATACATGAATATATCAAAACAAACCGTGATTTTAAAGCAGATGTACACACCTTACCCTTTGGGTGGTGTTACACCACTAATATTGTTTTTAATATAAATATAATTTATACATTTGTATGTGTACTTATGTGTATACGTGCACAGAAGTGAAGTATTAAGTTGGATGTTTACGCCTGCAGCAGCCATGCAGGCATTGGGAACTCTTCATCATCCAGAGTACAGTTCAGATTTTATATGTTTTTTTTTTTGCCAGAATGTAGAAAAAAATATCCTGGGTTCACATTAAGTGTATTATCAATTCTGACCCTGATGGGTGTCAATGGTAGTTCACGCCACGCTTCCAATTCTTGGTATTTTGCTGCTGATTTACATTATTTTCCATCTTGCAGAGACAACAGAAGGTGTGGAGGAACGTCCCCAGGACATTTCTCAGGTAAATAAGTAGTAGTTGTGTCACAAGTCAGAAGAGAGTCAGGTATTTCTTTAAAGCTTACTGTAGCCTCTAGCTGCCTTAAAATAATCACTGTTTTATCTAATAGTGAAAGTTCAAAATCTGTTCAAAGTAAACCTTTGTTAAATTCCTACTTTTGTCGACTGAGGAAACAATTGAGACCATCAGAAGTGACCATCATTTTTGTCACAAGTTGCAAAGAAAACAAAAGTCAATCTGTTGCCATTCTTGCCCTGTGGCTCCGAGGTTGGAAACTGTAGTGACGTTATTGGATAGCAGAACTGTTTGGTTTTTTTTCTAAAAACCAAAGGCCAAGAAAATCCTGCCGTTTTTAAGATACCACAAAATAGTTTTTAAAAGAAAACACAATCTACAATGGAGTTTCTTGTCATAAATGAATATAAAACCATTAAACTATAACTATAACACCATCCACGAAGTAGGGGAAATGAAAAAAAGTCTTTGTTACTTTGTTAAGAATGAACTGAAGCCTACTGGTTCGTGTTTACGCAGCCAATATAGAGAAGCTAAACTTTATGTTAGCCAAAGATAAAAACACAAACAGAGACATATGGAGAACTTCCTGAAAACTCATCCGATCTCCAGCCTCCAGGTACCGGCATGTTAACGATCAGTGTCAGCTCTCAGAAGGAAGAACCAAAGGCAAGCAGGACAGACGCTCTATTGAGCCTCCTGCCTGATGCCTTTCACATGACAGAGAGCAAGAACAACACAGAGAGATGGGAAGATAGAAGGAAGGAAGGACGGAAAGAGAGCTGCCTGGCCCACGTAATGTTCCCATGAGCTGATTCACTTATCCCCACCGAATAAATTCAATCAGTGACACATGAGAAAACTAAGAATGGAACCACAGGAGAAGACCCGAGCGGACAGAGGCTGGTGCTGATATAGGATTAGTGTAGGAAACGTTGGCTTTAAATGAAGGAAGGCTGTTCATACTTAAGGTCCTTTCGCTGGAACGACTGAATGAGAACGGAAAAAACCTGAATGAGTCACAGACACAGACTCCACGAAACTAGCAAACACAGCTACGCTCTTACAGAGGTTTTGAATTGTGAAATAAACAGAGAAAACAAACAAAACAATAAAAAAAAAAAAACACTTTTTGTTTTTTTAACGAAATCAAAAACACAGAATATATTTTACGAAATAGAACCATAAAAACTAAACAACTGGTCATCAAAGCAAAAAAAGACTTTTCTAATCATTGGGACCAGCGGCGGTTCTTTTGTTAAAAGTCACTCCCATGACAAAGCTCAGCAAAGTGGGCGGAGCCAAGAGACATTAAGCGTGAGGAAGAGTGGAAGGGGTGTGGTCAGGAAGAAAGAAACACTGTTGCTTACTTTGTACTTGGTCACTATGTTTAGAAAGCCTTTTATTTGTCATGGACGCCCCCAGACTGTGACGCTCTGAGCAGAAGGCCACACCACTTCCACTTTTATGCACAGTGCTTGGGGAAAAAAAAAAAAAAAAAAAAGCTTCTTTAGATTCACTGAAATGTTGTTAAAGTTTAATCAACGAATAAGAACTTTTCCATTGTTTATACACACAGACACTTGATATGATTACTAATCGTTTCTGCCGTTGCTCGTCTTACTGTGACTCTTTCCTTTAACCCGATCCCGGGAAAATGACGTTAACCTTTCTCCACTGCGATCCAGGTGCAGGGCCTCCTGGTGGAGCTGCGCGAGGGGCTCCGCGCGGCTGTGAGCGAGCTGAGCGAGCTGCGTCAGAGGGACCACGCTTTGGAGGAGAAGCTCCAAGCACACCAGACTGAAGTGGATGACAAGATAATGGGCCTCAAGAACTCGCTCAACACATTCAAGGTGCAAGTCCACAGTTAGAGGAGTATAACTCAGATCTCTTTAACGTTATCACCTCTTGTTATGTTACAACCACAAACTATAATGTAGTTCATTTGAATTTCATAGGCCAACACAAAACATAGGAAGTGTCATTTTTAAGGGGAAGGAATAGAGTAAATCGTTTCGGGTAAGATTAAATTAGTTTAGTTTCAGGTTCCCTCTTGAAATTCTGCTTCACTTTTGTGTTGCATTTTCTCAGTTTCACCTCAAAAAAATATTTTGTTTTTATTTGCCCCCACATGATAATGTTCAGCCAGCCAGCAGAAATCATGTCACTATGCTATGAAAGTATTTTGAAGGTGCCTGTAAGCTAAAGAATGAAAGAATTTTGACAGGAAAAAACACAAAAACAACTAAAGATATCAGATGTTTGATGACATATCAAACTTAAATAAGTTTTGCCAATATGGAGCAGATCAATATTTAGACATCTCTCCTCGTTAGTGTTCTCCGTCGCCTGACTGCTTCGCTTCTTGGTCGTAATCGAGCTGATTGTTCACTGACGTTCCCTAACAGACCTTCACAGAACATCTCGGATTATACTGAGATTAAATTACACCCAATTTACTGATTAGATGATGCTGAAGGCAATTGGATTCCGATTCAGATTATCTTTATTGTCACTTAACATAACATCAGAGATGCCCTGCAGAATGAAATTACGATGCATATTGAGTCACAAGTAGAAACCAGCTGGATAAACTATGAAGGGATGGAAGAAGAAGAATAAAAGAATAAAACAGGAAAAGCACCAGATTAAAAAAAAAAGGGGAGGCACAATAAATATAAGCGACAATATGTGCAAAACAATCAAACTCAGATTAATAAGTAATGATAATTGCCATTATGAGCTTCTTCGTTGTGGTGCTAGAAAATGCCAGTAACTAGTACCGCTATCTGCTGCAGATTTTCACTTCACTTTCCATCTACAGAACACATAATTAGTCGACAGCAACCAGGCCGGTCCCATTTCTATATGACATCTGTTCACAGGAGGAGCTGAATCTGGCGTTATTCCACATTAGAGACATGTCCAACAGGCAAAGGGAGGCGCAGAGGAGGATGGAGCTGCTGCAGATCGAAAGCAACAAGGATATAATCCCCCTTCCACACAGGTAAGGGTGCAGCAACAACAATGTTGCACTGATTCCCGTGGAGACCATTTCCCTGTTATTCTGTCATCTAAACCCGACCGTCTACACTCATGCTGACCCACAGGTCCGGCAGCAAGAAGAGCTCCAGGTCAGACGTGCTGGCGTCGCCCGGGGACGAGCACATCTGCACGCCCAGCCAATCAGAGCTCGGCGTTTATCAGAGCTTTTTCCCGACTCTGCCTCAGGGCGAGTCGCCGCAGAGGAGCAACACGTCGACGCAGAGTGAGTCTGTTTGCCTGCGCAAAAGTCCATCCGTTCTTGGTAGTCTTGCCCCTCATGCTTTCTGGAGGTCTTTGGAACTCATCTTGACAGAATGATGCAGTTTGTGCAAAAAATAACAAAAGAAGGAAAGTGGAGGGAATTGGTGGAAGTGTTAGGCCTAAAATAACAACATAGCAGATGACCATTGTCATCTAAGATATGTCTTAAAACAAACATTAGCTATTGAGAAAAGCCCTGAAGCAGGACCAGAGAAATGAATCACACTGCCAGGAAAAAATATAAAACCGGTTTGATCATTTAGAAATAATACACAACAATTGAGTCTGGAATGTTATTCATAGAGTCAGGTTGCTCAACAAACAGAAAAACTGTAATGGTCTGGAACTGAAAGAACTGACAAAACCCTGGAGAAACACCGAGATAAAGTCTGGCTCCTTTGCAGCAAGCCATAAAGACGCGAGGGAAGTATTTTTGCATAGATATGTATATTTTCCTTTTGCTCATGCTCATGTTTGCATGTCGCAGCCTCCACTTCTGACCAGGAGGCTCGGCAGCAGCAGAAATCTCCGTCATGGGGAGAGAAGACGAACAACAGAGACCAGCTGGAAATCTGCAACAATCAGACTGAAAACAGTAAGAAAAATCTCTGTGAAACTATTACTAACCACAAACAAGTCAGCCTGTCATAAGCATAAGCCCTCATGTTCTGAGGGCAAAAATAACAATCATAAAAAAAAAAAAAGGTGTAGGTGAAATCACCCGTTCAAGATCTTCAGCTTTTCCCATACGAATGGGAAAAGCAAAGCGTTTTCCACATAAAAAAATAGGCGTATAAATAAATAATAGCAATTTAAATAATGGTAACTAAAACAATAATGAAGCTATTTCATAAACTGGTAACGCATACACAACTAATGATCAAATAATGAACTAAAAAGCTAGTGATGAACTAAGTGATCATCTAAAAACCAAACTGAATTGTTTGTAACTAAAAGCAATGTTTAGTTGAAGTTACGTTTCTTGTTTTTATGTGTGCAGGTAAGCGACAACAGGCCGCGTTGGAGCTGCTGGAGTCGGAGAGAGTCTACGTGTCCCATCTGTCTCTGCTGCTGAAGGCCAACATCTCCTTCAACGGAGCCGAAGCGCCGACCACGAAGGACAAACGGTAGCACACTCCTCTGATAACGAATAAAAATAAAAGCCGTGTTTTGTTGAGGCCAGCTACACCACTTTCCCAAACTGGCCCTCTGGGCTAATTTGAAAGCTTACGGTGATGGAACAACAGGAAATAGATAAATCAAATAAAAAGAAGGTCATAAACACTACCAAGACAGTGCTTGTCATTGTAATGGCCGCAGCACACACACGTGCTGCCAATGAGGAGGAGACCCAATGAAAGGCAGCCACCGCCGAACTCGGGACAAATTGGGTTTAAAAATGGCTGCTTTCGCTTTAACCGGCTTAACATGCCGCTGTTTGTGGTGCTCCCCGCCGCGAAGAAAGCCCGCGCCCCGCCTCGGCCTGCGAGGAGCTCCCGGATGTCGATGAAGAAGAATGTTTGGTTCCACGGCAAAAAAAAACGGCTTTAGCCTCACTTATTTCTGAATGCTCACATTTGCAGAAAACTGAAATATTTTCCCCCCCGTCTGCTTGCAGTCCTTTCCCCAGCTCCTTGAGGTTTCTGATCCAGCAGCACCTGGAGCTCCTTCACACTCTGCAGGAGCGCGTGCTCAGGTGTCAGTGGCAAGGCATCATGGGAGACGTGTTCATGAGGCTCACTAGCAAAGAGGTAAGCACGGAATTAGACGACAGAATAATGCGGAAAAACATAATTTAATCTTTTTTAAAGAGAAGTCTGACCTGATGTGTGTTGTTTTAGTAGATCTCCTTATAGTGCCACGCAAAAAGCTTTACTGACTAATTTTCCTCATTTTGACACAAACAACAATGTATTTCACTGGAATAGATTGAAGTCCAATGTATTTCACTATACATTGTATTCAAATTTAAAACAATCAGATGATCTTAAAGGCGTGGCATGCCTTTGTGTTCAATCTCAGAGCAGCTGCTAGTCTGTAGGGGCGTGACGTCGTCATCTTTGAAAACCGACAGACAGAACGTTTCTCTGACTCCCATTTGAATTCGTTTCGTTACTTTGAATGATCACCTGGATTGGGAGAAATAATTAAGGCTTCTCTTGGTAAAATTACAGTTTTTCAGGACATTTATAAGAAAAGGAACATTTCTAGCAGTGTTACAGCCAAAGGTGAGGCTGTAGGGGGAAAAAAATCACACGAGTTGAACAAATGAAAACTTTTTCTCCGCTCAGAGTGATTTCCTGGACTTCTACGTCTCCTACCTGAAAGAGCTTCCAGATTGTCTGTCCGTTGTCACCATGCTGGCGTCCAGCTCCATGAAGTCCGCTGCCTTTGTGGATGTAAGATTAAGAAGAAAAAAAAAAAAAAAGTCAATAGTGATTGAACGATGTAAAACACTAACTTGTTTCCTGCCACCGTCAGTGTGACGTTCTGGGGGACGAATCCAGACCTTCGCTTTACACCCTGCTCCTCCAGCCGGTCCAGAGGATCCCAGAATACCTGCTGCTGTTACAGGTGGGCTCTACAACGCCAGTTCATTTCAGTTAAATTAGCCTCGTATTTCACTTTACCTGTTACCTAACAATTGATCCACTGCAACATAACGGAAATAAGCTAAACAAAATCTTTTAAATGTGTGTTTCCACCATTTGGTTCAGACTGAATTTTCCCTTTGGATGTTTGAATGATTGAAATGTTTACGTATATATATATTTATATTGATATATGTATTTGTAGGGCTTGCTCAGACAGACGGATGCAGATCACCCAGATTACTACCTGCTGCTGGTCTGCGTCCAGCAGTTCAGGTCCTTCACGGCGCAGCACCACCACCTCCTGCAGCACAACCAGGAGCTTCTGCTACTCAACCGCAAGGAGGTGCAGAGGTCAGAGCAAACAGAGCATCGACACAGCCAGCGGAACATAGACATAGAGGACGTGGCTCCCCACCCGGGGCGCCACAAACACATGTGGTGGGGTGATCAGTCAGCTGAACTCCAGACAAGTTCGTCTTTACAAAAAAAAAAAACCCCAAAACACACATATGACAGTAAACCACAGCTGAAACATTAAGTTGGTATTTAATTTACGACGCTAAATTATCATCGTCATTATTATTGTTGTTATTATTATTAGGAACCTGAACTTCATTTCATCTAAAAAAAAAATAATAAAAAATTATACTTTAAAATGTAAAATACTTGATTTGTTTAAATCTGAAATGGTTTTTGTACATAAAACCCAAACAATCTGAAATACAGTTCTGCATTTGTGTTTGCCTTTTATTCCATTTAGAAATAAAAACAACAATAATGATAATAATGAAAAAAAGTATTTTCAAGATGGAGTAAAAATAGAAACACAACTTACTTCCATTTATATTTTTACTTGCTTATTTTTCTGTGGCTTGGACAAAATAATTTCTCTGTGGGAATCAATACAATAATCTTGAATTTTAAATCTCGAATCCATCCACCATCCACCCATGTTTGGGTGAGAAGGATGGACTCACCCGGGGTGAGAACCAAGAACCCCGGCACCGCCAGCTTCTCTTTACAAAACGCTTAATTTATCCCCTTTAAAAATAAAGGTTTAAATCTGTTTGTCCAATCTGCTCTGCTCCACCAGCAGGTCCAACATGAAGCAGCTGTTAAAGACAGTGGATGGAGGGATTCAAACTAACAACATCGGTTCACCTTATCCCGGCAGCAATGCAATACTGTGAGTGTTTCAACTGCTAACAGATTACTAGCCTGCTGCCTGTTGTAGATCTCTGGCTGATCCTTCGAGCAAGTTTTACTGAGCTTTTCTCCTCAACAGGGAGCACGCCAACATGGTGAAGCGCCGGAAGCAGTGTCTCCTGGAGCAGATTCAGTCCCACCGCTTCCAGGACTGGGATCGCAGTCAAGATCCACAGAGTCACTGCTATAACGCAGAGTGGCCGTCCCAGGTGCCATTCTTCAGTCACAACCTGGACTCGCGCAATCCAAAACAGACGGGTATGTGGTCGGAAGAGCTGCTGGCTATTGCGTCTGGGCGACGGATGAAATGATTTGAGAGAAGCTGATGTCTGGTCGAATATGTTTTGAGACTCCACTGATCCACAGCAAAAACCCACTATCCACCAATAGAGGAAATGTAGGACAGCGGTGAATTTATGCCATTTGTAGACTTGGGTGAAGTTTCTTGTTTGGTCTTTTCTGGTGTGGAACGTCATTACAGAAGTGTTTCTCGATTCCGGACCTCGGGGACCACTGCCCTACATATCTTAGACGCGTCTCTAATGTAGAACATCTGTTTCAAATGACTGCATGATCTCCTCTGCAGACGTTTGTTGCTCACCCACTTCTTCAAGTAATGCGTGTGGCGGTAGGGAAGCACCTACAACATGCTGGGCAGCGGTTCCTGAGGACCCAAATCGAGAAACACTGCAGTAGAGTAACTCTCCAGAATGCCTTTGGCTGATTGACCAACATTTGGCCTCCAGGTCTTGGCAGTATCCCAGAAAGTGAGATGTCCGACAGATCGTGCCAGCACAATCAGGTGCCCACCAGACCGGCTGAATTTCGTCAGGTTCAGCCCGGCTCAGCTCTGGCCGACGCCCTCGGGGAGTTCCTCCTTCCTCCCGACCCTCCGGGGATGGAGAGTCTCTATGACGAAGACGGGGTCTCCCTTCATGACGCATCTCTGTTCGACCGCTGCTCGTCGGCGTCCTCAGACTCCTCCATCGACATCGCCTTTGTGAAGTGCCCCAAAGTCCCCCAGGGATCCCATCACGCGGTGGCAACCAACGTGCCAATAAACCGAGACGTCTTTGGCAACGGAGGAAGCCCAGGTAACGGTTACAGCAAACTACCAAACCGGGGTTGTGTGTCACCAGATGAAGCTGTAATGACGAGACGCAATCTCCATCGACCACTTCAAGCCAGCCAGCGGAAGAGTAAGGTGAGTGCATCCGAGTAGATTGTTGGGTTTTTTTTTTTTTCCGTCAACATGCACATTCCCATAAATAGACGTTTGCTTCTTCTCTGCTGTACAGTCACTGAACGGCCTGCAGATGGAGAACACAGTGAGTGGTCTGGATGTGGGGCCGCTGTCCGACCACCTCCAGAGAGTGGGGCTGGGCAGCCACGCCAAGCTGGAGCGTCAGGGCAGTAAGGGCAGTAAATGTTCCACCCCGTCGCACAAAGTCCACAGTCCCCTGGGGAACACGAACAAACAGAGTCCAGATCTTCACGGACTGCTCAGCATTGTGGGTATCACAAGAAATATAAGTGAGCAAATTCAAGTGCAGTCAGGTGTGTGATTTTTGATATGATTGAAATGACTTTCTATCTGCCTTACCCTGGGGCAAGCAGGAGAAAAGGGGGTAGCTGTAGTGCGAATGACCAAACCTCATGTGACCTTCGGGTTTGCTCAACAACAGTAGATCGCTTCATGGGATGGGATTCCAGGTCATGAACTCAGATGCCTTAGTTCCAGTGAAAAGACTTCGTAATGCTTAAACTCACCAAGAGCTTTCGGACAATTTGTGGATCATCCCTTCTTATTTCAACCAGAACAGAAGGTAGAAGTCCAGAAAGAGGTTCAAATCCAGAGTCCGGACCTCTCAGTCCAACATGGTCTTTAAAACCAATCAGAGCAGAGAGAGAGGAAAGACTTCAGTGTGTGGGATAGTCAAAATCCCCCAAAACTTCCTCCTAAACCTTGTGGAAAGCAAACGCTGTCAGCAATGTAATCTGTCATTTGCACCCGAAATGAATGTTCTGTTGCTTATTTGTCTATTAGGTCAATATGAATTGTTTTTCACATTAACGTATGTAAAAAAAATATATATAGGATCATAATAGCATTAAAAGTCTTTATTTTTGAAGAAAAATCAAATAAATTTTTGTCTTCCTGGTTTTTTTTTTAATGAGTGAATAAATTAAACAAATCCTTGTTTCTGACCTGAGCAGGACTCAGGCATCCAGTCCTGGGCTGACGAGTCAAAGTGGAGGAGCACAACAGAGGAAAACCATCACACCCCCTTCAGCGAGAGGAGTCGCAAGGACAAGGGAGGCTTCAGGAGCTCGTTCAAGAAACTCTTCAAAAAGAAGTAGGCACGGTCATTTACCACTGATGCGCTCTGTGAGTTTTAAAAGGGCAAAACAAATATGAGGAAAGATGTCAAGACAGGACGAATAATGTCAGTGAAAGTAGAAGTAAATATTGTGCCGTCACAGCGCCTGATAGAAGATATTTTCTTAATCTTTTTTGGGTTTGTTTGTTTTGTCTTCCAAACAGGGCTGCTGATGAGAAGAAGGAGAAGGGAGGAGAAAAGACACCGGAAAGTCAAACCGGTGAACATGAAACGTCGATGAAAACTCCCAAACTGGTTCACCTGGAGATAAACCGTGGCACAGCTGTGTAACTTGTGCTTCGTGGATATTTTACTGCTTTGTATAAACACTGTATGAGCAACACAGCAACTTTCCACAAATTGAAACGTGTGGGTTTTTTTTTCCTTCTGTCAAACTGAAGGAAAGTTCAAATACCGGTGATATATATATATTTTTTTTATTTAAGCAAAACCACAAAATATGTTACGTTCAGCTGTTTGAAATTCTTTGCAACATTGAAGATGGATTTAATAGCGTCAAAACGACAAGTTGTAATTTTGTTTTCAGTCAGCTTGCGCTTTCATCCCATGACTGTAATCAATTACCATTTCCTTTTGTTGCTTTTCTTTTTCTCCAACTAACCCACTCATGCCAGTTTCAGCCTTTTAATCAGTAGGTTATTTTTTAAAACTCAAACTTATAAATTCCTCTGTTCATCTTAGTTATGCTTTATCCAGAATTAGTGCGATGTACTCAGGAAACATTAACAGCTACAATGTTACACTGTGTAGAAATTACATTGTACTTGTGTTTTTCCTGTACTAAATTTATCTTGAGAGAAATTGCACTCAATAAAAGTTCTCACTGGCTATTTTTCTGGCAATCAGCAGATTGTTGAATTCTTGTAACGCTAAAAGATGCTGACATCTACTAGCGCTTTGCAACCTGAAACTGTTCAAATTCACGGTACCGGACAAATGTTTTCATAATCCTTGAACTTTTGCCCACTATAAACTTGAATGTGTTTTAGGAGGATTTAATGTGGTATACTAGTACATGAGTGAAACAAGCAAAAAAAAAAAAATCTATGAATTTTGATTAAGTTAAGCAAACAAATAAGAATAAAAAAAAAAACATCTCAAAAGTGTGGGCAAGGCAAGGCAAGGCAAGTTTATTTATATAGCACCTTTCAGCCAAAGACAATTCAAAGTGCTTGTACAAGAAAAATAAAAACTACATACTGTTAGAAGATGAATAGAAAAAAAAAAAAAACAAGCAGATAAAAAATAGACAAAGTAAATATGAAAAGTTTAATTATAGTAAGTGAGTGGGATTAAAAAATTAAGAATAGACAACTTCAAATAAGAAAGTTTTTAACCTTGTTTTAAATAAACTCAAGGTAGGGGCAGACTTACAATGAGCAGGAAGTTTATTCCATAGTGTTGGAGCACAAAAACTAAAAGCTGCTTCTCTGTGTTTAGTTCTGACTCTCAGTATAGTTAATAGGTTTGATTCTGATGATCTTAACTGTCTGAGTGCTTTATAAATTATTAAGGAAATTTTAAAGTCAATTCTTTGAGCAACAGGCAGCCAGTGCAGTGCAACTTTATCCCTGATGACATGTTGCTGTGCTCAAAGTTTTAAAACACACAAATAGTTTTGCAGCATTTTAAGCGCAAATGAAATCACAAGACAGCCGGAAGCTTCAGTTCCTTCTTTTTAATGTGTTAACCTGTCATCTCATAAATCTGTTACACTTCTGAAACAAAATATAGGCAATTATACAGTATGTAAAACAAACCCATTTTTATTTTACACTATTTACACTTTATAACGTTTGCATTGCATTATGAAAACAAAAAACAAAAGTGATGCGGCGGCAACAGAGGAGACGTCACCTGCTGTGTTTTTTGTTTTTTTGTTTTTTTTTCTTTTGCTCGACATCGGGAAGGAAACGACTGAAATACTGATCAGCTAAAGAGCAGCAGACAGGTGACGCTTCCATCTGACAGAATCCCAACGCGGTGATATTTATGCCACATGGATCTTTTTCCATCCAGAAAATTCACACATCTGGTACCCAAAACATCTTAAAACAGATTCATTCTACAGGACACTTGACTCAGGCGGAGCAGACGCCGTTCGAAGGCTTCGCCTGGTTTCAGCATTTATAGGGAGGAAGTCGGGGAAGCGGCATAATGTAATCGAACATGAACTCTTGATGGAGATTTCCCCCCCCCCCCATGTCTGGGGGAAGGAAACGACACGTTGAAAGGAAAAGGAAACAACCGAAACAGTTTGGTCAAGAAAATCAACAAGTGACTCTAAATAGAAAAAAAAACAAAACAAACAAACAAAAAAAAAATCAGGTGCACTGAAATAAATTCAGACAAAAACAAAGAAAATTATGAGACAATATGTAGGTGCTGTGAGCTATTTGAGAATTGATTTAGACATGATTTGTTCAAAACAAACCAGCTGAGATTGGACTTTTTATTTCTTCTGAAATCTAAGATGAATCACGAGGTAGACTATCTAAATATGGCCACAAGGTTTAAGAACATATTTAAGTGATATATTAAAAAAATATACATACACCTGTCTCATCTGACATAAAAGAAACCCCAATGTTATTGAACCATTTTTTTATTGTTTGGTTTTTCTTATGTATGTTTTTTAGTGTTTAAGGAACTTTGTACATTAAACTCTGGCTTAAAATGAGGTTTAAAATAAGTTTGGCATCCATCTCTTCAATGAGTGTCTCCAGTTTATGCATTTTGAGAATAAAACATAACTGTGAAAATAAGCAGCTCTCCAAATATTGTGATTAAATGGAACTTGGGGAAAGTTTCCTTTAATAATCAAATCCCACATGTCAAGGCAACGGCAGATTATTTTCTCTCATTTTGGGGGCTTTTACTTTTTACTTTTTTTTTTTATAGCATTTTAAAATCATCTACTTGTTTAACTTCCAGCTTTTTCAAATATATTTTGTCTGCTACTAGAAAAAGACAACCTTCACTCTACAGTTGGTATTTCTAACCATATCCGTATTTAGTTGCCAGCACAGATGACGTCTGCCCAGAATTTCTCCTCCCAAAGGTTGAAACAGCAAGTTTCATTGGCTACGAGGAACAGTCAGCCTCAGAAACACACCAGCAGGGGGCAGCAGAGGTCTTATTGGCTAAATGAAGGAGTTTTTACGTCTCGTCATGCGTGCCTCTCTTAGGATTAGAATTTCACAAAGCTAAACATTTTACAACAATTTGAAATGCGTCGGGTTGGAGTTGAAAACATGGCGCTTCTTTAGTTGCCATAGAACGTCTATAACAGTATCTCGTGACCAGAAATATCTTTGACGAGACTAGTATTTTTCAAGCAAGGAAAAGTGTGAAAAACTAACATGCCTATGGCTGAATGCACATCTGAAGCGACGCGTTACGTCGCTTTACGTGTGTTAATCGGACGTCATGAGGTACGCCGGGAGAAAATAGTATAGAGTGGACTTTCAGCTGTGGGTAGTTTTATCAGAAAACTCAATGCTACAGATGGGAAAAGAGTGCTTGGGCGTGGCACGTTGGGAGTGTTGACGGTGTGGGTTGGTTGACGTCAAAAAGGAGGGGCGTATTTTGTTGTCGGTGATGCGAGTTGCCTTTCCCGAGATGAACTAACAAGGTTGTTTCTGTGTAAATTGTTCATTTACCGGGTTGTATTTATTTGTTGCTGCTCCTTCAAAGTGACCGGCGGGCCACACACACACACACACACACCGCCATGTTCATACTCTGCGTCTACAGGCACACGCTGTGCATACACACACGGTCACGCGCTATCATGACGTCACGTTTGCTTATGAAACGCATTTCGTCTTGTTGTGCAAATTTCAAATACCAGTGGTTCAATAAAATGAAAGGAAACAATAATAATAAAAAGAACATAAAAAAGGACAAATATTTCAAGAAAACAAACAAACAAACAAACAAAAAAGCGTTAAAAACTGAAAGGGGGCAGAACTCCGAGGGACGAGGCAGGAAGTGACGCATGCAGGACGAAAACGAGCATCCGCATCCTGCGTGTGTTCCCCTCTTTGCGGGGCGGAAATGTCCGATTACCGAAGCCGTTCACCTGAAGAGAACCGAACCTCGCCACACGTTAAAAACAAAACAAACAAACGTAAAAAAATAAAATAAAAATAAAAATAAAAACGTGAGAATCTGTGACTCCTCTTTGCGCCTCCAGGGTTCGACAGAGCAGCTATTGACACACGTATGTACACAACCAGACTTTCTTTTAGTGTTCCGACTTTGCCATTAAAAAAAAAGTATTTACAAGGAATTAAATAAAGGTTTAATAAGCACTTGTGTGGTGTAGTGACGGGTACTGGGGATTTATCGTTAGCGAAAGTGACAAAAAAAAAAGTTTTTAGTCTGGTCTATTTTTTTGATTTTTCTTTTTTTGTCTTTAAAACAAACATTTTATGACAAATGAAGAAAGCCGTCCTTATTAATAAAGTTACGCCATGCCACAATAAATAAAGGGACACTTAAAACAAAACAAAACAAAAAAAAAATGGAGGAGAAAAGAAAAAAAGGGGGTGAAGGGTGAATTTCTGGGGCGTAATGGCCCTTCTATGAAGCTTCGGCACAAACAGCAGTAGTATTACAAGAAGAACTAGTGTAGCGTCGGTGTGTTTTCTGGATGCTTCTCTACTCCATGTGCAGTCTTGCGGGGAAAGGTGGGAAGCTGCGTCTTCACTGCCGAGTGTTAAGACTCGTTGCTTTTGACATAAACAAATCCCGAGAGAAGTCCCCTCCCCGATTCTCTCCCCGAAACTAACGGAACACCTTTCACATACACACGGATGCAGTTTAAAAGGGTGCAAACATCTGCATTCACAAATTCTCCTGGTCTCCCTGGTCACGCTACCAAGCAGGCGGGCGAGGGGGGTTAAGCTGCGATGCTGGGATGAAAGCGACTACCGGCTCGTTTCGTTGCTCCCTTGTCTGCGGTAGCGGTCGGGTGTTTAGACGGCGCTGCGGCGGTGGTGCGAGGGTCGGGGGTGGGTGGGGTGGGGAGTGGGGACTCAGTAGCTGTTCTCGTGGCCCGCCAGGATGTAGAGGTTGCTGTGGGCTGTGGGGTTGTCCGTCGGCCGGCTCTCCAACACCACCACCCTGAAACACACGCGGTTAAATTAAATAAAGAAAAACAAACCCCCAGATTTCCATGAATCAAAAGAGTAGAAGGAATGATAAGGAAACAGGATTTAATGTAGGATCGTCTGGTCAATCAGCAACCCATGGAGAAATCGGCTGAAGGATGTTATTTGGAGGAGGGGGGGGAAAAAAATGGCTGGTCACCCCAAACAACACCTTGAACAGAGTAATAGATTTGTAACGTGACACATCATCCCTTATTTGGACTCAAGAGGATCAGTAGTAAGGTAGACACCCAAATCTTCCAGAACGTTTAAGAGGAATTTGTTAGGAATCCCGAAAGAGCAAAAACGGTGAGCGGTGCTTGTACCTGGGCAGAGAGCGGCCTCTGTCCTCAGAGTCTGGGTCTCTACCATCAGCTCGTCTTCAGCGAGAAGGCAGCAGAAAGGATGTTAACGGTGTGTTTGTGTGTGGATGGCAAGTCAGACTTTTCACACTTAAAGAAATGCTTGAAAGTTGAACAGAAATTTCTACAACATTTGCTCCCAGTTTATCATCGTTTTGTTTTTTTTACACAACTTCTTTGCAAGTGATAAGTTTTATGTTTGGGACGTGTTGTGTGTTCTGACATGGCTACGTTAACACACATCGACAAGGACGAGAAACCAAAAACTGGCTTAAAGAGAAGCTGCAACGCCTTGCAAAAGTAATCATACCTTGTGAACATTTTTCTTATCTGAACATTTCGTCATATTACAACCACTTTGATGCATTTTAGTGAGATTTCGAGGTGGTTTAGTACATTTCAAGCTTGAGGCATCCATTTTCAATTGGGTTCAAGTCCTGACTTTGAATGGGCCATCGTAAGACATGAAGCTACTATAATCCAAATTACTGGTCTCCAAAGTCAAACTTGAAAGTCTATTGTCCAGATTTATGAGTGTTTCAATTACAGTAAGTACTGTAATTTAAATAATTTTCTCTTGGCCTTTTAGTTGCTATAGATATATATATATTGCAGTATATCTGTAATTGTTCCCCAATCGCTGAATTTCAGATGATGGATGGAACAGTTCAGATGAGATCATCAAAAATATACTGTCCTCAAAAACAAACATCTGAGACATTCACAGAACAGAAGCATTTATTAATCTTGCGTAGTGGACGACGTTTACTTTTGTAGCTATTCGTAAAGGGAATTGATTACACCGGATTTCATTTGTTTAGGTGTAACACAGGAGTAAAGGGAGGTAAAAAGCAAACACATGCCATACTGGGTCATTTATAAAGTCCCAATAAAAAACATCAAAGTTTGCCGTCGTAAAAATCACAAAGTGAAAATGTTCAGGGCACTTTTGCAAGGAACTTTGCACAGAAAACAGAGATTTGCACTTTGTAATTCTTAGCATTTTCTAGCCGTAACCGCGCATGTCTATCTGAAAACGTGCAACAGTAAAACTGGACGCCTTTCTCACCTGTCGGATCCCAGTAGTCTGAAGATGCGTGTGTTGTCACAGATCTCTTGCGTGATCTAGGAAAAAAAATGAAAAATGAACAGATTCTTGTTGATTCTACACAGACAGAAAGTGGACAGAAATTTGAAGACTGAAATCTACAGACTGGTTAAAAACTCTACAATGAGTTAGCCTCATATTTCCACTAGGTTTTATTCCCTGTTTAGAGTTATCTAGAGTGACATAAAATCGACAAAGCTAGAGTTTTTACTACCAGAGAGGAAAAAGCTTATTGCCTTATTAGCTAGTGGTAAACCTCCACAACTCTACTGTGATTTTATTTTTTTTAATTTCAGAGTGGAAAAAGCAATTTTCTCTTGGGGTTCAATAAAGTATATTGTACTGTAAAAACACAGGTCAGCTCTTAAAAATCAGACTAACCTCATTAGTCTTGAAACTTCGACCTTGCATGCCGTGTCTCCAGAAGGCCAGAACACTGTCCTGAAGACAAACTGCGGAAAAAGAAGACATTCATTCTGCTTTATAAAAAAATAAGGCTTTTATTTTGTCATGAAGTGTCATTTGGTAAATAATGACACGTTCAATGCAAAGTTGCTTTAAAAGTTGCATTTGAGGTACCAACTTTGACACTTTACTGCAAATATGGCACTTTTAATGGACTTTTAAAGCAACTTTGCATTAAAAGTGTAATTATTTACCAAATAAATATTCATAAAGACTTCTTCATGTTCATAAGTGTCATGACAGTGTTATGCACACCCTATCATATAAAGTGTTACAGATCGAATCGGTCATTGATATATGAACATTTCTTTAAAACAATAGAATATTTAAATAGAAAGTCATGTTTTTTTCACATTACTGTGATAATAATTTGTTTCAAAAGCTTTCTTAATAAAGCTGTTACCTATAGCTTCGATCTGGAAGTTGAAGGTGAGTTCAGCGGACAACTTCCGGCTGGACTTTAGCCGGCCCTGAAGGTTCACTATCTTTATACATCCTGAGTGACAAAGAAAGATGAGATAGAAGAAAAATAAATCAATCAGAGTATCAGAGTATGACCTATAAATGTTTCCAGTTAAAAAATGTAAACGTTGAGATGAGTAGAAGTTGTGTTTCTCACTGTCTAGGCAGACCAGAATAGTGTCTCGCTCCAGCTGCGTGACGTGGATCACGCATGTCTGCGGCATGTCTGCAAACGAAAACATCAGGACCGGGTTTAGTTTCGACTCCAAAAAAAAAAAAAAACAAAACCCAGAAAGAGCCACGCCGCTCTGACCTGCTTCTGTGAACCAGGAGGAGGTAACATTGGGGTTGACGGTGCCGAACCGGACCACCTGGTTGAGTTCGGTTCCTTTGCTGACCGCCACGCAGATTAGAGGGTACATGTGCTCCGGGACCACCAACATCTCAAAGACTTCCAACGGACAGGGCAACGGGAAATCGATGTTCTGCAGAGGAAAAAGGAATTAGAAATATGGGAGACTGTGTCAGATAGCAGATTATATTTGTTAAGTCAGAAATAAGTCCTGCATATGCTTCATCTTCAAATTTCAGATTTTTTAAAATACTTGAAACTCTAGATTGTGCACATTTGAGAAAATATAATATAGCACAGTTTTTGAGTATTACTGCTTTCATTTGGCGTGTTATAAAATAAAGAAATGGAAATCTTAGTGTCTTGGTCGGCACCTAATGGTTCCATCTAAGGTCAAAGTTTCAAGCTAAAAACCCCCCAAAGCTGTTTTATTAAAATACTTTTTAATGAGAGTGCAATCAATTGGTCAAAAACATTTTCAATGACTCGTCAAACAAACTGATGGTTAAACTCAAGGTGTGATGTGGCCAATTCAAGGCAAAACAGCCAATTCAGATACAAAAACATTGGATTTATCAGACAGCTAGATTTTTGTCCTTTACAAAACAGAAGTAGGGCCAAAAAGGCTGGAAAGATTTTTTTTCTCAATGTATTCAGACCTAAAAGATAAATACCATATTTTTCATAATTTAAAGGAACTCTATTAACTCAAATTTAAGACTATTAAGGTCATTCTGAATGAATTTAAGAGCTATACATACATGGAACGACATAACCAAGTGGCAGGCATAGTGTACAGAAACATCTGTGCAGAATATGGACTGGAAACCCTGAGATCAAAGTGGGAAACACCCCCAAAGGTGGTGGAGAATGCCAGAGCTAAGATCCTGTGGGACTTCCAGATCCAGACAGACAGAATGGTAATGGCGAACCAACCAGACATTGTCATAGTGGATAAACAACAGAGGAAAGCCGTTGTGGTAGATGTAGCAATACCAAGCGATTGCAACATCAGGAAAAAGGAGCACGAGAAACTGGAGAAATACCAGGGCCTCAGGGAGGAACTGGAGAGGGCCTGGAAGGTGAAGACCACAATGGTGCCTGTGGTCATTGGGGCCCCTCAGGGCAGTCACCCCCAAACTGGAGCAGTGGCTACAACAGATCCCAGGAACAACATCAGACATCTCAGTCCAGAAATGTGCAGTCCTTGGCACAGCCAAGATACTGCAGGACCCTCAAGCTCCCAGGCCTCTGGTAGAGGACCCGAGCTCAGAGGATAAGAACCACCCGTGGTGGGTGAGAAGGGAATTATTTTTTTTTTTTTTTATATATATACTAAATGTGTTTGTGTTTTATGTGAATAAGTCAAGTAAAACATGTCTTGCTTATCTATAAAACAAAACAAAACAAAAAAAGAGCTTGACATAATGTAGAGCAGTTTGGGACTGACCTTGATGAGCATGAACTTCTGCATGGACTCCACCCACTCCAGCAGCATGACACTGGACTGGAAGGCTCCACACAGGTATTTATGGCCGGTGTACGGGTTACGGACTAGCAGGAAATGACACACATTGTCACTCAAATGTCTTCTTTACAACCTTTGGTTTGATGTTACCATTTCCTGAATAGTTGGAAACTTATTGAATTAAAAATTTCTTTATGATTTCCCCCCCCAAATGTTGACTTTTATAACGTATGCACATGTACACTACAGAGTTGTAAAATGAACAATATGACAGATGCTTACCCACACAACACTTTTGACATCCTTTAGTGTCTGGAATCTTATTGGAAACAGCAAACTTCCTACAATCAGGCACAAGCAGACATTACTCACCAAAACAGGCTTATTAATCTGAGGCAAATATACAAAAACTTCATTCTGAATTGGCTACTTTTGTTGTTGTAATAATCTATTTAACTTCAAGTCAATAAAGGTCGATTCCTACAAAAAAAATAATAAATGAAGAGATAAAACGGCTAAAAAGAAAATGGAGACTGTAAATAATTGACAGGTTGGACTTCCTGACTGTGACGTTACCTTGGGATAATCTTATCAGGGAGTTTGTGTGTGGGAATGGCTACTGGTAGCTTCTGCAGCTGTCTGGCCTGTTCAAAGAGTCCGGACAGACTGTGGGAGTACAGCTGGGAGGCTTTTCCTGCAGTGGGACATTATTCATCACACACACCAGGTCATTTAAGAGTGAGAAATCTGGTCAGTTTAACGTGGAATGCAAAACAGCAGGAAGAAACGAACGAATCAGTCGTTTGTCAAATATAAATGAGCTTCTTAACTCACCAGATATAGAAAGAAGACAATTGTTCATGACATACAACCATGTACACCTCCGAGGGAAGAGCTACAAACAAACAAAAATACTTAATTTATAGCAATAACTGCAGGAAAATAACTGGTTAAGTAACAATGTTCTAGTTGGGATAGTTGAACAATTACTTGTGTTTCTCAATTCATCAAGAATTCGACTCATGCATAATCAAAAATTGTAATTTTTTAAAAAAGAACTGAGTGTATACTTTTTCATCCTTATTGATAATATAAAATCCCAGTTAAGCACATAGATGAATACTTAACAAATGATGTGTTGCATTTATTATGTTGTGTCTGACCTGCTCCATCGTCGTCTCATGAAGCTCGTTAAGGTTTAACGTGTAGATTCCCTCCTCAGCTCCGAATATCAAATACTGATCTGAAACCCAGAAACAAGAGAAAATGCTAAGATTTAACAAATTAATGAAAAGGGAGAAAGAGACTACAGATTTACATTTATTGCTCTGGGTTTTCCTTTTGGTTACCTCTAGTGTCGGGATTGATCCACGACGTGGCACAATGGATCTTCAGCGGACAGCCATTGAATACTTTGGAGAAACAGGCGCCCATCTGCAAACAGGAAAGATGATCTATAACTTTATTCTTCATTAGCCTGACTTTCTTCTGTTGTCGTGGTGATTCATCTTTGCACCATATTTTAATGTCAAATATGGTGGAAATGATCAAACAGGATCATTTGGTCATTAACTATAAGAATAGAAGTTTAGGCATTGACTGAAGATGTTTCCAGAGAGGGATGCCATTAAATACCAAATCTATTAAAAAATGTGAGATAAATGCAACTTTTAAATATTGGATTTCCACCACACAATGACACTCAAAGTACCAATAACATTTTTGCTTGGAAAACCCTGAATTGTGGGTATTCTGTCCCATTGTAATCACAAAAGACACGGACACTTACATGGACTTTCGGTGTTGGAGGAAGACCGTTACTGATAGGCTTCTAAGTCACAGATAAGAAAAGCAACAATTAGCAGTGTGCTTATTATCAACAAACATTTCAATACAATAATATTTTGCTTACTATCTAATCTGGAACTCAAGGAGAACATTTACTTACGGGAACATCCTTCTTGTCTTTCCGTACGGGGACACTAGGGGGCATGGTAGACTGCCTCTCTCCAGGACTTTCCCTCTCACCATTATGGGGAGAGTTCAGTCCATTACCTAAAACAACAACACCAGCGACACAGTGGCTGAATGAGTGTGTGGCTGAGAGGTTTCAGACATATTTATTGGTTATAATGCGAACAATTTAACCTACTGGAGGTACTGGAGACAGAGAGGAATTATACAGGCAAAACAACTCAGGAGCAGAGAGCGGGGAGGAGACTAGCAGGAAGAATACAGAGTCAAATATAATGCATGAGCAATGAAGGGTGTGAATGCGCCGACTGCTTACTGCTGGGCAGCAGCCGACAAAACAACCTCTGAGCACACAAGACGATGCGTTACAAGCTGCATTACAAGCTGCACCAGTGGCATGAAAAGACAAAAGACCTCTGATCTGCTGAGTGGCTGTGGTTCAAGTGTTGTCAGCACTGCGTGGACGGGCGGAAATAAATCAGCGAGGCCGAGCGGAGCGACTGAGGCTAATGTAAAAAAAAAAAAAAAAAAAAAAAAAAAAAATCTGAATCCTATCCGCAGCACTTGTTTGTGAAGTTATTTCTGTTGCGACAATGTGCTGCTCAGACGCAGACAGACCTCCAGAAAACAGTGATTATTTCCTCCTCTGCTGTTGTTCTGAAAAGTCATTTTTGGAAAGTTTGGAAAGCCTGCTTGTCTGAGTCCAATATCTCGATGGCGAGAAGGAATCTGCGAGTCGTGACCAAACCCTTGTTTTTACCCGGTCCTGTCGGCCCGACAACCCCATCCACAATGACACAGAAAGCCACACACTTGTGCTTAAGGAAGCCTTTCCCTGGCCGGCGAAGAAAACAAAAGGAAGGTATGGCCTGTCAGAGGAAAACACAGTGCCATATTAAAGTATTTATGCCCCTTGACAGTTTTTATATTGCCACATACTTGACCAAGGTACCACCAACTCAAATTTAAAACTTTTTAAGACAACAACAAATTAAATTTAAGACCTTCATCATGACAGAAAAGTCCAAAAGCAATTGTGTATATTTTATAGTAGCGCCACGCTTTTTTGGACAGAATGTACGTATCGTAAGGGTTGGTCAAAGGAAAAACAAATGTCGTCCAGCCAACTTACTTTCCAATGATAGACACAAAATAGCTATCTAGCTAGCAAGGGTATATTAGAAGTTAGTTAGCGGTAGCCTCAACCACCTCGAATCAGAACATAAGAAGGATGTCTGAGTGTGACTCAAGTTTTTCCCTGATAGAAACATCAGGGAAAAGCTTCTGTTCTATGAGAAGAACAAACTACATAGATTAGAATAAATAGTTCTGTTACGACAAAATTAACATATTTAAGACCAACTTAAATATGTTATATTAAATTCTAATGGATTTAAGACATTTTAAGGCCTTAATTCCGGTTCAACTTAAGACTTTTTAAGGATGTGCGATTTTGTTGACATTTTATCTGACAGCGCAACACAAAGTGATACAAACAATGAAGGATAAAAATCTAAAAATAAAATTGAATTTGTGTTCAATCTTCTTCAGTGAAAGCTTTGCAGAACGATCTTCAGCTGACATTCAGCCTCAAAGATTTCTGAGGAATATTTTGACTGGCGTTCGACATCTACAGGCTTAATTTGTTGCCCATTCATTGCGAAATAGCTCTGGCTCAGTCAGACTGGATGGTGAGTATCTGTGAATATTGATTCTAAAGCGCTGCCAAAAATTCCTCGTCATATTTAGGCGAATGTCTTTTGATCCAAACCACTCCATTCCAGCTACATTGGTGTCATTGTCCTGTTGGGCGGTGCATCTTCACACCACTTTTAGGTTTTTTTTGCTGTCTCTAACCCAACATCTTTGCAAGTATCCAAAAATATTACATTCTGGTCTTATTTTATCTGTTCTTCCAAGAGTTTCCTCTTTCTGCTGCACATGGTTTGTGGCAAACGGGGCTCCGGTAACTTTTCAGGTTCTGATGTGAAACAATTAAAGGTACACGCACTGCAAGGCGCAGGAAAAAACAAAGAAGAAACAACCAGTGCTCAAAACAACTAAAATAGCATTTTGATGCCTACGTCAAACTAAGCAAGTTTGTGAGAATAAACATGTTTTTCAGATTTGGAGCTAGCAAAACTTTTTATGCTTGAAGAAAGCATAAAACATTCTGATTCACAGCTTGGAGCTAAAACACACGATACAGGAAAAAACATCCCAGATACGCATCACAACAAACCCTTCTGAAATTCAGACCCTGGATATTGCTCTGCAATCTATTTTCTCTCTTCATTTTGCTGTAAAATATGAGCATCAACTGAATTATTAGTTTCATCATATGATCATCTGACTCTGATTGAACTGTGACTTCTTCCTCCTAGGGAGTGAGGGAAAGCGCTAGTAGCTTTTGACTTACTGGATTAAAAATCAAAAAAGGAAAATAATTAGACTTCAGAAAGAACGAACAGTAATACGGAGCAGGAGCTGATGAAGAGAAGGAACTTTAAAGAAAGGGATAAAATAAAACTTAAAAAGCGTTGCTGTTAATGGGCTCATGGAACAGATACATCAGTTAGTCTACAAGAACAAGAACTGGCTAATGGGAGACCACAAAAAAAACGAAAAAAAAAAAAAAACAACAAAACAAAAACTGAAGGGAACAACAGGGTCTGTGGACACTACCCGGCTACCAATCAGCTGCTCTTACTCTCTTCCTTTTCCTGCTCCTCTTTCACCTCCTTCAGCACCTCCCACGCCTCCTCCAGCTCCTCCTCTGTGTGAGGCGTGTGGAGCCACTCCCAGAAATGCCTAAAGCTCCCATCATCATCATCCTCTGGGGCAGAGCTTTCCACGTCTTTGCGCTGCGGGCTGTCGTTACCTAGGCTGCTGCGGCGGTGGGGTGGCAGCTTCGGGGGCGGGGGTCGCGGGGGGACGCTGGTGGACGCCTTGGCGGGGCTCGGCGTCTCTGTGGCCGGGCACCGTTTGATGGTTCCCCCTCCGGCGTCGTCGTCATTGTGCGATTGGCCATCATCGTTTTTGTGTTGAGGCTGGTGCTGGGAGGAGCTGAGAGACTTAGGCTGGAAATAAAATAAAGAGGAGTTGGATTTTTAATTTTTTTTCTTCTTCTGCTATATATTAAGTTACAAACTGATTGAAAACGACAAGTGCTCCTACCTTCGGAGGGAGTGGCGGTGGCTCCTTTGGCCTCTTGATAGTGCTTGATTTGCTGGGGAATGAAAAGACGGCTTTTTAGTACAAGGGACACTGACTGAAAACCAGAATTAGTAGTGAGAGACTTTTTATTTTTTTTTATATTTAAAAAAGGTTTTAAAATTATTACTGCACTGGCCATGAAGGGCAGTTTAAACTTGCTCCATATTTCTACACTTTGCGGTTTAATTTCATTATTCACAGAATACAACTTGCCAAAAATTTTACAATTTTGTCACCTAATGTTTATTTTAGTACTTATTCTGCATCATGTAACTCAGGTGCACCGATTACAGATAACCAAGTAGCCTAATTTTGGCTGATAACATTGTATTTTATATTTTGTTTTTGGTCTGAAAAGTTGCTAAGTATAGCAACAAAGTCGCAAAGATGGCAACACTGGGGTGACTATTGTTAACTGAGCTCCTGAAAAAGCAGAGCAATGGAGGACGTTTCTTGATGCACATTTTGAAGTATTGCATCATAAAAGGGTGATGAAAACATCAAACCTCCTCAGTTTCACACACACATAAAAAAGACTTACGCTTGCTTACGGTGGTTTTTGGCTTTTCTCAAGAACAGTAAATGAACAGAACTTGCTCCATTCTTCTTAGATATGTAGAAAAAAAAAAAAAACTACATCTTGTACAATTACAGCCATATTTAGCATCAATATCTGACAAGATCACGTCGTGTAGCCGAGTTGATTCACTCCAAACCAGTAGATGGAAACATGGCTAATTTATATACTTTTTTTTTTTTTGCAACATTTTAGAAGTTCACTCAAACTTTGCACGACAATAGGATGGAAACAAGCTATTGATAAGATCCGTTTCACATGTAGCAATTTATCGGTGCATCCCTTTCTCTGCTTGCCTCTGCCTTTTTGCTACTTTCATTGTCTCTAATATAATTTTTCATTCTTAGAATCAAGGTGACGTGATTTAAAGTTCTGTGTGACTTTGCAGAAAAATTGTAGCAAAGCCTGGTGCCTTCAAAATGTCTGATTTGCAGAGGCAAAGTACTGACAAGAAAGAAAAGAACGTTCGTAAAGAACACGAGTAAGGAAACAAAAAGACATGAAAGGACGGAAAGATATAGTGAAGAAAAGGGAAGGAAGAACACCATTTTTAGACAATGGGATATTGTTCCATACACTTATTTTGAACTGAAACCAAAGTGCATACTTTTCAAGACTTTTAAAGGCGTATAACAATGTTTTATGGCTTAAAGACATTTTCATTTAAAGAGCCAAAGAGTTTTTTTCTGGCTCTATGGAGCTACACTTCCCAAAAAGTGTTTCAAACTAGAGTTAGCAAGCTAGTTGTTGTAGTTAGTTGTTGAAATAATTGTTGCTTTTCTGCCTTAAATAAGAAATTATTAGCTCACGTTAAGCATTTTTATTTTTAACATCAGTGTTAATATTGTGACACATAACAAACTGACCCTTTTACTCATTGCTGACATACAATGAGACTCATGCCGAACAGAGATACATGTTAATGAATAATGAGTTATGCAGAAGGCCAGAAATCATCATCGAAGGTGTCAGTGAATCAAATGAAAACAAATGCGCATGAGACAGGACACAAACAAAATAAAAATGCTGTTATTGCACGAAAACTGCTGGGATGTTTCACACGTACAAACAGTTTGGTCTTGAATTTTTCAGGAGCTGCTCCTCTGAGGTCTACTGACGCGTTTACAGAGCTCAAAACCCGAACAAGTGGAGCGCAACACACGGCCAATTGAGACAAGTCCAAGAAGCTCCCATAGTAACAAACACATTAGGAGTCATTTACTCCACATGTGTGAAAACAGAGCAACCCGATGCAGCTGGATGCACCACTTTATAAACCTCCAGCGCTCATCTAATCTGCTTTGATCAGCAGAATCTGATGTAAATAAGATGTTGACGATGGCACACGGCAACTTATTCTGTATTTCGACCAGCGAAAGTATTTGGATGGGGTCGGCTAGCATGAGGATAACAGCCGGCACACATTTTATACATGTGCTCATATAAAGGAGAGGGCCATCAGCTCAAGTACTCCTGGCAATAACATTGTGTTCTCGCTCTACAGATGATGCACTTAGTATGTTTAACCCTATTGGGTGGAGCTACTGCTGCCCAAATATACTTTGTTTTTCATGCTATGGCTGCTACTACTGACTCAGAGATTCTTCTTTTATTTTATATTTAAATTTTGTTTAGTTGTGTTTCTTCTATAAACGAAGCCACCAAAGTAGCTGCTACTGCCAGTTATTTTGACCCGTTCTTTAACATAAAAACCACAAGCCTGGTTACTGTGCAACATCAAATACTTGATGTTGCACAGTAACATGCCCTACATGCCACCATCGTTTGTTGGAAAGGACTGCTAATCCACCTCATTTCCTTTTGCTGCTCCTCTTTAAATCTCTATGCATTGGTGGAAAGCTGGGCAGAAAAGGATTCTGGGATATTATATCTACCTATTACAATTGATGAAAGAGATTCCTCCTTCACTCGCTGTTCTTTTGTCCTGCTCTGCATCTATAAACCCTCTTTTCCCAACTCCTCCAGGATTAGAGATCATAGTTTAGGTGTAATTTGAGCTTTTAAGATGCTTATCTGCCCCCTCCTGTAATGAAAACAATACCTTGTTGCCTTGGTTACACGTCGCAAATGTCCGAATGTAAAGACATTACGAGCAAACGGCTTTCCAGTTGCACAGCATCCAAAACCAAAGGGGACAATTTTTTCCAAACATGCAATATCTTAACCCACTCCCTCAAAAAATTAACAGAAGTCTTTAAAAAGACAAATCAGACCCAACATGCCCCCACCATGAACACCGTAATTCAATGATTCCAGCTTCATGTTCTTCATGCCCTTTGTTTTTTTCAGCTCACTGTGTGAGTGCTTTGTTACCACCTAAAATCCAACAACGTGCAAAGGGCAAAGTATCCGTTTCCAAACGTGGCGGACAATATTGTAGACAAGGAACACTTTGGCCTACCACAGTACTTTGGGTCTGACGAGAAAATAGAAGATCTACTTTTGTTTGTTTGTTTTTTTTACTGTAGGAGGAGACAGACATTAGTTTGAGTAAACAAACACACAGAGACGGAGCAAGGAGTCACACATGATGATGCAAGCGGAGAGCAGAACAGCAAGAAGAAAACTTTGCAAGGAGCAAATGGTGAAAGAAATGAAACTGAACTAATGTCTGATGTTGCTTTGAGTGAAACTTTAATGCTACTACGAAAATTACAGTGACTTGGCTAACAAAAAAAAAAAAAAAGCCATTCCTTCCTTTAAACTTCCAGCCACAAACTTCATTGAATTTTATTGGGATTCTGCGTTACCACAAATAAAAAGGGGGGGAAAAAAAGCAGAACTGCAAAATAGAAGAAAATGGATTTGTGGTTTTCAACATTTAGTTGTAAAATTTGCATTTCAATTCAGCTGACCTGATTTAACACTGTGTAGTAAAACCTTTAAGTGCAATTACACCCGCAAGTACTTTGGGGTTGGTCTCCACCAGCTTTGTACATTCAACAGATTGTGAAAAATGGTATTTTCTCTTGCTATTCTTAGATAAAATATCAACTGCTGACCTCTGCACACTGAACCTCTTGGTTCCTCTGAAACATGCTTTCTCCTTGCTTTTCATTTCAGGAGAACAACCATGTCTTGGTAGGTTTGCATTTGTGTTTTTGTCTTTACATTGTCAGATGATGGATTGAACAGTGTTCTGTGCTTGGGATATTGTTTTATACCCTAACACTACTGGTAGGTACTGACTAAAATGCTAGCTGCGCTAACGCTAAATCGCTAGTCATTAGTTCTCCTAATGCTTAAGCACAACACCAACATAGTATTTAGTGGAAGTTAATGCTACACTGCTAGTTTCAGCAATGTTGCTACCTACCATCTAGTAATGACAAAATGAACTGTAACAAATATTCCTCAACAGAATCAAATTTCACATTAGCCACTTGTGATTTTGTACTTCAGGAAGTGATTTTTTTTGTGGAACAGACATTTCACTCATGGTTTTGCCTAATTGACCACAGTCAGGTGTCAGTCACAATACATCAGTCAATTTTCCGTAGAAAAAAAACCATACGTGATTTGCTGAATCTCATCTCGGGTGAATAATGTGAGAAGTACCTGTTTTAGGTTTGTTGTTATACAATAATATCTTATCTTCAGTCATATATAGAACTATGTAGAAGGTCCTCAAAGAAAACAAAACAACAAAAACAAAAAAATAGCTCTAAACTTTAGCATGAGCTAAAGTTTGCCCTCCACTGGAAAATGCTGTTTTAAATACCTCTGCAACCATCACCCTGACCTGTTTGTTGGGTTACTTGTGCTTTTCAATCAGTAATAATCTCACAAACAGCTCAGGTCCTCAAAGAGCAACTTTATACTGAGGTTTAGATACAAACACTTGGACTTTATTCACTCATTTATACTGGATTATAGTTTTGGACGCAACATAAAACGACCTGAATACAAGTGCTTTCAGATTTTTATTTGTAAAAGAGTTGAAAACCATACATCGTACGTGTTCTATTTCACAATTATGCATTACCACACTGCTCTTTTAGATAAGCTCCAACTAAAATGCAATGAAGTTTGTGTTTGTCATGATGAAATGTGGAAAACCCTGACAGTATGAATATCTCTGGCCTTCACAGTAACTGTTAGTAGCTTTAAAACTTCACATCAGACAGCAGATGCAGTGAGAAAACACACACACACACACACAGGTGGCATGATGGTGGTTCGTGCTGCATGGAGACGCGTGGATGAAACTGTGGAGAAGACGAGAAGCCTTCTCGTTTCTCTCACAAACTCATCTTTTGGCCTTTGCGAGGAGAAAAAGATGTGGAGACAAGGAGAGAAAGGCTTCCAGTTTCTGAGACTGAGCGGGAACTTACTGAGTGTGAGTTTCATCATCATCTGCACCATCATCATCCTCATCCTCATCATCCCCTAAGTGTGCAACATGGCCCCTGGGAGAGGAGGGGAAGACAGGAGGGGACGATTGGAGGGTGGAGGAACAAGAAGAGGAGTAGATTTTGTTGCAGTGGGGGAGAGAAGTAAAGGGGGGCAAGATCAAGCAAATAGGGATGGGAGATGACAACAGGAGGAGGAGGAAGGGAAGAGGGGGAGGGAGAGCTGAGTAAAGCTCGGTTCACACACTACCTCTACGATCTAAACTCAGGGCAGATCTGAAAGGACTGAAGGATTCCAGTCCAGCAGCATAATAACACAAGTCCCTCGGGTTAAAACTGCAACTTTTCTCACTCCGTTGCCCTGATTGGAACTAAACACTTCACTAAATACTTTCTGTGGCCTCATTGATATCACTGGAGATAACTTATCCCATACAGACCCAAACAAATTCATTGGCACCCCAGGTAAAGATGTAAAAAAAAAAAGGATATCTTAAAATAAATAAATAAAACTTCCACAGCATATAGCAGAATCTCACACTGTACAACTTCTGTGTTGATTTGGCAAAACTTTATGGATGATTAGACCGAATGACATCTTTTCTGTTTGTCAGCAAATATTATTTTAAAGGGGCAGGCAGTATTATGGGTTTTCCAGGCAAATAGTGCCATTTTATATCACAATGAAGTTGTTATGGTAACTTCAGTTGTTACAAAAATGCTTTAAATGTCAAATATGACAGAAGAGATTGTACTCTGTAATTTAAAGCCTTTAAATTGGGCCTTCAAAAAATCCTGCTACTTTGGAAACTCCTCCTTCAGGAAGGCGCCCCTCTAATGACCCTTCCAACGTTTCACTGAGAAGTAGCTAGTCTGCAGGAGCTGAGTGGTGGAGCCTGTGAGGCAGAAGCTCAGATGCTAACCTGGAGCTTTGTAACCTAAAAGCTGAAGCGTAGTGTTTATCTGACCAAACCGACAGGATCAACTTTGAGTCTTTTTTTTTAATATATTTACATTTGTTTTGGTAAGACTAAAAAAAAAAAAAAAACTTTTTACCTTCATAAAAGTATCTAGAAATTTTGTTTAACTTAAAAAGGATGGTAAAAATAAAAATATTACTTTAGTAAATACTACTATTACAATTTAATGCCTGGAAATGGGTACCATTAATTATGTGAACAGTAGTCTACTTAAAAACAGATTAACTTTATTTTTACCCACTCAATAGAAGCACCTACATTTTATTTTTCCTGTGAAAAGTTGTTGTAGCAGTAAAACCCATATTTTAACCCATCTTCGACCAGGGGTGCCAACAACTTTGTCCACATCTGAATGTTCTCAAACAACTTTTGCTGTTCAACCAGAAGTATTTGTCATATCTTCTTTTTACTAAACTCTCCAACACCTGTACACTTCTAACAGACCCAGAGCTACACTGTCAATACATCTGGGGACAAAGTAACAGCTTAAAGCTTAGAAAGTCATTTAAGCTTCAGTTAACATTTTTTTTTTGACTTTTTTGATATAATAATTGTAATAATCATCAATCATCAAAGTCGACATTCCTGATATGTAACCAGTTATAGTGTCTGCATGAAGGACTTCTAGACTTTCCTGCTTAAATATGCATAAGTGTGAATATTGCTATCTAATAAGAGCAGTTCTACATAATACAACAAAGTGAGACCACTCATTTATTTATGCAGCCTCAAACTAGAAAACTGCATTTTTAAAAATGTAAAAAAATAAAAATAAAAAAAAAAGCTAAGATTTCAAAGGGACTGTTTTCTCCCACAGCACAGAATCTCTCAGAATATCAGAAAGCACATGAACAACAAAAATGATCATTTAAGCGCATAAGAATTTCTCCAAGGACTTGTCGGTACATTTTGGTAGAATTAAGTCGGTTGCATCTTTAAATGTGTAACTCATTGCATGTAATTGAATGTATGTGTGTGTGCGTGCGTGTGAGCCATGCTCTCTGCAGGAAGCTTCTAAGAAATCCAGCATTTTCCAGTCACAGCATAAAGCAAGCCACAGAAGAAAAAAAACAAACAAGAGAAGCAGAACCTTTGTGACAGCATTGAAGTCATTGTTATGACGCCATTAGTTGCGTGTGATTGGCACCGTTAGTCCTGCTGTTAAATGATTCGCTGATGAGTGGATGCAGTTAAAATACACACTCGCAGTTCAACACGTCGGTCCAACCAGAGGTGAAGAAAAGAAAAAAGGCTCGGACTCACCTCTGCTGAAGTTCCTCCTCCACAGACTTGAGAAGACTTCTGTTTAAGATGCAGACAGAAATAAGTGGGTTTTACAGAATGTTATTCTAAAATTTACGCTTCGCCTGCGTTAATTTTAGAACAAAGTTTAGTCCACACTTCCTAATCTCAATAGTCTCGACTAACCTATTGATTGAACACTAAAACATGTATAACAGAGGGAGAAATTCAAAATCATCTACTTACTTGTTTCCTCCCAGCAAACTTGGTGAATCCTGGCCATACTCCAACTGCAAGTCCTAAAAGACAAAGAAATCACATCAGTACCATCGTCCTGTATATCACATGCAATCGTTTCTTCAATAGAAGAACAAATTTCTCTGAGCAAGGAACTAAATAAATACCACCTTGGATTTAATATTTTATAGATCCAATCCACTAATGCTAGTTTCTCATTTTTTTCCCTTTGAGAACAGAAAACACTAATTGTCTTATCAATATCCAATATATACAAAATTTATTGCATAAGAAATATAAAATGTAATATAAACATTTTATATAAATATTTAAAGATTCATTTTAATATGCAAAAATGGACAGCAGGAGAAAAGTGGGATTAGCTTTTAGTAATGTTTTTTACAATCATTACTAGTAAATACCTCAACTGTTTTATGAAAACAATTATTACACTTATTGAAATATACAAGAAAGTGAATAAGTAACTAACTACAGAAATAAATAAAGTAACCAAAACTATTTGAATTGATCAAATAATTTCAAAACAACAGTTACACATTATACTTAAAAGTTGTGACTCTTTTGATTTGAAATAAAGGTCACTTAAAAAAATAATAACTTGTATAATTTAACTATATTTGGTCACAAAACCTCTATTTTCTAATAATCCCAAGGTGGACAAACTGAGATAGCTTAAAGTTGAAATATATTCCTGCCTTCCTGTTGATTATCTGAAGCTAAAGCTATTTTTTTATTATCTTTTATTCTTTTTTTTTTTTTTTTAAATTGTATATGTCAACTTTTATTTGAAAAAAGCTATAGTCCAGATTCAGGACCAACTCAAAACTACTTTAAAATATTCTAGTTATGACTAGGGTCACTAAGTTTTAGAAGTAAGACTTTTTGATACCAAAGAGTGAAAGTACTGATGGATTAGGAAGCTGGTATTAATCAGACTCAGCATATTTACTTTTAAACTCCGTTTTAAATCGCCTGCATCAGCTGGCTTATATTTAGAGTGACAATATGAATCAGAA
The DNA here is from genome assembly GCA_922788865.1 of Poeciliopsis turneri. Classification (NCBI taxonomy): domain Eukaryota; kingdom Metazoa; phylum Chordata; class Actinopteri; order Cyprinodontiformes; family Poeciliidae; genus Poeciliopsis; species Poeciliopsis turneri. Next base: position 1,844,470 of record CAKLNU010000758.1, read on the forward strand.
GCTGGGCTTAGGATCTGTTACATAAAGCCACAAAAAGAGCATTGTTGTGTTGCATAAACATTTTACAAGACAAAGAGAATTAAGCATGCAACAGGAAAGAACTAAACAAGAAAAGAAAATAAAAAATAGAGAAAATAAATCAGAGGTTCCGTGCTTGTAGTCAACTACAGCAGGTCAGAAGTTAGAAAACAAAATTCAGGTTAGAACAGAGAAGGTGAGAGTCTGTGAAGAAAAAGATCAGATATGCTGGGAAAAACAAAACAAAAAAAAAAAAAAAACAACAACAGCACAACACAGCAAACACTCAAGAGTTTCAGTACATGTGCAGTAAGAGACTGATGCAAGATTGTTTCACAGTTCCAGCTCTGTGTTTGACTTGGACCTCTAACCTTCCTCTGTACATTTGTATGATTGTCACAGTGTGCATTTCATATACAGCATAACAAGAGAAAAACACTGAACGACAGTGGTAATCACGTGACAGTAACGCCTGAAGCACCAGTTAGTGAAGCGGAAAGTCGGAAAAGAGGTGAAGAGAGAGAAACACGGACGGACCAGAAGAGATGACCGACATCGTGAGGATGGACGTCCAGAGCCTTGCAAACATCTTCATACTTATTGAACTTCCACAGAGTTTTTCAACCAACAACTTCAATGTAGTCAATGTGTTTCATTCGGATTTTTTTTTTTTTTTTGCGACAGATTAATGTACAGAAGAAAAATTATGGGGCTGCACAGTGGCGCAGTGGGTAGCGCTTCATTGCCGCTGAGTTCGCGATTGGAGATTAGGCTGGGATTGTTTTCTTGCGCGGGGTTGCTCATTAGTACCGTATAGACCGGTTTGTCTAGGGTCCTCGGAAGCATCACGAATAAACAACGTTTATTCAGGTTAAATTAACCTTTAAAGTTATACAAGGTTAAACAGACGACATTAGCGCGGTTGTTTGTTATGTTTGTGCTTCTTTACAACAACCCTGCGTGAGCTTTGGCAGACCTGTTAGTGAGCTTAAAGCATGCTAACCACGGGCATGAGAACTGGGAGATAGGCTTTCATAACTCCAGAAACCAGTCAGATGGCAGGAAAAGTGGATGGATGGATGGAAAAAAAAGTGGGTCCAGGCTTTGAGCCACAGGTTTTGGAGTGGGGCGTTTTTGGCTTTGGCTTTTGCTGCTAAACATTTAAATAAGCTTTACAGAGCAAGGCATCTGGGCCAGTTTATGAGAGGAGGCATCAAGATGGTTTCAGCAGAAGGCGACGATGGATAAGGGTTTTGTGAGTGACTTCTCCGCCCAGATAAAGATCATTAGCAGACACTTGAAGTCAGACTTCCACTGAAACTGTCTTTCTTGATGCAGAGGAACAGGAAGGATCTCTAAACTCTGCTGGCTGTAGGCAGCTGGCTTGAACCACATTAGCAGATGTTGAAGATATTAGTGGACCAGAGGTAATGAGCAGTCTATATCTTCTCAGGGATGGAGGGTTTTCGCAGAGAGGTGAAATTAGAGGAAGTTTAAACTAAGAAGAGTAACAAGAGGATGTAATGTTAGAGTGATAACCAGGCTTATATCGTTTTTAAACAAACTCAGACGAGACATGACTGCCCAAAACTAGTTGTAACACCCACAACTAGGCATCTTGAACAGTCGTGTGAAGGCTTATGCGAGAAGTCTGAAAAATAAGACTATTTTTCTTTCACTCCATAATTTTGTGCTAATGGTGCAGTCAGGAGGAGAAGAGAGGCAAGGATCAGGGACACTTTGTAGCTACAACAACTGTGGATGAGACTCAGTGAAAAAGATCAAGAGGAAGAGACTAATTTTTATAGTATATAAATGTGTTTTTAGGGCCATGTGCGCTAAAAGTGGTAAAGAGGTTGGCAGAGGTGAGCTTTGAGAGGTGGTGGGCGCAAGGACTGAGGACTTTGGCACAGCAGGGGTTTTACAAAGGGGCTTCAGAGGAGCATCAGAAAGAAGTGGAGGGATGAGGTGCTGAAGCTTTGGGAGGAAGAAAGAGCTGGCTTAGTGTCAAACGGATGTCAAATAATGGGAGAGACAGAGGGAGTACTACCAGATTAGATCTCGCGGTATAGTAGAGCTCCTCAACACAGTCCAGATAGGGCTCAGAATCACACTGGTCAGCAAGACAGAGCGAGAGAGACCTCAGTTAATACATTAACCTGGACTTATATAGATAACAGAGAGGAAACGAGGCACAGGGGTGAGAAGGAGGATGAATGAGTGAAAAGATTAGGTCTAAAAACAAGAGCTAAAAAAGACAGAGGAGGAACAGGTGGGGTAATTAAAGTCAACAGAGGAGAAGTGAAAACAATAATAGAGGAGGATGTTATTTAATAACCAGAAAACCCAAAAGGAAAGAATCAATAACATTCAGTGAAGGAACACAATCATATATCTGTTAAAAATAATAATAAAAAAAGACTGTAAACACATCCATTTATAAATCAAAAAGGAAAATAAACAACTGTCTCTAATCAGCTATGAATGAATCTGAAGCCTTTTCTTTATTAAAGGTACTAAGAGCTCAAAAACAACAACAACAAAAAAATAAAAATAAAAAAGCAGGATTGGGTCATGATTCTATCTGATGGAGCATAAGGTCTGATGTTTGACTATATTGTGTTAAAATGGGACTGAACTGGATGCATATATCTGGATCTTAATCTGATTGGATAACTGTGTAGTATTTGAATGAACCAATTGGATTCTCTGCCGTTAGATATGAATGGAGCATGTTTGTTTTACATGGAGCTTTTAAATGGCGGTCATTATGAACTGCTGCTATGTAAAAATTGCTTCAGTGTTTCATTGTGCTGTCAATTTGGTCTATAAAGAGAAGTCATCAATTGTGAACGTTTGTGATGAAGAAGAAAAAGCTGAAAACAAAATATGTTACAAGTTTCAAAAATAGATTTGAAACTGAAAAGAAAATGAATACATTTGAGTGAATGTGGCGCTCGGTACAATGTGCTATTATTTAAATAAAATGCATGGGTGAAGCTGCACAGAAGAAAGAGAAAGGCAGGGATTTGACTTAATCATAGATCAATTTTATTTCAGCCAACTAGAACAGACACAACAGAGGGAAAGGTAGATATGAAAGGTGAAAATGTGGAAGTAAAGTGTCTTGTGTCTGAAAGCTGCCCCATCCCATTTGTTTTCCAAAAGTTCAAAAGCATCAACCATTTCAGGTAGTCTAAAAACAGTAGATTGAGACAGAAGGTATTATGGTGCGTTTCATGTTCCTCCTCAAATCTGTCAAACCCAAATGTGTTGTTTAATGCAGAAATGTGTTTTAGCGCCAGAGAAATGCACCATTTAATTTGACAACAGAACAAACTTTGTTGGGGTTTTTTTTTAGCTTCAATGCTTCAAAGCAGCAATTAAAGTTGTAAACAGTCACATTTAAGGCTAGCGTTTCAGTCTTAGAAATGAAACACTCTTTAGGTGTGATGTCAAATCCAAATCAGAATTGTGGGTTTCCCACAAAATACAACAAAGCAATAAACTCAGACTATTAGCTTCTATATGTTACCGTTTCAAAATCCTTTTGATGAAGAAAATCGCATCGACTCCAAACTAACGTGAGTAAACTTTGGGTGGTTAAACCTCCTCCTAATGTGCAAAACACTTTTCACCCAGGCAACTAACTAACTAACTAACTAACTAACTAACTAACTAACCTTTCTTACGAATGAAGTACATTGACTAAATAATCAGATTTACTTACTAAGCTAACTTGCTTACCTTCCAACTGTACTTAATTACTAAGCTTTCTAACATTCCCTGCTATCTAACCTTACTTGTCAATGAAGAAGGGTTGACAAGTAACACTTACCGATTTACTTGAAAACTTTCGTTATCTATCTTACTTACCACCTAAGCTTATTCACTAACCATATCTGCTCATGAACTAAACTTACTTATCAAATTTCACCTAATTCAGTTTGTTTCCATAGTGCCAATTCACTACAAATGTCGTCTCTAGGCAAAAAATAAAATAAAATAAAAAAATCGGTACAATTCAATCATACATTTCATCATTTACTCATTTGCTTGTGCGCTTTATCAACTTTTTTTAGCTACATACCTACAAACTAATCCTGTAAACCTTACAGTACTTACTCACTTTACATTTATACATTAGTTTAGCCCACTAACTTTGCACTCACATTCACTGTAATTGCTTACTAACCTAAGTATGCACACTTTCAAATATTACTAACTACCTTTACTATTATCTGCTTTTCCTAAACTAACTTACCAACTGATATTGTTTACTTGCTGATCTCATTTACCTGACTTGCTTGTCAACCAACCTTCCTAATTCTAACCTTCCTAAAGAACCAGCTGTCTTTACATAAACCAAATCGAAAGAATTTCAAGCGGGAAAGATCAGAGACTATTGACAACATATTTTATATTAAAAAAACTACAAAAAAACCCAGCTCATATACGGTTCCCTGTGGAGTGACAGAAACGAGTGCTTCATATTACGAGGTTAGAAACAACAATGCAGGTGCAATTCAAGCCACACAGTCTCGTTCACATGCATACAAATATGAAGCCACGCCTCATTACTCACCGGCTCGTGATGAGGTTCTGTCTCCTTTCTCAGAAGAGGATCAAACTTCACTTGTCCGACTGTGAAGGGACAATGGAGAAAGACAGGGAATAAGAATTTGGCAGATGGACATGAAATGGGAGAAAAATAAATGAAGACAGTGCGCTCTGACTTACAGTTTATCTCGGACAGGGTCTTTCCTTCCCTCGTGCTCCTGCTGGTGGAGCGGATCCGATGAGGAACCGAGACTGGAGACTAAAAGTAAAGAGCAGAGCAGTTCACATGTTAGATATGACGTACAAGTTTACTTTGCACTTAAGACTACAGCTGATTTGAAAGAAAAAGCCCTAATCCTTCGGCCATTTTCTGTGGCACAGCATTCAAAGACACTGCAAAAACAACAAGCCACTGCTTTTGGCCGGACACCAAAAACATAGCAACTGAGTCACTGAAAAACAAATCTTTCTGCACTGGTAGCATCAAAACTTTAGTAGGCTTAAAGGCCCAAGAAATGCAAGGTTTTTTTTTTTGTTTTTACAATTCCACAGACAAGCATATCAGTAATTTTAAGGCTTATTTCCCTTCCCAACCTCCAAGAATTGAAATAAAAACACATTTTATTTAATTTGATATGTTATCTTAAGTGTTTAATCTCAGGAAGAAGATATTTTTTTTCACAGAAAAGCTAAAAACACCACAAACTCATGCCATGCCAAATCAAGGACTGGAGATCTCAATCCAAAAATGAAAATAATCATTGTCATCAAGTAGATTCGTCAATATTAAATTCATTCTCATAACAGTCCCTTAAGAGTGGTTAGAAACTTCAGCAGGAAATGTGAGATGAAGATGGCTTCCTAACCTAAAATATAATTTTTACCTACATCCTTTAAGATGCAGGTGAACATAGAGATCCATAAACTTTATCACAAAAGCTTCTTTAAATTTTCCATGCTTTGTCTTTCATAGTTTTTTAATGGGATTTGATGATTAAGCAACATAAAATAGTGCATAATTACTAAGTGGAAAGAAAAATAATAAATAGTTTATGTATGGTAATACATCTGGAAATATGGAGAGAATTTGTATTTGGCCCCCTTTACTCTGAAACGCAAATAAAATCAAGTGCAACCAAAAATCACCTAACTTATACATAGAAGTAAGGTGTGTGTCACAATCTCAATACAGAGTTTTAATTTTGTCCTGTTCTTGTCAAATGCTGTTGTCTTCATCTCACAGTGAGTACACCAGCCCCTCAGTAAAATATGGTGATGCTAGCAACATCCTTTGGAGATGATATTTATATCTTAAAAGTTTTTTTTTGTGTTTTTTTTTTGTTTTGAATATATTTCTGTCAAAGGTTGGTACATGTACGACAAGTGAATGATTCTTGTAATCGTGTCTGGAAGGAATCAGTTTAGAAAACTAGAACATGTGAAGCTTTGGAAGCCGTCTTCATCAACCACATCTTCATCTCAGCTGCTGTTCTCACAGACCTGGGATGAATTACAGATGTTTCCTTACACATATAAGATACCTAAAAGAGCTGCCAGAAAAAGCTCACTGATGTGGCCATGGTTAGTCGATAATAACTGAGAGGTTGTGGCAATTTCTTTCCGGAAAAAATAAAAACATTTTGACCCCCGGAATCACGTATGGCTTTAAGAAATTCAACAAATCAAACCATAAGTTAATAAAATGTCAAAAGGACTAACATACTGACCAGAAAAGGTAGTTAACAATTAGCTGACACTCAAAATCAGCACAAAAAAAAACATGAATGCTTAGAGTAATTATGCAGCTGCACAGGTAATCCATGAATGCGTCACATGCCAGAGCCGAACTCCATGACAACACCAGGATTCAGAGGAAAGAATGGAAATTCTCAACTGTGTTCAGTCGCTGCTGTAGTTCTAATTCAGAAGCATTTTTAAAGAACAGGCAGCTTGTGTTAGAAAGACATCACTGCAGCCGACACGAGTACCTTCCTACGGGCCGCAAAGCGGGGTGCGCGTCGAGCACCGGGGCTTATGGGGAGGAAATGACCTCTGTATTTAAACTAAGTGGGGGGGAGGAGGCGGGGATGGGAAAAACAGGAGAAAAATGGAGGAGAGAGGAAACGTGAGGTAATAGACAGAGGAAAGAGAAGAGTGTCAAAATGCGAAAGAATAGAGAAACAGGGGAGAAGGAGAAAAAGCAAAGAATGAGTCACATAAACAAGGGTGAAGAAAAGAAGAGCATGAGGAGAGAGGATATGACGGCTGGGGATCAGTGAATAGCCAGCTGAGGAGACATGAGGACATATTTAAGAAAGGGAGGAAAGAAGCAAAATTCAGCAAATCACAATCACTTCCTTACTGATCTGCTTCTTATACTTGGCAGCACTTTAGTTTTCAAACAGACGGAATCCCAAAAGGTGAAAGGTTACCTCGGGCTCAGGCTCGTCGTCATCGAAGTCGTTGTACGTGCTGTGGTCGGGGTTGTTGGACTTGTCCAGCAGCTCGATCGCAAGCGTCCTGCTGAGAGGCTGGGAGACGAACGGGTGCTGGAGGAGAGACAGGAGACGGAGGTCAGCTGAGGGTGTTTGCAGACCTGGTAGTCCAGTAGATTCAGTTCAATTGGGGGGAGGAAAAAAAAAAGGGGGCGATGCAACATTTCTTGCATTTTCAGCTGCGGTTGGCTTTCACACTGCAATGTATCAAACAATCTAAACTAGGGGCGCCCAAAGTCAAAGTTCGAGGTCCGGCATCTCGCTGGCCCTCCAGGATGCCACTTTGGGCGCCACTAATCTAAACCTACCACAGACCACCTCCTCGCCTGTGGTGGTGTTGCACTGCTGAAGGAAACGACAGAAACGCCTCTAAACTTAACAGGGCTGATGTGAATGCGTCTTACGGGTGCAGGGAGTTCTGGGTAAATAAAACCAAAACAAATATGTGTGTTCAGAGCTAGTGGGAGAAATAATAAGTGGTCGACCTAAATCCTATAAGCTCCAAAGTCTGGCACCACTCCATTTTTGTTTACATTTTGCAAAGAAGGAAGTTGCACTAATGTCTGGTCTGTCTGTCGTTTCCTTCAGTGTTTTTTGGTGCAGCGCCCCCTCAGGCTAAAGTGGGGATGAACAGGTTTAAAAAAGGTTTTGGATCGTTTTGACACAGTGCAGCATGAAAGTGAACCGCACCACCTGAAAATGCAATGAATGTTGCAATTTTGGTTCCCAATCGAACCGAGTCAACAGGACTATCAGGTGTGAAAACAGCCCAAAACGTTCTTAAGCCTTTCACAAAATCAAATATCAAGTACTTTAAACATTTCCAAGGGGAGTTTCTAAGATTATATCACACGTAAAGAATAGCATAACAGTAATTTAATAGGTTCATAAAGCAACCAGTAAATGCAGTGATGTTTTTTCAGTAATCGACATATTTCAGTGTAGAAATTTTAACCTAAAAATACATCAAAACTTGATTTCATGACATTCAGACAGGACGAGGATTCTCCTACAACTGCAACTGATATAAAGTCTTACAAATAGAATTTCAGGTTATTTTTTTTAAAGAAGTAAAACTATCTTGTTTCATTTCTCACCTGCAGCAGTTTCTCTGCTGTAGGCCTCTTCTTTGGATTCTTGGTAAGTGCTAGTTTCACAAAATGATGGAAGTTATTCGTCCTGTTTGTCAAGACCAGAGAAGAAGACAAACAAGAACAGAACAGAGTTAAACTTTTGACCCTCAAATAGCTCATGCCATGGCTCTGATGAAAACGCCATGATGAACATGAAGATGATAAAGAAGTCAGTGACTCTCACCACTTGAGTTTATCTTTCAACTTCGGAGGCTGGAAGTTACTCTTGGTCATCAAGAACAGAGCCCTGGATGAGACAAAGAGGGAAACAAATGACAGGGGTGGAATTATGCACAGCAGTTGTCTTGAATTGTGCCCAAATTTTTTTTTTAATAGAAAAAAAGGAAAAAACACTTTCTTAAAACAGATATAAAGCAATATTACAATCTTGACCAGATCTTAAATTTTGTTCAGTGTTTTAATTTAAAAAGAAGAGCGAGGGTCTATTCATGGTGCGCTACAATCAAACTCTAGTTTCGGTCATGTTGCTTTGCGGAGGTGTGACTGAGCAATCGAACTCTGACGCGGGTCAAAAAAAGCGAACTTCGGGCTCAGTTCGGTTGACGTGAACTCTGCCGCGGTTCGAATGGGTATGTGAACGCCCAGCAGACCAGAGACCACTTCAAAAGCAGAAAGTGTAGCAAGTCGCAGTGGATTCTGGGTGAATACAATCAAAACTAACGTGAGAGTCTGATGTTAGAGGGACAAATGACTCGTGCTCTTTTACCAACGACAGCAACTAAAATCCGATGCTACTTCATCTTTGTTTACAATTTGCAAAGAAGGACGTTGCACTCATGTCTTCTTTGAAGGCTTTCATTTTGTTTCCTACAGTAGATTTTGGTGCAGCGCCCTCACAGGCAAGGAGGAAGAGGAGAACAAGTTTTCCAATTACTTGGAATTGTTTGACAGAGTGCAGCAGCTAAAAATCTAACAAATTTAGCAATTTTGGACTCTCGTCACACTGAGTCACCTACGTCCTGTTTAGAGAACAATCTAAACAGGACGTAATATTCTAATCACCCAAACTACTACAGCTCTTCTTTTTAGTTCAGTATGTTCTAATATTGTTTCACACTGAACAAGAACACACAGCCATCACTACAGCAGTGTGTCAATAATAAACTTGCACATACACACACGCACACACACGCACACACACACACACACACACACACACACACACACAGCTTTACCTCATCGGGTGCAGGTCAAACATGGGCGGCTGTAGTTCTGCCAGCTCAATCGCAGTAATGCCCACGGCCCAGATGTCACACAGCTGATTGTAGCCCCCCTTCCTCTCCACTGCTGCCACCTCCGGAGCCATCCTAGATTAGGAGAGAAACCCATGGTGGAAGATGAAAGGATACAGACGTAGAAGCTAAATATAATTCCCTTTTTGTTGTTATGATAAAAAATTAGCATATTTCTCCCTAAATCCCTTGTTTAACTCTTCCACGAAAATGTGACTAAGTCATGAATCCAACATAGCAGCAGGGAGAGGCTCCTTTACTGTCTAATCTCACTCTACCTGCACCGATACCCGTGTATGAAACTCACCAGTAAGGCGTTCCAATGAATGACTTTCTCTTGGCAAGAGTGGCTGTGATTTGGGCCGACACGCCAAAATCAGCTGAGGAAAGTAAAAAGGGCACAAGAAAAATAAGCCAAAGAAAATCGATGTCGGTAAATGAAGTTGAACTTACTCAATCTTTAAAAACAGAAGATAAGAGTCAGATCTCACCAAGTTTAACGTAGCCGTTGTCTGTTAAGAGGATGTTGGCTCCCTATAAAAGCCCAAAGATACCACAAAGTAGCAAAACATGTTCTGCTCCACAAAAAAATACTTATAATACATAAAAATGTACCTAATTAACTATGATGCTTTTAGAAATTATACAATAATAATAATAATAAAATGGACTTTATCTTCTTAGCCTGAGATGAAATTAGCCATTAAATGTTTCATTGACATCTATAAAGCTCTATTAAAAAATCACTCACACCACATTTTAAAGATTAAAACAGGCAAACTAAAAAAGGCAGTATCTAATGAAATTTTGGTAAAGAGTACATGGAGCAGACTTTAGCTCAGGCTCACCTTAATATCTCTGTGCATTTTGCCTTTACTGTGTAGGTAGTATAAACCCTGTGAAAGGAATGACGAGGTTACTGATGTCAAACTGAGACCAAAATATGTTGATAGAGATAAGGCAGTTGATTCATTTCAGTTTTAGAATAACACAATTTTATGTCGCTTCATAAGGTTTCTTATACCAATAAGCTGGAAGTCCTCCTAAACAAAGAGCATGAGCGCAGGCATGCTGTCTGAAGCAGAGCAGTCGACAGCGATGATGTATGTCTATAATGTGCAGAGTGTAAACATTACCTGCAGGGTTTCCCGCGACATGTAGGCTATTTGCGACTCTGACAGAGGCCCGGTTACTGAGAGAAAGAAAAGGAAAAAGCAGTTGCTGAAAAAATGTGTGCGAAAGACATCTTTATGTCTTTAGCATACAAAAAAGTATGCTACAGACATGGATGTAGATCTTACCATGATATATATCCTGCAGAGAACCACCTCCACAATACTCCATGCTGATCCATAATTTATCCCTTCTAAACAAACAAAAAAACACAACATTGAATTTGGTGGCTCACTCTAAATGTCTAGCAATCAGATTATAACCGAAACATGCAGCTTATTAACAGCTATCACCAACTACTACACAGTCACATTCTTACCTGAGATAGCTGCCGAAATAGGCAACGATGTTAGAGTGTTTACAATCCTTCATCATTAAGATCTCCTGCTGGACAACAGCAAAGTCCTCCCCTGCAGTCAACACAAGCATCACTGCAGCTATAATTAACTGCCATGGTAACACTACTGCTACTAACACAACTATTTAATGAAAGAGCAGATAGATTGAACTGAAACAGAGAAAGGAAAGTGGGGAAAATCAAGGAAAAAAATATGGGGGAAAAAAAAAAAAGGACTGAGGATTGCTCTTCTCGGAACGAGAAGTTGATAAAGAAACCGAGAATCCAATATAGGGACAAAAAAGGGAATAAACCAAGGCAAACATGAGGCAACTCACCCGGTTCCAGTTTGATGACTTTGATAGCAGCCAGCTCCCCTGTGTTTACGTTACGAGCCTAAAAGAATGAAAAGAGGAGAGTCTGATTCATGGTTTAAAGCGTAGGGGGAAAGTTTCACAGCAATGACTGTAGAATGTCAGGGTAGAGACAGAGCCGATAATGGACGGCGTCTATTCCTTTGCTTCAAAACACCAAACGTCAGGTATAATCAGTGACGTATATATTGTCAAGTTTCAAATATATTGTCACTGAAACTCACTAGTGCACTGAATCCTGACAACGACCAACAGGAGGGAAACTCAAAAATCTGATCTTCTGACCCTACTAATGTAGATTTAAAAATAATATCACAATATAGTTCAGATTAATGCAATCCACGATATAAAATACATATCCCAATAATTAAAATCAACTCTGTAATGCACATAGTATCTCTGTCTCATAGCTTAACTTTTTTTCCCCAACAGCAGGAAAAATAAATTGTCCAGCTGTTTTTACACATCATTCAGCAACGTCTAGCAACGTATTGTGGGGGAAAAAAAAAGTACATAAGACTTTCCTACTTATCTTCAAAAAGCAATAACTCACGATAACTACACAACGCTTCGCCAGTTATCAGAGCACACAGATCCTGAGCTGTGACAAGACCCCCAAATTACCCACCAAACAGTTCACACAGCATAATGGTGAACATATGAGACAAAGACGAAGGTTCAGGGATCGGTGACGGAATTTGTACAATTTTTGTACAAATTGAAAACTAAATAAATATTAAGGTAAGATAGGTGATAGCACAGACTAGAGAAAACAAAGTATCTTTGCGCAAATTAATTACAGCCATTAAAACCAAATTATTTACTCTTAGACAGGAGCAGAGATAATAAAGTTTGTCATCCTGTCAAGTTATCGGGTCCTGCAGACCGGATAACTGCAACAATAACACTCTGTTTTAGTCCGATTGCTCTTTCATACACACTGTGTAACATCACCTCTGGACCCAATATAAACGGATAATGACCGATGATGGTAAGAGGGTGTGAAGAAATATTTTGAATACAAATATTATTGCATCTTATATTACAGTTGTTAAAGAGAAATTTTGCTGGGAAGTAATACATCACGGACTGCGCCACAACTGCCATGGTGGATGTAAAGCTTCACACTGTAAACGGTCAATTTTACTACAGCTGTTATTTTCTGTATTTTTTTCCTGAATGGTGGCGTTCCTCCTCCTGACAATATATATATATTGTCAGGATGTTTGCAGAATTACCAGGAATATTTAGGATTCACCAACATGTGTTTGGAGCCAAGGGCAATAAAGTTCCCACATAACGCATTCATATCCTATTACAGCACACTCAGATTGCCTGTGTGTGTGTGTGTGTGTGTGTGTGTGTGTGTGTGTGTGTGTGTGTGTGTGTGTGTGTGCGTGTGTGTTGTTAGAGGAATGTATGGCTTTTCATAGGAATGTGGGATGCATTTTTTTCTTTTATTTTCCAGAAAAGTCTGAATTTGTCAGGAAAGAGAGAAAAACAGAATACAAAGAGTAACTTTTCTATAAATAGTGAAGTAAGTCTATATTTAGCTGAGTGCTAACGGCGCAGGAAAAGAATTATAGATAAGGCACATAAATAAAAGATGGGCTTTCAGAGGAGACATGAACAGCCTGCTTCTTTTTGAGTTCCAGAGTGTGAGCATGACTGTGTGAGACGAAGCAGAAGTGGGTATGAGCAAACGAAAGAGACATGAGCTGATGATGTCAGGACCCGAAAGGTGTGAGAAAAATTGAAACGGCCTCAACAGCCTTCGTTGCATCGCTGCTCCAGTTAAGGATCCACCCTGTTTCTGGCTAAATCCCTGGATACATATTTACCAAATGTACACAGTCAAATAGATTTTATGTAGTGAGAACTGCCTCAAGGAATTCCTTTGCACCCCAACACATCCAACAACAATTTAAACTTGACTTATTGTTCAGTTTCAATAAGTTAAGACTTTCGACAAAACATTTTCCACTGTAGGACTAGTTATTTAAATTGAAGACCTACATGAACAATGAAACTGAACCTTGTAACTTGTATTTTATTTGTATTTATTTTCCTATTTTGAACTTGGCCATTGCAATAAAGTATATATGCCCATTTACTTTCCAGCTGTTTGATCCGACTCATGCATTCCTTTAAATAGTGACAATAAATAATTGATAAAGCTACAAGTGAAGTACTACTTCATCATCTCACGGCAGCTCTCCAACATCCAGTTAACTCCAGGTGGAAACAGAAGGCTCTCCTTCAGAACCTCAAAATATCAATAATAAAACAGGAGCAGCATCCTGAACATGGTTATTGATCAGTTCAGAGGGAAGCAATTACAATACTACTGAAAACCAGCCAATTCTGATGAAGCATAGTGGGTATTTAAAGTTTCCATAGAGTACTTGTTCTGGAAAATGGACTATTTCAGATTGATTTAATTTTAGTTTATCTGGGTAATGTCGCTTGTGGCCAATTTTATAAACGTAACTCTATCAATGGCATATTTTCAGGTGTTTTGAGTTTTAAAATATGGATGAAGGAAAAATAGCTTTGAGAAAAAAAATAAAAAGGATTTCACAGAGTCCTGCCTTTCTGGTATTTTACTCACCACATAAAAACACATTCGTTCCTTTTGCCAGAGCCACAAATCAAAGAACAAATGGTTCCAGGCAGTTTCCCATAAAGGTTAATAATAGAAACAAAGAAGGACCAAATGTACAAATTTAATACATAACTGAATGCATTTTAAGATTTAGTAAGGATAATAGGAACATAAAGTCTTTTTGGCATTGCGATAACATTGAGACAGCCATTCATGTTGACCGCCATCATGCTTTTTAAGGAAAACTGCAAAAATCACGAGTAAAACCCCAGTGGACTTCCCACATCAGCATGCTGCAATGACAAAGTGAAAAAAATGGAAGTAACTAGTAATAAAAGAGGAAAAGAAAACGTTACCCATCATTGACGTACAACAAATGCTGGGTTTTTATGTAAAGTTACAAGCACTAGTCCAGGCAGAGGGGCAGTGACAAAGACGGACCCTCACCACAACAACGCGATGGGAGGAGGGGGTCCGAGACACAAAGGGGTGCACAGAGAGAAGATGGGCCAGAGAAGAGCGGAGACGGCGTGTTTTCAGTCAGCAGACAGATCAGAGATGACTCACATCAGTCTGTGGCTCCCTCAGTGGCACCAGTACATAAGCCTATTTTTCCCCCTTATTTCTAGTGGAAAAAATATTTTTTACAAAAAGCGCCAAGTCGACACAGGGTGCCTGGAAACAAACAGAAACTTTAATAGTCGAACTGAAATTTTCTAACACCTTATTGCAATCAATTAGTTTTCTCTAGCATGAAATAAAAATAAATAAACTACTTTCCTCTCTGTAAGTCGTCCCTCCTACATAGATTTCCTGAGATTTCAGCAAAACATCCAACACTAAGACTATTAACGCAGAAAAAAAAAACAAAGCAGTTTCCTTAGAGGTATATTCAAAAAGTGTTGGAAACTAATAACAAAACAAAACATGGCACCGCTTTGTGCTTTCTGGGTCAAGTTGGCAGTTTAGATACACAGTAAATAAATTGCTTCAGCGCGGCAGCCTGGCTGCCCGACCAAAGTACTCAGCAACAGCTGATTAGGCGCTCAACGATGCCGACATGGGGGAACGGAAAAAGTGATTAAGGTTGAGAAATAAAGTGCTTTGGTGTAGAGTGAAGATCTTAAACACAGGCGTTTTGAACACTAAAAGCATAGGATTCGATTTTTAAAGTTTGAGATCGAATAAGAAATGATAATTCATGCAGGACTGAGTAAAATATTTATTAGAAGCTTCTTGTTCTCAGAAGTATTCACAGCTGGTACACTTGATGCTTTTCCTACACCAATACTAATATAAATTTAGCAATTATGTGAATGCTAATCACATGCCAAGGTACTCTTGAAATTTAAAGTTCCATTCAAATAATATAATAATAACATGTCTCCACGTTTTCTACACATTAATATGAAAATATGAGGTAAAGCAACGGGATTTTATTTAGCCTTTTTTTGAATTCTCACAACAGCAATGCCAAAATATCTCACCGAGTCCAGCTACCAAAACCTGGTCAAATTGTAAAACAAGCCGAATAAAATAAAAAGACAGATATTAGCATTTTGTAGTGGAGTAAAAATGATAAGGTTTCCAAAAAACCGAGATCTAAATTTTTAAAGTCAGGACTTATTACGGTAGCTAAAAGAAAAACATTAGACTGCATCCTCAACTACACCACTTTTGCATTTATAAAAACAAAATAAGCCTGATTCTTCATTGACAGCAGTCAAAAATGCGTTGTCGGGCTCGTTCCCAGTGAGGGTTGGACTCCGCCAGGGCTGCCCTTTGTCACCGATTCTGTTCATTACTTTTATGGACAGAATTTCTAGGCGCAGCCAGGGTGTTGAGGGGATCCGTTTTGGTGGCCTTAGGATTGCATCTCTGCTTTTTGCGGATGATGTGGTCCTATTGGCTTCATCGGGACGTGATCTGCAGCTCTCGCTGGAGCGGTTCGCAGCCGAGTGTGAAGCGGCCGGGATGAGGATCAGTGCCTCCAAGTCTGAGACCATGGTCTTGAGTCGGAAAAGGGTGGAGTGCCTTCTCGGGTCGAGGGAGATGTCCTGCCCCCAGTGGAGGAGTTCAAGTATCTCGGAATCTTGTTCACGAATGAGGGAAGAAGGGAGCGTGAGATCGACAGGCGGATTGGTGCAGCGTCCGCCGTGAAACGGGCGCTCTACCGGTCCGTCGTGGTGAAGAGAGAGCTGAGTCAAAAACGAAGCTCTCAATTTACCGGTCGATCTACGTTCCTACCCTCATCTATGGTCATGAGCTTTGGGTAATGACCGAAAGAACGAGATCGCGAACACAAGCGGCCGAAATGAATTTTCTCCGCAGGGTGGCTGGGCTCTCCCTTAGAGATAGGGTGAGAAGCTCGGTCATCCGGGAGGGACTCGGAGTAGAGCCGCTGCTCCTCCACATCGAGAGGAGCCAGTTGAGGTGGCTCGGGCATCTGGTCAGGATGCCTCCTGGACGCCTCCCTGGTGAGGTGTTTCGGGCACGTCCCACCGGGAGGAGGCCCCGGGGAAGACCCAGGATACGCTGGAGGGACTACGTCTCTCGGCTGGCTTGGGAACGCCTCGGGATTCCCCCGGAGGAGCTGGAGGAAGTGGCTGGGGAGAGGGAAGTCTGGGCCTCCCTTCTTAAGCTGCTACCCCCACGACCCGACCCCGGATAAGCGGCAGAAGATGGATGGATGGATAATTTTCCTAATAAATGGAAAAGAAACAAAAGTCTGAACATAGACTTTTATTCTACATCCTCCATTACTATTTTTTATTTTCTGTTCTTATCCTGGAACATACTGAAATCAAATTCCAGATTATTCCAGATATGGCATTAGCAAAAATATAAGGCATAGACTTCTATGTTTCTTATACAAACTCTTATAAATAATGGACAATGTTTCTAAATGACACATTATGCATTAAACAGAACCACAACAACATTCAAAAACTGTGAAGTCCAACTTACTTTGGGAATATCAAAATATCAAACTGGGCAACAAGTAGCTCTGTTAATTGCCCTAAGTCACTTCAGATCACAGTCTTTTTTTTTTTACTTGCAGAGTAGTGATGAAATTTTCCAGACATTATCCAGAGAAGTTTCATTTAGGAATGCAAAGCACTGGGTAATGTCTGAGAAGAACATGTTCGAAGGCAGCAAACTAATGTTTGGGTTTGAGCTCTGGTGGGTTTACCTTTTACCCTTTTCTAGCTCGCCAGAACACCACTTCTCTATCCTGATGGCACTTGATTCAACATAATTAGTCGTCCTGAATAAAAAGCTGTTTGCCTTTCTAAAAACAAACAACTCTGTTGCCTCTGGCACAATGCAGTCACCGCTGTGACCTAAAAAAAATGTCTTCAATATCACCTGCTGCACAAGAAGCAGCGCAAACACACAGACTCGGCTCTAATCCACACGTAGCCGGATATCTGGGAAAACAAATGGCATTTTGATGCGTTTTGGCCTTTCATCCACATGAAAACTCCAATTTAGATCACTAAAATCTATTATAAAAACGCAGACCAAAGTGGAGTGTTGAGAAAACTCCGTATTTGTGTTTGAAGGTATACATGAGAAAATGCATATTTAAGGTCATGATGATTACAGTCAGCAATATGTCAATATACTTGCTTTAACATGGTTCCCAATCAATATTGCCTTGTGTTTTATTACCCTTATATTATAATACCCTGTTAAAAAAGTAGTTACAACGTATCCGTTCACACAAATGAACCTCCTGGCACCACGTTTAATTCCTAACGGTAAGCTGTGGTTGTTTTAAAGCAACCTGATTTTAGCTTTGCTCTACACTGCCTCCTATGTGTTTGGCATGTTCAAAACCACGTTGAGAGGTGGATTTATGTGGATGGAAATTTTTCTGAAACCAAACCAATGTGTATGACATACATTTTTTTTCAAAGAATGTGGCAGAAATATTTGTTTATATAAAGACCTGGCTATGTCTGTACAAAGCCTAAGCATCATTGATGGAGAACATTAATAACTTGTTCCTAGCAAACTCAATGTTTGTGGTCTTTTTTTTGCACTTTTTAACATCACAACTAAACACAACTCTGTATTTTATTACAAGTCAATCCTTTCAGTTTCCTACTTTCCAACTTCTCATAATCACTTTGCCTGACATTATCAAACCATTGTTCAAGCACAGAAGCTACAAAAGAGAATTGTTTTTTGTTTTTGTTGTTTTTAAAAGAAACCCTTGTTTGCAGTTGTAAATTATTTTAAACCCCGGCCCCTGCTGTTTTGTTCCAGCTCCTCAGAGGGGCAGTTAAAGTCTGGCCTGAGGCAAGACTAAAACAGTCTGAAAACATTTACAATCCCCTACTAGTCTTAAGCTGTTCCTCTTAGCCATCCTTATGTTTCTCAAGTCTTGTCAAGTTTCTGACCAAAGCAAATATCCCCCCTGACCTGATTTAAGAGTTTCATGCTTTATATAACAATGAAATTTAAAAAATAAAAATAAAAAAACAATGTTTCACTGAAGTGCAAAGCTGCAACTCTGCCTGTTCCTGATCTTATCATCTCTGTTGCTCAGCCATCACCCGGCCCCCCTAGGGGGTGAGAAACAGGTGAGATGAGGGCTGAATCCAGTCAAGTGTGTTGAATTGGCAACACCTGTCTTTCAACAAAATACCCGGACACTCAAGCAGAAACACATTACCTAAATGTGGAAACATGTAACACAACGATCCAAAACCTCTTGAGTCAGCTTATAAATGAACACACTTTTCTTCTAATCACCCGAACACTTCAATACGCTGCATGCTTAAGGTATGCGGAGGTGGATTTTTCTTTTGAAGCAGCATTTTTCCAGGCTCTCTGGTCTGAGAAGTAACAGAGCACACATTTCACACACTGCTGCTACTTTGGAGGATATGCAGAGATCCACAGTTAGGACGCGAGCACAGAAAGAGAAATGTCGAAATCTACGTAAGCTATGAAATGGGAACAGCAAAGGTGGAAGAACGCACTCAGGTCAAATCAGATCAAAACTGAACTTGTAAACCTGCATGCAACTGTGTGGTTGAAAACTAAAGCTCCACATGACTTTGATCGGGCATTTATCATCTCGTTTACCATTTATCCTGATAGATTTAAATTTTCTTTTGTGCAGTGAGCTGAATTAAAATTTAAAGTACATAGAAGCTGTAAAATATGTTTGCCAAACAAGATGGCAGTTCTTGGAAACCAAGAGGTATATTGGCGAAAAAAATTAAAGGATAAAATCGATGCATCGTCCAGCCCTACAGTTACCAAAAAAAAAAAAAAAAGAGAGTAGTAATAAAGAGTTCCAATCACCACTTTTATTTTTAATCACAAAAGTACCACAAGATATCTTAACAAAACTTTAAGTTTTACATACTTTAAGAAAGTTAAGCTATCCATCCTGTTTTTTCACTGCACAATTACTTTTGTGTTAAAGAATATGACCTAAAACAAAACAAATGATGGAAAAGTTCAAGATGTATTAAAAACTGTACCGTACTGTCACTGTGCTATGTGGGTTATCTAGTTGCATTTCCAGATGAGTAATTTCATTTTTCCTGTTTAACTTTGTAAAAACCCAGTTCCAGGCTCCAGTACTCATCTGAGTGTCAGGGGATAAAAATACTCATTTAAGCAAAACATCACAACTTCAAAACATATTAAATATTAGAAATTTTGATAAAATTTCCTTTTTGTTTAAAAAAAAAAAAACTTTCTGTAATGATTAAACGAGATAATGCAATAGAATGTTCTTTATTTGATTTTGAAATCAAATAGTTTGCAATTCAGACACCTAACTTTTAAACTTTCCTCGCATTAGACTAAATACAGAAAGGCAATTCGGGATCCTATCATGCATAACACTTAATCCATTTGCTATGGAATGAAAATCAAAAATAAGCTGCAGCAAAAAACCCACATAAACAATTTATAACTTCTAAACCATGTGGGGAAAATGCATAAACCATTTACTTCTATGCATGTTTACATGTATGAACTACAAATAAAGCTTTAAAATCAAAAGTTTTGCATGATGCAAGAGGTCTGATGGTAGACGCAGACAGTTCATCCAATTAGGAACACGCAACTTCCTAAGCAGAAGTCTGCAGTCCAAACGCATTAACACAGAGCTGTAAATAAACTACCCAGTGCTGCCGGAGCTCCACTGGCATTTTCACTCGTCAGACTCTAAACCTGCAGAAAGAAGTCATCTGAGCCAGTTTCTGAACCGTAGCGCACACAATCCAGCAACTTATCTTTGCGGTGAGCCGCCGGAACAGGGTTGGGTATTACACTGTATAAACATGCCCTGAATACAGTCGAAATTACTGGTTGTGACCTGCCTTGAGATCTGGCATATGTGAGCCAACTGAGAACTGATTAACAGAAAATAGAGAGAAAATACTTTGAAATAGTTAACTTTTATTATTCTTATCGCTAACTTGAAGCGACTTATAGGAGACGTTAGATCTGTTGTGCATGGACGCGTTTATTCTAACTATTGTTCAGAAGCCTAAAAAGAGGTGAGGCTGAGATCCCTCTGTGTTCGACATTTCCTTGTAGATCTGGTTTTGCTTCGTCACAACTTTGTGTTCAACACCAACCTCTGAACAACAGTACAGGTTAAGCTCCTCTGCTATACAGGAGGCTGAATCATGCATG
Source organism: Poeciliopsis turneri (assembly GCA_922788865.1). NCBI lineage: Eukaryota > Metazoa > Chordata > Actinopteri > Cyprinodontiformes > Poeciliidae > Poeciliopsis > Poeciliopsis turneri. The sequence continues at coordinate 1,865,090 of CAKLNU010000758.1, forward strand.
TCTTCTGTAGCTGCATTGCTTCTGATTGGTTCTTTCTGAAGACTTTAGAGAAGGAGGAAGTTTGAATCCTCTTGTCCAATGATCAGGATGTTGCACTGTGATCGTTGTAGCCTAAAATTACTGATGTTGTGATACATTTTTCAAAAAGTTGTGGTCAAAGTAGCCAATTTTGTAAGTTTTAATTTTGCCATAACGTGGTTAGGGTTTCCCCTAGTGCATTATAGGCCTGGCAGGCCACCAGGCTTTACTTGATCCCGCTTCCCCACCAGGCTAAGCATAATTCTTTTTCATTTTAAATATGACTATAAATACTAATAACACTGACAGAATAAGCTAGGTTTATAGTTGAGGCTCGAGGGCACGCTCACAAATTGTGAAATCCCTGCACCTGCCTGTTGGCCTCAGATGCTATCATATCCAAATTATGGTGCCGACTTGTGTACCTCAAATTTTTTGTAACTATTAAGATTTTTTTTAAACACAAAACATGGTGGGCCTCTAGCGGCCTGCCCCAGAGCCACTACTACAAGGCTTGGCAGGTTTTCTGGAGGAAACACAAATGATCTTACAAAGTAGCTGAAGACACCCATCTCTTTTGCTCGTCCCACTTTCTACTGTGACATAAAAAAAAATTCTTTTAAATATGTGGAAAGCAACAGTGAGCACAACGTCTGTGCAGAAATTAAAGAAGATTGGTTTTATTTCTGGCATTTACTTGCTGGCAAGGGATGTAAAAATAGGCAACAACATTAGAATTGCTAAATAATATATACTGGCCTGAATTAGCTATTAATCATTTAGACAGCAAGCATCAACATCTGTAAGCTTGTGGTGTGTTTAAAGACTGCAAGGAAAATCTTGTTACCAGATCTTAATGGCTGACTAAACAATTAAAACGCTGAAAAATATACAGAGGTCAAAGATCACAGATATGGGAAGTGTGAGGCACATGTCCCAAGCGTAACCTGCGACAGTTATGCCCAAGTCTATAGAAACAGCACAAGTAAGTCCTGTGGACCAATCAAGATCATTTTTGAGGCCAATATTGCTTCGCGTCACACATGCTTCTATAGACTAGTCATGAAACAGGAGGTTAAGTTCAGGAGGCTAAGGGGATCGCTCAAAGCTCAGCTGAGATGCAATGACTGGCCAGAAAAGAATAAAATCACCAAGGTGACTGGTCAGATTTGATGTGAAGCTGCAATGATTGGTGAAAATCACAAACGATGACTGAATTTGCACAAGTGGTTGAGATCGCAACTTTCTAGACAGACTGTGGTAAACCTAAAGAGGCCTCTTCAGAATCGCTCAAAAGACTGTCTGCTACCAGAGATCTTTACTGCCCACAGTAAAACACTTGCCACCCACCATGACTCTTCGAAGATTTTCTCTTTTGGATAAATAAAAGGATTGTTGAATGTGAAAGTAATTAAATTTATCAGTAGAACAGAAACACAACCATCAAAATGAGGCCCACACGTTCAGAAATGACCAGAGTGACCCTACTTTCACACAGAGGGTTCCTCTGTGCATCTACACGGACAAGCAAACAAGAGGAGGAACTGTGACAAAAACAGGATAGCTGCAGAGCAGCAGCTTCGGCTGTGACTCTGAAGCCATCTGTGTTGGTGTGGCTGTGCATGTATTCGTACAATCGTTTCGTTCTGCGTGCGTGTCGCACAACAGCTCTTTGGCCCTATCGTCTTCCACCGTCAGAACAGCGTGAAACAATAGGAGACAAACGAGCGCGCACAAAAAAAGACGGGAGGAAGCACAGATTCCTGAATTCCTGCCGCACGACTGCCAAGCTGTGCCACATGCATATCCACGGTGAGGTCTGGCCACAGGAAATCATTATCCTCACCACATTTAGAGCAGCATTCCCATAGATTACAGAGAAAACCAAAAAAAAAACAAAACCAAAAAAAAAAAAACAACAGTTTCAACAATTGTTACTTACATGACAAGACAGATTTCTAAAAACAAAGCCAACCTGATCTTAAATTTTGCTCGTAGGATAATTTTTGCAACCGCAACAGGTTGCTGCATGCCACCATTGATCATGTAGACTGGAGGAGATTTCTAAGGGGCTGGCCCTGGGGTAAGCATGACTCAGCAAGGATTAGACTGCGGATTCTGCAAAATAAACGAAGACAGATGCTTTTCTCGAACGCGTATTGCTTCTAGAACAAACTTATTAATTAATCACCACCTGGCTTCCCATCTCTGAACCCGTGACATTGTCACCTGAAGAAGATGAAGACAACTTCAGCGTGGAGGTAAATATTTGATCTCAAGTCTTCTGCAGCACAACAAGTAAAGGCAGATATCAAACCAACGCCACTGGAGCAAGTTATCATGGATTCAGAGCAACACGTCAAGCTGATACTTGTCCTTATTGAAGCCGTTTTTCAGGCACTCTGAGTGAAAAAGCGGTTTCTCTCCTACAGCCAAATGAAAGTGACAAGTCAGTAAATACGGCAGCTTTAACAGCAGTGACTGAACACCAGGCTCATCACCGTCAGGTTTTTATCTTCATGTCACTCATTTAATGCGGCACACTTACGCTGTTGTGGTAAAAAGGCAGTGAGCCACGCTCACATTGCAGATTACTAAAATCAGGAAAAGAACTTTTTGCTTGTTTGGAGCATGAGATTTTTTAATACTTGTCATCCTCTGCAAAGATTTTCATAATTCATGCCAACTGTGGCACCCAGTGTGCTCGAATAATCCCACATGGCTTTCGGTTCAGGCGAAAAGCTGAGCAGTAAGTAACTGAAACAAAAATTGTTACAGTTTGTGACGTTCAAAGCAAGCTACTAGTAGAGAAACATTTTCTGTCAGGTTTCTCTGCACCCCAATAACCGGAACCACGCAGACATAAAATATGTGCTACATTATCAAAGAGTCATATCAAAACAGAGGGTAAAAGAGCTAAAATAAGAAGGATTTAATCAAATTGGTATCATATTGATATCAGGAGTAGGACTTTAGTTATCAATTAATTGTTCACTATCGTATACAGACCAAAAAAGGTCAGTTGTTGAATGAATGATATTAAAAATGAAATGAAGATAAAAAATTTAAAAAAACAACAACTTTGCCTATAAATCTCTAAATATGTTCAGAACTCCACTTGTTTACAGACTTCATAATCCATTTTATGCATGGTTTCGGTTGTGTGTCTGTTTTTTATTTGTGCTTTATTTATTGTTGTGTTTATTTTGGATATTTAAAATACCTTCCAGTTCCAAAACTAAAGTTCATTGTATTTTGAGAGCACAACCTTGCATTATTATGCAATTATCAACCCAATACTTAAATATGGTTTCAAAACAACAATCATTTATCACAATAACTTCTGGGACAATTTATTGTCCAGCATAATCTACTTCTGTGACAGCCCTAGAATGTGGCAGTTTTTTACCCCCAGTTGTCAGTCAGAGTAATCAATCGATTGCTAAAAGGCTAGTTGCAGCCATAGTCAGCAGATTGTAGCTTAATTAAGACTATAGGCAACTTTGTTTTGTATCCTGCTTGGTGAGAAAATTAATGGAAGGTCTGTGGAATTTCTGCATTGGGAAAAATATCTGTCAAAAACAGACACTGCACCATCTGGAATGTCATCGGTAAGTGACCTATATTTAAGTCTAAAGGCAATAGGTGCGTAATTTATTATAGTGCACTGAGTTTTTAGGCTTATACATAGCACTAATTTAATGACTGATCGGTATTGGAAAATTGGTCACCTGACTGAAATCCACAGCCACTTTAGCTTCCCCAGTCAAATAAAATCAGTGTTTAAAAAAAGAAAAAAAAAGGCGAACACTGAAAGAAGCATACGAATTAGGCACGACTGGTTCCCTAAGGGCAAATTCTTCAGAGGATCAAAGATGTGATATGCTGGCCTGTCGCCTGCATCGGCCAATCCCCCCCCTCCTCTGTCACTAACACAGAAGGAGAGGCCTGGCTACGAACCGAGGAGCAAACAAGCTAGTCGAGTTCATGCTTTGTTTCCTGCTCAAACATTCCTATCCGAGCCTCACTTTTTCACGCAGTGGTAGAACCAAATATAGGCATCGACGAGACTTACCAAAATGGCCCGGTGCTCGCAGCCCATCCTTTAATCCAGCAGTTTCAGGTTTGAGCTCTGATCCGCAGCAAACCATTTGTTTTCAATGTGAACCCAAGGCATGCCAGGCATAACATCAGCAAAGTCCATGCAACATAACAAGTCTCGTGTTTGTAGGGCTGGAGTGATTAATGGGATCTATTATGATTAATCGATTACGCAAGACTAATCAATCAGTGAACAATAATCGTCAACTAATTTAGTAACTGAGTAATTGCTGACACACAGACTCAAAAAAGGCCATTTGCTGTAAGAACACATTCAGAGCAGTAATTGAGCTAAAACTATACATTTTGTACTTAAGATAAAAAATAAAAAAAAACCTTCTTCTGTAAATGTTTTACCCAGAACTCCTTATGTAGCATAGTTTTAGCTTCAAATGGTTCAAAACAAAATCTCCAATTAATCACTTTTTGATGTCCGCTTATCAATTAATGCGAAAATTAATCAATCAGCAAATGATGAAACATACACTAAAGGAATCCTATGTTATTGAATTTTAGGGAACAAAATGTTTATTTTCTTATTTAAAAAAGGAATTCTTTATTTGCATCCTGTTAAAAAAAAAGGTTTGACTGGTTTGACAAAAAAAATCTGCAAAATGTGCCATTGTTTTTATTATCTGATTAATCGACTAAATGTCTGAATAATCGATAGGATAATTGATTAGTTGCACCAGTAGGTGTTTTGTCACTGTTTTGGCAGACATCTCGGCCCCCAGACTCAGCCCCGTCTCCCGCTGAAGGTATTCAGTCAGACTTATCAGCCTCAAGCGAGGCAAAGATACTGAACTTTAATTAGAAACAAACAAGATTAGATGCAGCGGGGCAGCTGGCAATATGCAAAACATAAGGTCATACTGACCAATTTCTTTCACGTCAGAAACTGATAAAAGCTGAACTGAAAAACATTTCAATTTCCAACATCAGAGAGCCTGGAACATAGATACCAACATCATCTTGTTCTGTCAAGAAGTTTCCTCAGCCAAATGCCTCACCCTGCCGTGACTGACAAATTAAAAACCACAAGGGCGAAGGAACACAAAAGCGAGCAGCACGAAATGTTGCACAATCTGTGCAAATCGGAATGACTGAAATCATTCGAAATTAGAAATAGTGGCGATTGCACGAACCAGACTTCATTCAGCCAGTGGTGACTTCAGGGTTGCGGTTTCATCTTCCAGTTGTCACAAGGTCAGATGCAGAACTGTTTGCAGTTTTGCTGCATTTGATTGCATACTATGAAGAGACAATCTCTTATCAGAGCTGATCTGTCCAATTACACGCTCTGGAGTCTCCAAAATAAATCATTCGAGCTTCTAGTTTGAATTCGTAGTAGATTTCGATTGATTTTCCAGTTACAAGGCTGATGGAGGTGTACCATCTTTACTCTGGCAGAATTCCCTGAAAGCTACGAGAGATCATGTAGATTTGGGCCAAACACTTCTTCTTCGGTGCCTGCTTGTTTTATAGTGCTGCTGCCACAGCGTGTCGAGCCTCGAGCGAGTCGGTGCGGTTCTGATGGAGCCTGCTCCATGGCGTCTCAGGAATCTGCTCCGGAGCTGAACCCCAGTTTGAATCCCAGACTGCTTCCAACGCAGGCCCTGGAGAAAGTCAAGCCCCAGGCTGAACAGCCCCCAACCCCCAGCACCGCGGGGAACCACGGTCCAAACAGACTTGAGATCTCGAGTTCCTGGGCCATTGCGTCTGGCAAACGTACAAGTGTCAAAACCGCGAGCAAACGCACATAAATGTAGCTCCATAGACACAGTCCAAAGCTTGGCCCAAGCGGAGAGCTGTCAGTTCCTGTCAGGGTGAAACCAGGCAACATTCACGACTAAAACTGAGGGTTCGTGTTTGAAGACATTAAAAAAAAAGTGTGAGAGAGAGAGAGAAATATAAAAAGCTATTTGAACAATGTTTCAACGAAACAGTCCAGCTCCTGGTTAGCTTCTGTGTGCTATTAGGGCTGCCTGCACCCGTTGTCGGACAGCTAGCTAAAAAACGTCCCGTCAAGAAGTAAACAACCACCGTCACGGCGAGCACAATTCATTCTGTCTCGTCAGGGCGAGCGCTTGTTTCACTTTTAAAAAGAAAGACCCCACGCCGACCCTAACGATGCATACTGCTGGAAAACTGTGGAACAAAAAGAGCAACAGCAGAGCACGCATATGAACAAGACGTAATCTCGTGTCCGACAATGGAATCATGGACATGGACAGCTCAGAGGGGAAAATTCCCCACCTGTAGTAGTTTAAACAAAAACATGCCCTTAACGTCCCGAGGGAAACAAATGACTCATGACTTAAAGACTTGCTTAGTACTACATAGTTACCAACGGAAGGAAGAAAAAGTGCACATAACGTCTGAAGGCTGTGTCCGATAATGGAACTCGGTTCAATGCTCCCTCCCTGCAGTTTGTACCTTGTATACATCTCCGTATGTGCCGCTTCCTATCCGCTGGATCAGCTCAAAATCCTCCTGCGGATTCCGCCTGGACAGGTCGACACTGGAGTTCATCGTGTACAAACGCGCGCGGCTGACGAACCCCGACAAAAGTACGAAAACTGGTTTTCTTTTAAGAAAAACATACGGCGTCAAAAAATCCCAGCCCGAATCCAATGTAGCTCCAACATGGCTTCCACTGCGCTTCGAGCATGCGCAGTGGATATCCTGGTATACCCTTTCCATGGATGTTTGTCAAAGGAGATGAGGGTGATGAACTTCTAGAGCAAAAATGACCCCTGTACCTTTTAAGAAATTCATTATAATACATATATAATTTAGCAAATATTCATATCATGCCAGAGAAGAAAGATAACCTCCTTGTATTTAATTATGTTATTGATTTCACAAATACAATCACAGTGAAACTGTTTTGTAATCCAGTGCAGGGAAGAACTGACAGCCTGAAGCTAAGGGAAAAGGAAATGAATTAAATCACTAAGCTTTGTGCTGCCTGGTCTAGTGCCTCAAGTGTAAAACTGGGCTAAGCAGGGCTTCTTGGTGGCAGATGGCAGAAATGTGCCTCAGCTCAAGTCAGTTACACCACCAGAAACTGCCCAGTTTTGTCATTTTTCTTAGAGAAAACAAAATTCAACATTAGAGTGAGCCCAATTGCTTTGGATCTGACGATGTTCGAATGCACCGTGCTTAATAGTGAAATAAATAAATGAAGCAAAGTGTTTTGCAATTTCTTAAATCGGCAAAGATCTAGAAACACAACATATAAAATTTATTTTAAAAATGTCTCTAATACTTTGAAAAAACAAAACATAATTATTTTCAGGCTTTTAAGAAGTTTTTTCAAAGTCGACTTTGTACTTCCTCTTTCCACACTGCATAATCATGCTGTGTAAGCTGGAGAAGAGAAAAAAAGAAAGTTATCCAAATGATCAAAGTTAACTTCTGATCGCTAGAATTTCTTTAAGAATAAACATCTAAAAACACTGATGTATGTTAGCTTTTAAAAGAAAATTAAAAAGAGAACACTGCACACTCATTTTACAGAAAAAAAATAGTTTAATTTTGTAAAAGGTTCACATTTTCAGAAGTATTAAATCATAAAATAAAAGCATGCTGAGAGAGGGATTAGAGTCCAACTTTCAAAGTTCTCGCATTTGTGAAATTCAAAGCCATTTATACAAGTAGTGACTTTTATTTATACATCCAGAATACAAAAATGCAGCATTTCAACAAGAGCACATTTTGCCATGATATGACACAGGACATTGCAATATTACAATTTCCATCAATACTAATCAAGTGTTTTGATATATTTGTGGATGAGTCCATCAATCACCCCTAAGCTAACTCTGAGGGTTGCTTGGTGTCTCAGAGATGAAAAAGTCAATGCTTCCTGGGAGGATGAGGATGTGATTTGCAAACTGTGCTGCTCTGAGGATGAAACGAGGGAGCTTTTTCTCCCCGTTTGTGGCTCTGCTTCCTCGTTGTGTTTTGGACCACAGTTTGTTTGCGATAGAAGCTTCTTCAGGAGGCAAGACAGCTGAGGACTCAGGAGCACCACCAGGGTCCCACCAACACGGAGTACTCTAGAAAAACAAACACATCTGGAATTAATGACAACTCAAACTTCGTCTTTCCATGTTTACTTAAATCTGACTGCGACATCAAAATGTTTCAAAGAGTGTTACGTGACTCGCATGCAAGGAATTCGACATAACGCAAAACAACTACAAAATGTAAAACAACAACAACATAAAACAAAGCTTTCTTTTTTTCTCCTATTCACCAAAAACCTTTTACTCTCAAAGAAAACCAACCTCTCCATCTCACTGAGGATGACCGGAAGGTTCTTGGCCATATTTATTCTGGTGCTAAACTTCCTGCCGAATGGCAAATCACAGACAACGGCATCAACACTGGAGCTGGGCAGAGGCAACGCTGTTCACACGAAGAAGAAAAAAAAATGGGCAGTGAGGTAATTGAATACACGAAACAGGAATCATACTCGACTTGTAGACAATGACTCTCATACAGGAGACACAACTACGACCACACAGAAACGAAGGACAAGATCAAATTCTCAAAGAGGCTCTGTAGATTACGAAACAATGTCTATCTTTACGCATTACTTGACCAGAATTATGTTATTTCTTAATTTATTGATCAAGAAAGACCCAAATTAAAGTTAGTTTTCTTGAACTTAACATTTTTTTTTATAAACATAAAAGCTGAGTGCTTTTTGATAGAAATTATTTTGCCAGTTAGCCATTTTCAAACTGAATTAGTCAAACTGGAAGATTTTACTAGATTTTAACGCCTCATGTCAAAAATCACAGACTGTGCATTTTGAAATAATGTTTTTTTTTTTTGAGTCTATATTTGCTCATACATTTGTCTACATAATCAATTATTCTTTACCAAAAGACCATCCCCTCTGACCTCTAAATTGTTAGAATTGCTCCATGTCTAAAGTACCGCTGTTGTTTCTCTGGATACTAAGACTTTCAAATGGACCACACTATTATGTCTTGCCTTGTATATTGGTATATTAAAGGACAAATGCTAAATGCATCTTAACATGACAAACTTATGGAGATTCTGTCTAGAAATTTTGACACATCAGTGTATGCATGCTGATGATAATGGGGTGACATTCATGTTACTTTTTCATTACGTTTCTATCTTCTTTCCAAATGGAAAGATAATTATTATCCAAAAATCAGACATTAGGTGAGGCATCTTTATTTCAAGAATCTGCAGTTCCTAGGCGGGTAAAAGCATTTTCCACAGTGCGTGAGAGTAACTGATGTTATTTTTAGCCGCTGCAGTATTCGAGTCACATTCATGTCAATTCTGTCACAATGGTGGGCAAGTGCGGCATACATGGCATGTGAGAGGTGTGACGTTTTGTTCACTGGAATATTCCGGTGATTTTCCTACCCGTGGACGACGCTTTGAGAAGGTTTACTTTGCTTTGAAGCCCTGCAAATACCACATTCTCATCCGCCTTCTGTAGCTGGCCATCATCAATGTCCACACCCAAGAAACAGGCAGCCTTAGGAACCAAGTGGCAGACAGTCGTCATTTCAATACAAGACCTTTTTTTGTTTTTAGCTACAATTAATGGCAACTTATCAGACAGATTTCTTTGAATTGGCACAAACCAAGTCAAACCCAAACGAAACAAACATCTATCAGAGGTTTTAATTAAACAGGCTGGTGTTCTCACCTTGTGCTCTTTTGCAGCTTCAATCAAGATGGTTCCCACTCCACACATTGGATCGACTACACAAGAACCTGGCTGGGATAGACACAATACTTTTAAAGAGCACAACAACAACTTACCGTAAGCATTCCATAATTACGCTTGTTAAAAACAAAACAAAAAATTTTGCTTTTGCATCGCGCAACATCCTCACTTGCTTATACTAATGCTAATTTTTTTTATTACATGGAAAAAGAGCTATCGAGACCAACCTGGACCTTCAGAAATGAAACCGAATCCTCCTTAAATAATTAACTAACTGTAATTGACTACGATGTTTGGTTCAATTTCAAGAACAAATCGGAAACAAAATCTTTGACAAATATGAGTCTAAGGATTTGAGCTATTATCCGTAAGTGGAGAGAACAGAGGACAGTAGAGACCGTTCCTTCACACCTCTATGTGAGCCAGCGAAGCCATGGCCCAGGCTACAGTAGACCTCAGCCCCGAGGTTTTAAGGTAACTCCGATTAGCCAGAGGAAGCCTGAAAGACATTAAAAGATTGTCACATATCAAAACAGTGAGAAACAATTACAATTTAGTCTATTGTTATTAATAATTCTAATTAAGCAGATTCTAAATCTACAAAACAATATTTGGTAGCAACCTGGTTAGTGGAATTCCCACGAGGTAGTAATCATCATTCAGATAGACGTTTATCTGCAGAAACGACCCATTTGCAAGGAGTATTATTAGTTAAATACGCACAATAGGTGTGCAAAAAAACTTTTAAAAACAAGGTTCACCTCCAGCTTAGGGTTCTTCAGGTCAACCTTCCATCCAAGCAGGCGACTCAGACCCATCCCCATCACTCTGCTGACCTCCTACAGATCATAAAATAGTAAAAGAGACACCTTTCATTTAGGAGCCATAAAATATTCACAGCTTAATTTGAGATATTGGTGCAGATATTGGATATTAATATATTCAATGATATATTGTTCCAGTGATATTTACTGTATCTGTGAGCCCCATCAAGGTCAAGGACTATACATATCGTTTTAATCCAATACAAAATAATAATAAAATACAAAAATTAAAAATCTCACTAAGGATTTTTTTTTTTACCTGAGCACTGACGCATCTATGCAGCTTTCCACTGCATTTACAGTTAATCCTAAAAGAAACTGATGGAAAAAGAGCAAGTATGATTTGATTCTCATCACCCAGAAGTCAACACTTCATAGCTGTGATTTGACAAAGTGATGCTTTCATAAAAGCATAACCGTACGTACTATTCTCCACGCTTCCCAGCAGAGCGTCTTTTCCCAAGTCATCCATGCTCTTGCTGCAACTTTCCACATCTTGCTCCAGTTTGATTTTTGAGTCATCAGCACACACCTTCTTCGGTTCACTGACATCATCCGCCGTTTCCAGGTCCAGCGAAAGTCTTGCGCTCTCTTCGGTACCTTGCCGTCTCTTGTCATCGCTCTCCTCAGATGTAAACTCATGTCTGCGTTTCCTGAACTCTTGGAGCCACTTCTCCCCCTCATCACTTTGCTTTTCACACCCTCTTCCCTTCCCTCTGTCCCTCTGGGTAGTGCTTACTGTGACTGCGTTTCTGCTTGCCGCCAGCTCCCCCTTCAGGCGGCTGCATGTCCTTACAGCGCTGATCCACTGACACCTGTCACCCAACAGTCTGGACTGCAGCACAGAAGCAGTTTTAGCTGGGAATGAGCACAATTGCTTTACTGAAGATACAAACATAACACGTGTACAGGTTTTCCTCTTGTTTTGGAGCCTGACTGGTACCTGGACTGGAGTGTGTGGACATCCTCACAGGAGAGTCTTGCTTCAACAGAAGGAAAAGTCTCTCTGCAGCTTTTAGGTCACAGACTCGATGGATTGTTGCAGAGCAGCTGAACAACACCTTTCCAGGAAGTTGATAAACCTGGAGTCCAAAAATGAGAATATTTGAAAATCAGTCCTAGTGACTCATTGTAAGGAGCGTCAAAACTGAATTACATTTCAAACAGTGACCTTTTTTCACACTGAAATGACAAGGTGCTACGCATTTTAAGACACGCTAACACAGTAGATCACAATAATGAACAAGAACGCGATGCAGAAATGAGTAAAACAGCATTTCAACAGCAACTTAATGGATGCTGCTTGACAAAAATCTGACGAGTGTGAAATCCACTTGTTTTCATAAGTCACTATTTAATAAATGGATCTGTATGTGAATTAGCCACCATGGTAACTGCAGAAATACAAAGCTGAGTTGAGAGAATTTGTTGACAGGATAAATGTCGGTCAGGACCTCCAAATATCGGCCCTTTTTGGAAGCGCAAAATGTAGAAAATGAGCCTTGATGCTAGTTTGTTAATTTGTCTCCTAACAAACTAGCATCACGCCCAGTGAAAGTGTTAGCAGCTGTCGTTGATGTTGCTAGCATTGAAAATGCTAACACTCACGTCTTGAGCGGACAGTTTTCTCTTCACCTCGTCGACTAAAAAAGGCTCCATGCCATTGCCAGCAGTGCAGTAGTATCTAATCACGCCGCCTCCACGTCGCACTTCAGCCATTATGCTCGAAAACAACAGAACCGGTCAGAAACAGTCGCCAGTACTACAGCAGGTTTTGATTTCCCCGTTAAACCCGCTTGTTTACACCGGAAACGGAAATGCGTCTTGGACGTTTGCCTAAAAAAACCAGCAGGGGTCTCTGTTTCGCAGAAGACGAAATCGACTGCAAAAAATATGAAAAGACAGGTAAACAGAGAGGTCATTTATTTACTTTAGTTTGAAATAAGAGCAATATAACTAAATTTTTAAATCTGATGGCATCCTTTTGCTTTTGTGCAAGTAAAACAAGGCCCAAGGTTTCACAAACTAGGCTTTAGATATTATGGTTCATTAGTACCTCAATTATTTCTAGTACTGAAGATTTTAATTTTATTTCTTTCTGTTTCATTTGGATATAACCAACACAATCACTCCTACATCAGTATGTACAGTGCCTGTGAAAAGTTCACATACCCTCATCATGGATATGACTAATATTAATTTTGCAGCTTTAATGACTCATTTGAAACATTTGCTTGACGATAAAATTGTCACATAGCAGATTGGGTGCAGGCTGTAGCTCATACAGTTAGGTAAAATATAAGGTCCAGTGAGGCTCATTTGTCAGATTAAAAGTATCTTTGGAAGTAAGAACCTTTAAGCAGGTATTAAACATACATTTAATTGAGCACATTTATGGAGAAAATAACCATAAATAAATAACATCTTGAAACGCATAGACTCGGATTTATTATGCAGTATATGAGTAGTAAATCTATGCATTGTATTTCAACTCTGATAATAACGGTGGTCAAACCAGGACTATGAAAAGTATGTGATTTCTCTCCATTTGGTAGCCAAACATGAAGTTGAATACGATAAAAATTTCTTTGGCACATCATTTCACTTGTTTTAACAGTGCAACTTGGCAGTGAAAGAAAGCCTGTGTAATTCCTTTTAGATGTTGCCACGTTTGTAAGAAGAATGCATTTGTGCGCTCAGTGGCCGAGTGGAGTGTGTGGGCTGCACCAATGAAAAACTTACCGATTACAGTCTGCCACAGAAAAAAACCCCACTTTATTCTGCTGTTGACGTTTATTTTGTATCGTTTATTGGACTGGATAAGTGAAGTTTAACAAAACAACTCATATGAGTAATTTAACACTATTTACCATTTAGATATTCCAACCTCAATAGTGGGTTTGAGGAATATAAACGAGCACAACGCCATCTTATGTTGGTGAAACACTAATGAGGGATGTTATCCCTTTCTTCAAACTGCATCGGCCCTATGCCGTCATGACATCCAGGCCCATATAAACTTTTCGCTGGCATTGTCCACTTTATGGAAGCTCTGACCAGGTGTTTCCCAAAGGCAGAGACAAAAACTAATATGCTCCACAGATGAAGTCAGTGCTCCCAGCAGATTCTGTTCTTTTATCTGATTATCCAACCAGTCATCCTCCAACCTAATGTGTTCTGACGCTTCACTTACCCTAAATGGCTTTCTTATCCCCCGCTGTCCTCATGCCTTGTCACACACTTTCTCCACAATCTCCCTCTTTTGTCCAGTATTTGAATGACCTCAAGAGTATTTAATCTCCTTTTGTGGTTGACATGGAGCGTCTTGGCTGCTGTCTTCTGCTATAAATTCTTCAGACACTGAGAGTCTGGTGTGACCTGCCATCATTTACTGCACTGTAATGTGAAGGATATAAGTGAGGCACTGAGTTACTTGCACTGATACCGCAATGTATCATGGGACTGTTTTGATTTCCAATGAAAATCTTTTCGTGAGCCCTTGTGAGAGAGACTACAGCTGCAAACGGAGCTCAGTCAAAATCTAAAAATACTTTGGCAACTTTAAAACTTAACCGGGACATAGGCCTGCACTGGATAGAAATTCTTTGAAACGTAATTTTAGATGTAGAAAATGTAATTTTTATTTAAGAGAAAAGAAAATGACAAATTTTCAGCACTTTTAGGGCATTAGGACGACATTAGACAAGCATAAAGACAGAATTATATAAGACAAACTTGCGCTAAAATATTCCACTCTGATTCTTTTCAAAGCCTTTACTTTGAATGTGCAAATTGAAAAAAAAAGAAAAGAAATTCTAAGTTTTACCCCCAAAAATCTTGAGCCTATGCACTCACCTTGTCATGTTCTCATGAGCTGAATGTCTCATTATGCCCCTTGTTAAGATGAATTTGTAATTATCTCCTGGCGTGCGGATTTCTCCATGAGAAGAAGAGTGGACACATATTAGGTCAGCTAATTAAGTCTGAGAGTCTCATGGTCAGAAATGGTGTCACGTCCAAGTGCCATGGAGAAAACTTAAATGACCATTAATTGGATGAAACTTAGAACAGGTGATAACATTTTTATCGAGGCAGGATTTAGGAATACCATCTAATGGAGCTTTGCATCACTTTGCTTTATTATGAGCTTAATCTCCATTTTATGCGAAGAAGAAGAATGGCATCGATACTTTTCAATAGCTGCCATTTGCAATAATTAGCTCCACTGCTTGATAAGTGAACACAGCACAGTCACAAAATTGATGCCGACTGCTGCAGCAGTCAAATTCTGATTTATTACTGTACATTAGGCTTGTTTTTATTCTCCACCCTGCTCTGTGGATGGAGTAGATGGAGGCCATTAAACGCTTCAGGGGAGAAGGTGGTGGTGGTGTTAAGGGGGGAGTGGTGCAGGGGGATGGGGGTGTGGGCAATAAAAAAATGCATAAATTGGACAGAAAGCAAGAATATAAGGGCGGTAATGGCCAAAATGTAGAAGAAAAGGTTAGACTGATGACTAACGACGCAGCAAAACAGCAGCATTGTTTTGCAGCTTCATCATGTTCGCTAATTAGAGTCGACGTTGACGCAGTGTATCAGCATGTGTGCGCGTGCGTGTTAGATAAAAGCCTTAATGTCTGCACAGCTTTACACAATCAGCCAAACAGAAACCCTTTTCCAAAACAGCATCAAGGAAAGGATGAATGAGGCGTGCCCTGCAGCGAGCAGCAGGGGTGGGGCCGTTTCTAACGGATTTGCTGTAATCTGTTATCAATCGACTGGGACGTGTGAACTTCTGTGAAAAATCTCAAATAAAATGAAGCAATTTTAATGTAAATTTGACAGAAGTGGCAGAGTTGGTGGGGAGAAGGGGAGGCCTGCCGTTCTCCAGTGGCTCATGGGTGAAGGGCGGACGTATCTTAGGGTATGTATGTTATGGAGTTGGCCTCAAAAAAGGTTTTCTATAAAGATTACCACGTATTTAGCTCCATCCATCCTCCAATGAACTCTGACTATGTTCCCTTTTCCCACACCATGATGTCATCACCACCGTGTGTTACCGTGGGACCGATATGTTCAGAGTGAGAGTGATGTCTTTTATTCACCGCACAAAGCATGTTGAAAACCAAAAAGTCCAAAAAGTTGAAACCTGGTCTCACTTGATAAGAGCATTGTATTACATTGTTGTTCATGACCAACTTTACACACGATTCCCAACAATATCACTGTTGACTTCCTTCCTCGTTATCGCACCTACTTCATCTTATTTCCTTCTTTTTCATCCCCCTCTCATGCGTGCCCCTTCCACTCCTCTCTCCTCCCTCTTTCATGGTTTCTTCCCTCTTCTAGCTCTTTTGCTCTCATCATCACCTCGCTCTCAAATGGAAATGTGACCTTTACAGAGAGACAGGAGGTGGAAGTGATGAGCAAAGAAGCCGGGCGGCATGCTGCGTTTTCACCACTTAGTCATGAGGAGCACATGCGTGCTTCCACGGCTGTTTCCAAACGCAGACGCGCGACGTTGGGGAGTGAGCACATTTAAAGATTTATTGCTCTCAGAGGAGCGTGAAGCGTGTCACCAGGCCTTAAGGCCCACGGAGAGACAGCGAGGCGAACACAAACTCCCCGAGCAACAGGAGCCGAACGGGTAAACTCTGCTAGGCGCTGACAGCAGCCATCAGAGTCAACAGCAGCAGAAGGAACGAGAGGAGGCAGGGAGACGGAGAGAGCAGACCGGAGGGGGAGAGAGAGGAGACGGAAATGATGAAAGACCCCCAGCGTCGGTTCACGCATGGGTCGCTTCACATGCTTGCTCTCTTTAGGTTAGGTTTGAACATTTTTAAAAGATGAACTCGGTGTTGGTCAAAGCCACTTTTTCGTGGGCAAAAAACATCCATGGCTGATTTCTGCATCACATACGCAGATTGAATGTTTCAGTACTCGACACAGAGCGAGAGAGCTACAGGCCGAACGCTCGTCAGTAGTCAGACAAATTGAAAACACAGAACCATACATTAGATTGCACATTTCCTCAATCTTTGCAAGAACCTTCACGTTATAATACCAGAGAGTACAGTTTTGTACGAGTCAGTATCATATTGTACTGTGCTATATTGTTTTCTATTCATGCATATGCAGCTGACACCTGATTGAGATTATATTTATGAGTCTACAACAGTTGAAATGTTCAGTAAATATATCTTTTAAGAAACAACAACAAAACACAAAACTATTCTTTAAAAATAGAATAGAATATACTACTTAAATATTGAGTTTAAGTTAATATTTAAGTCAAACCTAAATATTAAGGTGTTAATATTTAACACCTTAGATATTATCACCTTAATGGTTAAGGTTTTAAATATTAATAATACAAATATAATCAGAAGAGGTAAAGTTTATAAAATATATACATAAGAGTGATGATAGTCATCCAATATTTCACTGAATATAAATAAATAAATAAATAAATAAATAAATAAATAAATAAATAAATAAATAAATAAGCGCACACATGCAAACATTTAGGGAAAAGTATTTACCTTTTCAATGTGTGAAATAACTGTACATTTAGCTCTAGCCAATCACATTTGATTAAAAACATGCGTATGCACAAACTGTTGATACATTAGTAATAAACACAATGTAGAATAGCAAACTTTTTCAATTCCAGCAGCACAAGTGGACATTTGACGAGCGCGCTTACTTCCAGAAACACATTTGTTTCTGCTGTGAAGCTAAACGTGGCTTTTGTTAATCAGTGACGACTGCTTCCTTTTCAAATGTGACCTCTGAGCCCCTGCACCATCTGCTGCTTTGCTGCACTAAACGGCGAAGCTCAATAACGTCTGACAGGTGAGGCCGCCACCTCATTTAAAGTCTGGACACAAATAGGCGTATGCTACCAGAGCAGAATGGCATCACACACCTGAGGAGACGCGCCATAAATTACCAGCCGAATAAGGTGTTAACATGGACCTGATGCGCTCCACAAGACAGCCTGGAGGGCTCCATCAAGCTGCAGCTGTTTTACACACAAAACCCTGACCCGACAGCACGCAAGTCCTTGTCCCAGTTTAAAAAAAGAACATCTCTTACAAAATCCCAAATCCCCTTGGCCCATATTTTATCAAGTAAAAACATCCGCCATCGTTCCATTTAGCTAAATAAAAATCTCAATGTTTAACACGGTGCTAAAGAGTGTGCAGCTGCTCCAAGGACCTTAAGTCATTATGATTTCCTTTTAAGATATTTCTAAGAGAGAATGCAAGATAGATACTCCAATGTGTGTTGATGGTATACACTGGTATAGACATGTATGGGAGGCTGTAAGGGCCATAATCCAGTAAACTGATTAATCATTAAAAACAACTAAAGACAGGCACCAGCTAGCCGTATCAGCAGGGATTAGCAGTGAATGCAAGAAATGCTTTAAATAAACTATTTTTTATTGACATGCTTTAGTAATACACAGTTTGAATTAAATTAAGTCATTGTGGACTGAAGCAAAGAAGCTCTGTAAAAACAAAACAAATAATTATACATTATTTAACTAATAAAAAAATATTGGTAATTTTTATTTGGAAAACATTTTCATTGCATTTGACAAATGATTGAATTATTTAAGTAATTATATTAAAAATTATTTTATTTATTTATAATAAACGTAAATTGTGCGGATAATAACTTGCTCGTGATATTTCGACTCTCCACATGTAAGTTAGTACAACTTTCTCAGGCGGAGTTGAGTCTCTCTGTACTTCCAGGTTTTCACCACCAGGAGGCGGTGTAGTTTTGCTGCAAAGCTCCAGTGCGCCGCTGTGTTGTCTTGGTGAATGTCGTTTCCGCTGCACCAGGAAAACAGAACAGAAGAAGAAGAAGAAAAGAGGAAGTGAGAAAGCAAAACATACCCACAGTGACAGGAGGCTTCTGCTGTGAGAGAGAAATAATCCAGATGCCATTAAATTATTGGAAAACGTGTTGGGCGCTGATTTAGAGCTGTTTTCGCAATATTCCGAATATTTACTTTAATCAGTAAATGGTGACTGACTAAAGGAAAACATGTCATGGTCAGCTCACTTTTTTTCTCTGTAAAATCTTAATAGTTTTAGATGATGCTTCTATTTAGGTTAGGAAAGAAGCTGTGACTTCCCCTTTTTTTAATATATTTCCTTGCAGATGCTGGGATAAACAATGAATATATACGCAAATATAAACTGCATCATGGGCCAGTTCATATCATCCGAAGAAGATCTTGCTGAGCTGAAGACAGCTGGCTCTGTCATGTATGACGCCATGGTGGAGGAGGGGGCGGTTCCTGACCTCGCAGTGGTGCATCCTCTGCTCCTAGCCAATCAAAATGAGGATTCCGTCTCCCAGGCCAGCCTTCAAGAACACCTGAAACAGGTAAACACATTTTAAACGTGTTCATCCCGTTCCATCTGACGTAAAAAAAATAAATAAATAAATAAATCATCATACCTGCATTGTATTGTATTGTCATGATCTGGGCCTGTTTTGGTCCCCAGGACCTGAACTCGCAGTAATTTATGGAACCTTGAATTTTGCCTTTCCTTCCTACTGAGGAAGGAAATGCCCAGGCCTCAGCCATTAAGTAAGTGAAAAAAGAAGATTTTGGAGTGGCCTATTCAAAGGCCGGACTTGAATTCAGTTATTGAAGTAATCGCCAACAAATTAAGTAAGTTAATCATTAAGAACAGACTCAAAACAAGGTCATTTGCTGAAAGAGCAACAAACTCAGAGCAGCAATTAAGCTAAAACTGTAAAAAAAAAAAAAAAGTATAGATTTTGCACTCAAGAATAAAAAAAGCATTGTACATCTATCTCAGAAATCCTCAAGTGGCATAGTTTTAGTTTCACTTTGGTCAAATATTTTTAAATAAATAAGTAAAATAAATTAAAATCTCCTATTGGACAACCTTTCACATCCAATTATTAATGTAAACTGTATTGATGGTAAGTCAATTTGTTGATGATCTAAAATTTTGAAGGGCAACTATAAAGAAAAAATTGAAATTGTTATATAGTATTATTCACTACACTGTGTATGTAATGAATCAGTCTACTTTTCTTAAAGTACTTAAAGAGCAGCATCGAATCAATCAGCCTGTCCCGCTCCTGAGGTTGATTTAACAAATATTTCACTTTTTGAATTCCATTAGTGACATGACACATGTTTTCAATGATATTCCGATTTATTGAGACGCACCTGCGGTCTGACGGAAGCAAAGCACAGAGACTCGGTGTGAAAAACGTCTGAGTGGATGAAATGCTCATTGATCGGCCCTAAATCCACTGAAGTGCGGGCGGAGATTAACGGGAGGAGCGGGACGAGGCTGTTTCCTTGAATCAGTTAATAAAGAGGGATTGTGCAAAGTGAAGCAGAACTCTATAAAAGAGAAAGAAAGACTCGGAGGCCTGCTGGGGATTGTGACGAGGTCACCTATCGATACACAGGGAAACCAGGGACCAATATGAAGACGGTGATGATGACAAAACACTTTTTTTTTTATTAGGTAACAGTAAACATTTTACCTCAGCTCTTGTGTCATTTGTGTGTTTTTTTTTATAATTTTTTTTTAACAAAACTACAATTACACATTTGCTTTATTTCCTTCAGATTCAGAGTGACCTTGGCAAGCGGGCACCCACCTATCTCAGGGATCTGATTGGTCGACTGTCTGCCTTCTCCGATGAGCCACGCCTGGCTGGCTTGGTGGGTTTGGCGGTCACCATGGTGATGGACGTGGCCTGGTCGTCGAAACAGTCAGCAGGAGTGAAAGGGACGCCAGCGGCTTCGTCGTCGTGTCAGGTAAAGCCTCTGTTCCAGCACGGAGGGAAATACGTGGGTGCAAAAATGGCTTCTTGAAATATTAACGAATTTCATTAACGCATTTATGTTCAGATTTATTTCAGAACAAATCGATGACATATTTTTAGAGAATTACCGAAAAATAGATTCAGCCAACTTTCAGTACAACCGACCTTGAGCTCTGACTCTTTTTCCACCATGTCTAAATGTTTCTGTATCACTCTCATAACAACAATCTTCAGTGCATGCTACATTACAGAATGAAGAGGACTCAAAGTATATATTATTTATGTTCTTAAAAGTGAAATTCTAGTCACCCAGAGCTGGCAATGTCAAAACTTTTACAAAAACTGGATATTGCAAATCAGCTGCAAAAAAAACTCCACGCATCCCTGTTTATTTTTCATTGCAAAATCCTTTAATGTTGATATACAGCATCTAAATAACATCCACATGTGTCTGGACTTTGGCAAAAGCTTCATGAAAAGTGTGAAGACAGCAGATGCATCAAAGGTGTGAAGGACTATTTGATGGCTGGAAAGTGTTAGGATGTAACCATGGAAACCTTGCCGGTGGCCTTTCAAGATGGTGAAGCAGACGGTTAAGTGTTGTACAAGCCAAACTTTTTCTTGTGCTCTGCAGCTTTCTAGCCAGTTCATGTTTGAGTACCAACTCGAATGATTGATTTAGGGCTTTTTGTCGCTTTAAATCCAAATAAGTTGCCCCTGGCCACAGCCCCCAACACTTGCAACATTTACACTTGCATGCGAAAATGGCTACAAACAGATGCACAGTTATGCAACCGTACATCTTTGAAAAGCAGAAGTGGGGCCTCCTGTAAAACCAATAAGAATGTAGCAAGTGGTTTCTGGATGGTAAGTCCCCAACAAAACACTACAGATACTGTACAGAGTATGCAATGATAAAAACAGTTGACTGAACAGGCCAGAGCTCTGCTTGGGTTGCTAGGTGACGGACTGGGCCTGCTGATTGGTGATGTCACATTCAGGAGGCTTTTAAAACAGCTCATATTCCAGACAATAAAAACATAAACTTATTGCCAAAAACAGATCGTTGGACTTTTATAATCACTTGTGTTGTGATTAGAGGTATAAAAATGTGCAAAATTTGGATTGTGCATAATAGGTCACCTTTAATATCTCTCATAACTTTTGCACTGTGTTTTTTTTCCCCCAACTTTGACTGCGATGAAGTTGCATGTGTCTTAAATTGGTCTTGTTTTTCGTCTTTGACATCAAATGCCCTTCAGTCACACCTTTTTAAAATGTTTGAAAATGTTTTGCAGCAGACAGTGTGGGAGCTGCAGGAGGTGATGGAGGAGTACCTGAAGCGGTGCAGGATCAGCCTGAGCGACAAGAGGAGGCTGATCGAGGACTCGGCCCGGCTCGAGGCCCAGCTGAGCCTCATCCTCACTCGGCTGAAGACCTGTCTGCTCGGGGGCGGCTGTGACTCCAGGTACAGTGCCGAGAAGGAACTGACGGAGTGGAAAGGCAACGCGTTTGACACGCACATCACACAAGAGGCTGTGATGGGTTAGACGGCTCTTCTTTCTGTCCGATCCTGCAGATCTCTGAGACACTGGGCCTGCGGAGCCGCTTTTCACATCCAGATGCTGGTTCATCTCGCTTGTTTTGAGGACAGAGCGGAGCCTTTATCTGCAAGGGCAGCAATGGATCAGTACCTGGAAGACCTCAAACAGATCATAGCTGAATACAGGTGATGGCTTGATGGAGAGAAAAAGGGAGGCACTAATGATAGGTTGATTAGATTAATGCCTGGATTGATTTATGAATGGATTGAAGAAGCATAGACACTCAAATATGCCAAATTGTGCTGTTTAGTGTTTCTGCCAAATGATGGAAAATGTATGAAAACTCGTGATAATTATCTCTTTCTATTTTTTTTTTTTTTTTTTTGACACCACCTCCGAGAAACAAAAACATAAGTGTTCTGTGGAAGCCTGGCCTTTACGAAGCACGCTGGCAGTGGGAGCCAGAGCAAGAGCAGAGACGGATTTTCAATATTGTTCAATATTCAGCTTAGCTCTGTCAGAAAAGTGCAGCGCCAACATTTCAGCTCGAGGTTAGTCAGTAAAGATATCCTGGCAGCCTGTCAATAGCTGCAACTCTTACATAATCCGCACCGCACATGGAAAATGAGACATAAACTTTGTGACACTGCTCCACAAAGTGCTGATTTAGTGCTTTGGGCGTTAATTGGTAAGAACTTTTAAGACGCGTCTCGTCAGATGTCTCATAAGGCAACACATCCATCATCGTTCTGTCCTGCCAGACCTTGATCTTTCTTCTTTCAGGTGTTACAAATCTACTACGGTCTGCGTTCTGAAATGCCGAGGAGGCCTTCTGGCAAAATCTGACCATTCCCAAGATGTGCCAGAGGAGGGCGCCATGACAGGACTCACTGTGACGGACAGAGAGACGGGAAAGAGCGTGACCATCGCGCTGTCTGTCCTGGAGGACGAGATCGGTACAGTTTGTTTGTTGACTCTGCCAAATGTGACTCTATGCATTAGTTGGGCTGTTTTTACTGAAATAAACTGCATTTACCAGGTCGGAGAAAGCTGGATTCTGGCACAGTCACATCCTCCCAAGTTAACCTCGACCTCATCACTTCAGATCAGTACTCTCAGGCATACCTGGACCACCTTTTCTCTAACAAAGGACCCGTGGCAGAGCTGGAGAATTACTTTGTCAACGCTAGCGAGAGGCTGGCAATGCACAGAACTGATCTGCAACGTAAAAACAAGACTGGCGCGAGGGAAGCTGTAGAAAAAAGCGAAGATGGGTCAGACGAGGCCCAGGCACTATCTGACAAAGGAAGAGCAGAAACGAAACCGAAAGGAGAAGAGCCAAAGGAAAGCAGTGAGCGAGATGCGAGTTTGAAGTTGAGCATCGTCGAAACGGAGGCAGAGGAGAGCCTCACCCGCACACAGCCGGACTCAGCAAGCGCAGAAGGCTCGAGAAGTCGGTCCGCTGCTGAAGGGAAATGAAAAGCTGCTCTCAAGCAGTTGAAAATCCGACCTTTATTGTTTGTAATTCACTCAGAAATAAGATTTTTATTGATTTGCTAGCAGAGTAGCAAACCTGAGTGGCAACCACCAGAGCTACAGAAAAATCAATTGCTACATGCCAGAATCTGCTGTATCACAACCGACTGGAGGCTAGAGTAAACTTTGGTTTCCAGTATTGTTATGAAATGTGTTCAGCTTCCTGTTAAAGACAAACAGCTGGTTCACTGATTTAAAAAGTGGCCTTCAGCTTGGTTCTGGCTCCGCTCATCTTCATCTTGACAACAGGCCAAAGATTCTCGAAGGGGTTTAAGTCTCCGACAAACTCCAAATGCGTTTCTCTTCACAATTCTGTCAGAACTGTTTTTGTTTGTTTGTTCACCTTTTTTTGTGCCACACATTTTTCTTCCACTTAATTTAAATGCCTGGAACCTGAAACTCTACTAATCAGCATTATTTTCCTTTTAATGTTCTCAGTCAAAACATGACATTTCTGCGTAAAGACAACGCAGCTGTTTTTGCTGATCATATGCAACAGACACGTTTCCGTTTGTGAGAAGCTGAATTTTCAGTTTTCATGTGCTGCAAGCCAAACTTATGAAAATAAAACAGAAATAAAATCTTCAAATGATGTAAAAATAACAAATCTGTCGGTCTGTCTGTATTTATCTGGTAAGTTGAAAACTTAAGTTGATTTCTGAACTAAGGTAAATGTTCTCCTCCATTTTACAATTTGCGCTGTTCCAGTAAAAATGTACGACGATCAGATCAAATGAAACAAACACCCCAGAGGATTAGTACTACTTCTACTACTTTTTGAGAAAATTGACGTACAACGAGCTCAGTAAAACTAGTGTCTGAGATTGCAAAAAAAAAAAGAAGAAAAAAACCCAACAAAAAAACAATGTGTTCAACGAACATGGGAAAACGTTTACAACACAAACTGACGTAATAGAGTAATAATTTTCAGGAGTTAATTTCACTCTGCAATTTACTTTTACTTTATTTTTCCTACGCTACTTTTCCCTGCTCATTTGTTTTTATTTGCAGTTCATCTTTTCTTGTCTGGTTCACTATTAAGCCGAGCCACAAATGTTAACTGCTTGGCACATATAAACTGCATTGTTACGCCGAGACCACTTTGTTTAACACCACCATTTATAACTTTGTCTGCATTAACGATCCATATTAAAAAGGAAAGACCTTTCTGGGAAATAAACGCGAGACGACAGAACAAACGTTTTCATCTCGTAACAAACTGCCTGTACAAAACTCAGCTTCAGCTGCGGCGTCTCACTTTGTCTGCAAGTGTCAATTGAATTTACGCAATTTATAAAATGTGCACATAAGTTTCACACACACAAAAAAAAATGTTTCAACATTTATTCATGGCTTGAATGTCTTTGCTTTAATAGATTTATGTTTTTGTATATGTTTGCCCTCCTTCCTATACACGTTCAAACCATCTCAACGTTTTTCTTGAGACTGGTTTGTATCTCGGCCTTTATGCTGACAAGTTGGCGAACGAGTCAAACGATGAAGGAAGGCAGGAAGGAAGCACATCTAGTGAAACATCAAGTCTTGTCATGTCTTTAAATTGAGGTTACTTCTTGTCTGAGAGCCTCAAATTAGTCAAAAAATAGTTTTTGGCTCAGTCACTTAGCAAAATTTCATCAAATAAGGGCTGTTCAAGCACTGAGAATGCTGAGGTGAGTTCATGTTTATCAGGGCAGATAGAGTGTCTACATCGTACAGGCTGACATTAAGTAGTGTTTTGATCATTACGACATTTTTTGGGTGGCACATGCAAGAATTTCTTCACAGCAGTACATAGGATACAATATCTCTGTCTAACGTAGGCCTGTCACAATAATCAATAAATCCATTAATCTCATAATAAAGTAAAACAAACTCAATAATTTCAAATTTTGTGACTTATTGTTTCCCTCTTCCTACCAAAAACTGGATGATAAAAGTCTTAAGTCTGGCGTTTTGGTCTCAACAAAAACATTTTTGTTAAGGATAATTTTGTTTCCTGAGTAATTCATTTTATTAGTTATTTCTGTTGTTTTGTCCATTTATTTTGGATATTTAAAACGTCTTCCGGTTCCAGTGTTCATTGGAATTTGCCTCAAAATAATAATACTATCGTGTATCGCGATATCTTCTGGGAAAATTAATTGTCCAGAAACATTATTTTTTGTGACTAACGGCAATAAAATGCAGTTAGATACATTTTATTGTATGTAACTGCAATAAAATGTAGTCAAATGCAATCCTCAACCTGAGAGAGGCTACACCTGCGAATCTTTGCCGGGTCATGGGGAGCTGGTGACTATCACAGGAGTGAGAAGCATTTTCAACAAATGAAGAAAACATGAAACAGTGGCTGGTCTACCAAACTCACTTCAAGTATACTTAGTGATTCATCCAGGTCGTAAAGCACAAATGGCCTCCCAAATAAAAACCTTGCTGCTGACAAAAATAATGCAAAGGCCTGTTTTACAATTTACTAAAAACACATCTTGATGATTCCCAAGACTTATGGGGAAATATGGGAACCGACAAGGGGAAGTTTTAGGAAGGTGTCTCTCTGTCCTTGTGCGTGTCTCACTAACTTCTCTACCCCGCCTGACCTCCTCACGCAGTTCCAGAGCTCCTCTCGTTGCACGCCATCGTTTACTTTCACTAGATGCACACAGACACAGGGAAAGTCCCTTAGACTTTTTCCACACTTCTTCGTCAACACCCTCAAGGCAAATATTGCATTTGTTGAGCTCTTTCTCTGCACTGAACCCTCCTGCTGCTGCTTTATCAAGAATTTTTGTCCGAGCTTCCACAGTTTCTTTACACCGTCTTCAACGACATGGCTCATCGACTTTTACATCTCTGAGACTACCTCCACCCAGCACCTCACCCTTCTCGAAGACAAGTCTTTCCTTCTTGCTTGCTTGTTCTCTTTGTTCGTGAGCTTTAGGGAAAAAAAAACAACCCTTCCTTCTTTTCAACACTCTCCTATTTGTGTCTTTTCTTACACACAGCTTCCCTTGTGGCAGCATGTGCCTGTACCACAAGTTACAATCAATAGAAATAGATAAAAAATAAAAAAATAAAAAATACTAGAATGCACCAACGCATAGGGTTTCCATTGAAGAACAGCACATTGTCTCGTGTGGTGGTGCATGCATTAATATTTGTGAGTGTTGTATACATGGAAGAGTCGTGAAAACACGTGAGGGTTTTGTCCAGTGATGGTTTCTGGAGAAAACAAGAGCAGTGTCTGGCTGTTGGTCCTGGTTTTTGGTGATCCTGTAGCATATCCAGAGGAAAGCGATGCATTATGTCAGGATGCTCCTGATAGATGAGCGGTAAAAAGTCACCACCGCTTTCTTATAGGCCACATTTCTCCTTGGCACGTGACACAACGCGCTTTTTCTTACCATTGATGAAGAGGAGACGCTGGCTCGCTTTGTTCATCCTGAGGTCCAATATCCCCTCCTTTGTCTTTATGGTTTTTAGAGCCAAATTATTCATTGTTCTGGCATAAGGTGATCCATTAATGCAAGAAGTTCTAGGTCTGAAATCAGAAAAACCAATGAATTCCCATCTTTGAGAGGGAAGATACAACTGAGACCAAAAATGTAAAAATGAAGAAATTCTAGGACATTGAAATCTATTGAAACAATGTCATTCAGAAATAAACCCATCTACACATACTTGAACTGAAAAATATGTTTCAAAATCATTCATAAAGCTGTTGCTGTGCCAAATGTCTCATTGAGATCATTTCCTTTGGCAAGAACATGTGCATTACCATGCTAGCAGCTCCTATAAAAAAATAATAATAATTAAAAAAAAAAAGCTTGCCAGCATTTAAATAATGTGCTTTTCACCACGTTCCCAGTGAAAGGTCACAGAAGAGCCAACATGCCTGCAGCAGACGTGGATGTGAGAGCAGAGGCAAGCTGCAAACGGCGGGGACGTTTTGAGTGACATGCTTGAGAGACGTGGCACTTTTCCTTAAGTGCTTCTCACTCCGAGAGGTTGAAAAGATGCTTTCTCGTTCCGAGTTGCTGTCGTGCGGCAGGTGGGCGAGTGGCACAGGAAGCAGCTCTTGTGTGGCTGTGAGCGAATGTCAAGGCAGGAGTGGGGGTAGGCCGAGTGGATGTGTGTGTGTGTGCTTTTAAGAGTAAGCATGAGGGTCTGTGTCTGGATTAAAGGGAGATGAAACATCCAGGCGTGTGCAAGACGAGTCTGATTTTGAGGCATGTGAGGGACTGAGAAAATAAGGCATAATGGTGATGGGCAATGGAACTGGTAAACTGGTGTGTGAGTGTGTGCCAGGTTTTGCTGCCAGTGAGTCACGCTTCACAACTCCAGTTACTGGTCTCTGTTCAATTAATGCCGTCTGACTGGGGTTGCTATTGTTACTCCTTTATTCTCTTCCACTGTTCGTTCAAGCTGCTTCCAGATTAAGGTGACTTTGGCTTTCATTTGCCGCCATTCATACTGACTTGCCTCTTCGTTTTGCCGCACTATTCAATCAGCCAGATCTCGTCGTTTCCTTGTTTTAAGTGCACGGACGCAGCTCTTTCAAGTGACGCTCGCCCGGTTTTTTTTTCGAACGCGTAATCTCTTAAGCTTATTCTGACACTTCAGCCATCTTTTGATGTACGAGTTGCACGTAATCCACACGTTCCAAGAGCGTAGGCACGAATCACACTCACACATTATCGTTCAAGAGGGATAATGAGCTGCAGTGCTTTGCAAAAGTATCGATGTCCTTCACACATTTTGATCATGTGATATATTTTAGTTTTATCTGCAGACTGAAAACCCTAGATTAGGCTAGATTTTATTTTATTTTTTTTAAACATTATGTTTAACAATCCCAATCAGATGGTTAGATATGTTTCAAAGGTCCTTAAAGCTGCAGCTTGTAAATTTGACAAAAATATGTTCCTGTTTTTAACACAACAATGTGAGACAGATAATCTGAGAAATTGACTGTGTAGTGAATCATATTTAATAAATTAGAATATGAGTTTAGATTAGGCTCATTTGTAAGATTAAAAGTACATTCTGAAAAAAAAACAAAAAAACAACCTTTAAGTCGGTATTCCACATACTTTTCATTAAACCCACCTTTCTTTATTGTGATCTCTGTTGTGATGCTCTGATTTAAATGTCATATTTTCCATCACAAGTGAACGGGAAAATCACAATCATGAACAGATTAAACAGGCTTTCAAACATCTGTGTGTGTAAAATTCATTTATACAATGTGTGACAAAGTTCCTAAAATACACAGGTTTTTCAGTGATATTCTAGTTAATGGAACGTCCTGTATTTATTCCCAACATGTCCAGGTCTGTCCGGTCAGGTTTACCCTGACTGCAGGCCGTAAGATCCTAAATGAAGTCTCCAAACAATGAAAACATCAACCAGAGACTTACATCGGGGTCGTGACGTGACGTGAAAGTATGTGCCTGCACAAAGATCAAGAATTATCGTTCTTTGGACTAATGAGTCAAACCGAGTTACCTGAACACCAGAACAGAGTCTTATTTGTTTGCAGTGGATGCCAGTAATGAATATCATTCAGTATTTCCTCCAACAGGTCACAGTAAATGCCATGGATTGGTCTTTTTGACGTGGGGACCCATCACAATGATGATGAGAGCATCACTGCGACGTCAAGGGCCTGAATGTTTGCGAGCTGCGGGTCCGATTGATCACTGGCATGCTGCTCATCCCGTCTCCCGTCTCCAGCACCGAGTACGGGTGCTAGTCAGAGGCACGCGGGTGTCTGCGACTGCAGGCTGCGTTTTGGTTGTCGAGAGAAGCGTCACCGCGGCAACAGAGAATTGCCACAGTAACTCGAAATCATCACATCGCCCACAACTCCTCAACAGAGAACAGTCACTGACACAGAGTAACCTGCGCTGAAGTGTGTGTGTGTGTGTGCAAATCTAAGAGAGGACTAGGTGACAGGGGCGTCACCAGACAAAGCTTGTTCAGGGTACGGATCCCTTAACATCCCCTTCCACCCGTCCCCAAAGATGTGATTTAATGATTTAATCACTCAAAAATTCACATTCTGTAAGTTCTTGCGCTTCAATTTGGGTTTCTACTGCTTCTGAAAACAGCGTTTGAACAAACAAACACCCAAGCATTTGTTTGGCAGTGACTTAATGTCTTTTCACGTCTGGAAAATGAACAGTCTGAACGTGTTGACACAAATCAGCAGGCATTGCCCGTCACCTAGCAACCCAAGCAGATGACAATCTGTCAGCTGGTTTTAACTGTTGTACAATGGCTGCCGGAGAAACAGGTGTTTCATTGTTGACTTACTGTCCAGAAACAGCTTGTTGCATTCTTGCTGGTTGTGTAGGAGGCTCCAGTTCTGCTTTTCAAAGCTGTATGGACGTATAGTTGTGCATCTGCCTGCAGCGACTTTTCACATACGAGTGTGAACGTTGAATCGGGAGTCGTCCTGTCTGATTCAATGAAGATTCTAATAAAATACAGTCACTTTTAGTGATTTCATAGAATCTGCTCATCAGTCTGCTCATTCACTTGGCGTCATTGCAGAGTCATGGAGGTCATTTCACACACAGTGGCCCTCAGGGCAGCTGCTGGACTCCCCTCTCAACAGCAAGACGACTTAGCACTGAGTCAGAAGTCGCCTGTGATGCATAATCAATCGTATTAAAGGGCCATTGTTTATTAAAGGACCACTATTGCCAGCTGTGAAAAGGGAACAACTGTGTTGTTCATGAATGTTTTAAATCCTCTAAAGTTTAACGCTTTGCAGCACACATAGTTTATTAAAACATTTTTGGTAACAACAGCAGAAAACCAATAGTGCCGACCTCCCGCTTCATAGACTCTTAATAAAATGAATCCCCGCAACATCTTCTTGAAAGCCATTTTAATGTTTCAGTTTGAGTCGTCTTCTGATTTCCGTCTCCGAACCGGAAGTGTGTGAATGGAAAAACTGTGACCCATAAAAAAATGAGCTGAATTCATCTCAGTGATTATTTTCTGCTTATTGGAGAAACAGACTCCAGACCCCTGGCGGCTTTCGGGAAGCTGCTCCAACAAGTTCTGCTCCTGAAACAAGAGAGACTCTTGTATCAGGAGAAAACAAAATAAAAAAAAGTAGAGAGTGGAGAATTTCTCTCATTTTTTTCATAGAGTTGCATAAGAAATCACCACCGTCACAGTTGTCCGAGCAATTTCCCACACAGATATTCTCCAAAGAAAGCCAACACCTCGCATTTAATTCAGTAGATAATCAGATCTGATTAAGTTTTTTTATTTTTGCTTTTTTTTTTTTTTATGACAGCACCAGTCATCTAAAATACAACTTGCCTAATGACTGTGTACATGCCTGACTTTTGTGCTAAAAAAGTTGAGCCAGACAATCGAGTGTTGGACAAAAACTTACCTTAAGTACAAACAGCTCGACGCAACAGCTTTCTGCACGTGGATTACACCTTTATCCCTCAGTCTTGCTTCTGAAAGCCTCATACTCAACATTTAAAAGCACAGGCTTTCGCTGAGCACTGACAGCTTCGACAAAGAGGAACAAGAAAGAATTCAGAGGCTTTTCCTCTCGTTATTCGCTAAGTGGTTCTTCATAACTTGACAGCCGACGCAGACTTTGCGACAGTTTCAGGCCACGCTGCGAGACTTCGATTTAAAAATCCAATTTGACGGACGGCCTAACGAGGCTCGGAGCCGCGGCGCGGCCGGGAGGTGATGGAAAGAACCTTGGCGAACACCTGCACACAACAGGAGAGTCATAAATACAGGTCCTTGAAGACGTGCATCGACTGGGCAGAGGGAAGGCGTTGGTTTATCATAAATTGGAGCAAAAGCTTCCTCAAACAGGAAGAGGATGCAGTTGGGAGTCTGGAAGACGAATCACTGTGAATGGGTGCAATCCATCACAGTGGCGGTGCGAAGAAAGAAAATTAAACTCATCTTTTAGTCACCTGTTGTAGGACGACAGATTCTATCCTGATGGTTTAAATAAAGATGAGAAACGCGTAAACGGCCCGATGCTTTTTGGTAAAGATCAGCCGACCGTGCACTTTAGGAACTTAGAAATGTTGCATTTTCTCAGTTTGGTGAAGAAAGAAAACCATTTTGTGTATGAAAAATAGATGAAACTATTTATGAGTTACTATCACGGGGTAATAAGTCATCTGACAGTTTTGATTGTGTGTCTTTCCAGTCTGAATGGTTTAAAGGTCCATCTCAACCTTACACAAACAAACATGCGGCGAATAAATCAATTTCCAATCAATTTTTTTTGCACCAAAAGTTAATAATAATAAACACTCAAGGCATTACGTACATGTGTATATATTGAATAAAATGTTTGCGCTCGGTCTGGGCTCTGACAAATTTCAATTGACTTCCAACATCTATTTCATTCCCATCATGAATCTCTCTGGGTTTTTTTTTTTTTTTCATTTTACTTTAAGTTCTTGTTTGGTCGTCAAAAGCATCCTTTCCTCTTGTGAAACTAAAATCACAATCAGTGAAACGATTTCATTAAAACTCTCTGTTGTAGAACAGAGAGTTTTAATAAGTCCTGTGGTCAAATGTTTTGTCTTTTTTTTTGTGCAATAGAAGAGAAGATTGCTGCAGAGAAAAGTGGCTGGGAAACAAGAAAACGGCACCGATTCAAGCGTTGCTTTTCATCTCAGAACACAATGACAGATGACAGCCACAGACGTTCAGACAAATGCCAGTTTTCTTGTCGGGAGTGAATAAATAAATCAACGCGAATGCATTTTGACGTTGATGGGACGTCGAGACAAAATAAATAAATAAATAAATAAATAAATAAATAAATAAAGGGAGAAGAATGGCCGGCCGAA
Source organism: Poeciliopsis turneri (assembly GCA_922788865.1). Lineage (NCBI taxonomy): Eukaryota > Metazoa > Chordata > Actinopteri > Cyprinodontiformes > Poeciliidae > Poeciliopsis > Poeciliopsis turneri. The sequence goes on from CAKLNU010000758.1 coordinate 1,897,539, forward strand.
ATTGAATTTAGCTCAGAATGCAGCTCCCTATAGATCAGTTCTTATTGCTAAAGACTTTCAGTGAAGCCTGAAGAAACAAATAAATCTGGGTTTATATTTGGGAACATTAGGGGATGTTTTTGCATAAAAATCTTGCTGTTGATGGTTGTTACTTATCACACGGCAACAGCGGAAAGCGAAGACTGGCGTCGCTCGGCCTTTTTAGAAGGACGCGCTCAAATTCACGACTAAAGTCCTGTTAAAGCACAAAAAACAAAAGTGGCATAAAAGTTCCATGTCTACGTTTAAGACATGGCGATGCTGTCGACTTTTTTTTTTTCTCTCTCTTTTTTTGCCTCTTGTTGCTGTCAGTGAGCAAAAGGTTACAAAGCTGGTTAAATTTCTTTTACACGTCAGTTTAATGAGGCAATAGTTGAAACAAAAGAGCTTCACTCTGGATGAGAATGCTGTTACCTTTTCAACAACACCATGTTTGGTGGTTCCTTCAGCTCTAACTAAATATTTGAACTGTAGGTACTACAAAGCTCCCCAGTTTAGTTCCCAACTAAACTGGGCGATTTTGTCCTGGAAGGATCCACTGCTTTCATCCAGACTATGAGTCCACAAATGATGAAAACCATGGCAACAGTAGTAAAACTTCATTTGTCCATGGTGCCATTTGGAGTCCAACCCAACGCCCGTCTTCTGCGGCACTACGAAACCGACATCATTCCTCAAAGCTCACATCTGCTCTGCAGAAAATAAGCTGGCAAGTCATTGTTTTCCAAATGCGGATAAAAACAAACAAAAGAAAAACTCTTGAAAATGCCCGTGCTGGTATAGAGAGAGTTGGAATGAAACTAGAGGAATTGGACATCTGGTTGGACATCGATAACTCGATCGATTCATTGACCTCTATTTATCTTAAACGACTCAATCCATCCTTTATTTACCAGTTTTTATTTCCTGACCCCATTTCGGCACACATAAACCTTAAGCCTTATGATTATTTATCTCATTTATTTTTTATTTCATTTATTTATTTTTTTTTACCAGGCTTTCTACTTTGGACGCTGCTTGATGTTCAAGGATTTTCACAATATTTTCTTAAACTGTCTTCAGCCCCTGGTTTTTAGGACATTACAGTTTATTTTTGGCCCCTGTCTCCTCCAGGGCGTCACAGATGTGTAAAGTCACCGGTGACTAGAGTTTGTCCATCGCTGTTCGTTCTAAAGATGAGGCCAACACGCTGCCGCCGCCGCTTCTGTTTCTCAATGGCTGCTCCTCGCTACATCCTCGGATAGCGTTGTTGGCCTTGGCATCAAACGTGTGAATTTCCCTCTGGGTATGAACGTGTAGGATGTCAACAGCATGTACACGATCCGGAGAGCGTGGCGGCCCACTGCATGCGTTTCACAGTGTTGGGTTTGATGTGGAGGAATGTGCTTTCTGTGCTGCTGGCTGTACTGCAGCCAACACTGGACGTGTTCACTTCCAGAGGAATCAAAGCGACGACGCATCTTCACTCAAACGGAGCTTCACATCGTTATAATTGGAACGTATATATAGAACTGAAGGATGTCGTTTCAAAAATTGTTTTTTAATTGCCAGATTGACGCGCACACACATCTCACACAGTGTCCTCATTGTTTTGTTTTGAACAATGTGTCGCGCAGCACTGTGATGTAAGGTTAATTACTCCGCCACGCTTACAATGTTTTTTTTCGAGAGCTGCGCATGTTTTGGCGAGGTACGGAGGAGGCCTGGCACTGATTCACTGTTCATTATTTAACAATATGATTCAGTTTTCCACATGCTTATTGTCAAGACGTAAAACAAGTTTCATTCAGATTAAAACCTCGAATCTTGGGCCGCGTCAAAATGTGACGCCCAATATGATCAGTTTTTTTTTGAGGATATTTGGATAAATTGCTATTCAATATCAACTTCAACCATTCGAGTAGTTTATGGCCGCATGTTTTTAAAGGGGCTTTAATTTAGCAGAAGACACATGAGGTACACCTACATTTATAAATATCAAAAATACATCGGCGTATCACATCATTTCTTAGCATGTTGAAGGATATTTGACCTTTGGGTGGGTCAGCTAGCAAATCAATGACTCAAAACACACCAAAGAATCCATCGGGCTGAAATGTAGAGGAATGGCCGGAGTTGATGGCCAGATCTCCAAAGGCGGCGACACTCGCCGGTGTTAACTTTGTGCTTCAGAATACACATTTTTTGTTAACGGTGCGTTCAAACCAAAGGCAGTGGACACAAGCTGTCTTTGAAACTGGGTATCCCAAACTTTATTTTACTGGACTTATCAGAAGTACCATGGAGAGCAGTCACAGTTAGTGGCGACACACATATAGAACAACTTTCTGCCTAACAAAAACTGAAAACACACGTACATGCCAACAAAGAAACGAGGCATATAGGAATTATAAAACAAACAAGGAAAAAAAAAAAAGAAGATTATTGCAAACCTAACTTGTGTTATTGTTCCATTTTCCCAAAAAGAAAAGAAAGAAAACACACACACACACACACCAAATCAGCAAACGTGAAGTTCTCCGACTACACCGTGGGAGAGGCAAAAGAAGGACAAGGCAGAGTGCATTAAAGAAAGATGCGATCTGAGGGATTAAAAATGAAATGTGAACGCAGACGGCTTTAGCAACCAAGGAATCGAACAGATGGTTCAAAATAAGACAGATGGGGTTCTTAAGTACAGATGAGCGACTCTTTGAGACAGAAAGACCATGGAGGACACATGTAGGATATGTTGTGCGTAACTAGATTAAAGGGGTACAAGACAGAAAAGTCAGGTGGGTGGGAGTCAGCAGTGGAGATACTGCTGAGTCGGCGTGGAAAGCAGCCGGGCATAAAGGAAACGCGACGCGGCCTGAAATCGACGGCAAAAAAAATCCCCAAAAAAACACCCGGAGCAGGAAACAAGACGGTAGAGTGAAGGAAAACAAACCCGTCTGGGGAAGAGAGATCTGAGTTGGTGGAAAGGAGAGACAAGGCAGAGAGAAAGACAAGTTTTTAACTTCTCCAAAAAGGCAATATATGTCATTCTTGAGTGTAGCGAGTGTCCTTCCGTTTTAAATAAATATGTTGAATTAATTCTCTATGGTTAGCGTATGGCCATATAGGTCATCCCACTGATAACACTGTACAGTATATACACAATATGATTTCTTTGAAGACAAAATAACATTTAGATGTACATACAGTATTCTTCATCTGTCAGAATACAGCCATGGTATTAAAAGTAGCAAGCCATGTATTTCTGCCCCTCCATTTTCTGCTTTTTTCTTTTTATTTTTTACAAATAACCCATGCAACTGTCATATAGATTTAAGATATACAACTCCGTTATCTCCTCTCTCATTCAATAACAGCAGATATTGCCTTTTCTACTTTATTTTCTTTTTTTTAAACATAAATCTCGGTTAATGATAAATGTGCAATTAATTCAGAGACTCTGCAGCTTTGTTTGAATCAACAAAAAAAACCCCAAAAACCAAAAAACAATCAAACAAACAAAAAAGAAACAAAAACAAAACAAAAGTTAGCTCTACACCAAACCGGTAACCAAGAAGATCAACGGAAAGATCCAAATCTGTACAACATTCAGACTTCTTCCCGTCAAAACACCGTAGGAATGGGATACGATTCTCTATAACTATGTACAGGCATGTCATCATTCATGCACAGTGTCAACAAGTAGCACATCGACATTCCAAAACATGGAAAACTTGGCATAGGGAGGGACGGAGGGCGGGGCGAGGCGGGGTGGGAAACTTTTTCGGGGGGAGGAAATTGAACAAAGACCACTGCCTGTTTTTGGTTACTTCTGGCAGGACATTTAGAAAGAAAGAAGGAGGAAGGGAATGAAAACACACAAGGACAGATAAGACTTCGTAACAATACACATGCTGGGCAGAAGGAGTCCGTTGTCTCACTGGCCCAGAAATCAATGTATGGCTGTAACTTCATTATTTATTTATTTTATTTTCCACCTTCGTTCCTCCACGTATTTTTTTTTTTGTTTGTTTTTGTTTCGTTCTGTCTTCTCTTTGTTGCAGTTTTATTTGTTAAATGTTACTTTAAAGGTAGAAAATAACTCTTGGTAACTTTCTTTTGATTGGTTGATTTTTTTTTTTCTTGAAATCCCAGCAGCACACGTCTTTGCTCGTCTCCCGCCAGAGGGGGGCGTCCGTCCTCCCGTCTTTTTCTCCCCCCTCGTTCCTTTGACTGTCCAGTGTTGCATGTGTTTATTTCTCAGTCCGTCAGACAGTCGGTCAAGTTAAGGAGTGAATTAGGCAACAGAGACGTATCAACTTTTACATTAGTAGCAACATTATTAATGGTTAACAACTGATTCGACACCACTGGATTATTATTATTATTAATATATATTTTTTTTAACAAGAACATTGTAATTACTGTGTAAATCAGTCAGAACAAACCAAAAAAAAAAAAAAAAAAATCTTGTTTACAGCAAAAGCAACTGCGCTAGCGAATCGGCTCTGTGGCCGTCTCGCTTGGCAACATGAAGCAGTGCAAGGTTTTCTCCTTCATATTAAAATCTTACTATTGAAAAGCAAAACCCCCCCCCCAAAAAACAAACAAAAGAAAAAGCCTAAAAGTGACTGCAGCCTGCAGCTCGTTTGTTTCATCCATCGTCGCTTTTGTTTCGTGTTCCGGTCCTGTTACTCGCAGGCCCCAAGCCCAGAAGCTAACTCGAGAGCTATTGCAATTATTCAATAAGAAAATAGAAGAATTAAAAGAAAAAAACAAACAAACAAAAAAAAAAAACGGCCCGTTTGGGGTATTTACAGTCGTAGCTAAGCAGATTTGCTGGTCGCTGCTAAACATTTGCCAGCCAGTAAATTAGCTTCCCCCACCTCGGCTCTGATGGTGTGAACCGCTCACATTAGCTTCACGTTAGCCAAGGCCGCAGGTCAAGGTGGGCATATAAGAAACTGCGTGCAACGATGCTGGTGTTGCAAGAGACAGCGCTCGCCTTTCAGCCAAAGAAAGACGTTTGCTTCTGCTGAAATTGTGCAACAGACGGTCTGAATAAAAAAAAAAAAAAAAAAAAAAACCTGCATTGCTGCAAGTGCTTCGTTGCTGTCGACTCTCTGCAACGTCTGAGAAAATTCATGACTTGAAATCATTTAAAGTTAATACAGCTGTTTTACATGTTTTGTTTTGTTGGGTTTTTTTGTCTGTGTGTGTGTGTGTGTGTGTGTGTGTGTGTGTGTGTGTTTTGCACGTGCTAGCATAACTTCATTTTAAAGTCGTTTACAGTGTATAAACCTTCAGCTCCATGCCAGTGAAGAGACAAATACATAAAAATCGACCTGGAAAGGTTCAAACAACACCCATTTCCTGCAGCTCCTTAAAGAAACATGATAGTATATTTGGTGTTTTTGGAAAGAGATGTTGGATTAGAAAACCATTTACTGGATGGGTTACAAATATTTCTGATAGAAAGATGTCCCTTTGGCAAAATAGGGGTAAACTGCCACTCCAAAGGCTTCGTAACGACACCTGCTGTCTAACACAGAGCTTTTCATATTCCAGAGTCGGGTTGGTTTTTTTGTTTCTTTTTCCTCCGCCATTTTGTTTCACGAGCGACACGAGCGGCCGTCTGAGCCGGGTCGTCGGATCTTTATCTGATCAAATGTCCTCCTCTGCTGTCAGCTAATTGCCTACAACCAAGTTTTATAAAATAAAGTTATTTTATAAAACTTGGAACATTTTTGTATCGTCCTTCAAAAGTCTCTGGATTTACATCCAATGAATGCCTCCGCTCCACTCTCACTGGCATCGACAAAAAAAAATAAAATAAAGTAAATCACTGCTAAGTTTACAACGGTTTACATCTAGACCGGACTAATTATTTTACAGATAAAGTTTAAAATACTGTTTATTGTACATCAACTAAAAAAACAAACAAAAAAACAACAAAAAAAAATCTCACATGGGAAATACTTGCCAATTAAGTTGCATACAGTAGTGCTATAGTACAAGAGTGCGTACGCTGAGATCCTTATGGTTGTAGCTGAATAAATAAAATAACAGTCTGAAGTCTAAACTTCTCACAGTCAAATTAGGCTTATTAATATTTTGGGCTCCTCTTTTTGACGTGAAGTTTAACACCAACATCGTATGGTGATCGTTTTCATGTGTGGTTTTGGATGGATTTTGCAAAGTCTGGTAGGTGGAATGAACAGACAGCAAAGCAAACGCTTTAAAGTTATTATTATTATTATTATTATTTTTTTTTGCCATTTGGACCACTGCCTCTCTGCAGTCAGCCAATGAAATCCTTCTCTTAAGCTTCCTTAGAAGTGTGCCAAATTTCAAATTTAGTCAAAGTACTAACAGAATTTATAGGACGAGCATTTGGGTCCTACATTATCAAGTAAAACTGGACTTTTTGCTTTTTTGTTTTTAGAATTTTACCAGTGAATCGGAGACACAAAGGTCTTATGTTCAACCGTCTGAACATATAAACGCATCATGCTGAAATTATGTATCATCATCACCTTTGCAAGGCAACAACCTGGTTATTAAAACTGTGCATTAACCTTTGTTTCTTCTATCAACCGGCTTTTATGTTTGCACTAAATATTCGGTCTTAAAAATTAGACACGCAAGAAAAAAATGGCCGCTGTAGCTAAACTCCGTCCATCATTGTGTGACGTCACGCTCGCCGTTGACCAATGCACGCCTGTTCTAAGAATGATAAAACCCAAAGCCGGAATCAGGAATTAGCGTTTTGTTGTAACAAAGCCCTTGATAATAGATAATAGTACCGAACAACCGGGTTGCTTAGGAGACGGGATTGTTGTCCGAACTTGTTTAGAGAGTCAAACCGTGTGGAACAGATTCCACAGAAAGTCCATCAGGTTTTGCAGATATTTGCATGTATGATTTTCAATGACTCCACTGAAATATGGTTGCGGAAATCTCAACTGTGGACAAATAAGATGCTCCCACAGTGTTAAAAAAAAAAAAAAAAAAATCTAGAAGATTAACTTTGATATTAATGCGACGACTATGATTTCTCTAACAGTTTTTAACGGTAGAGCGGCCGGTGCGTCTTCTCAGACGAGGCCTTATTAAAGGTAAAAAGCACATTAACCCCCACCACCAACTTTGATTGAGAAAGGACCTTAAAATCATTTACATCTACAGTATAAAGCAACAAAAACGGAGGGCCCTTCGGCGGGGGGGGGTCGAGGCGTGCAGCATTGACCAAGACATTCAGAACGAAATCGATCGAGTTGAAACGTGCGTCCGCCTCAAGAGTATTTACACGCGCCGCCCTGGTGATGATCAAAGTTTCGCCACGCGGAACGGGGGCCCTCCCCTCGCCCCCCAAGTCCCAGAACAGAAATCCCAGATTCAGCATTTTATACAAGCCGCGAGAGTCAAGAGGACCTCAAGTACAATAGCATTTTCGTCTTACGCAGCAACAGCAAAAACGAGAGGCTTTTTTTTTTTGTTGTTTTTTTTTTGTTTTGTTTTTTCACAGTAGTTTACCATCGTCCTCGGCGTGTCGACACGCCCTCATGCTCCTGCAGAAACACACAGATGGCCGTCGATAATCGGACGTGGCCGAGAATCCGGTTTGTTCTTACTGTGTGTTATGCTCGCACTGACAGCTTTTTTTTTTGTTTTGTTTTGTGTTTTTGGAGCCGGACACGAGAGAATCAATGCTCCAACTTGAGGAGGTCTCCTGTTTAGGCCACGTCGTCACACTTGGAGCACTGATGGTCGGGGCTGGATGTTCGGATTATGTGTGATTCATCTGGAGGGAAAGACATTTGTCATTTGGTCAAGACAGCGTGATGCGTGAGGATCTATGGAGTGAGGGGAGAAATGTTGGGGTTGTTTTGTATTCCTTTTTGCCATCAGTTGAGTAATTTCTGTAGTGGCTTTAATTCTCAAGTACGACGTTCTTCCACACGCCTTTGCTTCCTTTCACCACGTTTTTAGATTCTTGAGCGCGTCTGAAAGTCCTTCACCTGTACATACATCCATTCATTTGTCATTTAACGTATTGCACTGAGGGAGGGAGTAATAGATCGACAAGACAACCTTAAATTTCCAAGAATCCATTCCATTATTTTCCCTTTCTTCTATCCTTCCCGGTTCTTCTGTCCCGCCCTTCTCTTCGGGATCTTCCGCTCGCTCTCTTAAAAGCCTTGGATGTGGCAATAGGCCTCCAGCGAGGAGAAGAGGATGTAGAGAAGCCACAGGCTGAAGAACAGCATGGTGGTCAGGGCCTTCGCAGTCCGGGGCCCACCGAGCTCCCCGCCGATCTCTGGCCGCCGCCGGTACATCAGGATGGCGACGCAGATGAAGGCAAATATGGTGAAGAGTGTGACGGAGAAAGCCAGAGTGCCGGGGTCGACCTTAAACTCGTGGCCCTTGCTGTTGTGGTAGATGGCAGCAATGGACCACGCCACCTACCGGACAGAGGCAGACACAAACTCAGTGACGTGGAACGCGCTCAGGTTTTAGAAAAGTGTAGCGACAAAGGCAAAGAGAAACGTTGAAATTAGCTCCGTTCTCACCCCGATGCCCAGGAACACGTTGACGGCGTTGGAGCCTGTCACGTTGCCAATGGAGGCGTCTGCGTACTGGTCTTGTATGGCTGCAACTTTACTGGCAAATGTATCTGTGTGGAGAGACAGAATAAAAAGAAAAACAGATTGGAGAAAACTCACCAGGCCACTTTAGGCAAAAGTATAAATATCAAAATTTTACAATAAATCCCAGGTTTTGTATCGGCTTCCTACGACACAGACATCATCAGGATAACGAGCTGAGGGTTTTTCTGTTTTATGGGAGTTTTACTGCAACAACAGTGGCCACATAAACTTTGGTTTAGGTCACAATCAAAAGGCTCGTCTTCAAAACGATAAAAATACTCTTATTTTCACACTTTTTCTAGAAATCTTTGAGATTTGTAGAATCTTGCTGAAAAGGAAGAAAGATTCGCGAGAAAGAAAAAGGAGGTAAAGAAGGGAAGGAGACTGGGAAGGAAGGCAGGTGAGAATGAGTGAAGGAAGAACGTGAGAAGAAAAAAGAACGAAAGACACGACGGAACAAAAAGTGAAATAAGGCAATAAAATTGGAAGGATATAAAGAAGCAATGAAGGGAGTTGGGAAGGACACATTTAAACAAAAAGGGCAACAGATAAAGTCTGAAAAATAGAAATGTTTGTCCGTATTCTCATTTTCTGTTTCCGGACTCACAACCCAGAAAATGGCCAATCAAATTTTATGATTGTCCAAATTTTTCCCCAGTCTGCATAAGAACAAGAACACCAGGCTTGACAAAGGCTAACACCAAATTTCACATCCTTTATTCCAATATAGGAGCATCATGCAAAGCCAGACACATGAAAATACACAAGCCTTATACATATCAGACAACTTCATTTTAGTTATCTGAAACATACATCATGTATTAATATACACCAACACATGGTACGATACAGCGACAGCAGCTTCACATTAGCTTAGCTTTAGCTCTGCGGTCCTAATTCGGGTGAGCCAATTTCCAAATTCAAACAGGAAAGATCAAATTAGGAAACCACAGTCTTGTAGACGGCTGTCCGGGCGAGAAGGGATTCATTCCCCTAATCAATAATTTAGAGGGAAGAATCTCCATTTTCATAGGCAAACAATTTTTGGCCGGGTGGCTAAAGAGTTTTCCCTCCTCACCCCCAAATGCTCCTCCGAGCTTCATGTCTGCCAAGCAACAAAAGCTCAGAGGGGGAGGGGGAAAGCTCTTCATTACTTTACTGACAGAATATGTGAAGGCGCTGCCAAATCTTGACAATAGGCTTATTGGGTGAACAAATAGCCAGTCAGCACTCTTTCTCTCGCTAATTATCCAGCCGCGCCATTGTTGCAGGAGTTTCCATCTTGTTTTCATCCGGCCCAAGGCAGAGCGAGGAGAGAAAGGCAACGTAACAGCAGAGAGGTGAAGGAACAGAAGATGAATAAGAGCTTCCTGGCAGCGACAGCCAAGTTGGCATTTGCAGTGGGACAGAAAAAAAGAATGGCCGGAAGGACAGCGTGCAAACGGAAAGCGAGGGGTCAAGACAAACGGACAAAAATAGTCCAGCAAAGACACACCAGCCCTGCCTCCCAATGCACCTCGATGCTTTCAGAGCCATTCCGGTTTGGCCCGACCGTGCCTCTGTTTGCGTCAAGTCCGATGTACCATAAGCCCCGCACGTGTGCGAGTTCCAGAAGAGAAGTGGCTGCGTAAACAGCGCTTGTGTGTTTGCGAACGAGGCCTCCTGGGTCCAATCCGACGCCATGCCTCCACCAGCTGGCAAAGGCTCGCGAGTGCGTGCTTCAGTTGCTCTTGCGAGTGCCTGTGAGCCTGATTTGAGAGTGGGAGAGTGTGTGGGTGCCTGCATGTTCAGTCGCTCGCTGCATGTTTATGCAAAGCGGCTTTGACTATGCGGCTCCTTCTGTGACAGAACGTCTCCCCGGAGAACTTCCTGCCCTTTCCCTCCTCTACCTCGCCGTCTGCCCCCTTGCCTGCGTCTCCTCCCTTTCTCTTCCCGGTCTTCTTTCCCCTGTTGCCTCCTGAATTGAAAGGAGACGCTTGGGAGTGTTTACGTGCTGAAGCTGGTCGTTTTTATTTTGTTTTTTTTCGGGTTGTGTTATTTTCCTCGTCTAAAAATTGGCGACAACATTTTGCCCCAAAATTCAAACGTGAAGGATTTCTCTTATCTGAACAAGGATTGCAAGAATTGTATTTTCTTTGCAACCTTTTATGAGTTGTATAAATAATTTAACCTTTTCTTTTTTTATTTAGAATACATTGTCCCATTCCTAAAATAATTCCTAAGTCATCTTTTGGTTAAAAAAAATTTGGGGGATTTTTTTGCCCCGCAACCAGAATTTGCTGGTTATTGATGGACTATGTTTAGCCCTTTTGTAGCAAGTGCACTACCTTTGAGGTTTTCTGGTATTATTTCACTTTTAAATCAAACTGCATTTTCTGAATTGGTGGACACATCATAATCGGTTGAGAAAAGTTTCTTGACTTAAATGTTTTTTTTTTTTTTTCAGAACTACAATTTTCTGAAAATCGTGATGTTTTCTTGCCCCCCATTGCTCACCTCTATTTTCTGAAACCATACTGCCCCTTACAAACACAGTTTAGCCCTGACAATTTTGCCAAGTCCTCAAACTACAAACCCATTCAAGTTGCCATCTCTCTCAGTTCTCTCTCTCCTTTCCCTCAGCTCGATGCGCGTGTTTATGCGCATCATCCGAGCTAACTGTGATACACGAGGTTAATCATCTCGGAACCGCAGCACAGGATGGGTTTTATTAGCTTTAATGGCCAGGGCTCGGTTTCTTTGTGTCGATGTGTGTGAGCTTGTTTTTGTGTGCGTTCTCTTAATCAGGCCTCAGGAAGGCGACGGCACTTTTCGTTCCTGTTCTGAAACTCTGCCGACCGTGTGCACATCTGTATGCGGTCGACTTTCTGGCCTCTCCTGGCTGATGTATTGGTCTGTGAACGCGGCTGCTGGCAGGTCTGCATTTTTCTCTGGGTGTGCACATGTGTGTAGGATGCACACAACACATTACCTTCATCCTCTGAGTGGGAGGACGGACCACCTGAGTGCAGCTTGATGAATGGAGCTGCGCTACCAAAACGCTGTGCTGCAGTTGTTGTGTTGGCATTTCTCGGGTCACGTGGTTCGCAGGTAAACGTGTCGGATCTTTGCTCTTTTGGCATTTGCAGCGTAATGTGTAATCGGATGACGAGCGCTTCTGCTTCCCGTTCGGGTGAACAGGACTACAAATGTCTATCCTTCAACCGTTTCTGTTTCTGCTGGCCGTGATTGCCGTCGTGAAAGCAGTCGAACTGAACTATGCAGAAAAAAGCTTACGCTGCATTATAAATGAAAGGAAGAAAGACCAACAACGAACGTTCCTGGTAGTTATAAATGTGAAAATGCCGACAAAATGGTCCCTGAAGGGGATCACTGAGTAACACACATCTATACCAGAAGAAATTTTGCTCTTGATGAGGAGCTAATTGCCAAATGAAAAAAGGGAGAAAAGATTTCATTAAGCTGATGGAACATCCAATGATGGAAAGTTGGAATAAACATTTTGGAAAAAAAGATACAGCGATGCCAACGCGTGTTTCAGAGGGACTTGGAACAGTTACTAAAAATGACTGATTAACCTATTTTTTAAATATCATGTTCCTTCAGCTAAGATTTCGAAGAAAGTGGCAGGAGTTTTATTTGTCAAACCTCAGTGGAGTACCGGGTAACAAAGCACTGCCCCTTCCCCACCTGTTGCTGCACACTGAATCAGCAAGCTCAAACGAAGGCGACTCTGTTAAGCAGCGGACTGCAGCAGAAACACAACATTATGCGCACTAAGCATTTCCACATGTACAATAAAAGTAGCAGGGATTTTGTTTTTCATTTTAAAGTGAATGATTCAACTTCAGATATACCTGTAATAATCATTAGTCAGAAGAACTGCTGGTTTTTTGTCTTTTCATTAAAAGCTTTTTTTCTTTTCCTAATGTAGATGCTTGACGTCAACAAGGTGAATGAGAATCTAAACCATAAGGGTTTAAAAATGCCTGACGGTAAGTGTTGAGATTTTTGCTTGTTGCGTGTAAAACTGTCGTTTCACCATTTTGGAGAATTAAGCTTTAGTTTGTGTGAAATTGATGGGAAAATAAAATAAAAAAATCAATCCCCCTGACGAAATGGACACAGTATTCAGAACATGAACATGCTCTCACCTGGCACAGACGTTCCCAGTGCCACAAATACGACTGCCGTGACGGAGTCTTTGAGGCCCACGGTGCAGCCAAAGTGAGAAGCCAGATCCCCTGCAAAATATCACAGAAAGTGCGTCACAGTGATGTCGTCCACACGGGACATGCTAAACGTCATACTGCATGAAACATGCAGGGGCAACCTGGTCAACGTAATACATCTACAAATGAGATGTGGAAATATGAATTTATTCAGTGACGGTGCAAGAGGATTGATAAAACTAACAAACATAAACACTTGAAATAAACATTCTGTGAATGAGTTTTATTTTATTTTTTTTAATGAATAATAAATAAATTTGGATGATTCACAAAAATATCCAAATGTATCACGATGCACCTGTGCGGTGAACTACTTCATTGGGGACTTTGTGCTCACCGATGACAGCAGTGAGCAGTCCGATCATACAGATGGACACGACGAAGCAGGCCCAGCCGCTCCAGTAGTCGGTGGGCGGGACGAAGGCGAACAGGACCTTCCAGAAGACGGTCAGGAAGTGCATGACGTAGTCAAAGCACGACGGCAGTTTCTCCTCGCCGCACTCCTCGTCGTCATCGTCCTCACCTGGGAGGAAGAAACAAGAGTTCGGGTAGAGCGTTGATTGGGATTTTTTTTCTTTTTCCAGATGTCGACTCTGCGGCGCAGTTGTTTGTCAGAAAAGCCAAAGGTTCAGATGAAAAACAACAACGAAAGAAAAAGCTCCCAAATTATATCCACTCTTCGAACGTCGTGATTCTCGGAAGGTTTTTTTCCATGCTGGTTTCCGCTGCGCCTCGGGAGTGATTTCTGCTGGCATTTCTGCAAAGCCTGTTTGGTTTAATAACCATGGAAACAGAGGAGCTGTTTACCGGTGGGTGAAGCTGATTGCTTACAGTGAGATGTCAAATCTGTGATGAGTTTAATAAAACACACAGTCGAGCGAAAACAAAATCAAAAAAGAAAAAAAAAGAGAAAGAAATGCAACGATGGTACAATGTTCCCGTTCTTTGTGCAAAACAGATTCACAACGGAAAAAACGACAACATCTTTATACCATCCTAACTTTAACCTCACATCTTGAAAAACCTCATCAGTGAACGCAAATAAATGTCAGATAAATAATTTGTGGCCCGACTGCCGAACACGTCTGTGTGATGTCAGCATCAGAGTCTAATCACTTCCTCAGGACATGAGCTACAGCCATCCTGATCGGCTCTCAGAGTGTGGATATTGACTGTGATTAAAAGCAAGAGCTGCTGAAACATAAAATTCAAATTACTTTTCCAGCTCGATAAAAAAAAAAAAAAAAAAAGAAAGCCAGCACCCCTTCCTCCTCCCCCCAACACTCCCGTTTTCCGCTGCGTTTAGAAAAGGCTCAAACCAACGAGTAAATGAGGCTCCAGTGAATCGCTGTGATTGGGTGAATCCCAAGGAGAGCAGTGATCTCCCATTGATTTCATCCCCCACCCGTCTAATACAAAAAAATAAATAAATAAATAAATAAAAAGATGCCGATGCGATTCAAAAGCAAAGCAGACCACAACAAACGTTTGCACACTTAAGTGAGGACAGACTTTTAAATAGTACAGTTTATAAATCACGGAACGGCTTCGCACCACAACACATTAAAGATCTGCTGCCGTTGTATCAACCTGGACTATTCAGGTCTTCTTCCGGTTCTGCTCTGTATCCCCATAAACCAGAACCAGACCTGGAGAAGCAGCATTCAGCTTTTATGCACCACAAATCTGGAACAAGCTTCCCCCAAAAAAAAACAAAACAAAAAAAAAAACAGCAGAAACACAGAGTTCCTTCAAATCAAGACTAAAACCCCACCTGTTTGGCGTCGTCTCTGAAAGTCTGCCTCCTAGACACATGGAAACGTCTCTCTTGGAAACAACAAAGCTTTTTATTTGTTTTGCTAAAAGCTAATTCAATTAACCGACTATAAAAGAAACATTTGGATCTGGCCATTTAAGGTTGTTCCCTCTGTAAATGGGAAGCTAATTCAACTGAGGTGTGCGGCTTCTATAGCTTTGCGTTGATCAGCAACACAAACGTCGGTGAGCTAATCTGAAGCACTTCCATGCGTTTTTCTGCTGGGGCCTCGGAGCCTGTAATTAAAAATAATGGCGGAAATCATCAAGCACAAACAAACGGCAAAAGGTCAGTGCAGCAGGCGACGCTGTCATGACGTATAAAGGTTTCAATCAGGCGGAGACGCTCGGCCATGAATTATAAAACGAGTCCAGTCATCTGAGTTATGTCAGCAGCTCTCCTTCCTGCTCACGCGCTCCATCATGGAGACTGGAGCCACTTTCTCGCACTGCCCTTCCACTTTGCACAGTGTCGGTGTGTTTTTAACAGCACCGATCTCCTCCGTCTTCCTTCATCTGCAAGCGTCATTTGTAGATATAAGTAATAGATTTTGCCCTGACATTTTCCATGTTTTTGAAATGCCACCTTGGATTGAAACACCGGGGTGCCTGAGTTGTTTCGGCATCGTTTTGACTGGAAACATACTCCTACGATTCCTTTTGTCCTGTATTTGATTTCCTCTGCAGTCGATGTTTTGGTGATAATGTCTGTTTTACTCAAATTACGAACTCAAATTCCCCTGGTTACACACACAGTCCTGGCCAATAAAACCCAATTCTGATTTCCATATTAGTGTAACTGCATCCATCCTCATCCTCACTTCTGTCTTTACTCTGTTGCCTGGCTCACATTTATATTTATCTCTCCTCCAGTTTCCACCTTTTGTTCCTCATGCATGGTCTCAGTTCGGCTCATTTTTTTCTTCCTGATCCGTCTTCTGACCATTTTTCATTCTCTGACCATCTTTCTATAGCTCAATACATCCTATGGCCTTGTCTTTTCATCTGCAACGTTCTGTCACCTTTTAAATTTCATAGCAAATCTCTCTCCGTTGTGCGTGTGTATTATTGTAACAACATTTAATTATTTTGTGCCGTTATCTCATTTGAGCGAACAGCTGCGAATTACTGTGTGCAAAGAAATATTTTCTATTGATTTGCTTTATCAGGAGGAAAAAAAAAAAAGTAATTTATTCCAGCTGAGTTATAGAAGTAGGTCGTCCACCACACTTTTCTTCCTCGCCTGACGCAGGTGCTAGATTGTTCTCGTCTCTCGCTGTTCGCTCATACCGTTCAAAAGTCGCAATCTCGTAGGGTCTGACAGATGATGATGAACGGTGGCTTGTTTCCACAGGCCGCTAGCCAGGCGAGGTATGTGTCCATGACTGCGTCCGCTTGCAGCGCTCTGCTCTTTAAGTGATATGGTCTGCGCTCCAGAGATTTGGGAGAATCCTGTCTGACAGTGTGTTTACACAAGGCACTCATCCAGGCCCACAAACGAGCAACGCCGTTTGAAACTGATGTGGCCAAATTAAGTTGCGGCGCAGGAAAACCTCGGACGCTGAGAAGAGTTTCTCTCTGATCGCGAGGAGAGGAGGAAGGAGACTTCACTTGTAACAGGTTTCATTTTTGATTTCTCCTTGAACGTGTTTTCAAAGGGGCCTTATCATGTAAAATCGACTTTTTTGAGCTTTACACCTCGTTATGATGTTGCTCCGTCATCAAAGCGTTCCTTGAGCGTTGCCTTGATTCTTTCATGCGTGTCTGCAAAAATACTTCAATCACCCGTGCCAACAATTCGGCTGTGCAAAACACCTGAGTGGACCTAGCACCGCCTAGCAGAGCAGCTCTCCCCTGCGACTCCCCGACTCAGTTCCTTCAGACTAGCCTGCAGCAATTAGCAAACGCAACTGTGCATCTGCTGAGCTCGCTACACTTCTCAGTGCAAACGCTGGTAAAAATGTTGTTGAATGGTTAATAGAGGAGCGATGTTATGATGATGCATGAGTTTCAGAAAGAGTAGGAGTTTTTAAAGAGACATTGCCCCAATTTCAAACATCACATTACAAAGTTATTTCACACACATATAGCATTTTCTTGACAATTGAAGTTTACACTTGATGGTGCTATAAAATGGCACGACGTGCCTGGGAAACATAATGCTGCCACTTTAAATGAAGTGGAAAACACATTTTTCCATACTTGCATGGGAGATTTTTTTCACTTACAAAGAGTTCTTTTTAAATAAAATTAAGTAGTTATTGACTTAAAACAAGCTCCTATTTATTGCTGTAAGTTAGTTTAGTCTTATTTCAAGCACTAAGGTATTTGCACTAGAAACTAGACCACAAGTACTTTGCTTTGTGTTTTCTGTAGTGTAATTGGTCCAAACTAAGCCAACCACTCCGTTCTGGCAGCGTCCGTAAGTCATCTGTATCTTTTCAACCGAGTACCACAAAAGACTTAGAAGCGGTGAGGCCCTCTTTACAGATTATGGGAAAGCTTAATGTTGGTTCGCCACAAAAAGTTGTTTTACTGACAGCAACTTGGAGCTGCTCTGCGAGAAACTTCGCCACGATGAGAAAGAGTTTTGTCGACTTCGTGCTGCGTTACATCTTTGGAGGCGTGGCGTCGGCCGGCCCACTGGAACCCAAAACGAGCAACTCCTGGTCGCTGTGGCAACCGTCACTAACGCAAGAGTTGGGAAAGACAATTCCTCATCTGTTCGTCTTTTCAACTTCACTTGGACTTTGAAGGTTTCAGTGCAGTCACAGAAATACATCGCTTTGATTATTGAAACCACCAGGAAATAGATTTGACAGGCCTCAGACAAGCCTCACATTATTTCTTGAGCTTCAAAGTCCTGTTCACTTTATGCATTTAAAAAAACAAAAAACAAAAAAAAAAAACAGCTTGTATTTTTATTTTGAGTAAACAAGCATATTTTTGTAAACTAAAAGAGACCTTTTTTTCGTTTGTTTTAAATCGTGCTGCAGTCGGACAGCTGTGTGACTAATTATGTGAGCGTGGTCTGTCTGCCAGAATCCCCAATGACATGCTGATGTTTGCATTCATGCACCAGCGGCCCCCGTCAGGCTGCCTGTCAGGGCCACACGCTGAAACACACAGACTCGGCAGTCGGGCCGGCATGAAAGCTCCGAGCTCTGAGCCGAAGCCTCGCCTTTGGACTTCGCCGTGGACTTTCAAGCGTCGCCAGAGCCTGCCTTCGGATCCCTGGCCCGGAAACATCTCCTGCCCGTCCACGTGAAGCGCATTTGAATTTCAGAGCTCCGGTACCGTTCTGAACGCCGTCGGTTTACGGGTTGATGAGTGAACGAGTCATCCCGTCTCTGACAGTCTGTGATAAACATGTCAATTAAATAATCGGTGATTTTGGTGAGTCACTCATTCGTCATCTATAAGTAACAAAAAAAAACCGTAGGAAGACGACTCTGGGATTTGTTGATGCCAGTACATAGAAACAAAAACACACAGAGCCTCGCAAAACCATTTATGCCCTTTAACTGTCACCCCAAAAACACTGACAAGTCAATGCAGTCGGGATAGATAAGCAAATCAAGCAACATTTTTAAATATTAGGCGATAATTAATGTTCTTCACATGCAATTAAAGGTAACATTTGAAAGCATGGCTTGCATTTCTATTAGGGTAGATAGAGCTCGTGTGTGTGATTTAAGCAGAGCCTCAGATGTTTTATGAAGCATCTTAAACACCATGAACACAATTTTGACGCCTTGAAATTGGGCCTCCGTCTCTTTAAGAAGCTCCTGCTCTGTCTTTCCTATCTTTATATTCATCCGCCTTATTGGCATGGCCCATCCTCCGACCTCCGCTACAAGCACACCTTTTCTCTGTTCTCGTCTTCTTTTTCTTGAGTGCCACATTCCCTCCCTCGGGTGTGGACGCACAGACACCGATAAATAAGAGACGCCCTCGCCGAGGAGCGGGTGATTGAGCCACAATGTGGATTCAGTAATTAGAGTGCAGTGGAGTGAGGAGTGGCTGGACATCCATCTTTTCTCTCCCTTCTCTTTGCGCCACTCATTCTTCGTCGTAGCAGTCCCCCTCAGCACCTTGATTTCCTGTCCATTGATTTCCCTCCCTTCTCTCCTCCCATTGTTTTGTCCCCTTTTGTGGCTGCATGTGCCTTTCAGTTCGACCATGTTAACAACACAATGTTTCCTCTCCCGCTATTTAGCAAATAGGATTTAACTTGAAAATTGGCTTCGTTACGCCGCCGTCTTGAGGGTGTCGTTTTTAATTTGGTATTAGAAGGACTTTTGGCCCTCCTGATTGCTCTGCCTGCTTTAAATCACTCAAACAAGTCGCCTTTATAAGGAGTAAACTGCACTGTTCATTACCTCCATGGTGCAGGTTTGAGAGGTTTCAAAATTCTCATTTAATTGTGAAGAAAAAGAGATTTTTTTTTTTTATTGTTTTTGCTCCTGAACTTTGTTGAGAACCGACATGGTTCTAAACAAGGTTACTGCTGTTATTCAGTGACCTAATATCAGGAGACAATTGTTCAGCTCCAATCTTGCTAGAGACGTGAGGCGATGTCCTTGCATCACTAGGAAGAAAAACCACTCATTTCCATTTCTTTAATCATTCCTTTAATCAAAGCACATGGCCATGTGGAGAGTTTGAATATAATTTTTTATGCATTCTCTCCTGAATTAAACTGGTATATTTTCTTTTTAAGTTAATAAAATAAAATCCTGGACTACAGCCATTAAATATTTTAGTTATCAAGACCTATGAAGAATGAAATCTTGATTATTTAGGGATGCTACAGCATCGCTATCTTGATTTTTAAAATTTTTTTTCACTTTGATGTTTTGTGCCTCTCCATCAGACCTGTGGACGATGCCGACCATCTCCAGCCGGGTCACCAGTTTATCAGTTTTCCAGTCTTAGATGATGGTTACCAGGATGTCTGACATGCAGAGTTGAAGGTTTTTATGTTCATGAGTTGCCGGCGTCTCCAGCTGGTATGTGAAGAGACGCCAAGTCTAAGATTATGTGTTGGACCTGCTCGAGTGCCGCATCATTTCTGTTGATTACCCAGAATGTGATGTTCCTTTTTGAAATGTTTTCAATACCACATGCATTTTTAGGCAGAAGGGTCCCTGACTCTTTGGTAAAACGGTGTCATTACCACCACAAATTGGGACTCAGTTTCCTCCGGGAGATTGCAGAAAATCTGTGTAGAAATGCTTGAAGTCACCAGACTTTTTCTCGCTTTGCTAAAATCCGACACGTGTAATGATTTAAGGTTTTTTTCCCCAACTCATATCTGGCCTTCAGTTTGTGCGTAATTTGAAAAGCTGCATTTGGTTGTTGGACTAATAGCAAATATTAACAATGGAGTCTGCTTGGCATTCACATGTGCACTTGAGCCGAACCGACACCTGACTTTTTTAGGCAGACCAGAATTTGCTTTTTTGATCTGCATCAGAGTTGGATTGCACATTCAGACCTATACAAAAAAACCAGACTTAAACACATTAGAGATTGATTAAAGCGGACTAAACAGGGCATATTTTAGAGGGTGAATGCACCACAAAATACAAAGAAATAATCATTTGTGAAGAGGGAACGTCAAGTGCCAGCTCTGCTTTCTCAGTGCAAAACATAGAAGCAAATTTTAAAGCTCGACTTCCTCACCTTCGTATCTGGAGCTTAGAATAACTTAAACTTGTTCCACCAGATTAAATCACACGTTCAATGGCCTTACATTTAATTACTCTTAAAACAGCAAAAGCCAAACAATACACACCGTCGCGCGTGACACAGAAACAAGTCGACGATTTCTGTCCTCTTTCAGCAGCCGAATAATTCGACTCACTCGAATGGCTCCAGCCACATTATCAGCGCAGTTTTAAATGTTCCAGTCAGATGTTGCTTTCCATTACTGTTGAGAAAAGCTCCAGGCCATAGATATTCTCAGCTACCAGAAACGCTCCTCTGCAGCCACCGAAGAGCGAAGCTTTTACCATCAGTCCTAAAATTTAAACTAGTTATGCCCCTGTCAATACATTTCCCTTATTCCACATCTTTTTTGGAGTCGGGCTCGGTCAGTGTTTTTATACGCAACCATTTAGGGAACGATTCGTCACCTCATTCGACTTTTAGACATAAATAACCTTTCGGGCAGAGACGTTGCAGAAAATGACATTAGCACACAGGGTTCTGACTCGCCCTCCGGCCAGTACGCGTAATGTATACCTAATCATATGGCCACTGATTATTTCCTTCTATGTTTTCATGCATGTAATGCAGACGTCAAGCAAGAACAATTAGGAAGTTCCTTTCAACGTCTCAGATTATGAGCATCAAACCTAATTTGTTCCTTGTCAATTGCAGCGTCTCGGACCTGCTAGGCTTTCTCACATTTTGTCACGTTATAAAACCTTATCTGCTTATTGAGATAAAATGCACAATAATATATTGGAAGTGAAATTTGTAGTTTCTTTGACTAATTCCACTGTTAATTTTGACACAGATGAAAAAAATAGATTCTGAAAAAGAGGCGCCACAGAAAATTTTACACTAAATGTCGCCTAAAGCAAAACTAAACTCAACTTTCAGTGTTGGAGTGAAAGTTTTTGTTCCCCGACATTAACAGCACACAGCAATCACTGCTTCCTGTCTCCTGGTCCATCTTCACTGTGTATAATCCCAGTAACTGTCTCCAGTTGCCACTGAGCATAGAATTGGAAACCCACAAAAATATGAACATGCACACGCACACACACGCACGCACACGCACACACGCACGCACGCACGCACACACACACACACACACACACACACACACACTCACGCTACATCAATCCGCTGACATTTTGGAGGACTTTAAAGGCTCTAAATCCAGGTTTTGTGCTTTGAGATAAAGATCTCCTAAGCGATGTTGGGTGTGTTTAATAGACGTAACGATGTAGTCAGATTAAGGTACGGTCTTAAATGTTTTCCCATAGCTGTTTTCATGACAGATGGGCTGGTTGAAAGCTGAACTCTTCAATCTTCTCCAGAGTTTTTGCAAAATAAAAGAGCACAAGATCTAGATTTGACGGAGACGGCGGAGTGGAATGTCTTCAGTGGAGATATAAACATGCTAGAAAGCGGCCGAAAGATTTTTATTCCTATCCGAACATCGGAGAGGCGATACGAGATCATACTGTGGGCAATGAGGAGGATAGGGAATAAGAAAGCTTAGACAAAGATTATCTGTTGTAGATATTAAATCCACCACAGTATCAGTGACAGATGCTCTGGACATCAAAGCCTCGGAGCAGCAGCGTGTATCTGAAGGGATGATCCATCACGTTACATCACGTCTACATTTGGGCTCGTTGTGTAACAGTTTCCACGGCGTGTCGATGCGAGTTCTATGGAAAACGAACTCCAAACAGTCCCGGGCTGTTCCAGCATCACTAATCCAATATGTGCAAAAACAAAAAAGAGAGAGAGAGAGAGAAAAAAAGATAGTCCGTTTTATTTACAAAATGGCCAAAGCACAAGGAGGCCTCTGTTGGCTAAGAAAAGCTTTGCAGCTGCTCTTTGAGTTGTCTGCAGATGTGAAACAGTCCAAGGTTGACCTCTACATTTAGAGTCGGTCTGTCCATGCTGCTGGCTAGTCCAAGGAAGCACATGAGTGAGACGTGAGATGTCATCACCTATTTTTATCATGCAACGTTTAATGTGCCTTTTTAAGCACCATAGTGGACAATAAACATTTTACATAAACACTGTTGCACCCAAGAAGTTGTAAGGATTGAACTGCAACAACAGAATGAACTTAGATCGACCGTTATTTCATAAAATTAAGACTTTGATTTGATTCTTGAGGTTATTAGCAATAGTTCATGGAAGCAGATTAAAGTCTCAGCTTTCTACACAAAATCCCTCTGGGTTTTACCTCAAACCTCAAGTTTTGTTTCATGTTCTCAATTCAAAGTCATTGTTTCTTTTTAAATTCTTGCTCTGGTCCATTTCTCTAAGCCTCACCTGATCCTCAGTGTTAAATCTTTTTCTTTTCTACTTTGTCGAAACAAAGACGGAGAACCAACATCTGGTTTTTATCAGAACAAGAATCCAGAGAAACCCCGACTAGTTTCTAAATTACGGACTTGTTCTTATTACACAAAATGCAGTTTTATACTTTTACCTTTTCGTCTTTCTTTTGGTTCGTTGTTTTGTTTGCATTTCTTTCTAATTCATGAAAAGTACATTGAATGCCTTGTTGCTGAAAATGTGCTATATGAATAAAATCACCTTACCTTCAGAGCCATATTATACATTTAATATGGTATAACATTAACTTATCATCCACTTACATCCGTAGAGGTGACATGGCGTGTTTTTCACATCTGTGGAGAGATCAATCATTAGCTTCTCTCATCTATACAAGAAAAACAAATACTGAGGATTTAGAAAACTTTTTTCTGTTAAATTTTTTTTTTTTGTTTATTGAGTTTTAGTAATGTTAGTTCTTCCCATCGAGGAAGATTTACATGTAGGTTTCTTAGCCAAGCAAAACAGAGCATTAAATGGCAATGAACATATTTCAGATACGGAGATTTCTATTGCATTGTGAATTATATGCCAACCAGAGAGGTTGCAATGAGAATGGAGGCGTAGACATTTCTGTGCTTTCATTTTTAACACTCAGCACGAGGCCGATTCCTCTCGGCAGCACCTCCCGCTCCCTCTCCACTTTCCCCGCTCTGTGTGTCGCTTCACAGCTGGAGGTGAACTGCTGGTTTGATCTTCAAGCATGCAATCAGCTCTCATTCTCAAAAACACTCAATTCAGAGTTTTGATCTGGCTTCATGTTTAAATAACCAGAAAAAAGGAAAAAGGAAAAAAAACAACAAAACTCTGTTTTCCTTGCCTCGTGCGCACAAAAGTATGTCTTTTTTGTGTGTGTGTGTGATAAAGTGGATTTGCTGTATCCTGCTTGGTTTCACATTTACATCATTCGGTTGTCGTAGAGACGAACTGCCAGGCTGAAGTCTCACAAAAGAGTTGCTCATTATAGCATCTCCACAAGCCCATCTATCCCTTTCCTGAGATGCGTCAGAGAAACTCATTTTGGCGCCGTCTCTTTAAATGTGAGCGAGGAACTTCACGCCCCGCCCCCTTCAGGCTGCAGACCCCGACCCTGACCCGCTCCACCCATTTTTGGAGTTTGACAGCAGCTAACGCTGGCGCCGAGAACATCACTGCATCATTTGGATCATTCCCCAAGGCAAAAAAGGTACAAGCATCGCCAAACTGTTTTTGTAATACTATTCAAAACACGCAGTGCGGTTACCTCCTCGAGGAGTTAAATCAGACAAGTCTTTTCTAAAATCCTTCTTCATAGCTGGAGAGAACTTCAAACTTCTTATTTGTTAAATCTTAGTTTTTCTAGGACATGAACCCCCACCGAAGGGCAACAAGCTGTTCCAGCAGATCCACAGCAAGTACTTTTTGACGTAATAGTCAAAAGAACTTAACAGGGGACAGAGAAAACCGAACGGATCCAAGCAAGAATATAAAGATGTCTACCCAGGACTAGGAGAGACTAAATTTAACTAGATGCTCCAAGCACACAACAAAATGTATTTTAAGGGCAAGAAATGTGGATTTTGTACGGTATGTTGTCTTTTAGGATTTAAATGATTCAATTAAGCAGAAACGTAGTTTTTGTAAATGTGATTTCTTATGCCGCATAACACCAAGAATGTGTCCAAACAAATGCTTTTATTAAAGGGGAAAACTGTGCTCTCTCTATTGCTTCAACACACACACACACACACACACGCACACACACGCACACACACACACACACTGAACTCTGTCACTGTAGACAAGCTAATCCCAGATAATAGGGTAAAGACTGTTTTTTTTTTTTTTTTTACTGGAACAGGCTTTCCAAAAAAGCACGAACACACAGAAACCCACCAGACAAACTAATTTGGAGACACTTAAGTGTATGAGCTTTCCAAACAACGATTCTACATAAATGGGTCTGAAGCAAACAAGATTTATTTTCAATTATCAATTTAATTATTTTTAGTATGTTCACATGCCAAAACTAATTGCTTTTATTTATTTATTTATTTATTTTTTTTGCATGTCCCTTCATTGAGGTACGACCTTCACCTTTGAAATGCTCAGACAGCATAAACTGCAGATAATGAGGACACTGTGGATTTTCTCGAGTAAACAATAACAAGCCTGTAAACACGGAGAGCTGTGCTAGCATGAGGCGCTGCGTCGAACCTTCCTTTATCTTACAATTAATCTTTTCACAAGTAGCAGCAGATAGGGCTCCGGATTACTCTGAGGCCTGAAGGCGATGCACGCTCCGAATCGCTACCAACTTACAGCCGAGCCTCAAAGTGAGGACGAAGTCTTAAATAAAGTTGTCGTCTTCTGCTTTTTGTAACCGGCGGTGAATTCAAACTAGCCCGGCTCCGTCTGCTTTAAACCCTCGTTCGTTTGCCAAGAAAGCCTGGTTTGTTTGAGGAGGTGTGAATGTGTAATCAAACTCTGACGCAGACCAAAGAAAGCAAACTCCCTGGCACGGTTTGAATGCAAACGTGAATGCCAAGCAGAACCGGAGACCGCTCCAAAAGCAGGGAGCCAACTGCAGCGCGGGGCATTCTGGGTAAATACAACCAAAACAAACGCGAGAGTCAAGCACTAGCGGGAGTAAAGAGAAAACCAACAACCTCCAGCTAAATTCTGACACCACTCCATTTTTGTTTGCATTTTAGGAAAAAGAACTTGCTCTCAGTGTCTTTTCTGTGTCATTTCCTTCAGTGGTTCTTGTTGCGGCGCCACCACAGGTGAGGAGCGGAAAGGGCCTTTAAAAGGGCGCGGTTTGTGCGACGCAGCGCAGGCCGAACGTGAACCGCATCAGCTGAAATCGTAACTAACGTTGGACATTTGTTCCCCAATCAAACCGAGTCTATCGGACTATCAGCTGTGAAAACATCCTTACGCTTTTGATGGGCATAAAATTCATAACATTAATATATCATTTAACATTTATGTAAATGGAGAATGAAGATTCAGGTGGTCGACTTATTTCAGGATGCGATTGGCCAGTATTGTGCGTGTTGTGTTCATGCTGGGCAGGTCGTCTTTAAACTGTTAGGATGTTTTTTGAAGCCAAAGCCTTTTGTATTGCAGTGAAAAACATCACCTGCTGTACATCTCTGCTATTTAACTCATATTTCCCAACTTATTTAGCCAAAATGAACTGTAGGACTTTTTTCTCCCTCCTTAACAGGTAAAATTATATGACCGTTTCTTTCATCACATCCCATTTAATCAGCGTTTATTGGCTAAAAACCATTCGAGAACAAATATAACCACCACCCCGCCATCCATTGGGTACGTGTCATCACTCCACTCCATTTCATCACGCGCGAGTTTGCTAATCTTTCGGGTTGTGCTCGTCATTTGCATGCGTGAAGCAAGGCCTCGAAAGACGTAAAACCGCAGCTGTTCCTATTAAAAGTAAATTAAATTCAACGGCCCACTAAACGCGCGCTTCACAGAAATCGTCAGGCGTGTCCAGATAAAGCGGAGAGCCGAATCCGGGCGCGCGAAGCCCAGCTTTTGCTTGCTGTGGCCTCACCTGCGCTGACAGTGATGGCTTCGATGAACTGGTCTCTCCAGCTGTTGGTTCCCACCAGCAGAGCCAGGTTGGTCTTCTTTATCAGCTTGTCCACCGTGTTCTGGAATAAGAAAGAAATGAAAGACGATTCTTGTTACCGAAGATGGGATTTCCGTTTCGGGTCATTATTCGGGTGAGTTTAGTAGCTGAAGCCACGATCACATGAACCACAAAGGGGCAACATTTCTTCTGACTGCTTTCAGTCAGAGCCTTGAAATTAACAGCAGGAAAAGACAGAAACCAACCATCACTTTTAAAAGAGAGAGGGGGAAAAAAATAGAGCAAAGTCACTGAAGAGGGAAATTGGATACCGTCTGAATCAAAACATAAAAAATGAAGGGAAATAAAAACAATAAGAAATGGTCTTATATCTATACGACTGATTGTATTTCAAATAATAGTAATAACAATAAAAAAAGGCTCCAGATCTAGGATTACTGCCAACTCAATTCCAGCTTCATGTCAAGCAATGCGGTAAATTTTTATGACTAACTCAGCCTGTTGACGGAAAATACAAAAATAAAAAATTTTGCCTTATTTACCTTATTGAGGAAAAACAAAAATAACATACCAAAAAGCAGTCATTTAAGTGTTGCTGTTATTCAACGACTTCAGCGTACAATCAGTTTAAAGCAAGAAACTAATCTCCGTGTTCTTCTATTTCCAGTTTTCTATTCTTGGAGAGATTTTGGAAACCTTGACAATGAATGAACGATGATCAACAAATCTGACGCGTCATCAAAGGTTGAGATCGTCACAAGAAACTAAAAACAAACATGTATTTGTGATAACGTCCTATTTTGTCACAATAGTGAAGGCTGAACGATAGGAAACCTCTGAAATGTGCTGACCTTTAAAGAAGCTCATCACTTCTTTGAACAAGATAACAGCTGCTTGCTTTGCTGGTGTTTTATCTTGAAGTCACCAAAAACACTCCCAAGATTTGCTTCATAAAATAAAGATGCTGCGAAAGGAAACCGGTTTAGATCCACTCGAAGAAACAACAGACCCGTTTTCAAATCGTCTTGAAACAGATTGTGAAATTTGGGGGTTGGAGCGACCGATTATATTTTCAGGAACAACCCAGAATCCTTCACACCTCATGACACCAAACCCAGGGAGATCATTCTTTACGTTGAATGTTGGAAATATTTATACTTTTTTTATTATTATCGTCTTTGTTGTTATTTTATCATTTAAAAATAGCGTCATAGTGAAAATGGCTTCATTTAAATAAATTAGTCAAATTCAATAACAGAACATTTTCAGGTATTGAAAATGTTCTGTGCAGTGAACTGCACTGTTTTGTTGCAGTTCACGCAGCTTCTCTGTACCTCTATATCAATTATTAGAATGAATTTTTGACAGTTTCTGCATTTTCCCCAAAACATCGTCATTCACTCTCAGACTTTCTGCTTTTTGATTGATTGCTCTCACTGTTCTCTCAGCTTTTGGATGTCAGTTAATCCTTCAAAAGGAAGGAATCACGGCGGATTACGGCAACACAAACACTCGAGCAAACGCAAGTCGCTCGCACATGCTAATCAAAGGAGCGGTGGGAATGGCGCGCTTTCTTTCTGTGCACTTCTGAAGAAAAATGAAATGCTAATGGTCTTGAATGGTGCTCAGGGATGTAAACGGTGCTCCTCCTTCCCAAACAACACACACGCTTCCATCAATTTCAACTCTGTTGCATGTGGAGCGAACGTTCGTGCACGGACAGCACGGTCTTTGGAATACCTCATCGCCTGGGTGTCATTTGTGAACGTTGACTTTGCTTTTTGGAGTTTTACAAAAAGGGTGAAACTTTGGAAATGTGAAAAAGCTGCGTGATCAGAAGAAATGCAGGAATGTGAAAGTCGTCTGTTCTAATGTTTAAGACGACATTTTGCGTCCCTGTTATAAGCTGGATAATCAGCACTAATGTGAAATCCATCTCATTTCTTTAAACTCCGCCTGGCTAGAAAGTTGCACCAATTTCTTTCTGCTTCTTGTTGCCTCATGTCAAACTCCATCCCGCTGACGGGCACCGCTTCGGACAACTACGGGATCCAATTCCACGAAGATGCACACAGAAGTATAATTTCCTGCGCCGGAGTATGGGATCCCGTCAAGCAGCAAGCCATTACTGGGAGTTATTAATTGTCTGTCTGAAGTGAGCGTGTAGGTGGAGCGACCGGCAGGAGAACATGCATTAGAGCGACACAAAATGCAACGTAGATGGTAATTACACCTAAACCCGTCTTCAGTCGGTGCGTGGGAGACGTGATGCGACTCCTTCTCGTTTGCTTCAAGGAGGTTCGATTGTCTGCAACAATCGGCAGCGGCTTTTGTGGGGCATTTGTGCAACTTAGCAGCAGCTCAATGTGGCGCAATCAATGCGACTTCATTTCAAGTGGGCTGTGAAAATAGCGAGTGGTTCTCATTTTGTCTTCATGCATGGAAACGAACTAACTTCACAATGGATGCAGGGACGTTTTCCCTTGCTGCCTTTTAAGACCTTTTCTCGCTGAGCATTCAGAGAGCCGCTTCACAGAGCAAAAGCTTCTCTTTCGAGGCCAAATGTGGGTGAAAGTTAACGCTCCCAGGAGCCGGGCAGAGAGGCAGGCGAAGTGGCAGGTGTTTACAGGGCAGCTGGTGTCCTCGTCACACGGCTCTGACCAATGCTAATGTTGTCCTGTAGCAGACTCTGTGATGCCAAAGTGTGTACACTGAAGCGGTGCTGCGGTTCCACCGTTTAGTCGTTACGAGTGTGTATTTTTGTAGGCGCAGCGCAAATAAAAGGAAAAACTGCGTCGTCAAATCTGCAGTGCAAAAAAAACAACAAAAAAACAAAAAACAAAAACAAAAAGAAAGCATGCTGTAGTTCAAACACGTACATTAGTAAATTCTCTTGGCGATGAACTTTGCAAGTAAGCACTTGCAAATGGTTGGTTGAGCATATCGTGACTCAAATAATGCAGATATTTATGAGAGTTTGGTGAATTTATTCTGCCAAAATTTCAACACAAATGTGAAGGATCTTTCAGCAATCGCTGCTTATTTTACTAATTTCATTTCCTTCACAGCCTAATCTAGTTTTATTTATCTTTTATTCACCACACAGTTTGGTTTGATTGTTGTTATTTTTATTGCATTTTGTCACTTATCTCCAGCTTAAGCATTCTCACTATGGAATTTGACACACTGTGGCCAACTTTGTCCTAAAATGTTTAATGAACAGGACCAACTCGGTGCTTTCAGTGTGAGGTTTTCAACCTGTCTTCAGATCAATATTTCAGCAGGTTTTTATCAAGATCTCTTCATGGAGAGTCCGACAGGAACCCAAGCAAAGGCAGCAAATATATCTAAATAAACTTCTAAAGCTTCTGCAAACAAACAAGATCAACTTAATGCCTGCTTCCTCAGACAAAAAAAAAAAACACAACAACAGGCAACGCAGAGATCTGGAGAAACTTGCTCACTCCCTTTGTTCATCTCAGATCCAATAAAACCAGTGAGGTGAACCACTGTTTCTTTATAGCAACCTAATATTTAGATGACTTTTTAAATACGACTCACAAAATCAATGGACAACAGCGTTTGACGGGACTGACGACTGGAACATGAACCAGTTTTGTCATTGATGGATTCTGTATCTTACTTGCGTCTCATTGCTCGTTCCCAGTGATGATTAATGGTGTTTTCCAATCTGATTTTTCTTTCCCCCCCTTAATCTGTCTCTAAACTAACTGCTCCGTAACCGAAACCCCTCATTGTTCAAGGTCATGAGTAAATACTGCAATCACTTTACGGATTACCAACTAAACTAAGACCGATGGGGTGGAGCGGATTTCACCTCAAAACACACACACAAACACACACACGTCGAGGTGAAGGGCAAGGTCAAGTGGTTCTCTTTAATCTTGATGCCGTTACGTCGACGGACGGTAACCGAAATTAAAATCCACCGACTGGAACCGGAGCAGAGCTTGGATCCAGCAGGAGTTTTATGTGTTCTGAAGAGTTCTGTAGGCCTGAGGGCTAAATTCAGCAAAAAAAAAAAAAAAATGGCACTAAAATACAATTTTAAGAAAAGGAAGAGTCTAAAAGGATGACCGAACAGCAGCCTCCCTGGCGTAAATGCGCTCAATCAAACAGCACGGCTCCAATTAAAGCCGCAGCTAAGAAAAAAAACAAAAAAAAAACAAAGGAAGCAGAGCTTTCTGACCTTAAACTCGTACGACTCCTCAATGATGACCTCCAGTTTGACGTGGTCTCCCAGCATGGGACGGCCCATTTCTGCTATACGTCGCTCTTCTTCATCTTTCCCTGTCAGGGGCTCCTCTTCCTCCCCCTCTGCCTTTGGCTTTTCCTCTGAAAAAGATCACAGGAGAGAAAAAAATAATATAAAAAACAACAACACACACAAAAATAATCGGGTGGTAGATTTAGTACAAAGCCAGGGAAAGTTTGTCAGGTTTTGGCATTGTAGGCACTCAGGAAGCCTTGATCTTCAAAGTTTCTGAACAGAAACTTTGAGGATAAGGGGGGGGGGAATTTCTGATTAATGCATTTGTGGGATTTTTCTTAAAGTGCATAGCAAAAAATTTAAGCATGAAAATCTATGAATATTTAAAGTATGAAACCTAAATAAATCATATTTCGCTTTGTATTAATTTTCAAAGCAGATTAGTGAGCGCTCCGACGTATGAAAATGGGTTCTTGACAAAAAGAAAGAAAGAAAAAACAACAGATCAAACAGCAAAGTAGGTCGAACTCTTCGGAGAACATGATCGTAAAACAATTATAAAACGTGGATTTAAAGGCTTGAATCTGAGTGACAAAAGTTACAAAACGTTGGACAACGAAGAGTCCAGGGCTGCTTAATAGCATGATAATATAAAAGTCTTCTTTTCGATGCATTTTGGTAGAAATCCTGTGGCGCTTTACATTACATTACGCCAAGGACCACTCTCCTCTACCTGTAGCTCGATGTCATTTCACTGAGCTGCAGTCTGACTAGCAGTTTTTTCACTTTTCTTTTTCTCCCTACCTCTTTGGGGTGGTGCAGTTAATCCCTCTGGTAAAATAGACTGATTATGTGGATCAAAGTGAGACTTGCATAACTGCTGATCTAGAGCCTTTTGGTGACTCGGCATACGGCGAAACGTGCTGACGCGTGAATTTGCACATTAGGGGAACGCTCTTACTCAGAGCCGAAGTAGATATTCTGTTGCCCTCTTTTGACTCCTGACAGAATTTTCATTCTTAATCGCCAGAGTTTTTTCCCACCGTAGTAAAAAGACCGAACAGACGGGGAGATGAAAGAACCAACTGTGGTCAGTGTGAGGTGACTCCAGGCAGAGCACAATAATTTTTTTTTTTTTTTTTGGTAAATTTATGAAAAGCCAAGCAGAAAACTAAAAGCAGTGCAAGCAAGCTGTCGGATGTTCTACTGCTGCGTCGTTTTTATTTTTTAAAGCCTCTGATGGTCAACAGCCAAAAAAAAAAATGTCTAGGGGTTTTAGGGTCATTTTGACGTGCTGAATCCATAAATCCCATTGGTTTTGCTCAACCAGGCCACCGTAGTTTATGAACTATGGATGCAACATCAAAATGCAGGACTTGTTCTCACAGATGGATCAGTTTCCTGAGGATCCGTGATCAACGAGTGACGAGCAGGAGGAGAGACAGAAATGACGTGGAGAATGTTGCACAATGAAGAGGTAATGTTCAATTTACACTTATCTACCCTTGTCAGTGTTCATTATTCAAGTCACAGAAATCCAAGTTTGTAACATTTCATTAATACACTCTGTTAGAAAACACATTTTTTTTCTCCTAAAAGCTTTTTTGGATGAGAAATATTAATGGAAATGGAATGAGCTTTCAGAAGATCATTTCTGATCTTTTGATTTAGTCAGAAGATCAGATTTCTCTAAACCGAATTAGGATAAAAACCTGACCTAAAAAAAAAATGGATGTCAATTTTTGGATTTAGAGGTGCAAAACAGTCCTAATTCAGTTGAAAAAAACACAACTTCCCAAAAAATAATTTATAACCCAGTGCTATTCTCCATTTCTTCTCTTACGTCATTGCAAGCTATTGCTGCACAGGTGAGCTTTTAAGAGCCTTTAGCCAGAATGATGGCACATACACACACACACACGCACACACACACACACACACACACACACACACACACACACAGAGCAATGCTAAATATAAATGTGGAGTGTATAATGGGTCAGCATGCAGTCCAATTGATTTAATGCTTTTCAGAAACAGCTGCTGTTGCTCCGCTTGTTGCTGAGCTAATGTGGCTACGATTCTGTTTGCATGTAAAGTGGTTACCTCTGATTTAATGACTCAGGATGGATGTTAATGCCTCAAAAGGCAGCACTCCTCTGAGGTAACTCTTCTCCTCACTTCCCAACTTCAATCTCGACTGTATGGACTCAAACTTTAAGGTAGAAACTTCACCATCTTTACTTTCTGTGTCTTTACCAGTTGATAGTCGATTGGGACACACACCTGAAATCCCCAGAAAATCTCCACTGTCTTTGTAGCTTGGTCTTCATCTATCTGTTTTGGACGTGTGACCATTTTAATGACAAAAGACAGAACCAGCTTTTTTTTTTTTTAAATAGCATTATACATAGAAATTTTAGTACACTGAATACTCAGATTGTGTCATTACTTTGCTATAAATAGTTTTTCTTCACCTTCGAACTGTTTCATAACACAGTTATAGTGCTGGACCAGGCAACAGTTTTGACGGTTTACAATCTTTTTAATTTGACCAAATAATTAAAAAAAAAAAGTCGGTTTGATTAACCTCAACGCAGCGACGCCTTCGCAGTATTTCCCCGTCTTTAAGATCCGTGGCAGTAACTGCGACTTACTGCAGATTCATAACTTGCTAGTATGAACTAAAGGTTGAGTGCGCAGAGAGACAGACTGATCACATTTTCCATGGGAGTACGGTTATTAATGCGCGGGCCGGCCATTACAGCGCTGAAGATTATGAGTCTACATGAACTCCTGGGTCATTTGTTCCCCTTAGCTGAGTTACTGCATAGAGCATATAAGATTACCTGCACATAAGGAATACGAATAAGAAAGGGAACCAGCACCAGGGGCATCAGCGTTTTTCTCCCTTACTGCAGCCTTCACAGCTTTAGCGTCTCTTGCTGAAAAATGCTGTTTAACTGGGTAAAGCGCATGGGAAACATCTGCAACGTTAACTACAGGCCTCCATGTGTGCGTTCTGCTTAGATATTTTAAAACCCACTTGTACTCGTACAACAATTGTTTCTAATGTTAGCTTGCAGCAAAATAAAATTCAGGATCAAACATTGTCTTGGGTGTTTCTCTGATGAGAAGCTAATGCTAAAACTGACAGACCTTGTACAACCAAGTGAGAGATCTGGAAGTTCATCCAACTGGTAGTTGATGACAAGACATGTTTTGACTTTGTGGAGTACAGAACATGTGGCGCTTTTCTAACCTGTGTTGGGTTTATTTCAAGCTGATGTCACTAACTAGCACCAATCGGAAACATGTCCACGATGTTACTTGGAACTCTTTCCTCATGGCTTGTTCGCTGCTTTTATTTTGAGGCACAGACCAAAACAGACATCAAGAAGTTCCTTCTCGCAGTCAAACACTTGATATTTTGTGAAGGAACCAACGTGAGCTCTTGTTCCTGATTGGTCAAGTAAACAATTAGCATCGTCATCTAGCTGTCAGAGCCAAGCCTTTGTGAATCGTACCACAAATCTTATAACCAAGAATCAATGATGAATGGTTAGTGGACGTGTCTTGGTTGGTTGTTTGGTGGGAAACGGGCTTGTACCATTTGCCTTGCATTGAATTGTGAGATGCCACCACAATTCAATGCAGGTGTGGTGAATTATAAGTTGCTTTCTCCTATGAGACTGCATGCCTCTCCGGGTTCCCTTTTAATTGGAGTGAACTTCTCATGATAAGCATGCAAAAATGTATACGCCGTCGCAGACAATGTAACGTTGACCGAACGAACTCAATGAAAAGGCCACGCCACAGATCGAGTGGGACGAAGACGACCCGGCGGCGTCCGTTTCGTGGCGGAGAGCGGATGTTGCGGGGAGAGTTCCCACATCGAGTCGAAGCCGAACCATTCATCAACTGGATTTCCATCCTGCGGCGCTTCCCCTCTCTGCTCCCTTGCAGATGAATCACATTAAGTTCAGATGAGGGTGCATTTAAGCCAGAGGACAAACAACGGTATTGCTCTGGTTGTCGCTCCAGACTAGGACTTCTAAACGAAAGATTATTAAGCCGTCTCCATAACTAACAGTGTTCTTTTTTTAAAATTGCTTTTAGCTCGGGCGGGTTTTATTTTATGACCTGTGTTGCGGCTTTAAATCGTCTGATTTAAAATACGCGTGGGGCATAATTTGCGTCCCATCCTGAAATTTCAGCATTTCATTATCTAACCACCTCCCGTCCTTCTTAATCTCAATTTTCCTGCTTCATGACCTCACCCTCTTAGTCTTTACTTCACGATTTAAAGCACAAGATATTTTCGTATGTCTGCGTCTTACATTGGTCCCCCGTTCACTCAGCTTTACTTCACTGGCCTCCGCAGACCGACAACCCCGCTAAAGGCATGTCGCAATATTGGAGTCAAGACGGCATCAGCTGCAAATGAGCTCAAATGAAGAGAATAGTATAGCATCACTGCTGTTACTTTGATAATAATAATAATAATAATAATAATAATAATACTAAAAAGAAAGCTGTGACGGATCGCTTCCTTAAAACTTTCCGCTGTGATCATGATTCCCTTCACAACCATCCATTCAGATTGGCACCCCGGGTCGGTAATGTGTAATAATCTTTCAATAAATTTCTCCTATGTCCTATGTTGCAGAAGCACAGCATCACGTTGAAACACGTCGAGAACATTTATTTAACGGGGAAAATTACATTAGGGAATAATTGCCTTCAACAATGATTGTAGCCCCCCCACTGTCAACACTTTGTTCAACCCCCTGTTGCCAATAAGATGCCACTTAGTCTTTTTCCCATAACATTTTACAAGGCTGACGCATGCTGAAAGAGCGATAGTCGGCTATTTTTCTTTGCACGTTCTCTCCGGATCGCCCAGAGACTCTCACTTCTTCAGCTCAAACCGAATGCTGGTTCAGGATTTAGCAACGGGGAGAGCAAAAAGATAAACTTTCAGTCAGATAATGCTCTTCAGAACTGCTGTGTTTCTTTAAATCTATACATCTGCAGCAAAGCTGATGGAATAAAATGACTCCAACCATGTCTGCCACGCTGTTTTAGTTCGGATAAATTGATCTAATTTAACCCTTTCTGCATTTTTGCTGAATTTTCTCCATTCTTAATTGGCAGAGTTGTGTTTCCGTTTCGTGTATTTAAATTTTGTCACCCATTTTGTTCGCCTTTTCTCCTTCTTTCGGACCGAGCATCTGCTCTGCATCGTGTATGTTGTGTCAGAGGTGTAAACATTGCACGGGAAAAGGTGACAGGAGGTGACATGCGTTTGTTATGTAGGTGAGACTTTGCACCATGTCATGTTTTAATGGGCTCTGTGGTTCAGCAGCAGTGACTGAAGGTGCAGAGGAAAAGGGAAATGGGATGAGAAAACGGCTGATAGATGAGAAGGAGGGAAATCTGAGGAGGATTTTAAGAAGAGCTGAAAGAAAAGGAGGCGGCGGTGGCAAAAGGAGCAAGCGTGGCTATTATACGAGAAGAGGATGAGGAAGGGACAAACTGGAGTAAAGTGGAGGCAGAAGATTTTTTTACCTTTTGGAAGTCTTAGCTTTAACAGGAAAAAGACCTGACAGACTGTGGAAAGGCTTCTGTAACGTGGTCAAAAAATATGTTTTGCAAAGGTTGCATCACTTTCTCCAAAGCAAGTTTTGACACGACTATAACATTGACATTAGCACCACTGATGTCCATCAACTTCTGAAATTTCACAGTGAAAAAAGTAATTAGACTGACTACAGTGCGATACCTGAGATTTCACATCAAACTGTTCACGTGACTCGAGTGACGACGATTCATTTAGAAAACGATTGTGATTCCAAACGGCGAGGCGCCGCGCTCAGCGGTTGATTGTTCCGTTGCCCCTAGCAACAACAAATGACATTTCCACACAAAAGCTGCAAAATAATGTCCAACAGCCACAATTTGTCAGCAACACGTCCAAGCAACGTCTCGTCGGCGAATTATCTGCCGCCGCCATTTGTTGTCACAGCGGTTCCATGATTGTCGATTTGGTGTTTAACAAGACTTTCTGTAATGCGCCCATTCAGTGATGAACAATTACAGTGTGACATTCAAGCACCAAAATCGCGCCAGACGATTCAGATTCACTTGACATTTGCCGTCGGTTTGTTTTGTCGTCTTAATGGAAGTGTGATTCGGGGGACGATTGTTCATTTTCCCCCTCGTCTGCTGCCAGCTGGCTTTAATAAGTGCAGAGATTTTTAAGCGCTGCAAAAATGAACTTTTTGGGGGGAGCAATAACTCTAAGCAATTAAAATGTTTTCACTTTTAATATGATACATTACTTGATCAGTGATGCGGCCTTTCGGAGAAAAGCCGAATCACTTATCAGTTGAATTATGAACGGCTTGTTACTCAGCAGAAGTTAAGTTTGAATCCAGTCCCGTCCAGCTTAGCAACAGCGCGCCGACGCATCGCTCTGAAATCTGGTTGTCATGGAAAAGATTGAAAGTCTTCATGATTCTGATGCCCGATTTAGAAGGCATCAGAAGAATAATAGCAGACTGTATTACAGTATTACAGTAGAGAGCTTCATTTTTTTTGGTCTAATTTTAACATAAACTAGACTGAAAGCCACATTTCTTCTTTATTTACAGTGGTTACCATGAGATGTGTTTATAATATGACGACATTAGAGCTCCAATTATGCCCGAACACCATAAATCATTAGTACTGCGGGTGTTAATATTAACTAGACGTCGCTGCCATAAAGATAAAACATTCATGTGCATCATCCGCTGATTGGTTCTAATCGTCGCTGAGTAAACAACGGCGTTTTAAGGTAGCCCATAAAGTGATCTAATGCTGTTTGCCATTATACAGATCACAATTTATCTGCGTTAATGATCAGTCCTAATATGAATGAATGCTGGTAAACACACACACTCTGGCAGCACAACAGCTTTGTGTCTCCAATTATTTCATTGTGTTTTGACACCATCGTGTTTGGTGCTGGGGGGATGATGATGATGACGATGATGATGTTTTGCACTAATGCGTGTTTAAACTCACGCAGATGCCGTTGCATCATCACATTTCAATATTTGCAGAGAGCGCCGCAGCTCATTTCACAGTCTCTCCGAACTAAAACACAACCGCCAATGTTTTTCCCTGTCGCCTCGTAACATGCCGTAAACTTTAAATGTGAAGCGCTTATGTTGCATCGATTCGATTCATCTTCCCCACAGTGCAACTATAAACACACACACACGCATTCACGCGGGAGAGGAGATGCAGAAATGGGGATGAAAGAACTGGAACCATGTAACTTTTCTGCTAATTTGTCCAATTCCAATGTTGGAGATCCAGAGAACTTTTAGGCGAAGTTCAAACAGGAGGAAAATGTGACCCAAATCTGCTTCTTTTTGCTCCTCATGTGTCCTAGACAAGACTCTGGATGACCCGATTATGACCTTTACACCCAAACAAAATTTGACGGTCATATCGCATCTTTATTCAGCTTTTATATCCGTTTTTGATTTGATGCGAGACATAATTCTCCACCAGCAGACACAGTAAATCTGTAAATCTAAGACAGACGCTGAAAATATCAGGTATAATGTGATCGAAATGAGGCGCATCACATCACACAGTGAGCACTTCACAAAAGGCCGTCGCTATTAGTTGTGCTTTCTTTTAATTATAGCTTTTTATCGGCTGCTGAACAAACTTTAAAAGCGATCCACAGACGGCTTCATCGATTGTTGCTTTAGTAAACTGTGCGTCACCGCAGTTCTTCTGCGCACGCGGTTCGCTTTGGGCTCATCAAAGCACTAAAGCGTGTTTAAACTCACGCAGTCTGCTGGGGTGACGAGTTAATTAGTAGACGTCTTAATTAGTGGCACAAGCGACTTGTCATGAAAGCAAATAGTCGAAGTAAAAATATGAATCCAGCTGGTAATTTATGGCAAGGCATAATAGAATTTAATCATTTCCATCCAATCTGATAATCAGAGAGGCATTTTTGCAAAAAAGAAAAGCCAAAAGCCTTTGGATGTTTAAAGTAACTCGTCACCCCCAGCAGACTTGTCGCCTTAACTTGAACTAATAGTTTTATTTGTAAAAAAAATTAAACTGCCAGCTTCACAAGAATGTACTACTTTGTGTTGGTCTGTCAAAAAATCCAAATGAAATAAACTGAAATATGTGGTTGCCACGAAACATGTAGAGGCTTGAGGGCTACTGCACAGAGACATGCAGAGAAATGCGCTTGATTTAAAAGTTTGGGTTTGCCCCCATTTGAGTTTGGCACCACATGTTATTGCACGAGGACACGGGGGTCACCGATCTCTGCAGGGCGGATGTGTTCTCAGCGCTTTCCCCCCCCTCAGCGCTTCTCTATCCTAACGCTTTGCTCTCCCTCACACTGATGACTGACAAAAGGTTCAAAGGCTGCAGTGAACTCTCCTCTGCCTCCTGCTGTCCCGGGGCAACCGCGCACCCGCTCAAGAACCGGAAATATTCAGCTGCAAACCTTCAAAGAAGGTTTAAGTGAGGTCTGCCGCTATGCCCATAAGAAAAAGAAAAAATACAAAGGCTGAGATCAGTCCATAGGAATTCGCCTACCAGACGCACCAAGTTCACATCGGCCTTGGGGAAACCGCTGAAGGGCTCGATTTCTCATAAGTCGAACAAGATTGAATTATTAGGAGTAAGAAAAAAAATGTTTATAGAGAGCTTTATACAAGCATATTTGTAGAAAATTGAGTGGAAAGAAGAAGTGTGGTGTAAAAGTGGGCACAAGCAATCGTTCCCTCAGCAAAGGATTTGATCTAAAGCAAATAAAGAATCTGGAATTTGCCAAAGCGGAAACAAAAAGAGCTAAAAAGAGAACATTAAAGAAACATCCATGCAAGTATTAATTTCTTTAAAATGTCTCTTTTCTTTTCAAATTTTATAAATAAAATTGCATTTTCAGCTGCAAGGCAAACTCAACTAGATTTAAATGTATAAAATACCTCCCAGTTTTTGCAATCCATCTACTGCATATAAGTTTTGACTTTAATTTCACGACTGAAATGTACTTTTTAATGATTATTCTAATTTATTGATTTTGGTCTCATGATCATTACACCGCTGGATCAGTAATGGAGGATGAAACCGGCGCTTTGATCACTGAACAGCAAGTAGGGACAGAAAAGATTGAGTTGTTTCACACAATTTGTTCGTTTTTGCTGTAAAATGGAAATTTACAGTATTTTCCATGTGCTTCATGGAAAATACTGGTGTTTATAATTTTTATCATTATAAATGGGCAAATGACTTTTGTTGGTCAGTCATTCTACAGTGAAAAGCCTTGAATGCAGCATTTTTAGGAATATGGAGAATTAATGGTGCATTTACAGCTAAATTATTCAGACTGACTGAAGTTTAACTTCTTCCAAGCACAGCCTACAAAACACTTGACGTCCAGTGGAGATCTTATGAACATTTCAGGTCAAAACGCCCACTTAGTCCAAAAACAACGTGGAAAATCGCCCACATGTCCTCTCGACATCGCTGTTTACACTTAATTAGGAAAGTCGGGTTTAGTGGTTGAATTGCAGAAATGGAATCATTTGTCTGTTTTAATGCACTTCTAATCGTATCAAATAGGGTTAAATGGAAAATCTGCAAAATGTGCAAATTTTTTATTTATTTATTTATTTATTTTTTATTCGATTAATCATTGGTATAATCAAATTCACAGCCAGACATATTGGTCAGCTACTCCCACTGGATTACAGAATAGTCATATACTCAACATATGACTAGAATAAACATAAACTAGAATAAAAAAGCATTTTCGGATGCAATATATGAGATGTTTTTTATGTGGTACGCCCTTCTTCTAATAACTGGCTATAAACTATAAACTATATAAAACCACAACTTGGCAAAAAAATAACAAAACCCCAAAAAACAAAAAATGTATATAGTTTTGAAGAAGTCATTTAAATAAATCTATTTTAAACAATATATTTTTGAAAAATATTCTTTTATATATTTTTGGCACTAAACATAAATCAACTTTTTTTCTTTTCTTTTAAAAAATTTTTTGCTAGCTTGTGTGTACAAACACCCACACGCGTGCGCACATGCATGAGCAACACGCACACGCAGCCCAAAACGGTCCAGGGCAATAAAGCTCCACGCTGGGCTCATTTAGCACAGAGAAGCACATCAGTTCATAAAACAGCCATTAAACACACAAACCCAGTTGCAGCCTGAAGATGGCGAGTGTCTGCTCTGTGCGTCCCTGGAGGTGTGTTTGATCTCCTGACTGTGATTATGTGATATCCAGTATTTGATCACTATGCAACCACCGTCGAAGGCTGGTAAACACACACACACACACACACACGCCCACACACGCACACACACACGCGCACACACATTACCACAATGGCGGCACTGAGCTGTGTGTTAAGTGTGTGAGTGAATCAAATGCAGAGAAAGCTGCTTTTAATCAGGCTGCGCAGAAGAGCTGAGGTGAGATTAATGGCAAAAAGAAAGAAAAAAAAACCTTTTAGACGGCAAGAGAAGATCAGTAATGGGCTGATTTAACTTGAACCAACTAACATGTTGCTGATTTGTGGCAACGTCAGATGAAATTACTTCTGTGATGCTGCTAATTGCGTTAGCGTTAAGATTCAGGGTGGGCATTTCACGGGCGTAATGGGCCCTCAGATCAGCTTTTCTTGTGATTTCAGAACTGAACAAACTATGCGCAGTGTGAACCTAGCAGAAGTTGAAGAAAGACTATTTCCCATTACATCTCGGGGGGGTAAGGAGTCATCATGAACGAGATGAGACTTTAGTAATGATCTGAGGAAAAGCTCAAGTGTTTTTTTTTGGAGGTTTTACAAACTTCTGGGGTCTGAAAGTGTCGGATGTAAATGCAACCGAGAGCGAAAACTTAAAGCACTCAATGTCATTTATAAGAGCTTAGACAGGTGGAGAGCACCAAAGAGTTACGAGTTAAGTGGGAAAATAAATCTGTAGACTTCATGCCATGAGAGGTTTAGTGCCTAAAAACAACCAGACTTTACTGGTGGAATTTGTTTTATGCAGAAATGTGCAATTCTGACCGCTACAACGCATTACCACGTAATTACAAAAATATTTTAGGCTGTTAACAGTTATTATTAAGATGTTTGAAGCAATTTTTAAAGCCAGAAATTTTTTGAAATGCAAGGATATTTAGCTTTTGATGGCATCTCCACCATCACTGTACTTCTAAAATGTAAACATTTATAAAATTTAACATTTTTATTTAAGGTCAGCTGGTTAACATTGTTCCCATAGTTTGTCTTTTTGATTCGTGAACTTTCAGGCTTCATGTGAACATCCTAAAAGTGACATTTTCAAACTGCTTTTTGTTGTGAAATGAATGATGACGTCTTTCAGGGTCTTATGGGAAATTAGTCCTTTTGGTTTCCACTTTTCTCATGCATGGAGGAAAATGTGCTCCTGCCATGGTTACGTACAAGCCAGAGAGCAGCTGGATTTCAAAGAAAAAAATCTGAGAGTCCTTCAGAAAGACCGGGGAACTTCGAATCAAGTCGTCCCTAAAACATTAAAAGAAAGTCAGATTTTCTTTTGGAGGAATAATGAAATCACAGGTGATATAAAACTGTTGCGCGGTTCTATACTTCAAAACAACTCTCAGCTGTTATGGCACCAGGGTAGTGTTGTAACAGATAAATTATTAGTAGAAATCATAAAGCGAATCACATTATGGCAATGCATTATTAATTAGTCCATGACTCAGAAATAACACATGAATAATGGCACATTGCTTAATGAGTTCTCCTTGCTTACGGTCTGTTTAATAGAACTGCTGCATTACTGATGTAAACTACATAGTTCACAGTCGATAGATGAGCTAAGTGCTGTTAGCTCGTCATTGGGCTGCTTTTAATGCGACGCTGGTGCCTTTCACAGATTTTTTGGCTCAAAGTTTTTGGCTAATTTACATGGTGTACCTTCCTGTTTGAAGTTGATACAGTGCGCAATTCCTAACACTACAACTAAAAATACCACAGCTAAAAGAAAAGCAACAATTATCACCTCAAACCTTTTTGAAATGATCCAAAATGATTTTGCTTTTGACAACCACTTTTCTCATTTTGATACCTCAATTTGAGAAAACATTATAAAACACTAGAGCCTAAATGTAGCCAAGTTTGAGTAGTTTTTAAGCATTTATTTCTCAAAAAATCTACAGTTTGCCATTCTGCACTTTACAGCTTAACGTGTGACATCCAATGGCAGTTTAGTTGGGCTCTATGCTCCAGTAGCAAACCTGCAATTGGCTGCTCAACACGCTTTGCTTCTAGCTTACTGAAGTTTAGAAATAGTGTAAAGGTTGATGGTTCTTAATATTCAATGCATGACTGCCCATCTTTGTCCCTGGCAATTTCTAGTCTGCCAAGTTTTCCCATCTTGTAAGAGGAGGAGAAAAATACGTTTTTGCACAGCTGAAGAAGATTTGTACAAATGTGATAAAAGCATATTAAACCTCATTATACCTTAAAATTGGTAAGCCTTTCATTTAACAGTTTGAAGTTTGAGTTTCAGCTTGAGTAGTTGAGTCAACAAGAAATTCAATTTAAGCTTTTAATCCAAGTTTCAGATTCACAAAAAGATGGAAACCAAGGCCTCATGAAGCCTTTATGTGGCAAATGATGGCTCCGTTTTATGGCCATTATGGTGAACATAGTAAAACTCTAAACTCTGGTATTGAAATCTGATGACTGTTGACAAATTTTGTGTCAATCAGTGCCACCTGCATTTGGGCAAAAAACATTCAGATTATGTGGTGAAGTATAAAACGACCAGCACATTTTCTTTCCACGCATTTCTCTTGTGGAAAAGTGAGTTGTTGGGTTGGTGCAGTAGGCTTATTTACCTACTGACAAAAATGTTGGGTTTTGGGTTATTTCAATGGGACTCAAACTAAAGCTCAACTCAAAGCAAAATGTCAAACTGAGACAATGACATGCCGCATAGGAAAGACATAACATAACCACAAATCATGCACTACAGTTTGGGAACTGCCCCGCCGTTCCAAGGTTTGGAAAGCAGGGAAGTTTAAGTGAGAGTTAAAGTGTATGATCGATGCCGATTGCCCATCACACCTGTCTGCTCCTTCCTGTTGCGTCTCCACTCGGGGGTTTCGAGCACAATGAAGAAGGAGGATTCCTTACTGTACTCCTCCCGGTCTAAGATTCTAACGGTTATGGTCTTCCTGTATGGGACAACACACGTACACACAAACACATACAGAAGGAAGGTGGTAAATGCATGCATGGGAGACAACAACAACAACAACCAAAAAAAAAAAAAAAATGGCATGACAAGGTATGCAAATTAAAACACATATAAAACGGTTACAAAAACCAAAAACGAGGCGGTAGATGTGGTGGGATGAGGTGACCCTGCAGTCGGCTGCATGCTCCCCCCGGGACGCGGCAGGAGGAGAGTAAGACGACGAGTCAGAACATTCAAAACTACGTCTCCTCCTGTGGAGTTTCCGTGTTAGCAGCATGCAGCCACTGCGGTATGGCGGACGCTCTGGAGCTTCCCGCGGTCGGCTTTCGGAACCGGTCGGGCGGCTCACCCTCTTCTTGACCTTTGGCGTCGTTGCTCTCCACCAGGCGAGGCTCTCCGATCTCGATGTAGAAGGCTTTGTTCTTCTCATACTCCTCGTCATCAATTATTTTCACCTTGATGGTTTTACTGAAGGGCCGGGAGGGAAGGTAGAGGGGAAAAGGAGAAGAAAAAGAAGGCAGAACAGTGAGGACAGGACAAGCCAGAAACTGGAAGAAGAAGAAGAAGAAGCAGGAAATAAATAATAATAATAATAATAATAATAATAATAAAAAGCCACATTCCCCACAGGCTCATATCAGGAGACAGACAGATTATTTATTACCTCTTTCATCTTTGATGCATTTAAATTAGCTCAAATCAGCACAAGCCAGATGGATCTCGTGAAAGCCACTCTGTGCTCAGCGAACATCCTAATCAGCACTCCATTCAATTTTAAACTCAAAGTAGATACCAAGTCCATTTGCTAACATCGAATACATAAACGCTAAAGACCAGTGGAAGTGGTGCATGAAGTATATAAATATGTTTTTTAAATCGATGTTTGGGATTTGCAGACTTATTATGACAAGTTGACGTCAGTCAGACGC
Source organism: Poeciliopsis turneri (assembly GCA_922788865.1). Classification (NCBI taxonomy): domain Eukaryota; kingdom Metazoa; phylum Chordata; class Actinopteri; order Cyprinodontiformes; family Poeciliidae; genus Poeciliopsis; species Poeciliopsis turneri. The sequence goes on from CAKLNU010000758.1 coordinate 1,942,424, forward strand.
AACATTGAGCTGCAGAGTCTGTAGCACCAAACATGCAATCATAAAAGCTCAGTTTCACGTGTTTTTATGAAATCTACACCTCTCTCACCTACCAAGACGGATAGCAGTGTGTATTTGGTTCAAATACAATCCATATTTGTAATCCTCCTCTGACCCACATACATTTTGTCCTAAGTAATGATGTTGGCGGGAGGCAAGTCTGGCTGGCGAGAGTCAGCTGCAGGTCCAGACATGCTGGACTTGTTCATCAATTATCAGAATAGTACGCACTGTTCCAGTTTAATTCTGACGCTGAAGCAAACTATTAGAATAATCCATGTAAAGAACGAGACCTTCAGTAAACACAAGAGTCTGGAATCAGGTACCCTGATCTCGCAAAAAGTCTCCATCACTCAAAAGCAAGAAGCAGGTTTGACATCTGTTGCAGTTGCGCGTCAGATTTAAGGGCCTACCAGAAACGCATGAATACAAAAGTTCCCGCTGGAACTATTGTATGTAATTTATTGAAAATATATGTTGAAATCTAGGTAAATATTTTAAAAACATGCACTGAAGTCCCAGCTATCATTGAATTTGGTTGATGAAGTAGGTGAATGAAATGTAAACAAACTGAATTTAGGTTGCGCGTTTCCAGTCAAACTGACCGCTCAAAGCACTTCATGCAACACTGATACAGAAATATTAACTTTATATTGGGTCAATATAAACTGATCACACACCAATCAACAATCAAATGTACGTGAGACTGACACATGAAATCAGTGTTCCTCTGTTGGGAACGTAAAGCTCAGATTTCCACTTCGAGTGATCCATCGCACATATATCACAACTTGTGATACACAGTCGTGTTTTTGTCCTGCTGTTCTCCCTCACCTATATTTTCAAAAACAACAAACCTGGCTGTGAAATGCCACAGTAATGTGTGAATGTGAGAAATCAAGGATATAATTTCTCTGAAGCCGTTTATTTTTTTTATTGAACAACAACGGTGTGGTTGTCTCAATGAAACTCCTCGCAGTGAAGTGTGTGGGACTGAGTGCGTTCATTGTTGAAGTTGGCCTCTGTCATCTTTGACGCTATATTCCGTGCTCCGTGTGTGAACGAGCGCCTGCAGACACGGCTGTTTATCTTGCGCTTGCAGTCCGGAACAAAACCCTCGGTCTAATCCAGATCCACTACAGGCAATGACAAAAAGGCAGCAGAGAGAAAAGTCATAATCCACCCCACGGGGTTGGAAATGGGAACATACACACCCTGCGTGAGCGTCATCTCTGATCACAGATCTTGGAACGCTCCATGAAAAAGAAACGTCGCATGAGCGCCGCTGCATTCGAGCTCGTGCTCGACAAGCAGCTCAAAAGCGTGCGACCTCTTCGAGCAGAAAGAGACGCAAACGAACGCAGGCAACTCTAATGAGGAGACGATGACGCCGACGTCATCGATTGCGAGCGTTTATTCCAAAATAGCTCAACTCCACTTGTTTTTTTTGACTGAACACAGTGGTGTTCATTCATCCAATTTCATGCATCACATGTCAAATCAACTGCGTCACTCTAACACTGTAAAAAAAATTTTTAGATATATTCTAATGCCACAAATACAAAGAGAGGCAACAGAGTTGAGATTATTGCATTAGAGGGATAACTGCGCCTCGCTTTGTCTCTCGGCAGCAGATGGAGAACAGATTTAGCCTTCTGCTGCAGAGAATCCCATAACCACCAGGCCGACCCTGAAGAAATGATGGCGTCGACTTCTCCTCTGCCACAAGGTGGAGCCTTTGAGAACCAAAAATAAATCCTAAACCACTCACTGAGGACTGAGTGGTTCAGGGTAAAACACCTGAGTTGATGCCCAGATTTCCATAAAAAGCCCCAGGAAACTATACACACCCATTAGTGGGCTACTAAAAAACACGCACACCACACTTTTCAACTTTTCTTTTGTAAAGAACTGCACTACTTTAAGTTGTCCACCGCAAAACACCCTTAAAACACAATAATAAAAGTTTGTGGTAACACGAAAATGTGTAAAAATGTCAAACAGCGTGAATCTTCTTGCAAGTCACTGTGTTTGAAGTCGCAACCCCAAATATTTCCCAAAATCTTTTGTCCTTTTTAACTTGTTTGAGAATGCCAGTTCACAGACGACCACCGAACGGGAGACGATAAAAATGCACAGGTGTGTGGACTTCAGCGCTGCCGTCGAGACGTACGCAGTCATCATCAGCTGGCTTTATTTTAAATTCATTTATAATTCATTTGTAATAAAATTCATGTCTCAAACAGAGACTGTTTCCAGAGCAGAAACGTGCATGAGAGTCTTTCTATTGTGGGTGAATCTGTTTACGAGCATTCGTGTTGCATTTAGTCTGCACAGCTTTGACTTCGGCATCGTGTGTGTGATGAATAAAACAAACGTTTCCATTGATATACCCTCCTTGCCTGAGCCTGTGCTTTAATCTGCCAACGATGCTTAAACTTAGGGGTTACTTTTGTGTGTCGTGTTCTAAATAAATTCATTAAATGTGCTGAAATATGAGCTGATGCACTGACTGAATGTAAAATACACAAGTTTTTAACATTTTTTTTTCTCTAAATACTTGCTACCTGAGTGAGCTCACACAGGAGAGCCTCCATTGTTGTCAAAAGCGTCAACCACACCTGCAACGTCAAAGTCTGATTCGTCCCCACGAGGATGTAAACACGGCGGCGCTCTCAGACAGAGGTGGCATCGCACTCGCATGGCGGCATTCGCACATTTTTAACACTAGCTTGCCTTCACGCCCCCACATGAGCAGACTGAAGGAATTTTGGCTGCAGGAATCCAAATATGCACACAGCCACACACAAGTTACTCTAGGGATCGCGATGTGTGTATATCTGTCTCTCCGCAGAGATGCCCTCCATCTGACTTTGCTAAAAAGCAGGAAGGAAAAAAAAAAACAAAAACAAAAACAAAAAACAGTCTGAGCAGCTGTGACAGATCTCCACTCCAGTGCTTCTCCCACTGCATGCATCTCCTCTCAATGGAGGGAGAGCAAATGTTCATCTGCCCTCCCCCCCACTTCATCTGCCGTTCTCATCGCTGATACTTCATACGTAAAAAATAAAAAATTTGGTCAGTGTTTGGAAAGCGCTTCTCCAACGCTTAAAACAGAGAAAGCGTCCAGAAAACCGTCCGGATAAACATTAGATTTTTGAAATACGCAGCCAGAAGATTGCTCTCCACACACACACAGTCGTGTACACTGCAAATGCCAACTCTGTCAGCGGGAGATGAGATTGGACAAAAATACAATTTCCCTGCATCTGTTGTTTTTTCTTCAGCTCTCGATTTGCTCCATCGACTTTTGTGTCCACATACTTTTTCCAAGCTCGCCTTACAGGAAACGAAAGGATTCTCCGATTGCTGTTGTTGTAAAACGGATACCAGGTGCCGTTTGCTTCTGTTGCAAGACAAACATTTGCATTTAAAATACAAGACCAGTTTCTGCTGACACAGACGCTGCAGTTTCAGAATTCTCTTCACAGCTGAGGGTACGTAAATGTGACAATTTTCAGATGCAGTACAATGTGTGTGTGTCATTTTCCGTTTACCACAGAAATACATTCAGTTTCCTTTACAATTGACCGACTGAACGTTGAGAAAATCCTAATCGGAAATTGCCTGCACTGTCAGTAACCGTCCTCCACTGCGAAGAGAGACGAGCCGAGCCAGTCGAGGCGCCCGTTCATGTCCCTTCAGTTTGTGGAAGCTCAGCCAACACGGACTGAACGACTTTGCTCACTTCCTCTGCTGCCGTTGCTCAACCTGCAGACCGACTGCAGTTCCAAAACGACATAGAAAATCGAGATTATCGTACGAGACTGCTCCTCCTGCTCACTGATTGGTCCAACAGAAAGTCTACCAGAGAAATCAAAGTCAATGGAAGAAAGCGCAGAGTGAGCTGTGAAATTGTGTAGGAAAGCAAAGGCTGTGTTTTACTTTGCCTCCGTGTCTCACTACTTCCTGTTTCCTGTCAAATTGCTGCATGTGTCTCTTGTTTTTCTTCGCAGTACAAATATAAATGATCATTTATTGTTTTCCAGCCTGCTCTATGAGTTTATAGTTTTGTTTTTGAAAATAAATAATTCTGATTCATCTTATCTTAGTAAGAGATTCGGGAACCGAGTCATAGTTACGATTTATTTTGTTTTCTTTGCCCCTCCTTTTCCAGCAGCTCTCCAGACACGTGGTTTTAAAGATCGATGCATCTTACGTACTTTCAATCAAAAAGCTAAAGGTTAGATAATTTTTAGAAATGTACTTTTTACAATTCCAGGTTATATTTTAGTTCCAATCTTATGGGGAGCACAACCCACTAAATCTAATGGGACTTAAGTACTTCATTTTTAAGTCAAAGTACAATCTGAATCACTTTGCACAAGAGACAGTGCTCCAAAGAGCTTTCCTTCCCCGATGGTCCATATTTAATTCTAATAGAAAACTGTCTCTGGCCTTAAACACAGTTGGACAGACAGGAAGTCATGAAGCACAGCGTGGGTAACTCCCCTTCTTTAGGCGACCAGCCTTGACGTATTTGGATCGGAAAATTGGACTTTGGGAATCACTGCTTTATTTTTATGTTTAGAAAAATGCTGCTTGTGTGTGTGTGTGTGTGTGTGTGTGCTATGAGATCTTTTTCGAACAAACCACCTGATTAAAACCCCGTCGCTCCGACTCGCTCGCAGCAATGACATTTATATAACTACAGCCAGCGTGCGGGCATATTCTTTTATGTATGCATTTGCATAAATAGCTGCTGTCCACACTGCTTATGAATGTGGGCGTTATCTGTCCATTTGTGTAAACAACTGGCCTTTCAAGCTCCAACGTGTTTGTGTGGAACAGATTGCTGGTGGGTTGAATTCAGTCAGACTAAACAAAACAAGGGTAACTTGAACATGTTATGTGACCATGACTGCAGGGATGAAGCGTCCCCACGGGCGTCTGTTCCTATGGAGAGCTCACCGCAGAGCCTCTGAACGACATTCAATAAAGCGAAAGCCACCTTATGGTTTAAAAAAATAAAATGGAAAAAAAAAAAGTAGTGGTCAAACTGCAGGCTTGACACAGTTTCACACGAGAGAGCAGCAAGTGTACGTGTGTGGTTTTATTACACGCCAGCTTTTATGCAGCTGAGACGATAATGATGCTAACCAGAGCTGGAAACCACAGCAATAGATGAGCAGCACTCTGCCAGACGTCCGCTAATAAGATCCATTCTGCTCACTAACAGGTCTACAAATAATACTGACTTCGGCTGGAGGAAACCAGAAATGCCAAGATGTCTTGCAGCAGGACTGCTGCTGCTGCTGGATCCCTCTGGTCTGCAGAGATTAAAGGCTAAATTTCAGTGAGCCGTGTTGCTTTAGTTAAGGCTAATTGTTTGAGAAAAAATGTTTATTCTTTTCAGTGTGGAGAGTCTTGCTTCCAACGGCATCTTTTGACATTTACTGTACTTCATTTGGGGAATCGGTGCAGTTTGATGACCTGACGTCTGCTTGTGGTTTGCAATAACGAAGAATATCTCCATTAATCCGTCCATACCAGTTCAATGTGGGTTCATACAGACCATTTAACCTTGTTTGGGGTGAATACTGATTGTTGTACTTCAGAAAACATTCAGCAACAAATGATTGAAATTGTTCAGGATGGATGTGGAATTACGCCCCTTCGAGAGGCTCGTCTCTGGATGAATCCATCAGAGGAAAATGTTCCGTAAATCCACTCCGGTTCCACACGAGAAACTTTTCAAACGTTCTCGGCCCGGGTTAAAAGTTTGGCAAGGAGCTGCGGTGACTTGTTGTCCCTGCTCAGAGACACTTCATCAGTTTGAAACAGAGCAGGCCTCTGGACAACAATGTTTACCGTGAAAGTCATTTTTATGCGACAGCGATACACAAATCAGTGGACAAAAGCATAAACAGCAGCCACCCTCTATTTCATGTCACCGGTGGAAGCGCGTGTGTACGTAGCCGAGCCTAACAGTTTATCGTGTTGGTGTGTGTTTGGATCAGATTAAGCCATTTCCTATCATCACAGGGAGTTTCTCCTCCCCTCCTGCGCCCTCCACTCATCTTCTCACAGACTTTCTCCACATTGTGCCTGGCTCTCCCCCATCATTCCTATCTGCAGTGTAGCTTGTTAACCAAATAAGGAGTTTGGAAAATCCATGGGACTCCCTCGCAGGCACACAGACAGACTCTGCACAGGAAATGTCTTCGGGGAGCTTGTAAATTTGATTGAAAAAACACAAATGAGAGCGTGGCGCTCACATTTAGAGGGGGATAAAAAGAACATGCAAAAAAAGAGAAATCTGTTGGGATGTATTCTTGGAGACATGGAAATCTGTACATCACTGCACTTAAGAAAAAAAAAAGAAAAATATGTATTTATATAAATATATATACATACCTCTGTGTACTGTTAAGGTGAGCAATTGAGGACTTTACCTTAAATAGAGCTCCACTCCAGAAGTGTGTTCAAGTACAACTGAGTGGTAAAACAGCCTCAAGCTGTTTTTAAGTTTCAACTGAGGGTTTTCCCTCTATGGACTTATTAATGCTGACTTCATCATAAAACACTAGTTAAGTTCACGCAGGGACAAAATGTACAAACTGCTGGCCATCAGAGAAAGCGAGCGGAGCTCGGTGAAGAAGAGGTGGAACAATGAGGGCGAAAACAAAAAGGGCCGGAAAAACAAACACGTGACTCCTGTTAACATGCACCAATCAAACCTCTGCATAATGACATGGGACCGAGTGTGTGTGTGTGTGTGTGTGTGTGCGTGTGTGTGTGTGTGTGTGTGTGTGTGTGTGTGTGTGTGTGTGTGTGTGACAGAGAGAAACAAGCTATAGAAAAGAAGCTATATGAATGCTAATCAGCTGATGCTGCCAGAGCAGCTGCACCGCTCCAATATTTCCAGGCCATTTATGAAATCGCAGATGCATGATGGGAGCAGAGCGCACAGAGAGCGACACAGTCAAGTGGGCTGATTAGCCTCTGGAGCCATGAGCCATGATGGGAGCAGATAAAACACCTCCTTTCGACTCGCCGTGCCTCGAGACGCAGCGCAGTTCTCAGAAAAGGCTGCGCAGCGGTCCGTCAGAGCTGACGGATTCTTCTTCTGCACCTTTATTTGAACTTTTTGTAGTTCATATTCAAAAGTGCAAACCTTGTGGTTGTTTTTTTTCCTCACCAAAACCAACAACCACATTAAAACACCACTATTTGCCCTGCCAAGTATAAACATGGTTTTGTCAAGTTGATTGTGCAGGTTGGCAACAAAACTACACGGAAAAGAGTTCATTTATCTCGATGAACTTTTATGCACGCGGTTTAATCGACATTTCGATGCCTCAGATACGTCAAACAAGCTATTTTCTTCCCGTTACATAAACCAGAAGCGGCGCATTTGTTCTGCCTTGCCACAGCTGCCTTCTAAATCTGGATCTTCTCATTCACTTGTATTCAAAGCAGATATGTCCACATAATTATTTTCTGTCTAGATGTCATTCAGAAGCTTATTCCTCCGCCCACATTGACCGCCTCCATTTGAGTTATGTTTAGCATTTTGCTTCTCACAAACAGCCACTTCCTCCACTTTAACAACAACAAGATACACAAAGAGGGAATCATTCAGGTGAAAGAGAAAGTTGTTCTATCATTTCAAGTTTGACAAATCTAATCCTTTTTAGAGATGGGGAGCACTGAGATGGGATGGGGTTTGCAACCAGACCACCTACTTTCATTCCCACAAGCACCAATAAGCCTTAAATGCTCATCACCTTGATGCTGATCGGACATTTGGGCCACTTGAGAGATACGGACCACAGCAGACTGGAAATACTCCATATGAGCTTTGACCAGTTGGGAGATTTGACCAGTTGTCTAGATGTCATGAATTGACCCTTGTCCCACTCAATTGAATCCCAACATCTGCCCATTTTCATCTCATTTCTACCACATCAAGGCTGACAGGAAAATAATACCAGAAAATGTACCAATAATTTGTAAGCACTGTGGGAAATCAGCAACTGGCTAACTATTAGCTGCTAACGATGCTAAAGCTCTAAAATATATACAATAATATGCACCGATATTATTTTATTGGCGACAGAATGAAAAGTAATAGCATTTCTTGGGTACAAATTAGACAAGCATAAAACTGCATGTTGTACAGATTCTCTGAAACGTGGTCGGCGTTCAGTCGAGCTTCACTTTGTTTCCCAAAAGTTTTGGGAACTTTTTCTGTTCCCATTTCGAACTGGTCATCTAGTTTTACCTCCAGAGCTTTGTGATATAAAAACTCAAATCTGCACCACCTGCCTTCCACTGTCTAGACAAAGGAACAGTTTCATCTCAGAAAACTAAGAGGTGCCGTTTCCAAACATGCCCACATGCTCCTGTTTTTTTTTTGTTTTGTTTTGTTTTTTTTACACTGGAGACACCAGTGTCATGCTAATGCTTGCACATATGCCTCATGGTATTAACAGTCGCTAAACTGCATAATTACTTTTTACACTTTTCAGTAAACAGCCGCGCAGGACCCTTTCTTCCCCTGTGCATTTTCAGCCCGAGCCAACACCGAGCCCCATGCCAGGAACAAGGAACGGACAATTTCTACTACATTTTCTTCCAAAAAATACGCAGCCTCTGTCTTCCTGTTCATTTAAGTTAAAAAGGGAGATTACATCCCTACCCGTCCTTGCTTTCAAGATTTACTCCATTTGATAAACGGCAAGAGCCCATTCCACCCCTCAATCTTTATTTGGCTCATTTTACCCTCATTTACCCTCTTCACTTCTGTTTGATGCATGCGCCCCCGTTTGCCAACTTCCTGGATTCCCCCTTCTGTTTTCTGTGATTACATGCTTAAACGCTTTGCAAGTCAGCAGTAAAGGCAATGTGGTCAAGAAAACCCAGGTACAGAACCTTTAAAAAGTAAATGCAGGCCGCTGGCGGAACAAGCGTCGAAAGTGTAACGGATTGCTTTTATGTTACTTAAGACAAGCTGGGAAATGACATTCTGCAACTGGGAAACAATGACAAGAATCTATTTCTTTACAGCAGAATTTAGAATTCGCTTTTCACGTCTTCAACTCATTTGCTGCTTTCATTACTGCTAGAGATGGAGCAACGCAGGCAATTTGATCACATCAACTACGTTTCGTGGTACTGGTCAAGTTTTTGATTTTTTTTGTTCGACTAGAAGGATTAGCAGGAAAAACGAGTAAAACATGGAAACATGTTTTCAGAAAAATGTGTTCAAGTGCTCCATAAAGCACATCGACTGTCCATCCTTGGCCTACATCCAAGAAATACATTTGTTTAATGAAACTCCTCTAGAAACAGAGATATTGATTATGTTTGGTTAATATTAGCCATGTAGGAGCTATTGGCAGGCAACAGGATTGGATTTTCAGATCGGCCGGCCTTGACCTGGCTTGACATCAACTCTTTTCTAATATTCGCATGCTCCAAATATGAATAACCCCAGTAAACTGTCAGAAGCTGTTCAAACTTTTAGAGTGTCGTAGTTCTGTAAGAAATATTAGAATAGTTTAAAATGTGCAAGTTAGTAAGTGGGAGCTTGGAGTTTAAAAATGCATCAATTCAACTCAAATTATTTACATAACCCTAATTCACAACACATAATATCAAGGCAGTTTACAAAAAAGATTCATTCAACCCAATCATGCATACATTCCATTTGATCTGGGTTTTCTACCCATGCAAACCCAGCAGATTGCTGCAATCACGCCTTCTGAACCCGTGTGCAGCGACAGTCCATAATCGCCTGCATTGGGTCGTTGACTTTCCGTCCGCGAGCGTGCGTGCAACGGCAAAACATTCATTTGGCCCCGGAAAACAGCGCTTTGAACCGTCTGCCAGAGCGAAGTCTGGCCACACAGAAGGCAGCAGAAGAAAAGCAAACGAGAGGGAAACCGTACAATAAACCTCTCTGCCCCCCACGCTCTCTGCTGTTATCCTGAAGAGTCTCAGAGACGATGGAAGACAAGAAAAGAGTTCTGC